>WOAB01000511.1:1224948-2449897 GCA_027886185.1 Rheum nobile
TGACTGATGGAAACAAAGTGCATGAGCTGCATAAACCAATGGAATAAGTGCATGAGCTTATAAGGGGGACTGCTGACTCAAAGAAAGTGCATGACCCATTGAATATAGGTGCATAAACAAATAAAGTAAGGTGCATGAGGTAGTTATTTCTATGCAATATTCACACAATCAACAAGGATAAAGGTGCATGCACCAAGCACATACCTAAAAATGCAATACACAGATCTTATTTGCAATACCTAAAATTCAAAACTGACAAATTCAACCAAACACATACCTAAATCCCAATAAACAGAGAAATTCTGCTGAAACACACATACATAAATGCCTAAATACCTAAATACCTAAAAAACAAATAAATCAACAACAAATTACAGATCTGTACCTGAATCAGTAGAAGGAGTAACCATGTCGACTAAGAACGACGAGACTAAAACGAAAACAGCAAGAAAAAGATAAGGCACACCGACGGCAAGACGGAAACGATCGGGGGATGAAACGAGCGAACGAATTAGTTTTATCACGAAGAAGGATGCATTACCACAAAGAAGGATGGATTACAAGTAAAAACGAAACAGCAAGCAACCTGGAATCTGGTTTTTTGGAGCGAGCGAAGAGAAGGAATCTGGTTTTTTGGAGCGAGCGAAGAGAAGGAAGGCAGGGAACAGTGAAAATTAGAAGGAAAAAGAAAAAATCACGAACGGCTGCGATTAGATTGTGATGGAAAAGAACGAACGGCTGAGAAGCATCCTCATTCCTACCCTAATACCCTATCCTCACGTGATCTTTTTCCAGTACTTTTTGGATTTGAGAAATTGTTTAAATTTTGTGCTAAATAAATAAGGCATTAAATGAAAATAAAAACTAATTCATCTTTAAAAGTTAGCATTCAATGACCTAGAATGCTAACTTTTAAATATATATAGATAGATGGTTGTTTTTCATGCTTAATAGAAATATAAATTAAACTATGTTGAAAATTTAATGTGAAGACATAAGAGTTATACAACGATATGAAAATGAGGATATTTTAATTGATTAATATGTAGTAATTGTATATAATTGTGAATCAAAAACTTTGTATATTATATAGATAATTATAGATTAAATATAATTGTTAATATATAAAATTGTCACTTTAGTACTTTTTGTAATTGAGAAATTGTTTAAATTTTGTGCTAAATAAATAAGGCATGAAATGAAAATAAAAACTAATTCATCTTTAAAAGTTAGCATTCAATGACCTAAAATGCTAACTTTTAAATATATATATATATATATATAGATTTATGCTCTAGTAAAACAACTCCTTAGAGTGAAACGAGTGTACAAATATAGAGCGTCGGATTTGATTAGGATGGATGACTGGGATTTAATCTAGAAAAATTCAAAATGAGAAAAAATATCTACCCACACCTGATTACCACACCTTCCTAATGTTATGGGATCTGATTTCTACCCTTTCCTATTTTTACGACTTTTCAACTTCCATTTGGATTCACCTCTCTCGAAGACCCCTCTCTCCCACAGATCAGCCTCACCATCTCTCCCTTATCTCTCTCCCGCCGGCGACCCTCACCATCTCTTCCTCATCTCTCTCCCGACGCCGAGTTCGCCATTGACGACCAAGCTCTTCTCGTGGCCGAGTTCCTGTGTTCGGTCGAGATTGCGCTGCTTGCCAAGAAATCACATCAGCCCAGATCCGTCTTCGATCTGCTTGCATCAGCCCAGATCTGCAGATCCGCCTCACCGTGCACCACCCCATGTCTCCGTCGCTCCCTCTGCACCATCCTCACCGGTTTCTCCTTCGCCCCTGCATCAGCCGCCGATCTCCCCATCGTCACCAACATCGGATCTGCAGAACCATCGGATCTGCAGAACCACGTCAAAGATTGGCATTTGGCTTTTGATCCCGGAAATCACCGAAAAACAGTAATTTTGAATTTTTTTGGTACTTTCTTTTCTGTTTTCCCTATTATTTTTTGTTGTACTTTCTTTTGATGAAACTACCCTATAAGAAAGATGAAGTAACAGGAGCGGTAAATGCCTTGGATTAGATGTAATCCTTTTCAATTAGAACATCTTGAATAATTTCGAATTTCCCCCAAGTTTGTTATTTTTCATCATCCATCACCCATTAGATATTTTTTGACTTTCCTGTTGAATTTAGGTTGCTGTTCTTAGTATAGATTGGGCATATGTTGTTTTTGCTTCGATTTTGGTGTTGATTTTAGGGCATTTGTTTTTTTTGGAATTTTAGGGTTTTGTTTTTTCGTAACCTAACAGGGGCTTGATATGCATTTTTCATACAGTGATTTGCAGATACTTGTATGATATGCAATTTGTAATTATGGATTATTTTCTTGGCCGAGAATATGATATTCATTTGTGTAGATGGGATATGCATTTTCCATTAATTGATATGCATAATATACTTGTATGATATGCAATTGTTTATGATAGATTATTTCATTGGTTGTGATTAAATTAATTACATTATAAATCGTCTCTTCCTTTTGTTATTTTTTTCCCTTTTGTTATTTTTGGAATAGATATGCATATTACATGCATTGATATGCAGATAATACTTGTATGATATGCAATTTGTTATTATAGATTATTTCACTGGTCGTGATTGTGATATTCATTTGTGTGGATGTGGTATGCATTTTTCATACATTGATATGCAGAATATACTTGTATGATATGCAATTTTTTATGATAGATTATTTCATTGTCCGTGAATGTGATATTCATTTGTGTGGATGACCTTTGCATTTTCTATACATTGATATGCAGAATAAGCCGTGAGCGCGGCCAATGAAGATCTCGATGAGTGCTAGGAAAGAACAAGTCGCGGGCGCGGTTCAAGGGCAGCGATCGCGGCCATGCAATTATGTGGATGGGATATGCATTTTTTATACAGTGATATGCAGAATTTACTTGTATGATATGCAACTTGTAATTATGAATTATTTCCATGACCATGACTATGATATTCATTTGTATGGATGGGATATGTATGATACCGAATAACAGATATTCAGAAATACTTGAACGATATTCAAATAATGTGTTTTGATATGCACAATTTTTTTTCAATTCAGTGGATGCATTATATACATAATGAATAAGCACTCACCATACTTGAATATCCGACATAAGACAGTGAATATCAGCATGAATACGATGGAACATGAACAAAATAAATAGATATGCAAAGAACATTAAACGATATTCACAATTATCGTCTCGATATGCAAATTTTTCATATCGATATGCAAAACGAATAAACAGATTTCTGGACCAAATCCACGTTTTCTCTCTCCAATCTTTCTCTCTCCAATCTCCTTCTAATTGCCTATTTTAGTGGTGATATTTATTCCATGTTTCACACCCCCACTACACCCTATTTTCTCTCTCCTAATCTAGCCATCCATTTGCTTCAATCTGACGCTCCATAATTGTGCACTCGTTTCACCATAAGAGTCGTTTCACCTGAGCGCCCCTCTATATATATATTATATAGATGGTTGTTTTTCATGCTTAATAGAAATATAAATTGAACTATGTTGAAAATTTAACATGAAGATATAAGAGTTATACAAGGATATGTGTAACACCCCGGGCCAGATGTGCTACAGTGCCATAGTCCCGAAGGACTATAAGGCGGGTGAGATAAAAATTTGCAAAACATATCCCGTACATAATATATACCAAAAGCAGCAGCGGAAAACCTGTAAAACATGTCCAGAGTTTGAAACCACAAACAACTTAACATACAGAAATACAACAATTTACAAACCAAAATCAATACAACAAGTTCGACCACTTCAAGGTCCAAAACCAAAACGATACGTACAACCAAGTCAAAGTCCAAAACCAAAAGTAGAGCCTTCGACCCAAAACCGACGGTGATCAGGATCCTCCTTGCTGGCGCTAAATCTGCAAAGCCTGATTGACTGGGGGACCCGATACCCCAGCCAACCGCGGCACGTAAACCGCAGTTGGTCAGTCTCGTGAAAGACTATGGCAAGACTAGCCAAGCCAAAACAGTTGAAATCCAAAGATTTATCACAACAATCAGATAATACCAACAATATGCCAATCAATATATATATAATATATACAATATCATACTGACCAATCAATATAAATCACGCGTCAAAACACAAGCACACCTTATCACATAAATCAACCATTACACATCCTTATACAACTCTACCCTATACTAACCTCTTCAATCCAACCTCAATCTCATCTCAAGCATAAACGAATAGAACGATCCAATCCAACTTACTCTCCATTAGTAATACCTCAATCAACAACTCCAAGCGCAGACACATATCTTACTACTAACTTACAACCAAAGCTAACCAATAATACAGAACTCACTACTGTACTAACACAACAAATTCAGTTAACCTTCACATCAACAAACACATAGGCATCTACGAAATAATCATCACATAACACAATCATAACCTAAATAACGGTCCAGGCTAGCCACCCTTCTGGTGCCGCCGATTCGTCACCCTAGACTACAACTCATACATCAAACTCAACTCGTGCATTCAATTTCAAACCATGTTAACCCACACCCTCCAGATGGGAATCCAACCTTCCTAATCAATCAACATAACCAACCGGCGACCAAAGTCTAACACAAAACCGATAATCAAACATCCCACCAATATTCGAAAACAAAACCACTAACTAAGCATACAACCAATATTCAAGTACACAACTCATAACCGAGCACACAACCAATAATCAACACACAACCAATAATCACACACACAACCAATATTCAAGTACACAACCACTATTCAACACAAAACCACTTAATCGGTATAAAACCAATATCAACACATAACCAACACGCACAACCACCAACACCTCCACTCCAACCTCCGTCTCCACCACCACATCACCGGGTGAGACAATCAACACACATCTCCGTCTCCACCCCCACATCACCAAGGTGAGACAATTCACAACATCTCCGTCTCCACCCCCACATCACCAAGGTGAGACAATTCACAACATCTCCGTCTCCACCCCCACATCACCAAGGTGAGACAATTCACAACATCCCCGTCTCCACCCCCACATCACCAAGGTGAGACAATTCACAACATCCCCGTCTCCACCCCCACATCACCAAGGTGAGACAATTCACAACATCCCCGTCTCCACCCCCACATCACCAAGGTGAGACAATTCACAACCTCCAAAACCCACTATCCATCACCATACCAACCAATCAAACAACACGACGATAGTCAAAATCACATAACCACACCTCATCACACATTATCACATAATATCACACACACATCATCACACATTATCACATATCCTCACACACACATCATCACACAATATCACACACATATATATATATATATATTCACCCAAGTAACTTTAAAATCAATAATCCAATCAAACCACATCAGTCCATCTACAACACGGGACAATTACTAATGTACCCACACATTCACACACCCACAATCCAACACACGCATACACACATTCAATCCAACACACACATACGATCCACACACACACACACACACATTCAGTCCAACACACACATACGATCCACACACACACACACACACACACACACACACACACACATTCAATCCAACACACCCACACGATCTAACACACACACACGTGTTAACAGACACTATCAACAACAATCAATCACATTTAGTCACAATTGACTACCACGTCAACATTTAATCAAATACGATACAAGACAAATCATATCACACGCACATACCTATATTCAACCAAGCAACGGTAAACTTAATTATGAAATAAACTGGGCATAAAACAATTTATAAAAAATATAAGTTAGCAAGAATCCTCTTGCCTCAAGTCGAACCACAACGACCTCAGAGATCTCCAGTCAATCCGAACGAACCTGCGAAATCAATCCGAGCAAAACCCTGGCGTTAATTCATACCAAACCACAACTAGATAAAACCCCCAAATTCAAACCCTAATATCATACCTTCAAAAATCAGCCAACCACACACACACAAATCAACTCAATAGCTCACGAAATCCTCTTCAACTGCCCACGAAGAATAATTCAACATCAATTCGGACCACCACACAACATCAATTCGAACACATAACACAATATCAATTCGAAATTAACCCAACCCAAGCTCACCTCGACGACAACCCATCGGTAGTCACCGAGAAGGACTCCTCGTCGCTGGAACCACAACAACAACACAGAACCGCAACTGCATAGCTCCAAATTCGGACACACAAAAATTCAGCAAGGAATTCAGTCCACGCAGGACAACAACAACAAATCAGACCCAAATTCAACAACAACACCAACCAACCTTACCTCTTCGTTAGCCTCGCCGGAAAGAGGGCTCCCGACGCCGGAGACGACCACCACGACGACGGACTGCAGCAGCTCGCAGCACTCGGCACAACAGCACAACAACCACGAACAACACCCACCGGCGGCTCCACGGAGAGGAGGAGGAAGAAGAGCGGCGGAGTGGTCCAAGACGGGTTTGCCGGAGAAGAACACTCGGCTGGCACCGGAGAAGGAATGAATTCGCCGGGGAAGAGAAGGAGCTTGGCTGGGCACCGGTGAATCGATCGGGAGAGAGAGAGATCCGAATTTAGGGAGTTAGGGATTTAATCCCCCAAATTCCCATTTTTCCCCTTTTTAGTAAACCCCATAATTAATTTACCAAAATGCCATTATCAACTTAATTGGGGTATTTCATTCTCCCCCCCTTATAATAGTTTCGTCCTCGAAACTAGAGTCAAACAAGCTCGGATAACTGTCTCGCATAACTGATTCCAATTCCCACGTCTCTTCTTCTGTTCCATGACTAGCCCATAACGGATGATACACATCTCACTTCAGCTGAGACACACGAAATACGTCATGCATTCCACTCATCTCTGGCGGCAATGCCACTTGGTAAGCTACGACACCAACTCTCTTCAGAATCTCAAAGGGACCAACATACCTAGGACTCAACTTGCCTCGTTTCCCAATTCTGAATACTCCTTTAGTCGGCTAAACTTTAATAAACACATGATCTCCCACACTAAATTCCAAAGGACGTCTACGAACATCCGCATACGATTTATGTCTGCTCTGAGCTGTCAACAATCTCTGACGGATCACATCAATGTCATCCTTAGTTTTCTGCAGAAACTCAGAAGCAACTAACACAACATCAGTCAAATCATCTCAACACAATGGCGATTTACAGTGACTATCATACAAAGCCTCATAAAGTGTCATCTGAATCAACGCATATCAACTATTGTTGCCGAAGAATGACTTTCCCATTCTGCATCAAGATGTAACCCTGACCCTGCTTAGACACATCACTGTAGATGACAAACCTTTCTGTTCCCTGCGGAATAACCAACACTGACACACTAGTTGCGACCTGCACATTCTACTTCTCAGCTCAGCCGAATCCCATAGTCGCGAAATTCTACTTTTTCAAATGCAACTGAGTTCTTTGTTCCTTACTACTTCCAACATCAATAGCCTGATCAAAATCAACTGTAGTAGTCTCCCTGATCAGCACTCATCAGTACTCAAGGATTGTACAGCTATGCCTTACCATCAAAGTTCATCTCAGAACACAACCATATCTGAATGCGCTTAATCTGTCCTGCTCAATCCTAACAATAACAGTAGCACAATAATTCATACAGAATCATCACCACTAAACTACCTACATCAACCTCTTGACGATAAGCCCAACGGCCTCATCCTTTACCATACTCATACTCTTTAAACCTCTAGCACGTCCCACTTACCAGGGAACGCACCATAAATATAATTTAACAACTCAAAACATCACATATAAAATATATCAAACATTAGCACAAAACATCACAAACAACCAATACTTACCAACGCAACTCACTTCGGTTGACAGCAAGGATTCCTGATCACCCGATCGTTCATAACAACAACGTATAAAAATTCTCAAGTTGAAAACTCGGAAAGAACACATTTTTTTTTTGAAAAGAGCTCTGATACCAACTTCTGTACACCCCGGGCCAGAGGTGCTACAGTGCCATAGTCCCGAAGGACTATAAGGCGGGTGAGATAAAAATTTGCAAAACATATCCCGTACATAATATATACCAAAAGCAGCAGCGGAAAACCTGTAAAACTTGTCCAGAGTTTGAAACCACAAAGAACTTAACATACAGAAATACAACAATTTACAAACCAAAATCAATACAACAAGTTCGACCACTTCAAGGTCCAAAACCAAAACGATACGTACAACCAAGTCAAAGTCCAAAACCAAAAGTAGAGCCTTCGACCCAAAACCGACGGTGATCAGGATCCTCCTTGATGGCGCTAAATCTGCAAAGCCTGATTGACTGGGGGACCCGATACCCCAGCCAACCGCGGCACGTAAACCGCAGTTGGTCAGTCTCGTGAAAGACTATGGCAAGACTAGCCAAGCCAAAACAGTTGAAATCCAAAGATTTATCACAACAATCAGATAATACCAACAATATGCCAATCAATATATATATAATATATACAATATCATACTGACCAATCAATATAAATCACGCGTCAAAACACAAGCACACCTTATCACATAAATCAACCATTACACATCCTTATACAACTCTACCCTATACTAACCTCTTCAATCCAACCTCAATCTCATCTCAAGCATAAACGAATAGAACGATCCAATCCAACTTACTCTCCATTAGTAATATCTCAATCAACAACTCCAAGCGCATACACATATCTTACTACTAACTTACAACCAAAGCTAACCAATAATACAGAACTCACTACTGTACTAACACAACAAATTCAGTTAACCTTCACATCAACAAACACATAGGCATCTACGAAATAATCATCACATAACACAATCATAACCTAAATAACGGTCCAGGCCAGCCACCCTTCTGGTGCCGCCGATTCGTCACCCTAGAATACAACTCATACATCAAACTCAACTCGTGCATTCAATTTCAAACCATGTTAACCCACACCCTCCAGATGGGAAAACAACCTTCCTAATCAATCAACATAACCAACCGGCGACCAAAGTCTAACACAAAACCGATAATCAAACATCCCACCAATATTCGAAAACAAAACCACTAACTAAGCATACAACCAATATTCAAGTACACAACTCATAACCGAGCACACAACCAATAATCAACACACAACCAATAATCACACACACAACCAATATTCAAGTACACAACCACTATTCAACACAAAACCACTTAATCGGTATAAAACCAATATCAACACATAACCAACACGCACAACCACTAACACCTCCACTCCAACCTCCGTCTCCACCACCACATCACCGGGTGAGAAAATCAACACACATCTCCGTCTCCACCCCCACATCACCAAGGTGAGACAATTCACAACATCTCCGTCTCCACCCCCACATCACCAAGGTGAGACAATTCACAACATCCCCGTCTCCACCCCCACATCACCAAGGTGAGACAATTCACAACATCCCCGTCTCCACCCCCACATCACCAAGGTGAGACAATTCACAACCTCCAAAACCCACTATCCATCACCATACCAACCAATCAAACAACACGACGACAGTCAAAATCACATAACCACACCTCATCACACATTATCACATAATATCACACACACATCATCACACATTATCACATATCCTCACACACACATCATCACACAATATCACACATATATATATATATTCACCCAAGTAACTTTAAAATCAATAATCCAATCAAACCACATCAGTCCATCTACAACACGGGACAATTACTAATGTACCCACACATTCACACACCCACAATCCAACACACGCATACACACATTCAATCCAACACACACATACGATCCACACACACACACACACATTCAGTCCAACACACACATACGATCCACACACACACACACATTCAATCCAACACACCCACACGATCTAACACACACACACGTGTTAACAGACACTATCAACAACAATCAATCACATTTAGTCACAATTGACTACCACGTCAACATTTAATCAAATACGATACAAGACAAATCATATCACATGCACATACCTATATTCAACCAAGCAACGGTAAACTTAATTATGAAATAAACTGGGCATAAAACAATTTATAAAAAATATAAGTTAGCAAGAATCCTCTTGCCTCAAGTCGAACCACAACGACCTCAGAGATCTCCAGTCAATCCGAACGAACCTGTGAAATCAATCCGAGCAAAACCCTGACGTTAATTCATACCAAACCACAACTAGAGAAAACCCCCAAATTCAAACCCTAATATCATACCTTCAAAAATCAGCCAACCACACACACACAAATCAACTCAATAGCTCACGAAATCCTCTTCAACTGGCCACGAAGAATAATTCAACATCAATTCGGACCACCACACAACATCAATTCGAACACATAACACAATATCAATTCGAAATTAACCCAACCCAAGCTCACCTCGACGACAACCAAGCGGTAGTCACCGAGAAGGACTCCTCGTCGCTGGAACCACAACAACAACACAGAACCGCAACTGCATAGCTCCAAATTCGGACACACAAAAATTCAGCAAGGAATTCAGTCCACGCAGGACAACAACAACAAATCAGACCCAAATTCAACAACAACACCAACCAACCTTACCTCTTCGTTAGCCTCGCCGGAAAGAGGGCTCCCGACGTCGGAGACGACCAACACGACGACGGACTGCAGCAGCTCGCAGCACTCGGCACAACAGCACAGCAACCACGAATAGCACCCACCGGCGGCTCCACGCAGAGGAGGAGGAAGAAGAGCGGCGGAGTGGTCCAAGACGGGTTCGCCGGAGAAGAACACTCGGTTGGCACCAGAGAAGGAACGAATTCGCCGAGGAAGAGAAGGAGCTTGGCTGGGCACCGGTGAATCGATCGGGAGAGAGAGAGATCCGAATTTAGGGAGTTAGGGATTTAATCCCCCAAATTCCCATTTTTCCCCTTTTTAGTAAACCCCATAATTAATTTACCAAAATGCCATTATCAACTTAATTGGGGTATTTCAATATGAAAATGAGGACTTTTTAATTGATTAATATATAGTAATTGTATATAATTGTGAATCAAAAACTTTGTATATTATATAGACGATTATAGATTAAATATAATTGTTAATATATGAAATTGTCACTTTAGTACTTTTTGGATTTGAGAAATTATTTAAGTTTTGTTCTAAATAAATAAGGCATGAAATGAAAATAAAAACTAATTCATCTTTAAAAGTTAGCATTCAATGACCTAGAATGCTAACTTTTAAATATATATAGATAGATGGTTGTTTTTCATGCTTAATAGAAATATAAATTGAACTATGTTGAAAATTTAAGGTGAAGACATAAGAATTATACAACGATATGAAAATGAAGACTTTTTAATTGATTAATATGTAGTAATTGTATATAATTATGAATCAAAAACTTTGTATATTATATAGACGATTATATATTAAATATAATTGTTAATATATGAAATTGTCACTTTAGTACTTTTTGGATTTGAGAAATTGTTTAAGTTTTGTTCTAAATAAATAAGGCATGAAATAAAAACAAAAACTAATTCATCTTTAAAAGTTAGCATTCAATGCCCTAGAATGCTAACTTTTAAATATATATAGATAGATGGTTGTTTTTCATTCTTAATAGAAATATAAATTGAACTATGTTGAAAATTTAACGTGAAGATATAAGAGTTATACAACGATATGCAAATGAGGACTTTTTAATTGATTAATATGTAGTAATTGTATATAATTGTGAATCAAAAACTGAAATAACCCAAATAAGTGGGTAATGGCATTTTGGTAAATTAATTAAAGGGATTTGTTAAAATGGGAAAAATGGAATTTGGGGGATAAAAATCCCTAAAACATGTTTGGGTCTCTCTCTCTCTCGGTTGTCTCTCTCGTGGGTTCAGCTCACCCTTCCCGAATCCGGTCTCTCTCCAAGCCCACCGAGCCAGCTTCTCCCTCCGACGAGCCGACCCGGACCACACCGCCGCTCCTCTCCTCCTCCGCGTGCTGTGTTGGGTCGAGCCGCTGTCGTGCCGCGTTGCGAGCTGTTGTTCGTGCCGCTGGTGTGGTGCTGGTTCGAGCTGCTCGTTGCTGCAGTTCATGGTTCGTGTTGGTCCGTGCTGGTTCGAGCTGGCTGCTGTCCGGTTCCTCCTCTTCTCGGCAGCAAATTCAAGCCACCAACGAGGTAGGCTCGAGTGTATGGTTTGTGTATTTTCGGACTAGCTTGCTGAATTTTTCATGTTCGAATTGATATTGTTGTGAGGAGATGCGTGATCTGTGCAGAAATTGTGGTGGGGCTGTGCAGAATTTCGTGTGAGATTGCTTAAGTTTGGGTTGATTTTGGTGTGTGTAGTGCTGAATTTTTGGAAGGTATTGATTTAGGGTTTGAATTTGGGGGTTTGCTAGTAGTGCATTTGGATGAGTAATTAACGCCAGGGTTTTGCTCAAATTGATTTCGCAGGTTCGTTCGAGTGGTTTGGAGACCTCTGGGGTCGTTGCGGTTCGACTTGAGGCAAGAGGATCCTTGCCTAACTTATAAATTTTTATAATTGATTTATGCTTAGCTTATGTCATAATTAAATTATGGTTGCTTGAGCTATTTTAAATTGGTTAGAATTGACTATAATTGCTTGGTTGTGATGTGTGATAATATGTGTTGGTGTGTGATAATGTGTTGATATGTGGTGATATGTGTTGATATGTGGTGAAATGTGTTGATGTGTGATGAGGTGTGTTAAGGTGTGATTATGTGTTTGTGATTGTTGTTGATAGTGTCTGTTGACACCTGTGTGTGTGTTGGCTTGAGTGTGAGTGTCTGTTGACACGTGTGTGTGTGTTGGCTTGAGTGTGAGTGTCTGTTGACACATGTATGTGTATTAGATTGAATGTGTGTGTGTGTGTGTGTGTGTGTGTGTGTGTGGTGGATCGTATGTGTGTGTTGGATTGAATGTGTGAGTGTGTGTGTTAGATTGTGTGTGTATGTGAATATGTGTTAACCTTTGCCGTATGTGATATTTGATTGATTGTCGTATATGATTTTATTTGATTGGTATCGGTGTGGTGGTGGAATGTTGTTCGATGGTGAAATTCCTTATATGTGAGGGCCTCGGTGGGTGTGAACCCCGATGGTCAGGAGGCGAATGGTGAAAGTCCTTATATGTGAGGGCCTCGGTGGGTATGAACCCCCGAAGGTCGAAGGGTCAGGTGATGATAGTCTCACCAAACCGCGTAGGGTGCATGCCTACGTCGTTAAGGGCCAAGGGTTGGATGGTGAAAGTCCCATCCGGAAAGTGTGTGTTGATTGTCTCACCCGGTGATGTGGTGGTGGAGACGGAGGTTGGATTGGAGGTGTTGGTGGTTGTGTGTGTTGATTGTCTCACCCGGTGATGTGGTGGTGGAGACGGAGGTTGGATTGGAGGTGTTGGTGGTTGTGTGTGTTGGTTATGTGTTGAATGTTGGTTGTGTACTTGATTAAGTGGTTGTGTTGGTAATTTGGTTGTATGTTTGATAATTGGTTTATGCTGGATGTTGATTATTATTAGTTGTGGTTGTGGGTCATTGTTGGCCATTGGTTGTGGTGGTGAATTTACGTGTGTTATAGTTGTTGATTGTAACTGGTCAAGGTTGTGAATTTCTGTTGGTATGGTTATTGTTGGTAGTTGGTGGATTATGAATGTTGGTTGTGTTTTTTAGGTGTATAGATTGGTTTCCATCTTGAGGGTGTGGGCCAATACGAGTTGAGTTTGAAGGTATGAGTTACAGTCGTGGTTGACGAACCGGCGGCACCAGAAGGGTGGCTGGCCTGGACCGTTATTTAGGTTATGATTGTGTTATGTGATGATTATTTCGTAGATGCCTATGTGTTTGTTGATGTGAAGGTTAACTGAATTTGTTGTGTTAGTACAGTAGTGAGTTCTGTATTATGGGTTAGCTTTGGTTGTAAGTTAGTAGTAAGATATGTGTATGCGCTTGGAGTTGTTGATTGAGGTATTACTAATGGAGAGTAAGTTGGATTGGATCGTTCTATTCGTTTATGCTTGAGATGAGATTGAGGTTGGATTGAAGAGGTTAGTATAGGGTAGAGTTGTATAAGGATGTGTAATGGTTGATTTATGTGATAAGGTGTGCTTGTGTTTTGACGCGTGATTTATATTGATTGGTCAGTATGATATTGTATATATTATATATATTGTTTGGCATATTGTTGGTATTATCTGATTGTTGTGATAAATCTTTGGATTTCAACTGTTTTGGCTTGGCTAATCTTGCCATGGTCTTTCACGAGACTGACCAACTGCGGTTTACGTGCCGCGGTTGGCTGGGGTATCGGGTCCCCCAGTCAATCAGGCTTTGCAGATTTAGCGCCAGCAAGGAGGATCCTGATCACCGTCGGTTTGGAGTCGAAGGCTTTACTCTTTTGGTTTGGACTTTGACTTGGTTGTGCGTGTCGTTTTGGTTTTGGACCTTGTATGGGTCAAACTTGTTGTATTAGTTTTTGGTTTGTAAAGTGTTGTATTTTCTGTAGGTTAAGTTTGATTGTGGTTTCAAACTCTGGCAGGTTTTACAGGTTGTACAGGTTTTCCGCTGTGCTGCTTTTGATATATATATGGGTTATGTTTCGCAAATTTTTATTTCACCCGCCTTATAGTCCTTCGGGACTATGGCACTGTAGCACCACTGACATGGGGGTGTTACAGAAGTTGGTATCAGAGCTTCCTTTTCAAAAATGTGTTCTTTCCGAGTTTTAAACTTGAGAATTTTTATACGTTGTGGTTGTGGACGATCGGGTGATCAAGAATCCTTGCTGTCAACCGTAGTGAGTTGCGTTGGTAAGTATTGGTTGTTTGTGATGTTTGTGCTAATGTTTGATATATTTATATGTGATGTTTTGAGTTGTTAAATTATATTTTATGGTGCGTTCCCTGGTAAGTGTGACGTGCTAGAGGTTTAAAGAGTATGAGTATGGTAGAGGATGAGGTCGTTGGGCTTATCGTCAAGAGGTTGAGTCTGGTAACTGATGATTAGGTATGAAGTTATGGTATGCTACTGTTATAGCTGTAAATCCTTGAGTATACTGATGTGTGCTGATCAAGGAGACTACTATAGTTGATTTTGATCAGGCTATTGATGTTGGAAGTAGTAAGGAACAGAGAACTCAGTTACATCTGAAACAGTAGAATTTCGCAACTATAGGTTCGGCTGAGCTGAGAAGTAGAATGTGCAGGTCGCAGCTAGTGTGTCAGTGTTGGTTATTCCGCAGGGAACAGAAAGGTTTGTCATTTACAGTAATGTGTCTAAGCATGATCTGGGTTGCATTCTAATGCAGAATGGGAAGGTTATTACATATGTCTTTTCGTCAGCTCAAATCGTATGAGAGAGAAGTGATCATGAGACAAAGATGATTGCTAGAATTGATTAAGGATTATGAGAAGATATTGTTTATCAATCAGAAGAAGGGTATTGTGATAGATGGTGCTTTGAATTGGATGTTGACTCTCGAGCATGTGGTTGCTGGTCTGATGGTTCAGCCAGGATTACAACAGGAATGGTGAAGGGTGAAGTGAAATTTGGTTTGAGAAGGAACAGATACAGCTGAATGTAATGGAATGTTGAGTACGAGATGCAATGAGATTGCTCAGGAAAGAGTGTAGGAATTCTTGTTCAGGAAGATGGAGTATTGTGATTTCAGATCGATTATGTGTGTTAACTGATAAAGAGATTTGAGAGTTGATTCTCAGGGAAAGTCATTCTTCGGCGAGTCCGGAATATTCTAGAGTCAGTTATGCGAGGCAGTTATCCGAACCTGTTTGATCTTAGGTTCGAGGACGAAACTCTTATAAGGAGGGGAGAATGAAATACCCCAAATAAGTGGGTAATGGCATTTTGGTAAATTAATTAAAGGGATTTGTTAAAAAGGGAAAAATGGAATTTTGGGGATAAAAATCCCTAAAACACGTTTGGGTCTCTCTCTCTCTCTCTCTCTCTCTCTCTCTCTCTCTCTCTCTCTCTCTCTCTCTCTCTCTCTCTCTCGGTTGTCTCTCTCGTGGGTTCAGCTCGCCCTTCCCGAATCCGGTCTCTCTCCAAGCCCACCGCGCCAGCTTCTCCCTCCGACGAGCCGACCCGGACCACACCGCCGCTCCTCTCCTCCTCCGCGTGCTCTGCTGGGTCGAGCCGCTGTCGTGCCGCGTTGCGAGCTGCTGTTCGTGCCGCTGGTGTGGTGCTGGTTCGAGCTGCTCGTTGCTGCAGTTCATGGTTCGTGTTGGTCCGTGCTGGTTCGTGCTGGCTGCTGTCTGGTTCCTCCTCTTCTCGGCAGCAAATTCAAGCCACCAACGAGGTAGGCTCGAGTGTATGGTTTGTGTATTTTTGGACTAGCTTGCTGAATTTTTCATGTTCGAATTGATATTGTTGTGAGGAGATGCGTGATCTGTGCATAAATTGTGGTGGAGCTATGCAGAATTTCGTGTGAGATTGCTTAAGTTTGGGTTGATTTTGGTGTGTGTAGTGCTGAATTTTTGGAAGGTATTGATTTAGGGTTTGAATTTGGGGGTTTGCTAGTAGTGCATTTGGATGAGTAATTAACGCCAGGGTTTTGCTCGGATTGATTTCGCAGGTTCGTTCGAGTGGTTTGGAGACCTCTAGGGTCGTTGCGGTTCGACTTGAGGCAAGAGGATCCTTGCCTAACTTATAAATTTTTATAATTGATTTATACTTAGCTTATGTCATAATTAAATTATGGTTGCTTGAGCTATTTTAAATTGGTTAGAATTGACTATAATTGCTTGGTTGTGATGTGTGATAATATGTGTTGGTGTGTGATAATGTGTTGATATGTGGTGATATGTGTTGATATGTGGTGAAATGTGTTGATGTGTGATGAGGTGTGTTAAGGTGTATTAAGGTGTGATTATGTGTTTGTGATTGTTGTTGATAGTGTATGTTGACACGTGTGTGTGTGTTGGCTTGAGTGTGAGTGTCTGTTGACACGTGTGTGTGTGTTGGCTTGAGTGTGAGTGTCTGTTGACACGTGTATGTGTATTGGATTGAATGTGTGTGTGTGTGTATGTGTGTGTGTGTGTGTGTGTGTGGTGGATCGTATGTGTGTGTTGGATTGAATGTGTGAGTGTGTGTTGGATTGTGTGTGTATGTGAATATGTGTTAACTTTTGCCGTATGTGATATTTGATTAATTGTCGTATATGATTTTATTTGATTGGTATCGGTGTGGTGGTGGAATGTTGTTCGATGGTGAAATTCCTTATATGTGAGGGCCTCGGTGGGTGTGAACCCCGATGGTCAGGAGGCGAATGGTGAAAGTCCTTATATGTGAGGGCCTCGGTGGGTATGAACCCCCGAAGGTCGAAGGGTCAGGTGATGATAGTCTCACCAAACCGCGTAGGGTGCACGCCTACGTCGTTAAGGGCCAAGGGTTGGATGGTGAAAGTCCCATCCGGAAAGTGTGTGTTGATTGTCTCACCCGGTGATGTGGTGGTGGAGACGGAGGTTGGATTGGAGGTGTTGGTGGTTGTGTGTGTTGATTGTCTCACCCGGTGATGTGGTGGTGGAGACGGAGGTTGGATTGGAGGTGTTGGTGGTTGTGTGTGTTGGTTATGTGTTGAATGTTGGTTGTGTACTTGATTAAGTGGTTGTGTTGGTAATTTGGTTGTATGTTTGATAATTGGTTTATGCTGGACGTTGATTGTTATTAGTTGTGGTTGTGGGTCATTGTTGGCCATTGGTTGTGGTGGTGAATATACGTGTGTTATAGTTGTTGATTGTAACTGGTCAAGGTTGTGAATTTCTGTTGGTATGGTTATTGTTGGTAGTTGGTGGATTATGAATGTTGGTTGTGTTGTTTGAGTGTATAGATTGGTTTCCATCTTGAGGGTGTGGGTCAATACGAGTTGAGTTTGAAGGTATGAGTTGCAGTCGTGGTTGACGAACCGGCGGCACCACAAGGTTGGCTGGCCTGGACCGTTATTTAGGTTATGATTGTGTTATGTGATGATTATTTCGTAGATGCCTATGTGTTTGTTGATGTGAAGGTTAACTGAATTTGTTGTGTTAGTACAGTAGTGAGTTATGTATTATGGGTTAGCTTTGGTTGTAAGTTAGTAGTAAGATATGTGTATGCGCTTGGAGTTGTTGATTGAGGTATTACTAATGGAGAGTAAGTTGGATTGGATCGTTCTATTCGTTTATGCTTGAGATGAGATTGAGGTTGGATTGAAGAGGTTAGTATAGGGTAGAGTTGTATAAGGATGTGTAATGGTTGATTTATGTGATAAGGTGTGCTTGTTTTTTGACGCGTGATTTATATTGATTGGTCAGTATGATATTGTATATATTATATATATATATTGTTTGGCATATTGTTGGTATTATCTGATTGTTGTGATAAATCTTTGGATTTCAACTGTTTTAGCTTGGCTAATCTTGCCATGGTCTTTCACGAGACTGACCAACTGCGGTTTACGTGCCGCGGTTGGCTGGGGTATCGGGTCCCCCAGTCAATCAGGCTTTGCAGATTTAGCGCCAGCAAGGAGGATCTTGATCACCGTCGGTTTGGAGTCGAAGGCTTTACTCTTTTGGTTTGGACTTTGACTTGGTTGTGCCTGTCGTTTTGGTTTTGGACCTTGTATGGGTCGAACTTGTTGTATTGGTTTTTGGTTTGTAAAGTGTTGTATTTTCTGTAGGTTAAGTTTGATTGTGGTTTCAAACTCTGGCAAGTTTTACAGGTTGTACAGGTTTTCCGCTGTGCTGCTTTTGATATATATATGGGTTATGTTTCGCAAATTTTTATTTCACCCGCCTTATAGTCCTTCGGGACTATGGCACTGTAGCACCACTGACCTGGGGGTGTTACAAAAACTTTGTATATTATATAGATGATTATAGATTAAATATAATTGTTAATATATGAAATTGTCACTTTAGTACTTTTTGGATTTGAGAAATTGTTTAAATTTTGTGCTAAATAAATAAGGCATGAAATGAAAATAAAAACTAACTTATCTTTAAAAGTTAGCATTCAATGACCTAGAATTCTAACTTTTAAATATATATAGATAGATGGTTGTTTTTCATGCTTAAAATATAAATTAAACTATGTTGAAAATTTAACGTGAAGACATAAGAGTTATACAACGATATGAAAATGATGACTTTTTAATTGATTAATATGTAGTAATTGTATATAATTGTGAATCAAAAACTTTGTATATTATATAGATGATTATAGATTAAATATAATTGTTAATATATGAAATTGTCACTTTAGTACTTTTTGGAATTGAGAAATTGTATAAATTTTGTGCTAAATAAATAAGGCATGAAATGAAAATAAAAACTAATTCATCTTTAAAAGTTAGCATTCAATGACCTAGAATGCTAACTTTTAAATATATATATATAAATAGTTGTTTTTCATGCTTAATAGAAATATAAATTGAACTATGTTGAAAATTTAACGTGAAGATATAAGAGTTATACAACGATATGAAAATGAGGACTTTTTAATTGATTAATATGTAGTAATTGTATATAATTGTGAATCAAAAACTTTGTATATTATATAGACGATTATAGATTAAATATAATTGTTAATATATGAAATTGTCACTTTAGTACTTTTTGGATTTGAGAAATTGTTTAAATTTTGTGCTAAATAAATAAGGCATGAAATGAAAATAAAAACAAATTCATCTTTAAAAGTTAGCATTCAATGACCTAGAATGCTAACTTTTAAATATATATATATAGATGGTTGTTTTTCATGCGTAATAGAAATATAAATTGAACTATGTTGAAAATTTAACGTGAAGACATAAGAGTTATACAACGATATGAAAATAATGACTTTTTAATTGATTAATATGTAGTAATTGTATATCATTGTGAATCAAAAACTTTGTATATTATATAGACGATTATAGATTAAATATAATTGTTAATATATGAAATTTTCACTTTAGTACTTTTTGGATTTGAGAAATTGTTTAAATTTTGTGCTAAATAAATAAGGCAAGAAATGAAAATAAAAACTAATTCATCTTTAAAAGTTAGCATTCAATGACCTATACTGCTAACTTTTAAATATATATAGATAGATGGTTGTTTTTCATGCTTAATAGAAATATAAATTGAACTATGTTGAAAATTTAACGTGAAGATATAAGAGTTATACAACGATATGAAAATGAGGACTTTTTAATTGATTAATATGTAGTAATTGTATATAATTGTGAATCAAAAACTTTGTATATTATATAGACGATTATAGATTAAATAAAATTGTTAATATATGAAATTGTCACTTTAGTACTTTTTGGATTTGAGAAATTGTTTAAATTTTGTGCTAAATAAATAAAGCATGAAATGAAAATATAAACTAATTCATCTTTAAAAGTTAGCATTCAATGACCTAGAATGCTAACTTTTAAATATATATATATAGATGGTTGTTTTTCATGCTTAATAGAAATATAAATTGAACTATGTTGAAAATTTAACGTGAAGATATAAGAGTTATACAACGATATGAAAATGAGGACTTTTTAATTGATTAATATGTAGTAAATGTATATAATTGTGAATCAAAAACTTTGTATATTATATAGACGATTATAGATTAAATATAATTGTTAATATATGAAATTTTCACTTTAGTACTTTTTGGATTTGAGAAATTGTTTAAATTTTGTGCTAAATAAATAAGGCATGAAATGAAAATAAAAACTAATTCATCTTTAAAAGTTAGCATTCAATGACCTAGAATGTTAACTTTTATATATATATAGATAGATAATTGTTTTTCATGCTTAATAGAAATATAAATTGAACTATGTTGAAAATTAAACGTGGAGATATAAGAGTTATACAACGATATGAAAATGAGGACTTTTTAATTGATTAATATGTAGTAATTGTATATAATTGTTGTAACACCCCGGGCCAGAGGTGCTACAGTGCCATAGCCCCGAAGGACTATAAGACGGTTTCTTTCAAGAAAAGAAATTTAAAGCTCTCCCAAATTCACAAAAGTCATCAATATTAAAATCCCTGCTCAAGATTTAAAACAACTCTAAAACCTGTCAACCAGTTTAATACATCAATTTATATCCAAAACAACGGAAGCGAATACAACATTTTCAAATCTGATGCAAAACTAAATCTTTCACTGTGAAGACACATCTGTGATCCAGAACCCGCTTGTTGCTGTAAACCTGCAAAACCTGATTGACTGGGGGACCCGATACCCCAGCCAATCGTGGCACGTAAACCGAAGTTGGTCAGTCTTACGAAAGACTGGCAAAACTCCTCAAGCCAAAACAGTTTAACACCAGAAAATTATCACAACAACCAACTCATATATATAATATCATAACTATATCATAATCATATCAACCAACCAAGACCAATCACACGTCAAAACACAAACACCCCCTACCACATAACCAATCAATTACCCATTCTTATCCAACTCTACACTATACTAACCTCTTCAATTCAACATCATCACAAGCATAAACGAATAAAACGATCCAATCCAACTTTCTCTCCAATACTAATACCTCAATCATCAACCCTATGAAACATATGCATATATCTTACTACTGACTTACAACCAAGACTAATCAATTATACTGAACTCCCCACTGCACTAACACATCCAATTAACCTTCACATTAACAAATACATAAGCATCAACGAGACAATCATCACATAATACCAACATAACAAAACAACGATCCAGGCCAGCCACCCTTCTGGTGCCGCCTGTTCGTTAACATAGGCCGCAACCCAAACACCTCAACCCAACCCATATTGACCCACACCCTCAAGATGGGAAACCAACCTTCCTAATCAATCAACATAACCAACCTTCTCAAACAATTCTCACCAAGATCCAACAACCACTACCAATGGACAACAATAGCCCACAACCACCACTAACAACAATCAACAAACGACTACTAACTGCAACCAACCGACAACCAAAGTCTAACACAAAACAAATAATCAAACACCCCACCAATATCCGCAAACAAAACCATTAACTAAGCACACAACCAATAATCAAGCACACAACCCAAAACCGAGCACACAACCACCCACACACACAATCTAACACATAACTGCCAACACACACAAGTGTCAACACACACACATGTCCACACACACAATCCAACACACAACTACCAACACACACAAGTGTCAACACACACAACTGCACACACACACACACACACACACACATGTCAACACCCACAGTCTAACACACACAACTGTCAACACACACAGATGTCAATTCACACACACACAACTGTCAATACACACAATTGGCAACACACACAATCCAACACCCGATCCAAACTCCGATCCTACCTCCAATCCAACCCACCACCGGATGAGACTTTCAACCATCCAACCTAGCCTTAACCAACGGAGGTCACACCCTCACGCAGTCGGATGAGGTCACACCTTCACCCCGGCTCCATAACCAACCATCACCAATCCACCAACCACCCACCACCGGATGGTACTTTCAACCATCCAACCTAGCCTTAACCAACGGAGGTCACACCCTCACGCGGTCGGATGAGGTCACACCCTCACCCCGACTCCATAACCAACCATCACCAATCCACCAACCACCCACCACCTATCACGATCAACCCGCAATCAAACACACACACGATAACTAATATCATATAACGGAATTTCACCATCAAGTTAATCAACAATCAATCACAATTAGTCACAATTGACTACCACGTCAACATGTAATCAAACACAATACGAGACAAATACTAACACACGCATACATTCACACACACACACACGCAATCTCAACACACAACTACCAGCACGCACACAATCCAACACACAACCGCCAACACACACAGGTGTCGACATACACAATCCAACACACACACACAGGTGTCAACAAACACACATATTCAACCAAGTAATTTCGCAACTAATAATCCAACTTAATTTACTTAGACAAGGTTAAATCAATTACTGAAGCAATATAGGGACAAAAGTAATTTTATAAAAATAAACGAAGGGTTAGCAAGAATCATCTTGCCTCAAGCGCGACCACGACGACCCCAGATTCAAATCCAACTCGAACGATCCTGTGAAATCAATCCGAGCAAAACCCTGGCGTTAATTACTCATACCAAGCCACTATTAACAAACCCCCAATTTCAAACCCTAAAATCATTCCTTAAAAATTCCAATCAAGCAAACCCCACACAATTCAACCAAAGCTCAAATTCAACAATACGGACACACACTTTCCTCTTCCACTGTCCACGAAGAACAATTCAACATCAATTCGAACAACACAACATCAATTCGAAATTAACCCATAAGCTTACCTTGTCGACAACCAACGGTAGTCACCGAGGAGGCTTCTCGACGCCGGAACTCAGCAGCCACACCAGCGCAACACAGCGGACAGCAGCACAACTGCAACAACACGCAGCATAACACCAACAGCGGCTCCGACTTGAAAAAATTCGTTCTCCCTGCTCAGGACTCCAAATGCGATGATTCTAACTCGAAGAGTTAGATCTACGAGTCTAGTTTACCTCCTCAAAATTTCAGACCAAAATAATGAGTGAGCAAACAGTTATTACCATTCTCCTGAGACGTCGCAGACGGGGCAAAAGCACAGCAGTGGACAGCAGCGGATCCGGATCTGGGCAGCAGCTCGTCGCGGTTCAACAGAGGTTCGGCTCGCCTCTTCGGTGGCTCGACTCAGCAGCTCCACCGTGGCTTCACGCACCGGTGAACCAGCATAGCCACGAACTGCACAACAGCACAGCAAGGCAGCAGCAGCAGGGGAGGAGGAGGACCGGCGCGGTCCAAGTCGGCTCGCCGGAGAAGAACAGCTCGGCTGGGCACCGGAGAAGAACAGCTCGTCGGAGGAGAAGAAGGGAGCTGGCTGTTCAGCGGGAGTGATCGAGAGAGAGAGCTACCGAGCACTTTGAGGGATTTATCCCCAAATTTCCCATTTCCTCATTTTTAAGTAATCCCATAATTAATTTACCATTATGCCATTATCCTTATCTTAATTGGGGTATTTCAATTGTGAATCAAAAACTTTGTATATTATATAGACGATTATAGATTAAATATAATTGTTAATATATGAAATTGTCACTTTAGTACTTTTTGGATTTGAGAAATTGTTTAAATTTTGTGCTAAATAAATAAAGCATGAAATGAAAATAAAAACTAATTCATCTTTAAGAATTAGCATTCAATGACCTAGAATGCTAACTTTTAAATATATATATATAGATGGTTGTTTTTCATGCTTAATAGAAATATAAATTGAACTATGTTGACAATTTAACGTGAAGATATAAGAGTTATACAACGATATGAAAATAAGGACTTTTTAATTGATTAATATGTAGTAATTGTATATAATTGTGAATCAAAAACATTGTATATTATATAGACGATTATAGATTAAATATAATTGTTAATATATGAAATTGTCACTTTAGTACTTTTTGGATTTGAGAAATTGTTTAAATTTTGTGCTAAATAAATAAAGCATGAAATGAAAAAAAAAACTAATTCATCTTTAAAAGTTAGCATTCAATGACCTAGAGTGCTAACTTTTAAATATATATATAGATGGTTGTTTTTCATGCTTAATAGAAATATAAATTGAACTATGTTGAAAATTTAACGTGAAGATATAAGAGTTATACAACGATATGAAAATAAGGACTTTTTAATTGATTAATATGTAGTAATTGTATATAATTGTGAATCAAAAACTTTGTATATTATATAGACGATTATAGATTAAATATAATTGTTAATATATGAAATTTTCACTTTAGTACTTTTTGGATTTGAGAAATTGTTTAAATTTTGTGCTAAATAAATAAGGCTTGAAATGAAAATAAAAACAAATTCATCTTTAAAAGTTAGCATTCAATGACCTAGAATGCAAACTTTTAAATATATATATATATATATATATATATATATAGGTGGTTGTTTTTCATGCTTAATAGAAATATAAATTGAACTATGTTAAACATTTAACGTGAAGAGATAAGAGTTATACAACGATATGAAAATGATGACTTTTTAATTGATTAATATGTAGTAATTGTATATAATTGTGAATCAAAAACTGAAATACCCCAATATATTTAAATGGCAAAAGAGTAAATAAAGATTTTTGGAGACTTTATAAAGTCTGGTAAGGGGTAAATTGAAGGGAATAACCCTTCCTCCTTCTCGGGCAACAGCTGGACAGCTCGAGGTCTCCCGACTCCCTCTCCTGTGCTCAGCCAATCTTTCCCCTCCGGTGAGCTCGATCGGCAGTGACCACTTCCCCCCTGAAGCCGAAGACGAACAGCTGTGGCTGCTGTTGTGTGAACCACTGCTCAAGGGCGGAGCTGTTGCTGAAGGTCGGGGTTCTGCTGATGTTGTCGGAGCTGTTGTGTTCGGCGGGTTGTTGTTGCTGATTTCGGCGACGAAGGGGAGCAAACCTGGTGGCTACGTGGTGGTTGTCATCAAGGTAAGGGTGGGCTCTCTAATCTGATTTTTGGGACTGATTTCTGCTGAACAATTATGGGCAGATTTGAGGAATTTCGGAGTAGTGGACAACTGTTAATTATTTGAATGAAATTGTTGATTTGTGCAGTCCAGCGAGCTGAAGTTTTGGGTTGATTTGTGTGGGATTTTGCTGAATTGGAAATTGGAGGTATAATTTTAGGGTTTGAATTTGGGGGTTTTGTTAGTAGTGGATTTGTATGAGTAATTAATGCCAGGGATTTGCTCGGATTGATTTCGCAGGTTCGTTCGAGTTGGTTGGAGATCTCTGAGGTTGTGGTTGTCGAGCTTGAGGCAAGATAAATCTTGCTAACCCTTACGTAATTTCGTATCGTAATTGTTTTATAAATTTATTTTACTATTATCTAGTATGTTAATCTAGATTAATAGAGGTAGATATATATATGATTGAATGTGTATTAAATTGATTAAATGGTGTTGTGTGGATACTGATTGTTGGCTTGTTTGATGGTCGTGGGTATATTTTGATTATGTGCTGGATGGTTAGTTTTGTGTTGATATGGTGGAATGTGTTAGTTGTCGTGACCCTGTTGAGATTAATTAAATATTGACGTGGTATTTATTCATGACTAATGGTGATTAATTGTGATTGTTTGAAAGTGTGTGAATATGTGTGTGCATGTGTGTGTGCGTGTGTTAGTATTTGTCTCGGGTTGTGTCTGATTAAATGTTGATGTGGTAGTCAATTGTGACTAAGTATGATTGATTGTTGATTGATTGAGTACGGGTGTGATGGTGGATTGTTGTTGGTTAAATTGGATTATTGATTTTAGAGTTGCTTGGTTGAATATGTGTGAATATGTGCTAATAGTTGTCGTGTGTAGTGTTTGATTGGGTGTTGGTGTGGTGGTGGATTGTTGTTGGTTGGTGGTGGAGCCGGGGTGAGGGTGTGACCTCATCCGACCACGTGAGGGTATGACCCCGCGTTGGTAAAGGCTATGGTTGGATGGTGAAAGTCCCATCCGGAAGAGTGTTGATTCAGGGCCTCGGAGGGTGTGACCTTCGGTGGTCGGTGGGCCAGAGTGATGATAGCCTCACTCAACCTCGTAGGGTGTAGCCTACGTTGTTAAGGGCCAGGGGTTGGATGGTACGAGTCCATCCCTATCCATGGATAGTTGGTTTTGGGTGATGAAAGTCTCACCCGGAGATGGGTTGGAATGGATTGGAGGATAGATTGGAGGTTAGGTTGGAAGTGTGTTGAAGTTGTCTGGGTTGCAGTGTTGAGTTATATTATTTGGTTGAAATTGGTTGGGTATTGTGATAACTTGTATATATATTATATGATTATATTGGTTGATGGTTGTGATAACTGTGATGAGTTAAGTAGTGGTTATGTTGATGATTTCGGTTGTGTGTGTGGTTATTGGTTTGTGTTAAATGTTGATTGTTGTTAGTTGTGGTTGCGGGTCATTGTTGGCCATTGGTTGTGACTGTGAAATTCCATTGGTTGTAGTTGTAGGTTGTAGATAGATGTGATGTGAATTCTTATTTGGATGACTATGTGATATGTGAAATACCCCAAAGGTTATAGAAATGGCAAAAAGGTAAATAAATTTTCGGGATTTCTTAAAATCAGAAAATGGGGAAAAGAAATCAGAAAAAGGGGGAAAGTGGATCTGGAATTTGGGGCAAGTCCCATTCGATCTCCTCAATTTAGGGAAGCCATGCCTTCTCCCCGAGAGCTACTGCCTTCCCGCCGGTGGACGACCCCCGGACCCCGCCGGTGAGCTCGACCCGGCTGTGGCCACCACTACCTTTCCCTGAGGCGAGCCGCCACTGTGGGAGCAAGACCGCCGGCTGCTGTCTGCGAGCCATTGTTGAGGCGAGATCCGACGAGATCTGCGGTTGCTCAGGGCTGCGAACAACTGCTGTTGTGCTTTCCGGCGAAGAGGCGCCGCGAGTCGGAGCTGCTGCAGCGTTCTGTACCGATTCGAGCCGCATCCAGCTGCCGAGAAGAGATCGCGGAGTTGCTGTTGGTGTTCGTTGCGGCGTGTTGTTGTTGTATCGTTGTTGCTGCTGTCGTCTCCGGCGACGAGGAGCCATTTCAGGCAACAACCGCGTGTTTGACGACGAGGTAAGAGTCGGATTTGTTGAGTCGAAAGTGTTGCTGAATTTTATGACCGATTGTTGTTATATGTTGCGTGGTCAGATGTGGGAGACGAAATGGATGGAGTACAGCTGTGTATTGTTGGGTTGATTCGGTTGGAGTTGTGCAGCTTGTGATTCTGAAGTTTTGGGTTGATTTGTGTGGGATTTTGCTGAATTGGAATTTGGAGGTATGAAATTAGGGTTTGAATTTGGGGGTTTTGTTAGTAGTGGATTTGTATGAGTAATTAATGTCAGGGATTTGCTCGGATTGATTTCGCAGGTTCGTTCGAGTTGGTTGGAGATCTCTGAGGTCGTGGTTGTCGAGTTTGAGGCAAGATGATTCTTGCTAACCTTTCGTATATTTTTATAAAATTACTTTCGCTTTCTATCTTTATTCAGTAATTGATTTTACCTTGTCTGAGTGTGTTAATCTGGATTATTGGTTGTTGAATTTCATGGTTGGGTGTGTGTGTGTGTGTTGGTAATTGTCTTGTGTTGAAGATCGGTTGTGTGCTTTGCCATTGGTTCTGTGTTGGATATTTATTGTTTGTTTGGTTGCTGGTTTGTTGGCGGATATCGATTGTGTGTTCTGTTACTGGTTATGTGCTGGGTTATTTGTTTTGTGTTGAACCTGGTTGAATGTGTTGGTTATTGTTGCCTTGTGTTATGATTGATTGGATGTTGGTGTAGTAGTTGATTGTAGCTAGTTGTGGATGATTGGTTGTGTTGACAGATGGAGGTGGTGGGTTGTTGGTGGATTGGAAATGGTTGGTTGTGGAGCCGGGGTGAGGGTGTGACCTCATCCGACCACGTGAGGGTGTGACCTCCGTTGGTTAAGGCTAGGCCGGGGTGATTGATAGCCTCATCCGACCACGTGATGGTGTGACCTTACGTTGGTTAATGGCCATGGTTGGATGGTTGAAAGTCCCATCCGGAAAGTGTGTGTTGATTGTCTCACCCGGTGATGTGGTGGTGAGACGGAGGAGATATTATGTGTTAAATGTTGGTTGCGTACCTGATTAAGTGGTTTTGTGTTGGGTGTTGGTTGTGTATCTGATTAAGTGGTTTTGGTGTTGGATGTTGGTTGCGTATCTGATTTAAGTGGTTTTGTGATGATATTGGGTGTGCACTTGATTAAGTGATTTGTGTTGGTGAATATTGACTGTGTGTTTGGTTATTGGTTTTATGTTGGATATTGATGGTTGGCTAGTTTGACTTGTTAAATTTTAGCTGTTTTAGCTAATGGTGATGTGGATTTATGTTGGTGGGGGTTGTTGGTGGCAGCTAGTGGTTTATGAAGGTCGGTTGTGTGGATTGAGTATGAAGGTTGGTTTCCCATCTTGAGGGTGTGGGCCAACATGGTTTGAATTTGAGCGTATGAGTTACGGTCCATGTTAACGAACAGGCGGCACCGGAAGGGTGGCTGGCCTGGGTCGTTATTTTGTCATGTTTATATAATGTGATGATTGTCTTGCTTATGCTTAAGTGGTTGTTGATGCGAAGATTAGTTGGACGTGTTAGTACAGTAGTGAGTTTTGTAAGTGGTTAGTCGTGGTTATACGTGTTAGTAGTAATATATGTGTATAGGTTCGTAGGGTTGATAATTGAGGTATTAGTAATAGAGAAAAGTTGGATTGGATCTTTTTAGTTGTCTACTTGTGGTGAGATTGAGGTTGGATTAAGTGATGTTAGTATATTGAAGAGTTGGTTAAGAGGGGTAATGAATGGTTATGTGATAGTGTGTGTTTATGTTTTGATGTGTGGTCGATATTGGTTGGTTGATATGATAGTGATATAATAATGATATATATATTTATATATGGTGTGGCATGTTGTTGTTTGGTATTATTTGATTGTTGTGATAATTCTCTGGTTTTAAATTGTTTTGGCTTGAGGAGTCTTGCCAGTCTTGATGGAAGACTGACCAACTTCGGTTTACGTGATGCGGTTGGTTGGGGTATCGGGTCCCCCGGTCAATTTGGCTTTGCAGGTTTGCAGCAACAAGCGGGTTCTGGATCACAGATGTGTCTTCACAGTTAAAGATTTAGTTTTACTGCGGATTTGAAAAGGTTGTGTTAACTATTCGTTGTTTTGGAATTAAACTGATGCTTTGAGTTGGATGAAATGTTTAAGTGTAGTTTCAAACTTGAGCAGGGAATTTTAATGTTGTTAACTTATGTATTGGGAAGAGTTTTGGATTTCTTTTCTTTTAAAAACCGCCTTATAGTCCTTCGGGACCATGGCACTGTAGCACCTCTGGCCCGGGGTGTTACAGAAATTGGTATCAGAGCATTTACGTTCGAAAATGTTTTCAAAAGTTTGACGTGAAAAAAGATTATTCGCCAAAACTGTGAAGCAATCGTGTGATCAGAAGACCCTTGTTGTTACGTATAGGTAAGTTTGTATTTGATATATTTTATGTGATGTTTAGTGTTGTTGAGTAATTTTATGATGTGTTCCCTGGTAAGTGGGACGTGTTGGAGATTAATAAGGTAAGTGTGGGTGTGATAGAGGATGAAGTCGTTGGGCTTATCGTCAAGAGGTTGAGGCAGCTAGTCTGGTAGTTGATGATTCGGTATGAAGTTGTTGTATGCTGCTGTTAATGTCAAGAATGAGAAAGACAGATTGAGCACTTTCAGAGATGATTGTATTCAGAGATGAAATCTTGATGGTGATGCGTAGCTGTAAATTCTTGAGTATACTGATGAGTGTTGATCAGGGAGACTGTTATAGATGATTTTGATCAGACTGTTGATGTTGGAAGTAGTAAGAAACAGAGAACTCGGCATGCATCTGAAAAAGTGGGATTTTACGACTATGGGTTCGGCTGAGTTGAGAAGCAGAATGTGTCTGTGACTATAGGAAGGTGACAGTTACTATAACAGCAGATAAGGGTTTAGTGCATGTGTTGGGAGTCTTGATTCAGAGACTCTGGCAGAATTGTTGGTGTGATGACAACTATAAAATTGTTAAGAAAATGTTATGCCGGTTATGTGTGTATGTAACACCCCGGGCCAGAGGTGCTACAGTGCCATAGTCCCGAAGGACTATAAGGCGGTTTTAAAAGAAAAGAAATCCAAAACTATTCCAAATACACAAAAGTTATCAACCTGAAAATTCCTGTTCAAGTTTGAAACAACACTTAAACTTGACATCAATTTAATGCATCAATTTATATCCAAAACAACGGAAGCGAATACAACATTTTCAAATCTGATGCAAACTAAATCTTTACTGTAAAGACACATCTGTGATCCAGAACCCGCTTGTTGCTACAAACCTGCAAAGCCAAATTGACTGGGGGACCCGATACCCCAGCCAACCGCGGTACGTAAACCGAAGTTGGTCAGTCTTCCATCAAGACTGGCAAGACTCCTCAAGCCAAAACAGTTTAAAACCAGAGAATTATCACAACAATCAAATAATACCAAACAACAACATGCCACACCATATATAAATATATATATCATTATTATATCACTATCATATCAACCAACCAATATCGACCACACATCAAAACATAAACACACACTATCACATAACCATTCATTACCCCTCTTAACCAACTCTTCAATATACTAACATCACTTAATCCAACCTCAATCTCACCATAAGTAGACGACTAAAAAGATCCAATCCAACTTTTCTCTATTACTAATACCTCAATTATCAACCCTACGAACCTATACACATATATTACTACTAACACGTAACCACGACTAACCACTTACAAAACTCACTACTGTACTAACACATCCAACTAATTTTCGCATCAACGAACACATAAGCACCAACGAGACAATCATTACCTTATACAAATATAACGACCCAGGCCAGCCATCCTTCCGGTGCCGCCTGTTCGTTAACATGGGCCGTAACCCATACACCTCAACCCAACCCATATTGACCCACACCCTCAAGATGGGAAACCAACCTTCCTAATCAATCAACATAACCAACCTTCTCAAACAATCCACACAACCGACCTTCATAAACCACTAGCTGCCACCAACAACCCCACCAACATAAATCCACATCACCATTAGCAAAAAAAAATAGCTAAAAATTAACAAGTCAAACTAGCCAACCAATCAATATCCAACATAAAACCAATAACCAAACACACAGTCAATATTCACCAACACAATCACTTAATCAAGTGCACAACCAATATCATCACAAAACCACTTAAATCAGATACGCAACCAACATCCAACACCAAAACCACTTAATCAGGTACACAACCAACACCCAACACAAAACCACTTAATCAGGTACGCAACCAACATTTAACACATAATATCTCCTCCGTCTCACCACCACATCACCGGGTGAGACAATTCTTCCTCTCTATCCGGATAGGCGGATGGGTCGCATACCATCCGAGTTCCTGGCCCTAACCACCATAGGCATTCCCCCTATGTGATTGAGTGAGGCTTTCATCACTCTGGCCCACCGACCACCGGAGGTCACACCCTCCGAGGCCCTGAATTAACACTCTTCTGGATGGGACTTTCACCATCCAACCATAGCCTTTACCAACGCGGGGTCATACCCTCACGTGGTCGGATGAGGTCACACCCTCACCCCGGCTCCACCATCAACCAACAACAATCACTTAATCAACATCAATCACAATTAGTCACAATTGACTATCACATCAACATTTAATCAAACACAACACGAGACAAATACTAACACACGCATACACACACACACACGTATTCACACACTTTCAAACAATCACAATTAATCACTATTAGTCATAATTGACTACCACGTCAACATTTAATCAAACACAACACGAGACAAATACTAACATACACACATTCAACCAAGTAACTCCATAATCGATAATCCAAATTAACATAATCAGACAAGGATAAAATCAATTACTGAATCAAGATAGGAACAAAAGTACTTTTATAAAAATAAACGAAGGGTTAACAAGAATCATCTTGCCTCAAACTCGACAACCACGACCTCAGAAACCTCCAACCAACTCGAACGAACCTGCGAAATCAATCCGAGCAAATCCCTGGCGTTAATTACTCATACAAATCTACTACTAACAATCCACCAAATTCAAACCCTAAAATCACACCTTCAATTCACCAATCTCAGCAATCCACACACAATTTAACCAAACTCCCTGAAATTTCAAACCAAATTTGCCCAAAACCTAATTCAATCCAAGCAACCAAATCTGCCCAATTTAACAATGATTACCAACCAATTCAACCCCAAAAATCAGATTGGGTATTACTGTTCAAAACTAACACACAGCCACAGTACCTCATCGGCGATCGAGCTTGTGACGCCGGAGCTGGGCTTCTCGTCGTCGGCGGTGCAGTAGCAGCAGTGGCGACTCAATTAACAGCAACAACAGCATGCGGTTCGGCTCCTGCAGCTGGTTCGCGGCTCGCTCAGCAGCTCTCGGATCTCGCTCCAACAGTGGTGGCTCGCACAGTAGCACGCACAACAGCTGGTTCGCACCGCAGTTAACTCGGCTCGCCTCAAGGAAGGGAGTGGCCGGCAACAGCTGGGGTCGAGCTCACCGGCGAAGGCTTGGCGGAGCATGGAAAGGAGTTGGAGAAGAAGATGCGAGCTGCCCAGCTGCGTGACCCCGAAGAAGAGATCGGTTTCTGTCCCCCTTGCTTTACCCTTCTGATATTATAAAGTCCCCAAAAATCTTTATTTACCATTTTGCCATTTTTATATATTTTGGGGTATTTCAGTGTATGCTGAGTTTGAGGGAGCAGATAGAGAAACTTGTGAAGTTAGGCTTTATTAGGTCAAGTGCTTCTCTTTGGGGTGCGTCTGTATTGCTGGGTAAAAAGAAGGATGATTCCTTTCGACTCTGCATGGATTATGAGGAGTTAAGTACTTGTTGGATAAATTGCAAAGAGCTACAGTATTTTAAAAGATTGACTTGAGATCAGGGTATTCTCAGCTTAAGGTTTGAGATGAGGATATATTCATGATACTGCCTTCAGAACTAAGTATGGTCACTATGAATTAGATGTGATGCCTTTCGGGTTGACTAATGCTTCCGCGGATTTCAAAGACTTAAGGAACTGATGTTTTTAGAAAGTACTTATAGATCGTTTGTAGTCATTTCCATTAATGACATTTTAGTATACATCCGAGAGTAAGAGGGATTACGAGAACAACCTTGGAATGTTAAGGAAATTGGGAGTTTTCTCAGACTGACAGATTACTGCAGGCGATTGTGGATGAATTTTCTAAGGTTGTGTATGACTGAGAATTTTGAATGGAACAGGAGATGACAGGAGCGAGTTTCGAAGAACTCAGGAAGTGTTTGATTTGTGCGTCAGTGTTAGTGTTACTATAAGAAATAGAAGGATTTGTTAATTACAGTGATGTGTCTAAGCAGGATCTGGGTTGTAACACCCCGGGCCAGAGGTGCTACAGTGCCATAGTCCCGAAGGACTATAAGGCGGGTGAAATAAAAATTTTGCAAAACATAACCCATATATATATAACATATATCAAAAGCAGCAGCGGAAAACCTATAAAACCTATCCAGAGTTTGAAACCACAAACAACTTAACGTACAGAAAATACAACACTTTACAAACCAAAACCAATACAACAAGTTCGACCCATACAAGGTCCAAAACCAAAACGACACACACAACCAAGTCAAAGTCCAAACCAAAAGAGTAAAGCCTTCGACTCCAAACCGACGGTGATCAGGATCCTCCTTGCTGGCGCTAATCTACAAAGCCTGATTGACTGGGGGACCCGATACCCCAGCCAACCATGGCACATAAACCAAGGTTGGTCAGTCTTTTGAAAGACTATGGCAAGATTCCTCAAGCCAAAACAGTTCAAAACACATACATATATCATCAATCAACTCACAACAACGACAACACGCCACACAGTATATAATATCATAACTATACTTAATCATATCAACCAACCAATGCCAACCACACGTCAAAACATATACACCCACTATCACATACCATTCATTACACATCCTTATCCAACTCTTCACTATACTAACCTCAATCAATCCATCCTCAAACTCATCACAAGCATAAGCGAATAAAACGATCCAATCCAACTTCCTCTTCAATACTAATACCTCCAATCCAACTCCATGCACATACACAATCTCTTATTACTGACTTACAACCAAAGTTAACCAATAATATGATACACACAATTATGTTGTGTGTATTGACGGAGTTTTGGCATGATTTTAGTGTTGTTTTAGGATGCTTTGGAGGTGATTTGGAGACTTGGCGAGGAGATGCGGAAGTTGCGTTTTTGGAGCTTTAGGAGCTGAGGAGCGAAGGATGGAGAAACAAAACTGCAGCGACCGCCGCAGAAAAACGGCGACCGCCGTTAATGGCCATGGAGAGACCTCAGCTACGACCTTGAAACGGCGATCGCCGTTTAAATGCAGCGATCGCCGCATTTGCAGCGATCGCCGTGGAAGAAGCAGCGGTCGCCGCCGCTGACGGAAACATCCCCTTGCCGATTTCATTTTCGGATTTATTTTATATTTCTTTATTTCGTTTTTATTATTTCTTTTAGGATAATTTCAGATTATTTTCCTTTGGTATTTAAGGGTTGAGAAAACTTGTTTCTTGGGAGGTGGAACCCTAATTTCTAATTTCTACGTATTCTCTTGCTATGAAGAACTAAGCCTCTCTTGCTTAGTCAGACATTGAAGCTTTTCGTGTGATTCAGTTGTGAGGTTCTTACTCCTAATCTATTGCATTGGTTCTTATCTTTTCTCTTGCTTGATTTCTTAAGATTGATATTGATAATTTCTAGTCTGATCAACTAGGGTTTATCGTTATTTATCTATTGCTAGGTTTAGATTGTTACTGGTTGAGCACATCTATTCCATTGTAGCAACTGCATCGTATTAGTAACTGGTTGTGCTAATCTTATGCAGAAGAGAATTGGTTTACATTCTAGGGTAAAAACTGGTTGTTTTATTCTAGGGTTGTATCCAACTATATTCCTATCCGTAAGGCTGCTGTTAAACTGAATCTTGATAGTTTCAGGGTTGTTTAATTAGTTAGTGCTAATAGTATCTGGTTGTGCTATTAGTTACATCTGAAAAGGAATTGGAATTACCATTGCATGCGATTTTGAGTAGTATCTATGATCAACTTGTCATTCGATTAGCGGATATTGTTTGACTGAGTGCTTTCCCAATAACTGATTTCATCACCTTTAATTACTTGTTTACCTTTGCATGTTTTGCTACTAAAACAAACCAACAAAACCCCCCCATTGGTTACTTTAAATTGACATACTTATTGCATACTGCGATTGATTTGTCTCCCTGCGGATTCGACCCTTACTTGCCTAAGACTACGTTTTAGGGTTTGTTTGGATACTTTGCATAGTAGGAATTAGAACGGCAAATTCCTGTTATCAAATTGGCGCCGTTGCCGGGGAGGCAATTCTATTTTGTGTGTGTGATTTGTGTGCCAATTTTGGTGTGAACCTATCTTATGGTTCACACCCGTGTTACTAATAATCCACCCTTGCTTTTTGATCCAGAGATCGAAAGAACTTTCCATCGGCTCGCAGGGCTGCGCGTGCATTGCTTCCGGACACTGATACGATGGGTGATAATTTACGCGTTACTTTGGAGTCCTTGACGGCTCCCAACTTAGATCAACCATCTCGTGCTGTGCAGTTTCCTGCCCTGGGTGAAGGGGTGAAATTCGAGCTCAAAACAGGAGTAGTCCATCTACTCCCGAAATTCAGCGGAACTACCCTTGAAGACCCTATTCAGCATCTAGATGAGTTTCTTGAGGTCTGCACCAGTATGAGGCCATCTGAAATTACTGAAGATCAGATGAGGCTGAGAGTATTCTCCTTCTCTCTGAAAGACTCTGCAAAGGACTGGTATCATTCTTTACCCCCAGGGAGCATCACTACCTGGGTGAATCTGAAGAAAGTGTTCCTTGACAAGTATTTTCCGGCAATCAAATCTAATCAGCTCAAGAAGAAAATCTGCAACATCGAGCAACAGTCCAATGAATCTCTTTATGATTATTACGAGCGCTTCAAGAAACTGGTGAAGAGTTGCCCATACCATGGTTACGCTAACCATGATCTGATTTTGTATCTGCATGGAGGACTCCGTGAAGATGATCGTCGGATGGTAAACTCCTCATGTGGTGGGAATATCCTGAAGAGAACTTATGAAGAGGCTCTGGAGATATTTGCTACACTTGCAGATGACTCTAGATAGTACAGTGGGAGAGGCTCCCAAAGCTTGGTTGTTGCTGGTTCTCAGTCAAAGATTGATCAGGCTGATTTTGACGTGCTGAGAGAGGAGGTGAGGCGCCTGAAGCTGAAGGGTACGCCTCAGTAGGCTAAGGCCTGCGAAATTTGTCATGACGACCTGCATCCTACTGATTCGTGTCCTACTTTGCAAGAGGAAGTGAATGCAGTCGGAGGCTATCAGCAGAGACCTAGGCATGATCCCTATTTCAACACTTACAATCCTGGTTGGAGGGATCATCCCAACTTCAGATGGAGAGACCCGGAGCAGAATCAAGGTCAAGCGCAACAACAGGGTAACCCTCCATAACCTAGGCAACCCTATGTGGCCAGACCGCAAGGGCAGAGTTCAAATCCTTCATCATCTGTGGAAGACATGATGAAAATGATGATGCAGAGCAACATGGCCCTTACCGAGAATGTTGCCAAGTTGACCAAGAACCAAATGCATTTCCAGGAAAGTATTCAGAATACACAAGCCATCATTCAGAATCTGGAAAGACAATTTGGTCAAATCTCTCAAGTGGTGAACAAACTGGATGCAAAGGATTCTGGTAAACTTCCGTCTCAAACTAAAGTGAACCCGAATATTCGAAATGTCAGTGCTGTGACTTTGAGAAGTGGGAAGAAGCTTGGGGAAGAGTGGTCTGAGGACAACGAGGAAGAGCCCAAGAATTTAGAGCAGAACGGCGACCGCCGTGGAAACGGCGACCGCTGCGCGACACACGGCGACCGCCGTAAAAAGGAAGCTGCTCTCGACTTGGAAGAACAAAATAACGGCGATCGCCGCAACAATTACGGCGACCGCCGTGATGGTGATAATTCTCTCGGAAATCCTGAGAACGCAAACGGCGATCGCCGCGACACAAACAGCGACCGCCGCCCCTCTGACTGCGAAGTTGAAGCTGAGAAGGAGTCTGAAACTCCAATTTTTCCTGAGTGGAAGCCTGTTGCGCCCTTCCCGTCTGCTTTGAAGCGCACCAAGCCACTTGCGCAGGACAAGGACATGTTTGAGATGTTCAGAAACGTTGAGGTCAACATACCTCTTCTCAATTTGATCAAGTCTGTCCCCCGTTATGCCAAATTCTTAAAGCAGATGTGCACAACAAAGAGGAACCAAGACAGAAATAGCAAGAAGAAGGTAAAGGTAAGCGAACATTTCTCTGCTGTATTTCAGAAGCGCTTACCCAAGAAGTGTGGTGACCCAGGTATGTTCACTATCCCTATCACCATTGGAGGCACCACGTTCAATAAGGCTATGCTAGATTTGGGTGCCTCCATCAATGTTTTACCTTCCTATCTCTGTGAATCCTTGCGATTAGGACCTTTGCATGCAACCAATATTTCTATTCAATTAGCTGATCGATCTAGTGTGCGTCCTATAGGGATTGTAGAGGATGTCTTGTTTATGGTTGGTGATCTCACGTTTCCTGCTGATTTTTATGTGCTAAACATGGAACATGACAAGCATGCAGCCCCTATTCTGTTAGGGAGACCCTTCCTCAAAACCGCTAATACTAAGATCAATGTGAGCACAGGTTCTTTAACTATGGAATTTGATGGCCAGACCATTAATTATAACATATATGAAGCCATGAAATATCCTGCTGATGACCATTCTTTGTGTGCTCTTGATGTGCTGGAGCCTATGGTGCAAGATGTTTTTGATGATGACCAATTAGATGATATGCAATCCATTATTGTTGATTCTAGTTTGGATTTTACTCTATCTGCTGACGTGCAGGAAGTTGTCAATGAGTTGGATGCTTACTATAAGCGTCCTTCTGAGCTACCAGGTAAATCACCTCTGCCACTAACCTTACCTAGCGAGAAACTTTTGCCCTCTATTGTGCAGGCACCAGTGCTTGAGTTGAAACAACTTTCCGAGCACCTCAAGTATGTCTTCCTTGGAGACAAGGAGACTTTGCCCGTGATCATCTCGAACAAGCTCACCAAGGAACAAGAAGAAAAGTTAGTGGTGGTTCTGAAGGAGTACAAGACAGCAATCGGTTGGACCATTGCTGACATCAAGGGCATCAGCCCTACCACCTGCATGCACCGTATTCTGCTGGAAGGCGAAGAGAAACCTTCGAGACAACCCCAGAGGCGTCTAAACCCACCTATGATGGACGTTGTCAAGAAGGAAGTTCTGAAGCTTCTGCAGGCAGGTATGATTTTTCCTATTTCTGACAGCAGGTGGGTTAGCCCTACGCAGGTTGTCCCCAAGAAGGGAGGGATCACAGTTGTGGAGAACCAACAGGGAGAGCTAGTCCCTACACGACTGCAGACAGGCTACAGGGTGTGCATTGATTACCGCAAGCTGAACGCGGTAACCATGAAGGACCATTTCCCTTTGCCATATATTGACCAGATGCTCGAGAGACTGTCAGGACGTGCTTTCTATTGTTTCTTGGATGGGTACTCCGGGTACTTCCAGATAGCCATTGCACCAGAGGACCAAGCAAAGACGACTTTAACTTGTCCTTTTGGCACTTTTGCTTATCGCAGGATGCCATTTGGGTTGTGCAATGCTCCAGGAACCTTTCAACGGTGCATGGTAAGCATCTTTTCTGAGTACATTGAGCATTTCATAGAGGTTTTCATGGATGATTTTACTGTTTATGGAGATGACTTTGATGCATGCCTACACCATCTATCACTCGTGCTTGCACGGTGTGTTGACACCAATTTAGTGCTGAATTCTGAGAAGTGTCACTTTATGGTTGAGCAGGGCATTGTTTTGGGTCACATTGTGTCGTCTAGGGGTATTGAGGTCGATAAGGCAAAGATTGAAGTAATTCAATCTTTGCCCTATCCTACTAATGTTCGCGAAGTTCGTTCTTTTCTGGGCCATGCAGGTTTCTATCGCAGGTTCATTAAAGATTTTTCCAAGATCTCATCACCTCTATGTGACCTGCTGAAGAAGGAGATTGGATTTGAGTTTACAGCTGAGTGTCGGGCAGCCTTTGATGAACTGAAAGCTCGCCTAACAAGTGCCCCAATTATTCAGGCTCCTGATTGGTCTAAGCCCTTTAAGATCATGTGCGATGCCCGTGACTATGCTGTGGGGGCCGTGCTAGGCCAAAAGGATGGTAGAGCTTCCTATGTGATCCAATATGCCTCTATGACGCTGAATGGTGCGCAGAGGAACTACTCCACCACAGAGAAGGAGATGCTGGCTGTAGTGTTTGCTCTTGAGAAGTTCAGGCAGTACCTGCTTGGTACAAAGGTCTTTGTCTACTCCGACCATGCTGCTCTGCGCTATCTCATGACGAAAAAGGAAGCCAAGCCAAGGCTGATCCAGTGGATCCTATTACTCAGCGAATTCGATGTGGAGATCAAGGACAAGAAGGGTGCTGAGAATCTTGTTGCTGACCACCTCAGCCGAATTGTCCAGGAAGATAACACCCCACAACCCCAGATTCAGACGAGATTCCCTGATGAGTCTCTATTCCGGCTCACTACTGTAGAGCCCTGGTATGCTGATTTGGTGAATTTTCTCACCACGGGTGAATTTCCTCCACCCTTCAACAAGGCTCAGAGGGACAGGCTGCGCAGTTCAGCCAGATTTTTTGTCTGGGACGACCCCTACCTATGGAAACATTGTTCTGACCAGGTAATTCGTAGGTGTATCCCAGAAAATGAGGTAAATTCTCTCCTTACTTTTTGTCATTCTGAGGCATGCGGTGGACACTTTGGGGTATAACAAACCGCAAGGAAGGTACTTGAAGCAGGATTTTGGTGGCCTTCCATCTTCAAGGATGCGCATAACCACTGTAAATCCTGTGACAAGTGTCAACGGGTTGGAAATATATCTCAGAGGGATGAGATGCCACAAACAGGCTTGATTTTCTGTGAAATCTTCGATGTTTGGGGTATTGAATTCATGGGACCGTTTCCATCCTCTTGCGGTAACATATATATTTTGCTTGCGATGGACTACGTTTCCAAGTGGGTGGAAGCGAAGGCCACCAGGACTGATGATGCTAAAGTTGTTGCAGGTTTCTTGAAATCTAACATATTTACAAGGTTTGGTGTGCCAAAAGCTCTTATCAGTGATAGAGGAACTCACTTCTGCAACAGGACAATCACTGCGCTATTGAAGAAATATCATGTCACGCAGAGAGTTTCTACTGCTTATCACCCTCAAACAAATGGGCAAGCTGAAGTGTCCAACAGGGAGATAAAGTCCATCTTGGAGAAGACGGTGTCTCCCAATAGAAAAGACTGGAGTTTGAGGCTTGATGACGCACTCTGGGCATACAGGATAGCTTACAGAACACCAATTGGTATGTCACCCTTTCGGTTGGTGTTTGGTAAGGCTTGTCACCTTCCAGTGGAGCTAGAGCACAAGGCATATTGGGCTGTAAAGAATTGCAGCTTGAAGATGGATGAGGCTGGAGAGCTTAGAAAGCTCCAACTACAAAAGCTAGAGGAGGCCAGGATCGAGGCTTATGACAATGCCATTTACTATAAGGAAAGGACTAAGGCCTGGCATGACAAGATCATACTGAGGAATGACTTCAAGGTTGGAGACAAAGTCCTCTTATTCCAGTCACGCCTTAGACTTTTCCCAGGCAAGCTGAGATCGCGCTGGGCAGGACCATATTATGTGACCAAAGTCTTCCCACATGGTGCCGTAGAGCTGTTTGACTCGACATCACAGACTTTGTTCAAGGTAAATGGGCAGAGGATAAAGAAATACCATGAAGGCTTCACCAAAGACACCATTGAGGAGGCGTTCCTGAAGGAACCCGAAGCTGAAACGTGATTGAACCTACATTGAGTCGAGCCACGACGTTAACTACGGCACTTCTCGGGAGGCAACCCGATGATTAGGTAATTTCTTTTCCTTTCCCTTAGTCCATTCTAGTTATTCCCCTTTTGTTTCTGTATTTTTGTGTCGAACTCACCTGCAGCAACGTGAAAAAAATCGAAGAAGGTGTTCACGGCGACCGCCGCGTAACCTGCGGCGACCGCCGTTAATTGCTCACCATGGAGGTTGCCCACGACATCAAAACGGCGACCGCCGCATTTACGGCGACTGCCGCCCTCCATACGGCGCCCGCCGTTTCCCCCCTCCTCGATCACGCTGTTTGCATCAAATGACGGCGACCGCCGTTTAATCCCGGCGACCGCCGCCATTTCAGGTTCGATTTTTTTTCTTGCGGAAAAAAAAAAACCCTATACCAGCTAACCTACCCCTCCCCTACCCTCTATATTTTTTTTACCAGCCTCCTCCCTCTCTCTCCTCCCCCAAAACCACTCTCAGGCCTCTCTCCCCCAGATCCGGCGACCGCCGCGCCCCGATCGCCGCCAGCCCGCCGCTAGCCACGGACCATCCCGCGATCGCTGCTTTCCAGATCTGCAGAATCGGCGACAACTTGAATACGGCGACCGCCGTTCTTCGCAGCGACCGCCGTTTTCTCGCGTCTGGTGATTTCTGTCCCCTTCTGCTTTTGATTGTTGTTGCTGCCTTTTATTGTGATGTCTGGGTTTTTGAAACGCTCGCTCTCCTCTCGTAAGAAATCGTCGGGGGGCGAGGCCTCTCGTAAGAAACCTTCGGGGGTTGAGGTCTCCCGTAATAAGGTTGAGGAGTCTCGTAGGAGACTTTTACAGGATAGGGAGTTCTAGTCCACATTATTCTTTGATCCAGAAACTTTGCGGGATTTGAGGATGTATGAGAGCACGCAGGACCTGTTTGTTAATGGTGGCCTGGGTAGTTTTTTCCATTTTGCGGCACCCATATTCCCCGCCTGGACTGTGGAGTTTCTAGCCAGCTTTGAGAATCATTGTGATGAGGAAAAGATTACATTCAGTTTGGGTGGCAGCAGGCACTCTATGTCCTGGGAGGACCTGGATTCAGCGCTTGGGATTACTAAGTCCCCATCTTCCGAGAGGGCGTGGGCGGACGCTAATGCTTTCTTTACCTTCTGGTACCACTCTACCGGGACTGAGATTTATGATCCGCAGGGAGGAGAGTACAATTACAAGTGGTCGCATCCGGGCCTGCGCCTAGCACATAAGGTGGTGCGAATGGCCTTCCATGGCCAGTCCGAGTTAAACAAGGTTCCGTACGACGACTTGTACGCTGTGTGGAGTATGACCCTGGAGTGCCCTTTGGTGTGGAGTTGGCGCTCCCACTTTATTGCTTCCTGCAGAAAATTTCAGGAGAACAAGAAGCACAAGATTGTCATTGGGGGCATGATTACGCTGATTGGACGTCACCTGGGCCTCGAGCAGCCCGACCCCTCCCAGCAGCTCTCCGATGCCTTTAGCTATGATTGGAGGCAGCTCAGGACGTCCACTATGGTATCTGGGACCGGATCAGGCCCGAAATTCTGGTTGTATGGCTCGCGGGGCTGCCATCGGATCCCCATCCCTTTTCCCTTTGTGGTGACCTGTGGCCCGCGCTACAGGGATTTTGATGTGCGCCATTACCGCGTGGGCGCTGGTGGTAGTTCAGCTGTAGGTCGTTCCGCCGCTGGTTCTTCTGCTGCCCTTGGGGCACAGCCTGATGCGGGTGATGATGATAGTGATGAGGAGTATGATGATGAGGATACAGCTTTGCCTGAGGTGCAAGCTACCACTGCTGCTGGACCATCTTATGATTACCAGAGACAGACGTGGGAGATGGTCTAGGGGATTGACGCGCGCCAGCAGTCCATTCAGTCAGACCTCGCTGGGTTCCACCAGGAGTTCATTGACTTCCGCCAGGAGTCAAGGGATCATTACGCGACACAGGTCCAGGACATCCAGGCCATGGGGGAGCAGATGAGGCAGTGGAACCTTTTCATGGGTTCCCAATATCCCGATTTCCCACCACCGCCGCAGTAGTAGGTACATTCTTCACTTCCCCTATGTTATTATGTCTGATATCATTGAGGACAATGCTCATTTTCAGTGTGGGGGAGTTGATTATGTATTTATTATTGCTAGTACTAAAAAAAAAACTAAAAAAAACAAATAAAAATCCTGGGATGGGCTGAAAACCCGAAAGGGCAGTCCAGGTAAAAAGCAGGTAATCCGACAGGCACTAGGCCTGGGCAAAAGTGGATTCGGAGTGATGTGAGGCGGTGAGTCCATCTATGATAAAATGAAATGAGTGGCTAGGATGAAAACCTGAAAGGGCTCCTAGGCAAAATGAGTGAAAAGAAAAGGAGTGTTTTCTAGGATCTCATTTTACCGGCGGGGCGACATAAGAAGAGGAGACAAAGAAGGATTGTCGGGTAGGTCACTTTGGGAGACATAAGGAGTCATAGATGGAGGTTAGGACTAGTGGTTACTCACATTTTTGGATGACCGGGATAAGCTTGGGGGAAGTATTCTGCTTGCCCTTGAGCTTGGATGTGTGTTGTGTTGACTACTGTGGTTGAGGTTGTGGATATTGCATATGTTGGTGTTGCTGTTGTGCTGATTATGATGCTGGTGTTGAGGGATGTTGAGCTTTCATGTAGATGCTTTTACTCTTGGTTGTGGGCTTTCCTTACATGTTGATGATGTAGGTGCTTATTGGCGATGGGTGGTAGTTCTCTATCCACTCGAGACGAGTAGAGATTCAAGTGTGGGGGAGTTTGATACACACAATTATGTTGTGTGTATTGACGGAGTTTTGGCATGATTTTAGTGTTGTTTTAGGATGCTTTGGAGGTGATTTGGAGACTTGGCGAGGAGATGCGGAAGTTGCGTTTTTGGAGCTTTAGGAGCTGAGGAGCGAAGGATGGAGAAACAAAACTGCAGCGACCGCCGCAGAAAAACGGCGACCGCCGTTAATGGCCATGGAGAGACCTCAGCTACGACCTTGAAACGGCGATCGCCGTTTAAATGCAACGATCGCCGCATTTGCAGCGATCGCCGTGGAAGAAGCAGCGGTCGCCGCCGCTGACGGAAACATCCCCTTGCCGATTTCATTTTCGGATTTATTTTATATTTCTTTATTTCATTTTTATTATTTCTTTTAGGATAATTTCAGATTATTTTCCTTTGGTATTTAAGGGTTGAGAAAACTTGTTTCTTGGGAGGTGGAACCCTAATTTCTAATTTCTACGTATTCTCTTGCTATGAAGAACTAAGCCTCTCTTGCTTAGTCAGACATTGAAGCTTTTCGTGTGATTCAGTTGTGAGGTTCTTACTCCTAATCTATTGCATTGGTTCTTATCTTTTCTCTTGCTTGATTTCTTAAGATTGATATTGATAATTTCTAGTCTGATCAACTAGGGTTTATCGTTATTTATCTATTGCTAGGTTTAGATTGTTACTGGTTGAGCACATCTATTCCATTATAGCAACTGCATCGTATTAGTAACTGGTTGTGCTAATCTTATGCAGAAGAGAATTGGTTTACATTCTAGGGTAAAAACTGGTTGTTTTATTCTAGGGTTGTATCCAACTATATTCCTATCCGTAAGGCTGCTGTTAAACTGAATCTTGATAGTTTCAGGGTTGTTTAATTAGTTAGTGCTAATAGTATCTGGTTGTGCTATTAGTTACATCTGAAAAGGAATTGGAAGTACCATTGCATGCGATTTTGAGTAGTATCTATGATCAACTTGTCATTCGATTAGCGGATATTGTTTGACTGAGTGCTTTCCCAATAACTGATTTCATCACCTTTAATTACTTGTTTACCTTTGCATGTTTTGCTACTAAAACAAACCAACAAAACCCCCCCATTGGTTACTTTAAATTGACATACTTATTGCATACTGCGATTGATTTGTCTCCCTGCGGATTCGACCCTTACTTGACTAAGACTACGTTTTAGGGTTTGTTTGGATATTTGTGTGCCAATTTTGGTGTGAACCTATCTTATGGTTCACACCCGTGTTACTAATAATCCACCCTTGCTTTTTGATCCAGAGATCGAAAGAACTTTCCATCAGGCTCGCAGGGCTGCGCGTGCATTGCTTCCGGACACTGATACGATGGGTGATAATTTACGCGTTACTTTGGAGTCCTTGACGGCTCCCAACTTAGATCAACCATCTCGTGCTGTGCAGTTTCCTGCCCTGGGTGAAGGGGTGAAATTCGAGCTCAAAACAAGAGTAGTCCATCTACTCCCGAAATTCAGCGAAACTACCCTTGAAGACCCTATTCAGCATCTAGATGAGTTTCTTGAGGTCTGCACCAGTATGAGGCCATCTGAAATTACTGAAGATCAGATGAGGCTGAGAGTATTCTCCTTCTCTCTGAAAGACTCTGCAAAGGACTGGTATCATTCTTTACCCCCAGGGAGCATCACTACCTGGGTGAATCTGAAGAAAGTGTTCCTTGACAAGTATTTTCCGGCAATCAAATCTAATCAGCTCAAGAAGAAAATCTGCAACATCGAGCAACAGTCCAATGAATCTCTTTATGATTATTACGAGCGCTTCAAGAAACTGGTGAAGAGTTGCCCATACCATGGTTACGCTAACCATGATCTGATTTTGTATCTGCATGGAGGACTCCGTGAAGATGATCGTCGGATGGTAAACTCCTCATGTGGTGGGAATATCCTGAAGAGAACTTATGAAGAGGCTTTGGAGATATTTGCTACACTTGCGAATGACTCTAGATAGTATAGTGGGAGAGGCTCCCAAAGCTTGGTTGTTGCTGGTTCTCAGTCAAAGATTGATCAGGCTGATTTTGACGTGCTGAGAGAGGAGGTGAGGCGCCTGAAGCTGAAGGGTACGCCTCAGCAGGCTAAGGCCTGCGAAATTTGTCATGACGACCTGCATCCTACTGATTCGTGTCCTACTTTGCAAGAGGAAGTGAATGCAGTCGGAGGCTATCAGCAGAGACCTAGGCATGATCCCTATTCCAACACTTACAATCCTGGTTGGAGGTTATTGACCCATGAACTTTGGTTGTGCTGCAACAGATGGTTATGCAAATACTGTGAATGTTGAATTGAAACAGGTTAGGTAGTGCAGAAGTGAATTGATTGGTTGGTATGAAAATGATTAAGTGTAGTTATGATATTATGTATATATATGTATATATTGTGTGTGTGTTGTCTTTTGATATGAGTTGATTGGTGTTAAATATATGTGTTTTGAAACTGTTTTGGCTTGAGGAGTCTTGCCAGTCTTGATGGAAGACTGACCAACTTCGGTTTACGTGCCGCGGTTGCCTGGGGTATCGGGTCCCCCAGTCAATTTGGCTTTGCAGGTTTGCAGCAACAAGCGGGTTCTGGATCACAGATGTGTCTTCACAGTTAAAGATTTAGTTTTACTGCGGATTTGAAAAGGTTGTATTAACTATTCGTTGTTTTGGAATTAAACTGATGCATTGAGTTGGATGAAATGTTTAAGTGTAGTTTCAAACTTGAGCAGGGAATTTTAATGTTGTTAACTTTATGTATTGGGAAGAGTTTTGGATTTCTTTTCTTTTAAAAATCGCCTTATAGTTCTTCGGGACTATGGCACTATGACACCTCTGGCCCGGGGTGTTACAAAAACTTTGTATATTATATAGACGATTATAGATTAAATATAATTGTTAATATATGAAATTGTCACTTTAGTACTTTTTGGATTTGAGAAATTGTTTAAATTTTGTGCTAAATAAATAAGGCATGAAATGAAAATAAAAACTAATTCATCTTTAAAAGTTAGCATTCAATGACCTATACTGCTAACTTTTAAATATATATAGATAGATGGTTGTTTTTCATGCTTAATAGAAATATAAATTGAACTATGTTGAAAATTTAACGTGAAGATATAAGAGTTATACAACGATATGAAAATGAAGACTTTTTAATTGATTAATATATAGGAATTGTATATAATTGTGAATCAAAAACTTTATATATTATATAGACGATTATAGATTAAATATAATTATTAATATATGAAATTGTCACTTTAGTACTTTTTGGATTTGAGAAATTGTTTAAATTTTGTGCTAAATAAATAAAGCATGAAATGAAAATAAAAACTAATTCATCTTTAAAAGTTAGCATTCAATGACCTAGAATGCTAACTTTTAAATATATATATATAGATGGTTGTTTTTCATGCTTAATAGAAATATAAATTGAACTATGTTGAAAATTTAACGTGAAAATATAAGAGTTATACAACGATATGAAAATGAGGATTTTTTAATTGATTAATATGTAGTAATTGTATATAATTGTGAATCAAAAACTTTGTATATTATATAGACGATTATAGATTAAATATAATTGTTAATATATGAAATTTTCACTTTAGTACTTTTTGGATTTGAGAAATTGTTTAAATTTTGTGCTAAATAAATAAGGTATGAAATGAAAATAAAAACAAATTCATCTTTAAAAGTTAGCATTCAATGACCTAGAATGCTAACTTTTAAATATATATATATATATATATAGATGGTTGTTTTTCATGCTTAATAGAAATATAAATTGAACTATGTTGAAAATTTAACGTGAAGACATAAGAGTTATACAACGATATGAAAATGATGACTTTTTAATTGATTAATATGTATTAATTGTATATAATTGTGAATCAAAAACTTTGTATATTATATAGACGATTATAGATTAAATATAATTGTTAATATATGAAATTGTCACTTTAGTACTTTTTGGATTTGAGAAATTGTTTAAATTTTGTGCTAAATAAATGTGGCATGAAATGAAAATAAAAACTAATTCATCTTTAAAAGTTAGCATTCAATGACCTATACTGCTAACTTTTAAATATATATAGATAGATGGTTGTTTTTCATGCTTAATAGAAATATAAATTGAACTATGTTGAAAATTTAACGTGAAGATATAAGAGTTATACAACGATATAAAAATGAGGACTTTTTAATTGATTAATATATAGTAATTGTATATAATTGTGAATCAAAAACTTTGTATATTATATAGACGATTATAGATTAAATATAATTTTTAATATATGAAATTGTCACTTTAGTACTTTTTGGATTTGAGAAATTGTTTAAATTTTATGCTAAATAAATAAGGCATGAAATGAAAATAAAAACTAATTCATCTTTAAAAGTTAGCATTCAATGACCTAAAATGCTAACTTTTAAATGAAATACCCCAAGGATGTTAGTAATGGCATAATGGTAAATTAATTAAGGATTTTACTTAAATGGGAGAAAGGGAAATTTGGGGATTTAATCCCTAAACTCATTCGGTTGTCTCTCTCTCTCCCGTGTGAGTTCTTCAGCCGAGCAGCCCAACTCCCTTCTCCTCCGATGAACTCCTTCTCCTGTGCCCAGCCGAGTTGTTCTTCTCCGGCGAGCCGACTTGGACCGCGCTGCTGCTCTTCCTCCTCCTCCTCCCCTGCTGCTACTGTCGTTCTGCTGTCCGTGCTGCTGCCTTTGCTGTGCTGTTGTGTAGTTCGTGCTGCTGCGGTTCGTGTGGTGGCTGAGGTCGCCGACGACGAGGAGCCTCCTCGGTGATTACCGTTGGTTGTCAACAAGGTAAGCTTATGAGTTAATTTCGAATTGATGTTGTGTTGTTCGAATTGATGTTGTGTTGTTCGAATTGATGTTGAATTGTTCTTCGTGGGCAGTTGAAGAGGAAAGTGTGTGACCGTATTGCTGAATTTGAGTTTGGATTGATTATTGTGTGGGGTTTGCTTGATTGGAATTTTGAAGGTATGAATTAGGGTTTGAATTTGGGGGTTTTTCTAGTTGTGGTTTGATTTGAATTAACGCCAGGGTTTTGCTCGGATTGTTGTCTCAGGTTCGTTCGAGTGGTTTGGAGACCTCTGGGGTCGTTGTGGTTCGACTTGAAGCAAGAGGATCCTTGCTAACTTTATATATGGGTTATGTTTTGTATTTTCTTTTCTTTCACCCGCCTTATAATCCTTCGGGATTATGGAACTGTAGCACCACTAGCCCGGGGGTGTTACAGAAGTTGGTATCAGAGCTATTTTCAAAAATGTGTTCTTTCAGAGTTTTCAACTTGGGAATTTCTATACGTTGTTGTTGTGAACGATCGTGTGATCAAGAATCCTTGCTGTCAACCTGTAGTAAGTTGTGTTGGTAAGTATCGTTTGTGATGTTTTGTGCTAATGTTTATATATTTTCAGTATGCCTCCGAAAGTGGGTCGTGGTAGAGGTAGAGGTCGTGGGCGTGGTAGAGGACGTCCTCGGGCTGATCCTCAAGAGGTGGATATAAATAGTCAAGCTGCTGATAACTCTGTGGGAAGTCAGCAGAATCCTATAGGAATTCCACCAGAGGCTGCCAATGCGGGTATTGACCCAGGAACTTTGGTTGTGCTGCAACAGATGGTGACTCAGGCTGTACAGGCTGCTATGGCACGAGTTCCGCCAGCTCAGGTTGCTCAGCCAGATCATATTGGGCAGCAAAGAAATGAACAGCCAGTATTACAGGCAGGATTTAGCCGATTCATGGAAGCTGTGGCTAGACTGAAGCCTCCAACTTTTGATGGGTCTGGTGAACCTGCAGCTGTGACGTTCTAGTTGAACAGATTTGAGAAATTGCTAGAGGGTATCAGATGTCCCGAGAATGAGAAGATAACGATTGCTGCTTATTATCTGATTGGCAATGCTAGTGATTGGTGGGATGCCGCTCGACCAACTGACCACGGGGCTACATGGAAAGAGTTTCGAGCTAAGTTAGAGGACAAACTCTTTCCAGAGGCACTAAGAGACGCTAAGCTGCATGAATTTCAGTATCCAGAGAACGAAGGGCTTAAAGTGCATCAATTGGCTGTGAAATTCAATAAGCTGCTGAAGTATGCAACTGCTGTGGTAAGAGATGAAAATGATAAGATCAAGCACTTTCACAGATGGTTATATCCCGAGATAAGGCCTCTAATGGCAAGACACAATTGTACTACGCTCGAGCAATTTATTGACGAGTGCCTGACTATGGAAGCAACTATTGATGACTCTAATCAGATTATGGATGCTCGGGCTGGGAAGAGACAGAAGACTCAGTTTACACCTGGAGGAACTGGACCTTAAAGTAATTTTGGTGGGTTCAGAAAACCTTTCTTTACCCCTAAGAGTACCCCTAGCACTGGGCCGGCTAAGACAAGTCAAGGTGGTGGTTCCCAGATGTCAGTGAATTATCAACAGTCATGGGGCCAGCCAGGGATGACTAGGAATGCACAACGTTGCTTTAACTGTGGAGATCCAAATCATAAGAAGGAAAATTGTACCAAAGCACCTCAGACTTGTTTCAAATGTGGAGGAGTGGGACACATTAGAACCTTTTGCAGACACGGGGAAAATTCCACTCAAACTCAAGCTTCCTCTCCTGCTTATCGTCTAGTTCCGAATCAGAACCGTCCAGTACCGTCGCAGACACCACAGAATGATATGGGAAACAAGGGCAAGGCACTGATGGGTGGAACTTCAACCCCTCGGATTTATGAGATGAGGAGAACTGAGAATGACAACACGCCTGTGATTACAGGTACACTTTTTATTCAGTCTGAACCCGTTCGTTTACTAATTGACTCTGGAGCTACGCATTCTTTTATTGCTGAGAATTGTGTAGATAGACTTGGGTTAACATGTGATTTGGAATGTGAACCATTTGTTGTGGGATTGCCGAATGGTGATAAGTTAGTAGGTACTCGGGGACTTAAGGATTTTCCGATCATCATAGGTGGTCGGGAATGGATGGTTGATTTGATAGCTATCAGTATGTTGCACTATGATATTATCCTAGGTATGGATTGGCTTTCTCGCCATGGTGTTGTTCTTGATTTCAGGAAGAAGACAGTTACTGTAAGAACAGATGAGGATGTAGCGCATGTGTTTGAAGGGCATGATCTGCGAGACTCTGGTAGAATTATCAGTGCAATGACAGCTGCTAGACTGCTAAGGCAAGGCTGTGCTGGATATGTGTGTTATGCTTTAGAGGAAAGAAAGTATGAAGTAAGAATAGACGACATTCCCGTCGTTTGCGAATATTCGGATGTGTTTCCGGAGAAACTGGTGGGTTTAGCGCCAAGTCGTGATGTTGATTTTACCATTGAGTTAGAGCCGGGAACTGCCCCGATTTCTCGAGCTCCTTATCGCATGGCACCGGTAGAAATGATGGAATTGAGAAAACAGTTAGAAGAACTTGTTGAATCAGGCTTTATTAGACCAAGTGTATCTCCTTGGGGTGCGCCCGTATTGTTTGTTAAGAAGAAAGATGGTTCTCTTCGATTATGTATTGATTACAGGGAATTGAATAAGGTGACGGTTAAGAACAAATATACGCTTCCTCGTATTGATGACTTGCTGGATCAATTGCAAGGAGCTACAATATTCTCCAAGATTGACTTGAGATCAGGGTACCATCAGCTTAGTGTTCGAGAAGATGATATCTACAAGACTGCTTTTAGAACAAGGTACGGTCACTATGAATTTGTGGTGATGCCTTTTGGGTTGATGAATGCTCCTGCAGTTTTTATGGACTTAATGAACAGATGTTTTAGAGAATACTTGGATCGTTTTGTGGTGGTTTTTATTGATGATATTCTAGTATACTCTCGGAGTATGGAGGACCATGAAACTCATCTTAGAGCAGTACTTGATGTGTTGAGGCGACAGAAGTTGTTTGCCAAGTTGTCAAAATGTGATTTTTGGTTACCTAAGGTGGCATTTCTTGGCCATGTGATCTCTAGTGAAGGTGTAATGGTCGATCCACAGAAAACAGAAGCGGTAGCAAATTGGAAACCACTTCAGAATGTTAAGGAGGTTCGAAGCTTTCTTGGACTGGCAGGTTATTACAGGAGATTTGTGGAAGATTTTTCTCAGATTGCACGACCATTAACTAATCTGCTGCGTAAGACCACGAAGTTTGAATGGGACAGGAAGTGTCTGGAGAGTTTTGAAGAGCTCAAGAGACGTTTGACTAGTGCACCAGTGTTAGCCTTACCGCAGGGAACTGAAGGATTTGCCGTTTACAGTGATGCTTCTAAGCAAGGTTTGGGTTGTGTTCTAATGCAGAATGGAAAGGTTATAGCCTATGCATCTCGTCAACTTAAATCTCATGAAGTCAATTATCCTACCCATGATTTGGAACTTGCAGCCGTAGTCTTTGCTCTTAAGATTTGGCGACATTATTTGTATGGGGTAAGATGTCCAATTTTCACTGATCATAAGAGCCTGAAGTATATCTTCACTCAGAAGGAATTGAATTTGAGACAGAGACGGTGGCTAGAGTTGATTAAGGATTATGATATAGACATATGCTATCATCCAGGAAAAGCCAATGTAGTGGCAGATGCCTTGAGTAGAAAGTTGACTCCGGAACATAGGATTGCTTGTTTAACAGTTCAGCCAGAGTTACAACAAGAGTTTGTAAGAGGTGAAATTGAGATTTGGTGTGAGAAGGAACAAATGATGCTGAATGTGATGGAAATTCAATCAACACTAGTAGAGTCGATCAGGGAGAAACAATCTCAGGACCCTGTGTTGGGTAAGCTGTGCAGTGAAGTTGCTCAAGGAAAGGAACCCGGATTTCTCATTCATGAGGATGGGATATTACAATTCCAGAATCGATTATGTGTGCCAGCTGACAAGGAACTTAGAGAGTTGATCCTTAAGGAAAGTCATTCTTCAGCGTATTCAATACACCCAGGAGCCAGTAAGATGTATAAGGACTTGAGACGGAATTATTGGTGGAGTAACATGAAACAAGAAGTTGCTGAATATGTGTCGAGATGTTTGACATGCCAACAGGTTAAGATTGAACACCAGAGACCAACTGGAGAGTTACAACCGCTTCCTATTCTTGAATGGAAGTGGGAAGACATCTCGATGGATTTTGTTGTTGCTCTTCCTAGATCCCGAAAAGGAAATAAGGCAATATGGGTCATTGTGGATCGCTTGACGAAGTCTTCACACTTTATACCTATCAAGATTACTTGGAATCCAGAGAAGTTAGCTGAAATATTCTTGTGAGAGATAGTCAGATTGCATGGTGTTCCCAAGATTATTGTGTCAGACAGAGATGGACGATTCACATCTCGTTTTTGGAAATCCTTGCATGCGGCAATGGGAACGCAACTAAGATTTAGTACCTCTTTTCATCCTCAAACTGACAATCAGTCTGAAAGGACAATTCAAACTTTGGAAGACATGCTTCGAGCTTGTGCTTTAGAATGGCCAGGAAATTGGGAAGACAGGTTGCATTTGATAGAATTTACGTACAATAATAGTTGGCATGCATCGATTAAGATGGCACCTTATGAAGCTTTGTATGGTCGTCGTTGTAGATCGCCTTTTTGTTGGGATGATTTGACTGATGCTGTGTTAGTTGCTCTTGAGCTTCTGCAAAAAAACTAAGGATGACATTGAGGTGATTCGTCAGAGATTGTTGTCAGCTCATAGTAGACAGAAATCGTATGCAGATGTCCGTAGGAGACCTTTGGAATTCAGTGTGGGAGATCATGTGTTTATTAAAGTTTCGCCGACTAAAGGAGTATTCAGATTTGGGAAACGAGGTAAGTTGAGTCCTAGATATGTTGGTCCCTTTGAGATTCTGAAGAGAGTTGGTGTCGTGGCTTACCAAGTTGCATTGCCGCCAAAGATGAGTGGAATGCATGACGTATTTCATGTGTCTCAGCTGAGGAGATATGTGTATCATCCGACTCATGTTCTGAATTTTGAGGAGATGGAGTTTCAACCTGATGGCACGTTTGAGGAATCACCTGTAAAGATTCTAGCGGTTGATCAGAAGAAATTGAGGAACAAGGTTATTCCTTTGGTGAAAGTGTTATGGGCTAGGCATGGAACCGAAGAAGAGACGTGGGAATTAGAGTCGGTTATGCGACGCAGTTATCCGAACCTGTTTGATCTTAGTTTCGAGGACGAAACTGTTGTAAGGGGGGGGAGAATGAAATACCCCAAGGATGTTAGTAATGGCATAATGGTAAATTAATTAAGGATTTTACTTAAATGGGAGAAAGGGAAATTTGGGGATTTAATCCCTAAACTCATTCGGTTGTCTCTCTCTCTCTCCCGTGTGAGTTCTTCAGCCGAGCAGCCCAGCTCCCTTCTCCTCCGACGAACTCCTTCTCTTGTGCCCAGCCGAGTTGTTCTTCTCCAGCGAGCCGACTTGGACCGCGCTGCTGCTCTTCCTCCTCCTCCTCCCCTACTGCTGCTGTCATTCTGCTGTCTGTGCTGTTGCCTTTGCTGTGTTGTTGTGCAGTTCGTGCTGCTGCGGTTCGTGTGGTGGCTGAGGTCGCCGACGACGAGGAGCCTCCTCGGTGATTACCATTGGTTGTCGACAAGGTAAGCTTATGAGTTAATTTCGAATTGATGTTGTGTTGTTCGAATTGATGTTGTGTTGTTCGAATTGATGTTGAATTGTTCTTCGTGGGCAGTTGAAGAGGAAAGTATGTGACCGTATTGCTGAATTTGAGTTTGGATTGATTATTGTGTGGGGTTTGCTTGATTGGAATTTTGAAGGTATGAATTAGGGTTTGAATTTGGGGGTTTTTCTAGTTGTGGTTTGATTTGAATTAACGCCAGGGTTTTGCTCGGATTGTTGTCTCAGGTTCGTTCGAGTGGTTTGGAGACCTCTGGGGTCGTTGTGGTTCGACTTGAAGCAAGAGGATCCTTGCTAACTTTATATATGGGTTATGTTTTGTATTTTCTTTTCTTTCACCCGCCTTATAATCCTTCGGGATTATGGCACTGTAGCACCACTGGCCCGGGGGTGTTACATTAAATATATATATATAGATGGTTGTTTTTCATGCTTAATAGAAATATAAATTGAACTATGTTGAAAATTTAACGTGAAGATATAAGAGTTATACAACGATATGAAAATGATGACTTTTTAATTGATTAATATGTAGTAATTGTGTGAATCAAAAACTTTGTATATTATATAGAAGATTATAGATTAAATATAATTGTTAATATATGAAATTATCACTTTAGTACTTTTTGGATTTGAGAAATTGTTTAAATTTTGTGCTAAATAAATAAGGCATGAAATGAAAATAAAAACTAATTCATATTTTAAAGTTAGCATTCAATGACCTATATTGCTAACTTTTAAATATATATAGATAGATGGTTGTTTTTCATGCTTAATAGAAATATAAATTGAACTATGTTGAAAATTTAACGTGAAGATATAAGAGTTATACAACGATATGAAAATGAGGACTTTTTAATTGATTAATATGTAGTAATTGTATATAATTGTGAATCAAAAACTTTGTATATTATATAGACGATTATAGATTAAATATAATTGTTAATATATGAAATTGTCACTTTAGTACTTTTTGATTTGAGAAATTGTTTAAATTTTGTGCTAAATAAATAAAGCATGAAATGAAAATAAAAACTAATTCATCTTTAAAAGTTAGCATTCAATGACCTAGAATGCTAACTTTTAAATATATATATATAGATGGTTGTTTTTCATGCTTAATAGAAATATAAATTGAACTATGTTGAAAATTTAACGTGAAGATATAAGAGTTATACAATGATATGAAAATGAGGACTTTTTAATTGATTAATATGTAGTAATTGTATATAATTGTGAATCAAAAACTTTATATATTATATAGACGATTATAGATTAAATATAATTGTTAATATATGAAATTGTCACTTTAGTACTTTTTGTATTTGAGAAATTGTTTAAATTTTGTGCTAAATAAATAAGGCATGAAATGAAAATAAAAACTAATTCATCTTTAAAAGTTAGCATTCAATGACCTAGAATGCTAATTTTTAAAATTATTAAGATAGATGATTGTTTTTCATGCTTAATAGAAATATAAATTGAACTATGTTGAAATCTGAACATGAAGATATAAGAGTTATATAATGATATGAAAATGAAGACTTTTTAATTGATTAATATGTAGTAATTGTATATAATTGTGAATTAAAAACTTTGTATATTATATAGACAATTATAGATTAAATATAATTGTTAATATATGAAATTGTCTCTTTAGTACATTTTGGATTTGAGAAATTGTTTAAATTTTGTGCTAAATAAATAAGGCATGAAATGAAAATAAAAACTAATTCATCTTTAAAAGTTAGCATTCAATGACCTAGAATACTAACTTTTAAATATATATAGATATAGATTAAAGCTCTAAAATGTAGCACATATATTGATTTCTATTCTATTGATAGATCAATGTTATGTTCAAAGATGCAAATCCTGAATTATAGTATATTAGATCATGGTCATTCTTATGGCTTGATCCTATCTTATATTTTTGAGGTCCTTGGGTCAGGTCTTCTGTTTCAAAGATATGAACAAAATATTATTCAATGTGGAATTATGGATCAGGAAAGATTTGAGGGACCACGTCAGGATCTAGAATCGATTAATTACACATGTTGAAACTAATCTAATTCTATAGAACACCCTAAAGTATACTGTATATCCTCCACAACAACCTAAATCTAAATTAATCTACTATATAATAACTAAAGCAGTATCACGATTGCACATCACGCGCCCCGAGACTGCACCCGCGTTTTTCGGTACCACGTGTCACAGCATGATATTTTTGCCACGTGTCGAACCAGCGTTATTGAATTGTTGTATTGTTTTAGGGTTGTTTTATGCATTCTGATTTGGCAGTTACTGATTTGTACGCAATAAATTTGTTCGAATTTGGCAGGTAATGATTTGTACTCAATGAAAATAGTAGATTTTTCAAAACAAATAATATATAAATATTAACTTACCCAACAAAATTTGTACACAATAAAAGCATGTTTGGTTTCATACAAAAAATGGAATGTTTTTAATAGAGAATATGTTACGAAATAAAAACCAATACCTAAATAATCTATCAAATATGTTAAATGATAAATTATGCATTCAAATTTTTTTATGCTAAAGACAGCCCAAAAATTAAACACAAAACCACCACAAATATGAGACAACAATGCACCAAAACCTGCCCAACTCTTACAAAACGGCACACACACATTAACCTAAATATAAAGCATAAAAATAATTACATAAGCTTTACATAATTGCACGAAATTAAAAAACTTGCATAAAAATTACAAAACCTGCATAAAAATTACAAAAAAATTTGCATAAAAGTAATGCACAAAACCTGCATAAAAATTACAAACCACATTTCTAAGACCATGGATTTGAATCGAGCCTGCACAGAAATTACAAAACCACATTTTCACCATACAATTTCTGAAAATTCCTGGACAAAAATTAAACACAACCAACCACAAATAAGAATTTTGTGGTTGGTCAAAACCTGCCAAGCCATTACAAAACTGAGTACAAATGAATCGCATACACAAATAAGCATGCACAACAGATTACATAATATATTGCACAACTATATTCTAATCTATATTATTATTACAGAGAATCGGCCTATATTCTAATCTATATTATAATCTAAGACAAAAATAATGTGTTGTATGTTTCCCAATGACAGAAATTTGGCATATCATAAAACATCCATAAAAAGCAAAACTTACTATAAGATCTATGCATTCCAAAAAAAACAAGACCACATCTCTTTCACATAGTCGACTCTAAATCTATATATTCTCAGTCATTGTAAAACCCTAAACCACAGCAGAAAAGAGATATTCAAGAGGTAATGCTTAACTAAAGCATAGCTCAGTTATTTCAATTACATTCTCAGTCATGCTTAACATTTCAAACCGTACTGATATTGATTTTGTTAACTTTGTTTCAGTTTTATTCAGGATATCTAGTACTCAGATACAAGGTAATAATTCATTCACTATACTTTGTGCAATATTGAATATATATTTTCATGTTCATAACAATGTCAGTATAGTAGCCGTACCTTCAGGTTTTATTTTTTAGATCTTGGAACCCTATGAGTTGCCAGAACATCATCCCGTTCTGTATCTCTGCACCAAACTGCAGATCTGTTCACATGAAATAAATGTCTCGGTTTATTTACAGAGTAATGCACGATGACATAAATAAAACAAAGCATGTCTTGACGTAGGGATACTGATAGAAAGTGATAGACACAGAAAGAATGAAACTAAAAGCATTTTTAGATGTCTTACTTTAATCACTTCGGATCTGGGCAAGACATCTTCCTCCCATATCTGTTTTCCTCCAAACATCCTCATCAAGGGAAAAAATGAAACAAAATGATTTTTAGAGATAGACACAGTAAATCATGCATAACTAGCAAATATAATACTGTTTTTGTTCTTTAATGAGGAGGCATGTTTAACCAAGTCGGTGCAAAAGATGCTCCGAGAGACTATTACATTAGTCATTTTGCCAATGAAACAAATACTCTCTCGGAGCAACTTCTACACCGACTAATAATACCCCCTCTATTTTAAACAATGTTATTTGAAAAAGATGTCTTTAATATATACATAGGAGCCAAGAGCAAAATAGATATATAGACAAAGAGCTTACGTTTATTCTTTCTTTGACGAGGTTATATATACAGACAAATAGATATGTGTCTGAAAGAATAAACACACAAAACTCTTCAAGCGAAGATATATGTCATATATCTTCCTTATGTTGCATGAAAGGAAAAATTGAGCTCACATTGCTACAAGAGCCACCGCCGTTGTTGAATAAACTTTTGACAAATAAGCATCCAAAAAGCAAACAATTTTGTGAGAACATTATAGCTTACAATATGATGTTTGCTTTCACCTCTTTGGGAGGAACTGTCTCACCCATCACGAAAGGTCGTGGAACTTATTGTTACCGAATGCATGGTCAGAATTTTCACAGAATAGGGAGTTTGTTACCAGTGTCGGGCACAACTCCAAAGTTTTCCCAACTATATATATATGATACTGAAAACGAGGATTCAAACAGAATCAATGTGATAAGGTATGTCAATTACATATATTTTTTTGTTACCGCTTATAGTTATATAACGTTATTCTTTAATATTAAGATTTTACGTTGATCTTTATTTATTGCAGCTCTAGAGTCAAAAAAGTTGATGAATCGGTTGTGATTGAGTTGAGAAAGATGATAGATTAACACAACCCCCATGCAAAAGCATTTAGAATGGCCATAGATCGTTTTAAGGATGAAGGTGTTAGAGATATGAAGTTACGACTGCTTAGCAATAGAAACACTGATGGTCGGAGATATAATCTCCCAACGAGTTCAGAGGTTGCTGCTATTATTCTTGATGATAGTGATACAAATTATCAGCCCAGGGACATTATACTTCATACAAGGTCTGGTCAGTTACAACGGATTCACGAATTACATCATTCGTATCTTGCGCTTCAATATCCGTTGGCATTCCCTTATGGTGAGGACGGGTATCAGACTGATATTGATTTAAGTGAAAGGTGCAACACTTCTGCAAGGAAGAGGTCAAGGGTTACGTTAAAAGAATTCTGTCAGTTTTGAATTCACGAGCGTCGAGGCGAAGCCGGAATTCTGAGGTCGTCTAGAAAGTTGTTTCAGCAATTTTTGGTCGATGTTTACACAATGATTGAATCAGAAAGGTTGAACTATCATCGATTTCATCAGAAGAACATACGTGCTGATTTATATACAAATCTTGCTTCAGCAACGAGCAAGGGTCATACAGCACCGGCATCATCTGGAAAGCGAATGGTGTTGCCATCTTCATTTACGGGTGGTCCTAGATATATGCAGCAGAACTATCAAGATGCAATGGCAATATGCAAACACCATGGTTATCCAGATCTATTCATAACATTCACATGCAATTCAAAATGGCCTGAAATTGTAAAGTTTTGTGAAGAAAGGGGTCTACAACCAGAGGATCGACCAGACATTATATATAGAGTATTCCACATGAAATTGGAGTCTATGATCAAAGATTTCAAAGTAAACAAAATATTTGGCAAGGTTAATTCAGGTAATGTCTCTTTTACTGTCCTCATTTAAGTTATTGTTTACATGTGTATAAAATATTTTATTTTCCCGACATGTTTATATTCTATTAAATGTATTATTTTTTGCTTTTTTAAAATGTATTAATTAAGTTGAACTTATATCTTTGACTTATGAATATTTTACAGTTATTTACACAATTGAATTCCAAAAGCGTGGTCTGCCTCATGCACATATTTTATTATTTCTGGATAAGGAATCTAAGTTGCCAACTACTATAGATATAGATACGGTCATTTTTGCAGAAATTCCACACCCAATTGAGGATGCTGATTTATTCAATGTCGTGAGAAATTTCATGATGCATGGTCCATGCGGAGCTTCTAAACCATCGTCTCCTTGTATGGCTGATGGAAAGTGTAGAAAGTACTTTCCAAAAAAATTTGTTGAGCAGACTTTTGTTGATGACGATGGCTACCTTGTGTACAGAAGACGTGACGATGGTAGAACGATAGAAAAAAGTGGAGTTCCCCTTGATAATCGGTATGTGGTTCCTTACAATGCATTTCTTCTACTAAAATACAATGCACATATAAATGTTGAATGGTGAAACCGATCGGGCTCTATCAAGTATCTGTTCAAGTACATAAACAAAGGCCATGATCGCATCACTGTTGCAATTACAAACTCTGATGCAAACAATGTCGGTGATAATTGCATGGACGAAATAAAAAACTACTACACCGCTCGGTATATATCTGTGTGTGAAGAGGCTTGGAGGATTTTTGGCTTTGATATTCATTACAGGACTCCTGTTGTTCAACGTTTGAATTTGCATCTTCCCGGTGAGGAAAGCGTTTTGTTTAATGATGATGATCCTATTGATGCTGTCTTAAATGATCATGAAAGTGATAAATCAATGTTTCTGCAATGGATGGAGGCTAACAAAAAGTTTCCAAAAGCTAAAGATTTGACTTATTCTGAATTTCCAGAGAAATTTGTTTGGGTAGCTTCAACTAGGCATTGGAAAAAACGTGTCAGGCGTGGTTCTGTTGGAAGGATTTATCACATAGCTCCTGGTACTGGCGAGAAGTACTATCTTAGAATTTTGTTGAATCATATAAAAGGACCAACATGCTACGAAGATTTAAGGATTGTTGAAGGTTCAGTTTATAGTACATTTAAAGAAGCTTGCTATGCATTGGGGTTGTTAGATGATGATAGAGAATATGTTGACGGTATAACTGAAGCAAGTTATTGGGGATCAGCAAACTACATTAGGAGTCTATTTGTATTTCTTTTGGTGTCTGATTGTATGGCAAAACCAGAGTTTGTTTGGCAACAAACATGGAGACTTCTAGTAGAAGACATTGCCGATAAACAGAGGATAATTCTATGAATTAATGGTATGTATTTATTTAAGGTTTTTTACTTGATCATAATATTTGATATAGTTTTTGGCAGAATATATTGTACTCATCTAATTGTAATGACATGTGAATTCTATTTATATGCAGATTTACATGTTACTGATGACCAGTTACAAAACTACGCTCTTGCCGAAATTGACAAGTTATTACGACAGAATGGTAGTAGTTTGAGTCACTATAAAACCATGCCTTATGTAGATTCAAGCCTCATATCTGAAGGTTTCAACAAGCTTATACAAGATGAACATCGTTATGATAAATCATGTCTAGCCGATGAACATTCACAATTACTCTCTAGATTTACAATGGAGCAAAAAGGGGTGTACGATGAGATCATGAATGTTGTTTTATCAAATAACGGGGGTGTCTTCTTTTTATATGGTTATGGTGGTACAGGCAAAACGTATATATGGAGGGCACTTTCGGCGGCTATAAGGTCAAAAGGTGAAATAGTGCTTACCGTTGCTTCAAGTGGAAATGCAGCTCTCCTAATACCCGGCGGCAGAACTGCTCATTCGAGTTTTAAAATACCTTTGCAAGTGAATGAGGATTCAACGTGTCATATATGTTCAGGTACGGAACTTTCTGAGTTGATATGTGCCGCCAAACTTATTATCTGGGATGAAGCAGTTATGACGAATAGGTACTGTTTTGAAGCTTTAGACAGGACGTTACGAGATATTTTACGAGCTATAAATCCTCTTAGTTTAGAACAACCTTTTGGAGAAAAAGTCATAGTATTTGGTGGAGACTTTAGGCAAATCCTACCCGTTATCTCAAAAGGGAGTAGACAAGATTTTGTTTTTGCTACAACTAATTCCTCTTATTTGTGGGATCATTGCAAAGTTCTTACACTGACAAGAAACATGAGGATTCAACAAGGTACATCTGAATCTCAGATCCAAGAGACAAAAGAATTTTCTGAATGGATATTAAGCATCGGACATAGGACTGCAGGTGTTGATAATGATGGAGAAGCGCAAATAGAAATCCCCGATGAACTATTGGTCAAGGATTATGACTTAGATCCGATTCCAGCAGTTGTTAAATCTGTTTATCCCTCTCTAATGGAAGATCAGTTGTCTCCTGCATACTTTGAAGAACGAGCAATTCTTGCTCCAACACATGAAGAGGTAGATAAAGTTAATGAGTATATATTGTCTTCGTTGCATGGTGATGAAAAGATATATCTCAGCTCGGATAGTTTGTGCAAGGCAGGTTCTGTTAAAGACAGTGACGCGAGTATTTATACGTATGATTTTTTGAACAGTCTGAGATGTTCTGGTCTGCCAAATCATGTCCTCAAACTGAAGGTCAGGGTGCCTATTATGCTGCTTCGAAATATTGATCAATCTTTAGGCTTATGTAATGGGACGAGACTGATAACCACGCAACTTGGTAGTCATGTTATACAAGGGAGAATTATCTCAGGCAACAATATCGGACATACGGTGTTGATTCCTCGCATGATAATGTCACCATCAGACACTTCATTCCCTTTCAAGTTTCAACGAAGACAATTTTCCTTGAGTGTATGTTTTGCTATGACCATAAACAAAAGCCAAGGCCAATCTCTTGCAAATGTTGGTTTGTATCTTCCACGCCCTGTTTTCATTCATGGTCAGTTTTATGTTGCATCGTCAAGGATAACTAGCAAGAAAGGTTTGAAGATATTGATTTGCGACAAAGACAAGAAGAGGTATAATAATACAACCAATGTAGTATACAAGGAAGTTTTTAATAATTTGTAGTCATTTTGAACATCGTTCCACATTTAATGTTTTGTGTTTCATTTTCATGTGTTATATGATCATGTTTTGTATTTTTGCTGCTTTTAGTAGTATTGATGTAAGTGGTGTGGCTATATCTATTTGAAACACTAATTAGCCAATTTTATTATTAATAAAGTTATGGAGAGTGCCGTCTCTCTTTATATAATTAGTTTTTCGTATATCTTGAATCTGTTTTAATGTTCGGTTATTCATTTTTTATTCAAATAACTAATAAAAAAAAATTCAACCAATGACTCATCCATAATTTAATAAATACTTTTATTACAAATGAAGAAAAAAATAAATAAATTTCGTGCAAGGCACGAGTATTACACTAATATATAACTAAATCTTAATTAAAGATATGATATCTAATCAAATTCTAATTAGAAAGATTTAAAATGACTCATTATCTGATTTTCAAGCTTTACTCTATTTTTTATTTATATTCTGATTCTGCTGAACAATCTAAATATTATTTTTATATACTAGATTCTTTTTGTTTTAAGATTTTAACAGCCTTCCAAATCTTGGATTCCTGTTAATTCTATATATCAATTAGGATTATATATAGACACTTTCTCTGAAACTCACATACATAGCCCACTTGGAGATCTGCTTCATTCTTTTTGAGCCTCAAGGTTGAAGGAATTCCCTCCGAAGAAAAGATCACTTCTCAAGGTGTGCTTCTACTTTCTTTTTCCTTAATTACTTCCAATTCTAGGGTTTGTTTCTTAACAAACGATAAATGTATGTAGATGGCTCGTACAAAACAAATTGCTCGTAAGTCTATCGGAGGAAAGTCCCTTGCGGCAAAGGTCATTTTCAGTTCCCTCCTTAATTTGTTCTTTTCATTCAAGAATCGTTAACATTGATCACAAATATATATATATATAGATCTATGCTCTAGTAAAACAACCTATTAGGGTAAAATGAGTGTATCAATTTAGGACGTTGGATTAGAGGAGGATGAATGACTGAGATTAAATCTAGGAAAGTACAAGATTAGGGGGTAGAATCACCCACACTAGATCACCTAAAATTATGGGATTTGTTTTTCCCAATTTACTCCCTCTCTCTCCAATTTACTGATTCACTTTTCCATTAAATCGTTTCTTCCCTTCTCCTTCCAAAAATCGTTCGTCTCCCTCAATCCTCTCTCTCTCAAAAATTCTTTCACATTCATTGCTTGTTATCCCGGCGGTAGGTTCTAGGGTTTACTCTTATCATCAATCTGTCCTCTAATTCATCTCTCATCTCCCTTCGAGGCCGTTTGTTCTCTGTCGAGTTCTCCAGGTGCTCCACCTTGTCGATCCCGACTCCGATGAGGTCTTTACCAAGATCCGGCGAGGGGCACTTTCTTGATCAGCGACCGCCGTCCCCGGCGGTGGAAGACAGCAGCGAGGAGGACGTCGCCATGGTTCTGACGCCGTCGGATGCCAACAACGGAGGAGGATTCTCGGTGTCTCGGGCCCAGATCTTCCTCATCCCTCTTGGATCTCAAAAATTCGCCCAGATCTTCTGCTCCTACTCGGCCTGATTTGGTCGTTCCTCTATCTCAAGGGATAATTAAGGTTCGTTTTGAATTTGTTTGGTGGTTATTGCTTCTGTTGAAATGCTAGAGGCAAATAAACATGGAGGATTGAATTCGGTGCTCTATTTTGTACTTTCTGTCTGTTACGAATCGTCTTCTTCTCGTTCAGTGCTTTGAAAGTTTGAAACATGTTATCATTTGATCTACATCAATTATAGTAGCAAGGTTTGAATGCTTGGTTGGTGTTTCTCATTCTGAGATCTGTTTCTTTACTTTCTTGGCATAAATTGATTGAAAGAAGACGGAATGAATAAGTTGGTTCTTTAAAAAAATTGACATTTCTGTGGACTTCTAACTTCTTCTATGATATGTAAAATTGATGATACCGATCTTTTCATTTGTGCTGGAAGCTGCTTAATTTATGCTTAATTTGGGGCTATAATGGAAGGGATATGCATTTTCCATACAGTGATATGCAGAATATACTTGTATCATATGCAATTTGTAATTATAGATTGTTTTGTTGGCCATGAATATGATATTCATTTGTGTGAATATGATATGCATTTTTCATACATTGATATGCAAAATATACTTGTATGATATGCAATTTTTTATGATAGATTATTTCATTGGTTGTGATTGTGATATTCATTTGTGTGGATGAGTTATGCATTTTCTATACATTGATATGCAGAATAAGCCACGGGCGCGAAAAGGGAGTCGCGGGCGCGACCAAGGAAGATCTCGCTGAGTGATATTCTCGTCAGAAGATGAGAAGAACAAGTTGCGGGTGCGGAGAGGAAGCCGCGGGCGTGGCCAAGGAAGATCTCGCTGAGTCCGGCCATGCAATTATGTGGATGAGATATGCATTTATTTTACAGTGATATGCATAATACACTTGTATGATGTGCAATTTGTAATTATGGATTATTTCCTTGACCGTAAATATGATATTCATTTGTGTGGATGAGATATGCATTTTTTGTACAGTGATATGCAGAATATAATTGTATGATATGAAGTTTTTCTCTCTCCAATCTCCTTCTCCTTGTAAAGTGATATGCAGAATATACTTGTATATTTTAAATTGTAATATCAATTACCACAATGTGCATATCGGTTCAATGTTTTTGAATATCAGCATATATACGATTGACCATGGTCCATGATCACGAATAACAATTATTCAATAATACTTGAACAATATTCATCTTTTTCGTGTCGATATGCAAGTTTTTCGTGTCGATATGCAGATGTTTCATCTCGATATGCAGAACGGTTTAGAAATTTCTGGACTGAAGATCTGCGTGGAAGATGGTGGCGAATAACTGTCTATTTTGGAGGATCTACGTTTTCTCTCTCCAATCTCCTTCTAACTGCCTATTTTGGAGGTTTTTAATTTTTTGAAATAAAAAAAATCAGTAGGGATATTCTATCCCATGAAAACCACCCCATACACCCTTATTATACTCTCCAAATCCAACCATCCAATACTCTCAATCTGACGCTCCATAATTGTACACTCGTTTCACCATAAGAATCGTTTTACCTGAGCGTGCCTCTATATATATATATATATATATATGATGTTATAAATGCAGGTGCACGTAAGTCGGCCCCCACCACCGGCGGAGTGAATTGAAGTACCGTTGCACTTCGGTAAGTACACATATCAATTAAACTTATCTTTCTTGATTAATGGTAATTGATTCGGTTGTTGGAAATTATGTGCAGTGAAATCCGAAAGTAGTAGAAGAGCACGGGACTTCTAATCAGGAAGTTGCCCTTCAAGAGATTGGTTCGGGAGATTGCTCAGGATTTCAAGACCAATCTGCATTTCCAGAGCCACGCTTTTCTGGCTCTTCAAGAGGCCGCCGAGGCGTATCTGGTAGGCTTGTTCGATGACACCTACCTCTGCGCCATTCGTGCCAAGCACGTGACGATCATGCCCAAGGATATGCAGGCTCGCTATGAGGATTCGAGGAGAACATGCTTAATTAAGTAGTTACATTTTAGAGTTTATCTATTTTGTTGATGCTAATTCAATTCTAGGGTTTTATATATAGCTTTTTGCTGTTTAGTTAATAGTTTGTAGATATTCAAGGCGTTTTGGGCAAATATGATGCTTTAATAGCTGTTTTTATTGGTATTGTGATTTGAAGACTGTTGCGGATAAATGAATGGAAGTTGATATTGTTTGTGCAATTATTTTTTTGAGGGGGTGATGTTTGGCTTGCTTAATTTGTGTGAAAAAACATATAATCTGTTATACAAGTTAGTTATGTTACAAATATGTAATATGTATATTTCAAGTCGACATTTTATTATTTCTTAGAATTGATTTTTTATTGATTAATGAATGATTTTTGTCTAATTTTTAAAATTCTAACCAACCAATGAACCACATTTATAGACTATTATAGCATTGTTTCGTTCGAATTAACCAAAACTTAAAACTACTTTTTAACACATAATTTAGGATTAACAAAACATTATATAATCCATGAATGTCCAATCCGTTATGAGTTAATCAAAATGTCATTCTCTTAACATTTTTATGTATATATAATTGTTTAAGCAATATGAAATGTATAAAAAACTTCATATAACGTTTTAATGAAAAGCATGTCAAGAGTGTAACACCCCGAACCAGAGGTATTACAGTGCTGTAGACCCGAAGGTCTATAAGGCGATTTTTAGAAAGGAAAACCCAAAACATTTCCAAATATACAAAGTTATCAACATCGAAATTCCTACTTCCAGTTTAAACAACATTCAAACCTTACATCAAGTTCAGAATATCAATTTACATCCAAAACAACATGTAGCTAATAAAACATTTTCAAATCCAATGCCAAAAACTAAGTCTTTAACTGTGGAGACAAACTGTGATCAAGAACCACCTTGCTGCTGCCAAACCTGCGAAGACAAGTTGACTGGTGGACCCGATTCACCAGCCAACCACGAAAACATAAACCGAGGTTGGGTTAGTCTAATGAAAGACTAGCAAGAATCATCAAGAAAAAATAATAGAACAAAGGAAAGTTATCATTATACCGCCCATCTCATACCAATTAATAACACATCAAAATATATACCATTACTAACACATAACCTTTACTTAACCATCCCTATCCAACTCTTCAATGTGCTAAATACAATCAATCCAATCTCAATCACACAACGAGTATAAACGGGTGAGACTATCATCACCCTAAGTAGTCATACTATCCATGGATAGGTTTAAGATGGGACACTCACCATCCAATTGTGGCCTTGAACCAACGCAAGGTCACCCTCTACGTGGTCGGGTGAGGCTATCATCACCCCGGCCCAGCTATAAGGAGTCATGCCCTCCTTATAACCGAAACAAACAATCAACCAACAACAACCAACAACCAACCACAACCAACAAACAACAAACAACCAACAAACGACCAACAACCAACAACAACCAACATTAATCATCACACGAGACAACAACCAACCAACACACATTCAACCATTAAACTCTACGATTGCTAATCTAGATCAATATAACCGATAAATGTAAAGTCAATTACGGAACATATGATACGAATTAAATATACATAAGAAATATATAATAAGTATGGGCAAGAATCATATTGCCTTGAATTAAGGACAACGGCCCTAGACGTCACCAACTCCGCAAGCTAGGGTCAACAACCTTTGCCTTAGAACCCAAAATTTCCAGTCGCCAATCAAATGCATACGCAACCCAAAGTTGTTCCTAAACAAGAGAATCAATCCTAATTTATATCTCTAATTAACCAAGTCAAAGGCTTGATTTATTTTAACCTGCACAAAAAAAAATCAGCCACCCAAATTCACGTACCAACACCTTAGCCAAATCAGAAATTTGGTTGTTCACACCACCTTCAATTACAAACCAAGCCTGCCCACCATCCAAATCTGTCCAAACTCCCTGCAAATTCAAACCAAAACTGCCCAAAATCCAATTCAATTATGCCTAAACATTCAAATCTGTCAACAACAGAAATTCAGTAGCAATTTATCTGTGTCCCAAAAATCAGATCGAGGTAACCCCCAATTTACCTTGTCGTCCACCTTGCTCTCGCCGCCGGTTCTGGCTCCTCGTCTCCAGGAAGAGCAGCCACCAGCAGGCCGCGCAGAAGACAGCAGCAACTCGCGGCTCGCACAGCAGCAACTCGTCTCGCCTCAAGGAAAGGAAGTGGTGGCAACAGTCGGGTCGAGCTTACCGGTGGGAATTTGCGTAGCTGAAGAGAACGATCGCAAAGCAGGAGGGAGGAGAGCTCTACGGTGGTGTTCTCATACGAAGGAGACAAGGGTTTTTGACCCACTTTCTATCTTTTGCTGAATTTATAAAATTTTAAGACTATAATAACTATATTAGCATAAAATGGGGTATTTCATTCTCCCCTCCTTATAGGAGTTTCGTCCTCGAAACTAAGATCATCTCTCATGACCGACTCCAATTCCCAAGTCTCTTTTGTTGTACCGTGCTTAGACCATAAGACCTTCACCAAGGGAATGACCTTATTCCTCAATTTCTTCTGTTCCACAACAAGAACTTTCACGGGTGATTCTTCAAATGTGCCATCAGGTTGAAATTCTATCTCCTCAAATTTCCTCAACTGCGACACATGAAACACATCATGCATTCCACTCAATTTCGGCGGTAACGCTAATCTATAAGCTACAACACCAATCTCTTCAGAACTTCGAAGGGACCAACATAACGAGGACTCAACTTCCCTCGTTTACCAAATCTGAACACTCCCTTAGTCGGTGAGACTTTAACAAACACGTGGTCCCCAACATTGAATTCTAAGGGTCATCTACGAATATCTGCATATGACTTCTGTCTACTCTGAGTTGACAACAATCTCTGACGAATTACCACAATGTTGTCCTTAGTCTTTTTGCAAAAGTTTGGGAGCAACTAGAACGACATCGGTCATATTATTCCAACACAGTGGCGATCTACACCGACGACCATACAGAGCCTCACAAGGTGCCATCTGAATCGACGCATGCCAACTATTATTGTACGTAAACTCCACCAGATGCAGATTGTCTTTCCAATTTCCTGGCCACTCTAAGGCACAAGTTCGAAGCATATCCTCCAAAGTTTGGATTGTTCTTTCTGACTGACCATCAGTTTGAGGATGAAAGGATGTGCTGAATCTCAGTTGCTTCCCCATTGCTGCGTGTAAGGACTTCCAAAATCGAGACACAAATTGTCCATCTCTGTCAGACACAATAGTCTTGGGAACGCCATGCAATCTAACTATCTCCCTCAAGAATAATTCAACTAACCTCTCAGGTCCCAAGTAATCTTGATGGGTACAAAATGCAATGACTTCGTTAACCGATCCACAATGACCCATATTGCGTCATTTCCTTTTCGTGATCTAGGAAGACCAACAACAAAGTCCATTGCAATGTCTTCCCACTTCCATTCAGGGATATGAAGCGGTTGTAGTTCTCCAGCTGGCCTCTGGTGCTCAATCTTAACTTGTTGACACGTCAAACACCTCCACACACTCAGCAACTTCTCGCTTCATGTCACTCCACCAATAACTCCCTCTCAAGTCCTTGTACATCTTACTGGCTCCAGGATGTACAGAATATGCCGAAGAATGACCTTTCTTGAGAATCAAATCTCAAATCTCTTTATCAGCTGGCATACATATTCGATTTGAAATTTTAATATCCCCTCATCATGAATAAGAAATCCTGGTGCCTTCCCTTGAGTAACATCGTTGCATATCCTTCTTAAAAATGGATCATGCGGTTGCTTCTCTTTGATCGTCTCCAGTAATGTCGACTGAATCTCTAACACACTCAAATGCATTCGATCCTTCCCAATCCATACTTCAATCTCGCTCCTTATAAGCTCTCGTTGTAGCTCGGGCTGAGCTGTCAAACAAGCAACCATATGTTCTGGAGTCGACTTCCTACTCAAAGTATTTGCTACCACATTAGCCTTTCCTAGAGGATAAAGGATATCTATATCATAATCCTTAATCAATTCTAGCCACCGTCTTTGTCTCATGTTCAACTCTCTCTGAGTAAAAATATACTTCAAGCTCTTATGATCAGTGAAAATTGGACAACTTAACCCGTACAAGTAATGTCGCCAAATCTTAAGGGCAAAGACTACAGCTGCAAGTTCAAGATCATGTGTAGGATAATTCACCTCATACGGTTTGAGCTGACGAGAAGCATATGCAATTACCTTCCCATTTTGCATTAGAACGCAACCCATACTTTGCTTAGAAGCATCACTGTAGACGGCAAACCCTTCCGTTCCCTCTGGTAAGGCTAACACTGGCGCACTAGTCAAGCGCCTCTTGAGTTCTTCAAAACTCTCCTGACATCTCCCGTTCCATTCAAACTTCTTAGTCTTACGTAACAGATTGGTTAGCTATTGGGCAATCTTAGAAAATTCCTCCACAAACCACCTGTAGTAACCCGTCAGTCCGAGAAAACTCCTAACTTCCTTAACATTCTGAGGTTGTTTCCAATTCGCTACTGCTTCTGTCTTTTGCGGATCTACCATCCCACCCTCGTTAGAGATCACATGGCCCAGAAATGCTACCTTAGGTAACCAAAAGTCATATTTAGACATCTTTGCAAATAGTTTCTGTCGCCTCATCACTTCAAGTACAACTCTGAGGTGAGTCTCGTGGTCCTCCTTACTCCGAGAGTATACTAGAATGTCATCAATGAATACCACTTACAAAACGATCCAAGTATTCTCTAAAACATCGATTCATTAAGTCCATGAAAACCGCGGGAGCATTATTCACCCGAAAGGCATCACCATAATTTCATAGTGACCGTACCTTGTTCTGAAGGCAGTCTTGTGAATATCCTCCTCTCGAATCCTAAGCTGATGATACCCTGATCTCAAGTCAATCTTTGAAAATACTGTAGCTCCTTGCAATTGATCCAACAAGTCATCAATACGAGGGAGCGGATACTTATTCTTAACTGTCACCTTATTCAACTCCCTATAGTCGATGCAAAGTCGAAGGGAACCATCCTTCTTTTTAACAAACAACATAGGCGCATCCCAAGGAGATACACTTGGCCTAATAAAGCCTAACTCAACAAGCTCTTCTAACCGTTTCCTCAATTCTAGCATTTCTACTGGTGCCATTCGGTATGGAGCTCAAGGAATCGAGGCAGTTCCCGGCTCCAACTTAATAGTGAAATCAACATCACGTCTCGGTGCTAGTCCCATCAGTTTCTCCGGAAATACATTTGGATATTCGCGAGCGATGGGGATATCGTCTAACCTTACTTCATATTTTCTCTCCTCTAAGGCATAACACACATAACTGGCACAACCTTGTCTTAACAGTTTTCCAGTTGTCATCGCACTAATAATTTTGCCAGAGTCTCTAGGATCATGACCCTTGAACACATGCACTAAACCCTCATATGTTGTTACAGTAACTGTATCAAGAACGGCACCATGGCGAGAGAGCCAATCCATACCTAGAACGATATCGTAGTGCAACATATTGATAGCTATAAGGTCAACCATCCATTCCCGACCACCTATGATGATCGGAAAGTTTCTAAGTCCCCTAGTTCCTACCAATTTATCACCATTAGGCAATCCAACAACAAAAGGTTCGCACTCCAAATCACATACTAGCCCAAGTCTATCAACGCAATTCTCCGCAATAAATGAATATGTAGCACCTGAATCAAATAGTAAACGAACTGACTCAGACCGAATAAAAAGTGTACATGTGGTCACATGCGCATTCTGCTCCTCAACTCTCCTTATCTCATAAACTCGCGATGTCGGGGTCCTACCCATCGGTGCCTTGCCCTTGTTTCCCATATTGTTCTGCTGAGACTGTGACTGTGTTGGACGGTTCTGATTCGGGGTTGGATGATAGGCTGGAGAGGATGCTTGAGATTGAGCTGAATTTACCCCCTGTCTACAGAAAGCTTTAATGTGTCCAACTCCTCCACATTTATAACAAGTCTGAGGTGCCTTCGTACAATCTATCTTCTTATGTTGAGAATCACCACAATTAAAACAACGAGGTACAACTCTAGTCATCCCCTACTGACCCCTTGACTGATGGTATCCTACTGACATCTGAGAACCTCCACTCTGAGTTGTCTTGGTTGGATTGTAGTTCTGAGATCCCCCATGAGTAGAGAAGGGCTTCTTGAACCCATTGTTGTGAAATCCCACTTCTTCCGGTGTAGACTGAGTCCTCTGTTTCTTACCACCTCAAGCATTAATAGTCTGATTAGAATCATCTATAGCAGCCTCCCTAATCAAGCACTCATCAGTATACTGCTCAAGGGTCGTACAACTATGCCTCGCCATCAAATGTTTTATCTCAAGATACAACCATCTATGAAAGTGCTTAATCTTGTCTTTCTCATCCTTGACAATAACAGTAGTATACGTCAACTTCCTATAGAATCATCATCTACTAGACTACTTGTATCTACCCCTTGACGATAAGCTCGAGGGCCTCGTCCTCTTCCTCGCCCTCGACCTCAAACACATCCCGCTGTCGGGGCATACAGAATGTAATTACTCATCAATACTAAACATTGCATATCAAACTTATCAAACACAAACTTACCTATGAGTAACAGCAAGGGTCCCCGATCACACGATTGTTTCACAATGTTAGAGAATAGTCTTTTCCACGTCAAACACTTGGAAAAACATTTTTGAATAGCTCTGATACCAATTTCTGTAACACCCTGAACCAGAGGTATTACAGTGCCGTAGACCCGAAGGTCTATAAGGCGATTTTTAGAAAGAAAAACCCAAAACATTTCCAAATATACAAAGTTATCAACATCGAAATCCCTACTTCCAGTTTAAACAACATTCAAACCTTACATCAAGTTTAGAATATCAATTTACATCCAAAACAACATGTAGCTAATAAAACATTTTCAAATCCAATGCCAAAAACTAAGTCTTTAACTGTGGAGACAAACTGTGATCAAGAACCACCTTGCTGCTGCCGAACATGCGAAGACAAGTTGACTGGTAGACCCGATTCACTAGCCAACCGCGGAAACATAAACCGAGGTTGGGTTAGTCTAATGAAAGACTAGCAAGAATCATCAAGCAAAAAAAATAGAACAAAGGAAAGTTATAATTATACCGCCCATCTCATACCAATTAATAACACATCAAAATATATACCATTACTAACACATAACCTTTACTTAACCATCCTGTTGAATCGTAGTGTGTTAGACAGGGAACGGTGTGACTGTTCCCTGGGCAGCGGAAATAAACAAAGATTCAAAGTAACAACAAAGTTCCCAAACGTATACTTGTATTATTAAGAATTATACAATCTCACAAGCCTTCTCTCCACCTATACCTTAGGTTACAAGACTTTGAGTGCAATCAACTCTCAATGACACAAGAACACCACAAGACCCTAAGTTGTACAATCTCACGAGTCTTATCTCCACCTATGCACACACAGTTCCTAGGCTTCTAGACTTTGAGTGCAATCAACTAGTAACAACACAAGAACATAAGGAAAACCCTAAGCAATCAAGTACATACCCGTACCTTGCCTTGGATCTCTGATCTCAACTTTGCAATAAGCTCCTTGTAGTCTTCAATGGGATAGCTAAGATACCTTTCCCCAAGGTAAACTCATCTATATATAGTGGTAGAAAAAATCTCTTACCAAATAGTTAGCAACCCCGCTATATAAGGTAACGGTGAAAATTTTTCTTTCCAACTAAACAATTCAGCTCATAAACACATAGTTTCCTTGTATAAACTTTCCTAAGACTCAATATCTTCTCCTTCTTCTCCAAGTAAGACACGAAATCTTGTTTCCTTGTATAATTGAGTCCGTCTGGGAACAGCTGGCATCTCTGTGTTCTCGCGTTGTTCCTCAAACACCGTGTTTCCATAAATAGAACTTTCCTTGTATAGATACCGCGTCTTCACTGTTTTCCAATTTACTTGTATAGGAACTGTTCTTTGTTTCCACAACGTTCCATTGTGCTCATCTGCTTTCTCTTCTTCATTGTTTTCCATTGTTCCTTTATCCTTTCATGAAACCTGAAACTCATAGGAACAACAAAAAAACGTAAAACCTAATGGCGTTTATCATCATCAAAACTAGAGGGAACGTCAAGGTTCCAACAATTTTCCCCTTTTTGGTGATGACAAATCCATTCAAAAATTGTTCGATCAAAACAGAGTAATAATCAAAGTAATATTTTTCAACATGTATCTCAGTTTAAATGTATAAGCAAAAAATTTATGTCAAATGAATAATTGCAATTCATACCTCCAAGTTGCATAATCGTTCCCCCTTAGCACTGGCATTGTCCAGAAATTCTCAAATAATTAGGAACAATTAACTGTTACCTCTCTTAACTGAGTTATCGCAAACAATTTCCATACTTCCCCTTTTGGCATCATCAAAAGATAAAAAAGAAACAGTGGAACAACATAGCTAAGCAACAGTTACCAGTAGAGAAAAGTTCATTCAAATTGCAGGGAACTGATTACAAGAACCAAAAGACAGTCAGGCAAACAATCACAAAAAGATCACAATGCAAACATTTAAACAAGATAACATATAATAAATTCAAGAGAAGAGGGTCAGACGGGCTGGATAAGAGAAGGTGTCCACTCAAGACTCAGAGTCTTCCTTCCGTTCCTTGTCCTTGCTGAGAAAGTGTTCAAGAAGCAGTGACATGATATTCTTAATTTCACGCAGTTCAGCCAACATCTGGCTTTGCACAGAGCTGTTCCTTGAAGTTCCTTCACCAGGTTCGCGTTTGAGCACTTCGAAAGGGGGCAACGTTCCCTTATCATCCCCTTGATACTTCATTTTGCTTAAGTTCACCATGTCAAGCTCAGTGACCATGGGAACCTCTTCTTCTTCTCTGTATACCTCTTTTTTTTGTTCTTTCTTATATTCCTCCTCCTTTTTTTTAACTCTTTTTGCAGCAAAGTAGTTGTTCCTTTCTGTAGTTCCATCAGATCAAAATTTAATTTCTCCTTCTCAGCGAAGTAGTTGTTCCTCTCTGTAGTTCTCAACATTCCTCTCAACGTTCCCAGCACTGACGTTCCTGTTCACTGTTCCCCCTCAGGCCAAGTCCCATCTAGAAGATTCCAAGATACTTGAGTGGATGGAAATGCCGGTTTGGATATTTTATGGGGTTCACACAAAATATCAAAGATATATCCAAACAAAAATAGTTAGGGAAGAATGACGATCCAGATAATGATTCCTAGTAAAATGTGGCAAATAAAGAGAGGTGCATAGGGAACGTTTACCTGGATCCAAGCTTGGGACGGCAGTGCAACCAGTTATCATTTTGGCTTGTAATGAGGGTGCAGATAATCAAATCGGTCGCTTTGGGCTTGAAAGAAAATGTTATGATGTAAAAATGAAGCACATATGATCAAGAATAGATGTTGCAGGAAGTTTTGAACAATTGTAACACAAAGCACATAGCAAGAGTAAATAGACAAGTCATTTGCAACTAACATGCGACAAAGAGGCTGTTCCCTAGTTTAAGATTGATCGATCTAGCCAATCACTGAGGGAATAGTGGAAGTGGAGTTCCTCAATTTAGAGAGATCATCCCAAGGAGCATTCTCAAATACTCAAAGGATTTTCTATCCAGTGCTTTGGTGAAGATATCTATAACTTGATCTTCTGTCCTGCAATGATCCACTCTAATGAAATTTTTCTCAACACTATCACGAAGAAAATGATGACGAATATCAATATGCTTAGTACGTGAGTGATGAACAAGATTTTTGGAAATGTTGATAGCACTAGTTTTATCACACATAATGGGAACGGTGCCAAGAGACATACCAAAATCCTCCAATTGTTGTTTGAGCCATAATACCTGGGAACAACAAGAGGCAGCAGCTACGTACTCAGCTTTGGCGGTGGAAAGAGCAACAAAAATTTGCTTCTTTGATGCCCAAGAGACAAGACATGGGCCAAGGAACTGTGCCGTCCCTGAAGTGCTTTTGCGATCCACTAGGTGACCGGCAAAATCAGCATCAGTGAAGCCCACGATTTCAGACCCACTGTTCCTTGGATACCAAAGACAGAGATGATCGTTCCCATTCAAGTACCACAGGATCCGTTTGACTTCAATTAGGTGTGACTCCTTAGGATTTGTCTGAAATCTAGCACAAAGACACACACTAAACATAATATATGGCCTACTTGTCGTTAGATAAGGTAACGACCCAATCATTTCTCATGTTCCTACTATTTCTCAACATCTCTTGTCTCCAAGGGAAACGGTTCCCTTAGAGTGTTGTTGAAGTGATGTGAGGTGATCTCTAGTTCCCGTCATATGGCATGAGCATGCACTATCAATGAACCACCTGTTGTTCCCCATCACTTCATCCTGCATTTAGAAAGTTAGTGTTTTGCGACCCAGGCAAGCTTGGCTTTACCTGGTCGTTTAGAGATAAAGTGATATTCTCTAGGCTTAGCATGGAACATATCAGGAGATGCATCAAAATCATTCAAATTAACATTGTTACTTTGACTGTTCCTGCGTTGAGTGTGCTCTTCAGTGAACTTTTGTTTCTTAGCACAATTTCTCACAACATGGCCGTTGTTCCCACAATGCCAACAAATCTTATAATAGTCCCCCAAGGTGTACTTACGGTTTTGGACATGCATTCTACGTTGTTTGGCTCTAATTGGGTCAGGTATACTAGGCAAATTACCCTGGGATTGGATGAGGTACATCTTATGGGCAGGTTGACCTTTGTACCATGATTGATTTTCACTCAACCCACTCTCCAGAGTTTTCACACGCTCTTCTAGGTAAGAGTTCCTATCCTTAGTACTCTGAAGTTCTCTATCTTTTAACTCTCTAAGCTCAGGTATGGTTAACTCATGTTCCTTACTTTCTTGTTTTTCTCCTTTGTACCCCATACCATACTTGGGCGCAACAAATGTAACTTCTTCTTCCTTAAGCTTTTGCTCAACTAAGATAGAGTGAATTTTATCAATCTGAGCTTTCATCTGAGACAGTTCCCTAACAGTGCTAAAGGAACTAGGTTCACTGTAAGTAGCATTACTTTTAACACAAGGAACAACAGAGGAACTAGCAGTTCTAGATAAAGATTCATTCAATTCAATGCATTTATCCTCAGCATTACTTAGGTCGTTTTGGATTTTAATATTCTCATTATACATGCTTTTGATAAGTGAAATCAAGGACTTTTTATCAAAATTGACAAGAGATTCAAAGAAGGTTTCAGGATCTACCTCTTGTTCTTCACTTGGTGACTTCAGAGTCATTGCACACATTCTGTTGTTCCCCCATGACTCTGGCTCGTCATCGTCAGAGTTGGCACAATCATCTCCCCAGACAGCGACGAAAGCCTTCTTTTTGTCGTTCCCAGAATTTTCACCATTGGTGTTGTCTGAGTTGTTCCCTTTGGGGCACTTGTTAGCATAGTGACATTTGTCCTTGCAGTTGTAGCATGTAACATCTTTGAGATCATGTTTCTCACCATTGTTCCCATCATTCATGAATGATATGCCCTTTCGATAGAGGGAACGCATGGCCTTGGTGAGAATGGCAGTTTCTGGATCCATATCATCCAAGTTTTCATCTTTGTTGTCTTCTATCATCTGGATAGCTTTTTCAACCATCAAGGCAATGTATTTAGGTTTAACATATTTGTCTTCTTCATCATACTTTTTAATCTTCCCAAACACTTCATGAAGTGTGAGTTTGAGAGTGTTAGGATTCTCCTTGAGAATTGCTTTAGTCATCTTATGCCTTGGAGGAAGTCCATCAATGATGATGAAAATCTTCTCCTTGGGAAGAATTTCCTTTTCATCTACATCATGAGCAGCAAGTCTAGTGGTAATTTCCTCAAATCTGGATTGATAGGAGGAAATAGTCTCACCATCGATCATGGCGAAGTTGTAGAAGTCTTTCTTTGCTTGGAAACAATCAAGCTCTCTAAGATCAGAACTTCTCATGTACATCTGTTCCAAGGCTGCCCACATATCCTTTGTAGTTGCACAAGAGTGTAACTTGGATGCATCTTCAATGCTGATAGCATTGTTGATAAACATACGAGCCTTAGAACTTTTCTCCATGATTCTGAAATCATCTGGGCTCCAAGGTTTTATCCCTTTGATTACATCTTAAACAACCTTTTCTTCACCAACCTCATTGACCCTCCAGCATTGGTAGTCATTACTCTTCAACCAGTCTGTGAAGAGGTCTTTCCAGTATTGGAACTTTCCACTGATAGGCAGGAACGGAGGTTTGTTGTTCCCAAGCCCAACTTCATGAGTGGAAGCCATTGTTACTTGTGAATCTGAAAAGAACACACAATCTAGAGCAAACCTGCTCTAATACCAATTGTTGAATCATAGTGTGTTAGATAGGAAACGGTGTGATTGTTTCCTGGGCAGCGGAAATAAACAAAGATTCAAAGTAACAACAAAGTTCCTAAATGTATACTTGTATTATTAAGAATTGTACAATCTCACAAGTCTTCTCTCCACCTATACCCTAGGTTACAAGACTTTGAGTGCAATCTGTAACACCCCCAAATTTTAACCCATTTGGAAAGGTATTACCGCCAGTGATCTCGGTTTCCACACCGAAGCCACCCCAGGCTTTACCGGTTTAAACACAATTCATAAACAACGGTTAAGATATAAACATCAAAACCTTTAATTAAAACATATGTCTGGGGATTACATCCCAATCCCCATAGGACAAAACAGAGTATTTAGCGGAAGTCTTTGCAAAGTATAAAAACAAGGGTCTTGATCGTAATGATCACCCGCCAAGGATCGCAACCTGGTAAATCCATTAAAACAATGTTTGCCTTTATAGTCGTTCTAGCCTTTGTTTCTCGGATTCCTATCTGATGTGCCGAATCGAACAGATGACACCAGCCAACCATGTAGAGAACAATTACGGTTGGTTAGTCTAATGAAAGACTATGCAAGGGTACAAAGCAGAGTGGTTCGAAGCAGTCATATTAGGTTAGACTCATCGCTTCTCGAATAATAACCGATGACGATAGTCAACCATCATACTCCCACAGAAATATATTAAGCAGCATGAATAAGAGAAGATTCTGAAAGACCGAGTCTTACAACAATCAACCCAAAAGAAGACTCCAATGAATTGAGTCTTATGGGAAGTATGACAAATGTTGGGGAACATAATTAATGATTTCATACAAGCGTTCACAAACGACTTGATGTTTCGGTTCACGACCAACCTCACCGCTTAATGCGAATCCAGATTGGAAAGAGAACTTTACTCTGATCAAAGTCAAGACGAGCTTTCCTAATTGCACTATACTTAGCTGCACTACTCGCCCAAGGTATATTAATCATGTGTTATGACGGCACTTATCTTATTTAATTCCAAAACGCGCATCACGTTATAGGCTTTTAAATATATGTTTCGCCATGAGGGACATATATTGAGTATATGTTTCGCCATGAGGGACATATAGGACATATGTTTCGCCATGAGGGACATACTCCTGAATGGGATGAATCCCAAGATTTGTAGCATCAGTTAAGTCCCATCATCTCTATACCCGAGTATAGAGATCGGTCATGACCCACCAAATGGTTTTTGGGTTTATCACCCTTTGCACCATTAATCATTATCAAGAAACGACTGGACCTCGAATAGTCCATCGCTCCTATGAATACTCATGCTAACTAAACAGTTCAACACAGTAATAATCATATCAAAGCCCTCCAGGCTAATATCATAAATATATATCTATAATAGCGTTGTTCTAGCAGATATACAACCTATTATAATATCATATTCTTTTCATATTGTTGCCCTCCCGGCAATCCTCATAAAAAATATATATATAATAACGTTGTTCTAACAGATATACAACATATTATAATATCATATTTTAATCCATATCATTTATCAAAATTGTTCCCAATAAAACAGTAAATCATTCCAAATTAATTAACAATCAAACCATTGATAATTAATGGAAATATGGAATGATGAGCAAGAGCGAACTGCCACTTGCCTTAGATCCGCAGAAAGCAGCACAAGCTTAACCTCGTCTGGACTCCGAGTCCAAAGCAACGACAGAACCTCGTTTCGCCTCGGTTTTGAGAGCTTTTGATCCTTAATCCTTGGCACCCTTAATCACCACTATGAAGCACCTTCTCCTTCTTATTATAGCTTGGAAAGGGAGCTCAGATCTTAGCCCAAAGGATACTTAAAATTTTAGAAGTGGAACAGTGTTTAACGGGAGCTAAAATTCTTAAAAGCGAAGGAAGCTTTCTTAGCTTCAATTCTCCCTTCTTCCTCCCGGTTCTCCTCCTCTTCGCTATATATATATAGCCGTGATGATGCAATGGATGCCATCTACTTTCATGCATATTGGCCAACAACTTTGCAAGGCCACATGCTACCCTTGCAACTTGCTAATGTTGCCGCCCCTTTCATGCATATTGGCCAACAACTTTGCAAGGCCACATGCTACCCTTGCAACTTGCTAATGTTGCCGCCCCTTTCATTCAATTTGGCCACACAAATTCTGTAATCTCACGTGGTTACTTGCAAGTTGCCTTGCCTTGTCACTTGCAACTTGCTAAGTTGCCAACTTCATCTTATGTATGTGTTCCACGTAGCAAACTTAATTAGGTGAGTAACTATGTAAGCCTTAACATGCAAGTTTGCTCATAATCACATGTCATCCGTCTAATTGAGTAATCTTGGTCCAATTGTTACGGGACACTTGTCCCCTCTCGAATGGGTGTTCCGTTAAAATCCCGGGTTAAATATAATCGCACACGAACGATCTTTTAACCCAAAAATACCTTAATTGTATTTTATATTGCTCAGAAAAATATTACAGAGATCAAACATTACACAAAATGTTCATACATCTCTGAATTTAATCTGACTCGTAACATGGGCTTAAGAAAGTTCAAAATTTACCCGTACAAAATATGAGATATTACACAATCAACTCTCAATGACACAAGAACACAACAAGACCCTAAGTTGTACAATCTCACAAGTCTTATATCCACCTATTCACACACAGTTCCTAGGCTTCTAGACTTTGAGTGTAATCAACTAGTAACAACACAAGAACATAAGGAAAAACCTAAGCAATCAAGTACATACCCGTACCTTGCCTTGGATCTCCGATCTCAACTTTGCAATAAGCTCATTGTATTCTTCAATGGGATAGTTGAGATACCTTTCCCTAAGGTAAACTCATCTATATATAGTGGTAGAAAAGATCTCTTACCAAATTACCAAATAGTTAGCAACCCCGCTATATAAGGTAACGATAAAAGATTTTCTTTCCAACTAAACAATTCAGCTCATAAACACATAGTTTCCTTGTATAAACTTTCCTAAGACTCAATGTCTTCTCCTTCTTCTCCAAGTAAGACACGAAATCTTGTTTCCTTGTATAATTGAGTCCGTCTGGGAACAGTTGGCATCTCTGCGTTCTCGTGTTGTTCCTCAAACACTGTGTTTCTATAAATAGAACTTTCCTTGTATAGATATCGCATGTTCACTGTTTTCCAATTTGCTTGTATAGGAACTGTTCCTTGTTTCCACAGCGTTCCATTGTTCTCATCTGCTTTCTCTTCTTCATTGTTTTCCATTGTTCCTTTATCCTTTTATGAAACCTGAAACTCATAGGAACAACAAGAAAACGTAAAACCTAATGGTGTTTATCATCATCAAAACCAGAGGGAACGTCAAAGTTCCAACACATCCCTATCCAACTCTCCAATGTGCTAAATACAACCAATCCAATCTCAATCACACAACAAGTATAAACGGGTGAGACTATCATCACCCTAAGTAATCATACTATCCATGGATAGGTTTAAGATGGGACACTCACCATCCAATTGTGGCCTTGAACCAACGCAAGGTCACCCTCTACGTGGTCGGGTGAGGCTATCATCACCCCGGCCCAGCTATAAGGAGTCATGCCCTCCTTATAACCGAAACAAACAATCAACCAACAACAACCAACAACCAACCACAACCAACAAACAACAAACAACAAACAACCAACAACCAACAACCAACAACAACCAACATTAATCATCACACGAGACAACAACCAACCAACACACATTCAACCATTAAACTCTACGATTGCTAATCTAGATCAATATAACCGATAAATGTAAAGTCAATTACGGAACATATGATACGAATTAAATATACATTAGAAATATATAATAAGTATGGGCAAGAATCATATTGCCTTGAATTAAGGACAACGGCCCTAGACGTCACCAACTCCGCAAGCTAGGGTCAACAACCTTTGCCTTAGAACCCGAAATTTCCAGTCGCCAATCAAATGCATACGCAACCCAAAGTTGTTCCTAAACAAGAGAATCAATCCTAATTTATATCTCTAATTAACCAAGTCAAAGGCTTGATTTATTTTAACCTGCACAAAAGAAATCAGCCACCCAAATTCACGTACCAACACCTTAGCCAAATCAGAAATTTGGTTGTTCACACCACCTTCAATTACAAACCAAGCCTGCCCACCATCCAAATCTGTCCAAACTCCCTGCAAATTCAAACCAAAACTGCCCAAAATCCAATTCAATTATGCCCAAACGTTCAAATCTGTCAACAACAGAAATTCAGTAGCAATTTATCTGTGTCCCAAAAATCAGATCGAGGTAACCCCCAATTTACCTTGTCGTCCACCTTGCTCTCGCCGCCGGTTCTGGCTCCTCGTCTCCAGGAAGAGCAGCCACCAGCAGGCCGCGCAGAAGACAGCAGCAACTCGCGGCTCGCACAGCAGCAACTCGTCTCGCCTCAAGGAAAGGAAGTGGTGGCAACAGTCGGGTCGAGCTTACCGGCGGGAATTTGCGTAGCTGAAGAGAACGATCGGAAAGCAGGAGGGAGGAGAGCTCTACGGTGGTGTTCTCATACGAAGGAGACAAGGGTTTTTGACCCACTTTCTGTCTTTTGCTGAATTTATAAAATTTTAAGACTATAATAACTATATTAGCATAAAATGGGGTATTTCAAAGAGAATTATACTAAGAGTTCAATTAATATCCTCGATCCCATGTATACATGTTTACGCATTGTAATGTCTGTATTATAAGCACATTATATATAAGTTATTCTTTATAATCTGTTACAATTATATTTAATTTAATTGATAATGTATATTAACTTTTTATTGACATACAATTATGTAAGACATTTAATATACGATATATTATAACAATAACAAGATATAAAAGTAAAACATATACATTTAAAATGCACTTAAATATTTTAAAAATTATGGTATTTTTATAATGTTTACTATAAATTTGAAAACAAATTAATAAATGTAATCTTGTACTTGACACATGTACTCAATTGGTCTTCGGATATGAAAAAAATATTATCAGCAAAGACTAACTGATGATTTTGATTTATGACAATAAAAATTTCACATGAAATGCCACAAGTTAAAAGATCTTCCATAATATGTTGTATAAGTAGTCTTCAATAAATTTAATATTCATTAAGTTTCTTTATTGTCAACATTTATATTTTTTATATTTAATTGTCATCAAGTTAAAAGCTTTTTGATAATTTTATGTATTATATACTGTCTGTTTTAAACACTCGTGCATGGAACTGGTAACGCACTAGTTTTTAAGTAAATCAAGAAAAGAGTATCATGTAAATACTCTTATATACTTTTTTTTATATATTTACACAAAATTTTGACATTATATTTTATTTTTCTTTTAAAAAAAAATACTTATGGTAATCTAATCAGGGTTTTGCTATCCGTCGCCCTCGGGGCGACGAATAAGATGCCTAAAATAAGACTTTATCTAATTAAAATCAATAAATTTTATCTTTTTACTTTCTTAATTATTACAAGTATATATTTTCCTAACAAACTAATCATCATATCTAAATGTTAACTAAATAATAATTAAATTGATTTGTTTCCATTTAATGTTCACACAGCTTTCGTTTTCCCTCCTCATTTTCATTCATACTCCCTCCATTTTTTTCTTTTACACACTTTCCCCTTATACAACCGGCTTCGAATATTTGACAGTTTAAATTTGATTATTTTCTATGTTTATACGTGTATTTTGTATACAAATATATACATAGAGTTGACAATAGCTTTCAATTTCATTTTCACAGTAGTTTTGGCATTCCTATGCTAGATTGAAGATAATTGATCACATGAAATGCGTGAAAATTAAATGGAAACAAACGATTTTAATTATTATTTAGTTAACATTTAGATATGGCGATTAGTTTGTTAGGGAAAGATATATTTGTAATAGTTAAGGAAGTAAAAAAATAAAATTTGTAGATTTAATTAGATAAAGTCCTATTTTTAGGCATCTTATTTGTCGCCCCGAGGGCAACGAATAGCAAAACCCATCTAAATATTACTATTGTAGATGATCTAACAGTTATGAACGAGTTATGAACATATCACATAGCTATGCATATTAACATTTTTTAATCACTATCTTTTTATTTTATTATAAAAATGAAAAGAGTAATCACTAAATTGTAAATATTAAATAAAAACTTAGTATTTTAACTTAATTATTATATTTTAAAAATTTTGTATCAAATATTAAAATGATAAATAGTATTAAATATAAAATATATTTATTTATTACTTATTATTTTCTTTGCTTCATGTATTTTCTTAGAAATTAATATAAGTTAGATTTGTAAAAGTCTAGGCCAGTCCAATCAGCTCGGATTGTCCGCCTAGTTTAAAAAATCGGGCATGGACAATAATATCGGCCGACTGGGTACAGAAATAGGCCGGGCATGGACACCCCTCTAGGTCCGCCACCGAACGGACCTAGAGGCCCGACCCAGTACCAATTAAAATTTTAAAAATTTAGAATTTATTTATATATGTTATATAGTATTCTACATATATAGTTATGAAATTTTCAGCCCTTTATATATTATATAATATATATAATTATATATACTATATAATATAAAACATAATTATAAGCTATAAAAAAACTTATATACTATATAAATACAAAACCGGAACGACCCCCAGGCTATCCAGCCCAAACTTCTGAACGGCTTGGACAACGACTTCAACCCATTTAGACTGCACGTGGCTTAGTCTAACCCGATCAACCGAATAAAAATATACCAAAAGTTTGGTCCGGGCACTCTAATATATGTAAGGGTAACAAGGTAAAGAGTATGGCTAGTGAGTGGTGAGGGTGGGACAAATCACAAATGTATTTTGACATTAAAGTCTAAATAGAAGACTACAATTTTCTAATGTTTAAGCTAAAAAGTAACCTATTTTACTTCCTGTTGTAGTAATCTTTTATTTTCTATTTATAAAAATATTTTATAAAAAAATGTATTGAAATGATATAAAAAATCAATATCAAGACACTTATTATTTATGTTCCTCAATTTTTGCATTTTTAACATTAGATTTTATTTGCAATTGATATTAGTATATGTGATATGGATGTGGATATCAATTATACCCATAGTTGTATTGGTATAATCCTAATATCGATATCAAACTGATATCTGATGTTTGGTATCAGATATGGGCATCCCATAGCTAATAACTTGATATCACTCATATTTAAATCTTGATAGTCATACCAATATCGATACTCAATACTCTGTCCGATCTAAAATAAGTGTCGTTTTAGACATAGACACAATATTTAAGAAAAGCATTAAGTACACCTAAAATCTTACATTTTTCCTCAATCTTAACATACAATAAATAATTACAATTCTTTGAGCCAATGAATGAAGAGATTAAAACAAAATAAGTCAACAAAAACAAATTCCAATGACTCTCATAACATGCTCTTAATTAAGTGCCTAGAATCCTAAAATGGCATATAAAGTTGATTAAAATTTAAGTACTAAAACAACACTTAATTTAGATTAAAGATAGTATCTCATATCTTTGGTATCTGATATCTTTAGTATTTAATTTAAAATACACTTGAGTATATGTATATCCTATGATACCCGAAAACTCCTAAACAGTAGCGTATCCCGTGTCGGAAACCAGGGGAAACGGGGAAACGGCCGGAAACGACAAGGAAACGTCTCCCAGGAGGGTGGAAACGGTCAACGTTTCCGTTGACCTGAACTTGGGACACGAAACTCCGTTTTGCACAATAAATGCGTTTCCTGATGCGTTTCCCCTTTTTAAAAAAAAACTTTCTAAAAAACTAAAACCCTAAGCTCTGCTCCAATGCTCCCCTCCAACCTCTTCTCTCTCGAGCTCCCCTCTAGCCTCTTCTCTCACTCTCAACTTTTACATCTTCTCTCAACTTCTCAACGACCGACGACTGGTTCCCGAATCCCGGTGACCCACCTTCTCCGGCGTCTGACAACTGGTTCCGCGGCTACTGTCAACTGGTTCCGGCGACTGGTTCACTGCTCAGTGCTCTCTTTGTCTCAGCCTCTTCCTCTCTCCCTTGTAAGTCCGATTTTCGCTTAATTCTTATTTTTTTAGTGTCTTTCATTAGTTTAGATACTGATTAGTGTCTCTCAACCTCTTAATTCTTACTAGATTACATTCATTTGTAACTTTGATGGCTTCTTCAAATACCGAAAGTGGAGGTAGCACTTCAGAAACACAAAATGATGAACTTATAAAGTTCCCACTTTGGAAACATGTTGAAAGACTTGAGAAAACACATGGTGGAGGTGGTAATCATAAGTGGAAGTGTAAAATCTGCAATGAGGAGAAGCAAGGTACGTATACAAGAGTTAAGGCTCAGTTATTGAAAGAAAAAGGCAAAGGTATTCAACCGTGTACGAAAGTGACGGCTGTGCAGGTTAGTGCTATGAATGTTATAGTGGATGAATGTGAAGCTAGACTTGCAATGTTAGCTCCTAAGAATGTCTCTTTAGCTTCTGGGCCTGCACTTTCTAATTCTAGTGCTCCATCCATAATGTTGAAAAGAAGAAGAGGTAATAAAACTCTTTCTGAATCATTTGACATGCAAACTAGAGATCAGCTCGATTGTGAGATTGCTAGGACGTTTTACACAGGTGGTTTGCCTTTTAATCTTGCAAGGAATCCATATTTCTTAAGCTCTTATTCCTTTGCTGCTAATAATGCACTAAGTGGTTATGTGCCTCCTGGTTTTAACAAATTGAGAACCACATTACTTGATCAAGAGAAAGTACATGTTGAATCGTTATTGCAACCCATTAAAAAGAGTTGGCCAGAAAAGGGGATAACTGTTGTATCTGATGGATGGAGTGATCCACAAAGGAGACCATTGATTAACTTTATGGTTGTTTCTGGAGGTGGACCTATGTTTATAAAATCTGTGAATTGTGTTGGGGAAGTGAAAGATAAGCATTTCATTGCTAATTTGATGAAAGAGGTAATTGATGAGGTTGGTCATCAAAATGTGGTTCAGATTTTGACTGACAATGCTAGTAATTACAAAGGTGCTGGGGAAATAATTGAAGGCATATATCCACATATCTATTGGACACCTTGTGTTGTGCATACACTTAATATTGCATTAAAGAACATTTGTGCCGCAAAGATTGTTGAAAGCAATCAGGAAACATATGACGAGTGTCATTGGATCACAAATGTACATGCCACGGTTATGCAGATTAAGAACTTCATCATGAATCATAACATGAGATTGTCCATCTATAACAAGTTCACACCACTTAAGTTGCTTTCTGTTGCTGACACTCGCTTTGCTTCTGTGGTTATTATGCTGAAGAGGTTCAAACTTATTAGGCGTGCAATGGAGTCCATGGTTTTGAGTGATGATTGGTCTCTATATAAAGATGATGATCAGGTAAAAGCAAGATTTGTTAGAGACACCATTGTAAATGATGACTGGTGGGAGAAGTTGATTTATATTGTTGATTTTACAGCCCCTATCTATGACATGATTAGAGCTTGTGATACTGATAGACCTTGCCTTCATCTTGTTTATGAGATGTGGGATGCCATGATTGAGAATGTGAAGAAGGTGATTTACAAAAAGGAAGACAAGAGTTTGAATGATATTTCCGACTTTTATGAAGTTGTGCATACTATTCTTTTTAGTCGTTGGGCAAAAAGCAATACACCTCTTCATTGTCTAGCTCACTCTTTGAACCCAAGGTATGTAGTCTAATTATGTTTTATGTGAACTTGTTTATACTCTTTACATTTCATTATCTAAATTTATTTCATTTCATTGTTGTTTTGTTTCTCAAAGATACTACAGTGATACATGGCTTATGGAGGATTCAACTAGAGTAGCACCCTACATGGATGCAGAAGTCTCAATTGAGGGGCTTAAATGTTTTTGGAGACTCTTCCCGGATGTTCATGTTTGTAGAAAAAGCAATTGGTGAATATGCTAGCTTTTCACTCAAGTCTGGCCCATTAGCAGATTTGGTGACTATGTCTATGATGGATTCCGAAGATCCTAAGGTTTGGTGGGACAACTTTGGTGCATCAATACCCTTACTTTAAGGATTGGCTTTCAAAGTACTTGGACAATCGACTTCTTCTTCATATTCTGAGAGAAATTGGAGTACTTATTCCTTTATTCATTCTATGAAAAGGAATAGGCTAACTCCAAAGCGTGCAGAAGATCTTGTTTTCATTCACAACAACCTTCGACTTCTATCAAGGAACTCTGAATCATACAAAGATTCAACTTCCAAAATGTGGGATGTTGGAGGAGATGAGTTTGGATTAATGGAGAACACTGGGATTCTGGAGTTTGCACAACTTTCTCTTGATGAGCCAGAGTTTGAGGAAGAGTTTATATTAGGAGAAGAATGATGATTTATGAAATGACTATGAGTTGTTTTAAGTTTTTAACTACTTGATGATATTGTTGAACTTGATTCTGTTGTTTGTGTGGAACTCTAGTTGCCATGTTTTTTTTACTTGATGATGTTGAACTTGATTATATTGTTAGTTTGCAAGATCAAGATGTTAAATTTGTCATACTCGTTTTTATAAGTGATTAAATAGCATGAATGTAGTCTCTTTTATGCATCATTTGTTGATATATTTATTCTACACCTCTCTGCCTTTAAAATAACATATAATATATGTTGCCGTTTCCTCGCCGTTTTCCTTTTCTACAAATTTGAGACTGCCGTTTCCCAATGTCAGAAACATATCCGTTTCCCGTTTCTGTTTCCGTGTCCGGGTAACATAGTGTATATCTACCTACTACTAAAAGTGGGTATCCTTTGAATGAATATTGAGTTAACGGTCGTCCAATCCATTTATTTGGTTCTTAAATCCTTCCATTTGTGATTGGGCTCCACTCGTGTACATTGGACTTGTTCTGATAGTAGGCTCATGCGAAACCGTAGATCTCCACGCGTCCTTTGTTTGGCTTTTGTGTTTCCACGCCTCCTCTCTTTCCCACGCGTCTCTCTGCTCTAGTTATGCAAGCCTCCGTGTCTCTCTTTTGGCGTGACGATGGCCCCTTCGAAGCCGCCATGTCCGCTACACTTCCGTTTGCCGATCCCTCTCGTCGGACGAACTTTTCAGGCACCTCTCTCTTTGCGGCAGGGAATGTCGCTCTCTTCTACACGCTACCACCAAGTTCGTCTGCATCGACGTCTCTTCCTCCCCCTGTATTTCTCCATTTTTAATCGAGTTGAATTATTAGGTGTTTTGTTGTTGAATTGGTTTTGATATATTCAATTAGTGAGGTTTTTTTTGTGGAGGCTGATTCGTTGGGAATCCTTGCGGACCGCCATGACAATAAAGGATGAGCGCCCAATTATTCCCACCACTATGGTATCGTGGATGAATTAATTTGGTCGAGGTGAGAAAACTATGTTGTTTGTCTTGTGATTAGTAAAGCTGATGAGTTGAGCCTTTGATTTGTTGGGTTATGGAGTCTACACTGAAAGTTGGGCTTTCAGCGATCCAACTGGGTTAATTAACAAAAGTCTTTTGGACTTGATTAGGGTTTGTCTTGGGCCCGTCCGTACAAGAGTCTTTTGGGCCTGATTAGAGTTTCGTTAATTAGGTTAAATACTCCGGTGGATTATTGTAATCGTTATCACAAAATATTGGAAAAAATTCTAGCTTGGCAGCGCCCCCAATCGTAGTCAATTTCTTGACGAACTGAGTTAACAATTCTCGTGTTCTTTGTTTTCAATTTCTCTCATTACTGCGTTTGAATCTTAACAACTGGTATTAGAGCGCTGGTTCTGGCAGTCACGATGAGAGACAAAAAATCGCTGGTAGAGAAGTTCGACGGGATGGATTTCGGGTTCTGGAAGATGCAGATCAAGGATTACGTGTACGATAAAGATCTGTACTTGCCTCTAGGAGAGAAACAAGAGGACATGAAGGATGACGAGTGGAAGTTGCTGGACAGGAAAGCGATGAACGTGATCCGCCTGTCGTTGTCCAAAAACGTGGCGCATCACACGATCAAGGCAGAGACGACGAAGGGAATGCTGTAAATTCTATTCGCGATGTATGAGAAACCATCCGCAATGAACAAGGTTCACCTGATGCGGTGGTTGTTTAACTTGCGGATGACAGAGAGTACATCGGTGGCCAATCACTTGAATGAGTTCAATATGATAATCGCACAATTGAGCTCGGTTGAGATCGATTTCGATGATGAGGTACAAGCCCTAATTATGTTATCCTCTTTACTAGAGAGTTGGAGCGGGACAGTTAATATTGTTAGTGCTTCAACGGGGAAGGCAAAGTTTAAGTTTGATGAAGTCAGAGATCTGATTATTAGCGAAGAAATTCGCAGGAAGGTGTCAGGTACTTCTTCAGGATCAGCCTTGAGTACGGGAAACATGGGCAGATCAGATTCTAAGGCGAGATCGAATCATGGTAGGTCGAAGTCAAGAGGGAAGGATAAACCCAAAGACAATAGCAGAATCAAGTGTTGAAATTGTGATGAGAACGGTCATTACATGAGTGAATGTAAGGCACCGTCAAAGGACAAATCAGCGAATTCAACCACAGAATACATTGCAGATGCATTGATCCTGAGCGATTCAACCACAGAAAACACTGCAGATGCATTGATCCTAAGCGCGGGTAGCACATTAGAGTCTTGGGTGTTAAGACTCTGGGGCTTTGTTTCACTCATGCAGCAGTGCTGACATAATGGATCGCTATACTCTTGGAGATTTCGGAAAAGGTCTATCTTGCTGATGACGAGGCTTTAAAAATCGTGGGGAAATGAGATGTTTGAATCAAGGCACCAAATGGATATGTGTTGCAGTTGCATGGAGTCAGGCATATTCCTGGTTTGAAAAGAAACCTGCTTTCAGTTGGGCAGTTGGATGACGATGGTTATGTTGCAACATTCTGCTGCAAGAGCTGGAAGATAACCAAAGGAGCTATTATAGTAGCTCGAGGTAAGAAGGATAGGACATTGTACATGACGAGCAACGTCCGTGATAGCATTGTTGTTGCAGGAGCAAACAATGATGCTGATTTGTGGCACTGTCGTCTTGGCCACATGAGTGAGAAAGAGATGAAAGTGTTGTGTTCGAAGGGTTTGCTACCAGGTCTCAAGTTTGTTGAAATCGGATTGTGTGAGGACTGCGTTCTCGGGAAACAGAAAAGAGTGTGTTTTTCGAAGGATGGCAAAACTTTGAAGAAGTAGAAGTTGGAGCTGGTCCACAACGATCTGTGGGGTCCTACACCTGTGACATCCCTTGGCGGAGCATCATATTACATGACCTTCATTGACAACTCCACAAGAAAGGTATGGGTCTATTTTATGAAACAAAAATCTGATGCCTTCGATTCTTTCAGAAAGTAGGTGGCCCTAGTAGAGAATGAGACATGTGTTAAAATGAAGTGTTTAAGATCTGATAATGGTGGGGAGTATGAGCTTCACGAGTTCATAGAGTTTTATGCTGAGAATGACATTCGCATGGAGAAAACCTTGAAAGGAACCCCTTAGGAGAACGGCATGGCAGAGCGTATGAACATTGATACGATCGATCCCCATGTAGCAAGACCGATCTAGATCCGGATCGTTTGTTCTTCCCAAGCAAGTACTCGTTCTTCGCGTTCTTCGTGTTCTTGACTTTCTTCAAGAACTCCTTCAAGGGAAACAACGTTATGTTCCCCTTTCTTGGGTTTGGCGGATCAAACCCTGGCGGCGGATGGGAGGAGGGGTTCAACGTCATGAACACCCGAGGTGGTGGAAGGAGGCCAACGTTATGGCTCCTTAGAGAACTTTGAGAAAAGGCTAGAAGAGCCTTCAAAGAGAGAAAGAGAGGTGAAGCCAAGTGACAACTAGGAGGGACTCTCCACTAGATTGTCTTAACTTGAGAAATACAATGAGAGTTCTACCCTATTTATAGAAAAACAAAGGGAAAACTAGGGTTGAAGAGGAAACCCTAATGGGCTTAGGCGCAAAACATCAAAGCCCAATCCATTACATCATTCTAAAAATAGAAAGGCAATTCAAATCTTGCAAAGCTATAAATAGTAAACGGGACCACACCAAAGGTGAGCATGGCAACAGGAAGCGGCTCATGAAACGATATCACCGAGAGCACGCACGCCAGAGAGGCGCGGCCCGGAAATAGAACCACTTGGAACCCTACGTGGGAGAAGATGCCCTTCACTTGGCGCCATGGGGGATGCCAGAGACGCGCAAGCCAGATATGCGCTAGACTAAGGTCTTGGCCCAGGTCACTGTCCATCATTCTCCCCTTCTTAAATACGAATCGTCCTCGATTCGTGCATGTAGAGCTGAGGGGGAACACATAAAACATATTGGCGCTTCTCCCCTTCTTAAAGACAAAGTTGGAGTGTGGGAGGGCGCCAATCATGCGAGTGAGCTGTTGGTGCTGTTGGACGAACAAAATGCAGGAGCCTTGCTCCCCTTCTTGGAACGAGAATAGTTCTCCAGGGTCGAAAGGGTAGCAGAGATGGCCCGGGATAGCTTGGCCAACGGTGTTGGCTACGCAGCACTCCATGTCGGTATGGCCGCACTCAGGGAGCTCTGTGACAAACTCAGTGCATCGGCCAGACTTCAAATCGTCTGTGGGATCGGATGGCTACGGTGTAACAACTGTCATAAGCAAAAGGTTTGGCGGCATGACAGGCGGGTATCGGGTGATGGTCGGTATAGCTACATTGTCATTGTCAGTAGGAAGCACGTCGGTCTTGTCGGTCTGAGGCACAACGTCCATCTTGGGCTCATCTGTGATCGTCGTGCCGACCATGGCTACATTGTCGTCATCAACTGGAAGCACATTGGTCTCATCGGTCTGAGGCACAACGTCTGTCTTAGGCACATCTGTGGCACTAACGGGTGCGGAAATGGGCGCTACAGTACACTCTGAGTCTTGAGCAGCTTGGAGAGCAGCCTTCTCAGCGCGTAACTCAGCGATACAAGCAAGAAGCAATGCGGTGTCCTTAGAGGGGGTATGAGCCTATTCAGGTCTTTGGTGGTCGCCTGCAAATCGCCGTGTCATCACATAAACCAGCCGGTCCCATGTAGTAATGGGAAGTAAACGGCGCTTTGCACGTCCCTGTTTGAGCCGAGACCACCATGCACGAGCGTCGTGCGTGAAGTAGGATGTTGCCAGCTCTACCTTCTCGTAACCCGTGTAGGGAAAGTGGCACAAGGCAAAGGCCGTGTTGCGAAGCCAATCGTGACACATGGCGTAGTCACTAACACCATAAAAGAGCTCGATGTACAAACGAGGCACACAGCGGGGACTTTCGATTGGAACTCTCTGGCTACGATCATAGTGGCGCCCCGAGTCATGAACGCGGCATGCAAGGTTGCGATCTATTCCATGGCGCGTGGCACGTAGCTCGGATGGGGCGCGCCTAGAGTAGTTGTCAGCCACATTCAAGGGTCGTGGTGCCATCTCGATTGTACCTATACGAAACATGACTAAGCGGAAGTCAAAGCAATCAAAGGCACGAGAACCTAACGACAAACCAAGTCCTTGTCACAAACGACCCCAAACTTTGGCACTCAAGGGCCGAGAGATTTGGGCAAGCGTGAGGTGGATTAGGCTTGACGTCAGGCTAGAAGCAAATGAAGTAGCAAGCAATGATTCACACAAGCGTTGATAATTAAATGCTACTTGGAAACGGGAAACTTGAATTTTTTTTGACCTCGGAAATGGACGGTCAAGCAATGAAGAATCACGCTTGAACCGCACAAGTGAAGGTGAACGGAGATATATGAACGAACTTAGAAATTTACGAAGAGAACAAAGGCAGAAGCAATTGAAATATATGAACAAACTTAGAAACGGGATTGAGTGCTAAAATTTAAAGATCGAAAGGAACAAGAAACTTAGCTTGAGGAATGGTTCTGATACCAATTGATACGATCGATCCTCGTGTAGCAAGACCGATCTAGATTTGGATCGTTTGTTCTTCCCAAGCAAGCACTCGTTCTTCACGTTCTTCGTGTTCTTGACTTTCTTCAAGAACTCCTTCAAGGGAAACAACGTTATATTCCCCTTTCTTGGGTTTGGCGGATCAAACCCTGGCGGCGGATGGGAGGAGGGGTTCAACGTGATGAACACCCGATGTGGTGGAAGGAGGCCACCATTATGGCTCCTTAGAGAACTTTGAGAAAGGCTAGAAGAGCCTTCAAAGAGAGAGAGAGAGGTGAAGCCAAGTGACAACTAGGAGGGACTCTCCACTAGATTGTCTTAAACTTAACTTGAGAAATACAATGAGAGTTCTACCCTATTTATAGAAAAACAAAGGGAAAACTAGGGTTGAAGAGGAAACCCTAATGGGCTTGGGCCCAAAACATCAATACCCAATCCATTACATCATTCTAAAAATAGAAAGGCAATTCAAATCTTACAAAGCTATAAATAGTAAACGGGACCACACCAAAGGTGAGCATGGCAACGGGAAGCGGCTCATGAAACGATATCACTGAGAGCACGCACGCCAGAGGGGCGCGGCCCAGAAATAGAACCACTTAGAACCCTACGTCGGAGAAAACGCCCTTCACTTGGCGCCATGGGGGACGCCAGGGATGCGCAAGCCAAATATGCGCTAGACTAAGGTCTTGGCCCAGGTCACTGTCCATCAAACACGACCTTGAATGAATATGCTAGGATCATGAGAATAAAGTGTGGGCTTCCGAAGATGTTCTGGGCGGATACAGTTAACACTGCTGCATTCTTGATTAACCGAGGACCATCAACTCCCTTGGAGAATGGCATTCCAGAGGAGGCTTAGAGTGGTAAAGAGGTAAATTTGTCATTTCTTCGGATATTTAGGTGCGTTTCATATGTTCATGTGGCTTCAGTTGAGAGAAGTAAACTGGATGCTAAGTCTGTCAAATACACGTTTATTGAATATGGCGGTGATGATTTCATATACCATTTTTAGGATGAACAGAATAGGAAGGCTATTCATAGTCGAGACGTTGTGTTCAATGAGCAGGTGCTGTATAAGGATAGTCTGGGTGCATCATAAACAACTAGTTCAGAACCTGAGGTTGCGGAGTTAGACATCTCAAACTCGGGTGGGAGCAAGGTGGTTCGAAATGACCAGGAGGTTGTTGTTTAGGAAGAACCGTACACCCCAATAGTTCCACTACAGAGGTCCACCAGAGAGCGTGGATCGCCTAATAGATTTTTGCCTTCCAAATACTATCTGTTTTTGACTGATGGTGGTGAGCCAGAGTGTTATGTAGACGCATCTCGTGGAGAGCATGTGAGCAAGTGGAAGCTTGCAATGGATGATGAGATGGATTCGTTGATGACCAACGGAACTTGGGAACTAGTTGAGCTTCCAAAGGGTAAGAAGGCACTGCATAACAAGTGGGTTTACAGTATCAAGGAAGAGGCGAATGAAAGCAAGTGTTACAAGGCAAGGGTGGATATGAAATGATTTCAGCAGAAATACGATATTGATTATACTGACGTTTTTACTCCTATGGTCAAACTGACTACTATTCGTTTAGTGCTGAGTATGATGGTTGCAGAAAACTTAGAGTTACAGATGCTAGATGAAAAACGGCCTTTCTTCATGGTCATTTAGATGAAGACATCTTTATGAAGCAACCTGAAGGCTACGTGTCAGAAGGTGACGTTGAGCATGTGTGCAAGTTGAGGAAGAGCTTGTATGGTCTGAAACAAGCTCCTAGACAGTGGTACAAGAAGTTTGATGGATATTCATGCACGAAATTGAGTTCGGTAAAAGTGAAGCAGACCATTGTTGATACTTCAAGAAGTCTGACAACGACTACATCATATTGCTGCTATATGTTGATGACATGCTGATAACATGCTCTAGTGCTCGAGAAGTGAGCAAGTTAAAGAAGAAGTTGTCTGAATGGTTTGCTATAAAGGATCTTGGAGAGGCTAAGCAGATTCTAGGTATGCGGATTGATCGAGATAGGAATGTTGGAAAGCTATATCTGTCGCAAGTTGAGTACATCAAGAAGGTCTTGAAGAGGTTCAGCATGCAGGATGCTAAGCCAGCTAAAGTCCCATTGGGTAGCCACTTCAAGATTTCTAATAGGGACTCGCCTAAGAGTGAAGAAGAACGTGTCTAGATGCAGAGGACTCCATACGCCTCAGCAATTAGCAGTTTGATGTATGCAATGGTGTGTATGAGGCCAGACATTGCACATGCGGTGGGAGTAGTTAGTCGATTCATGAGCAATCCGGGGAAGGAGAATTGGGAAGCAGTGAAGTGGAACCTTAGATACTTGAGGGGTACTACTAAGCATGCCTTATGTTTTGAAGGCAATAAAGTCGTGTTAGCAGGATATGTTGATGCAGATTTGGCATCAAGTGATCTCGATAAGAGAAGAAGTACAACCGGGTATGTCTTTACATTGGGTGGTACTATGGTTTCTTAGGATTCTAAGCTGTAGAAAATCGTGGCTTTGTCTACTGCGGAAGCTGAGTATGTTGCAGTGACTGAGGCTAGTAAGGAGATGGTATGGTTGCATAATTTCTTGCGTGAATTGGGGAATGAGCAAGGGGATAACATTCTATACAATGATAGTCAAAGTGCCATTCACTTGGCTAAGAATCCAGCTTTTCACTCGAGGACTAAGCACATAGAGCTGAAGTACCATTACATACGCCATATTCTGGAGAGAAACGTTCTGCAGCGGATGAAGATTCGAGGGTGTGAGAATCCTGCAGACATGTTGACTAAGGTTGTGACCTTAGAGAATTTGAAGCTCTGCATGGCTTCAATTGGCCTTGGTAAATGAGTTCAAGGCCTGGCGCTGCTGTCGGATGTGGGTTGCCGTTGAAGATAAAGACGATTATGATTGGAATCAATATCCAGGTGGGAGATTCTTGGGTTATGGAGCCTGATGGACTGCACAACGAAAGCCCAGCTTTCAGCGTTATCACAAAATAGTGGAAAAAACCCTGGCTTGTCAGCGTCCCTAAACGTAGTCAATTTCTTGACGAACTGGGTTAACAATTCTCGTGTTCTTTGTTTTCAATTTCTCTCATTAATGCATTTGAATCTTAACATGATTCTTATGATTCTCATCTTGCAAACATGTGCTTCAGGTTATGCAATTTTGCCTAGCTATTAACATAGAGCCTACATGGTTGACGACTTTTGAGAATTCTATTATAAGTGCAGAATTTATTCAAAGCATATACATCCCACATCGACTTGTTGTGAGGTTTGGGGGCAACATATGTATGGGATATTACTTGGGATGGTTAGTTGTTTAAAATAAGATCTCCCCCAAGTGCGCGTTGATGGGTTCGTCAGACTAGTTTGGGCTGGGCTCGAGGCTTCGTGGCACGTGCGCGGTATGGTGGGGCCTCATTTTACAAACCATTTTAATGATTGGGCCTCAAAGTTTCAGATTCTTAAATTAAGTGTGTATCCGTAATCACCGATTCTGGGTTATCTTTCAAAATTGAATTTTGAAATTTTTTGTTATAAGTTCCCCGAATTTTATATCTGCTTGAGCCCCAAGTTTTCCCCTAAAAACGATATGTTTAACATTTTATAAGGAAAATGTTTCATGGTTTAGAAAACACAGAAAAATCACAACTCTCCCTTCTATTTTCAAAAAAAAATTTGGTTTTTTTATGAGCATCTCGGTGATTCCAACCCTCCGTCGGTGAGTGCACGCGATCGGTGGGTGTTGTGTGATACTTGCGGAGCGACGCCTTGTATGACTTTGCACTGCGGGTCAAGGCGAAATCCTTCTAAGATAGTGGATTCCATATACCACCACAACAAGTTTTCGATTCTTTGTTTTCAAGCGGCCCAAAATCAAAATCTTTAAGGTTTCATCTCTCCCGGATTTTTGGGTTTTACTAACAATTTAGAAGCGATTTTGTTAGAATCCCAAATGGTGATGATTCCCTACTTCAAGAAGTAATTGGATCTATCAAAGCTTCAGCCTCTGGACGGAATGAACCACAAGCGCTGGTCCTCGAAGATGATGATCTTCTTCGAGCCATTGGTGGTTGACTACGTCCTCTTCAACCGGCTCCAACCCTGGCTCTGACTCCTGTTGCTCCTATTGTTATTGTTGCTCTTGTTCCGGCCGCTGATCTTGCTACTCCTAGTGTTGTCAATTGTCAGCAACACTCTAAGAATGGATGGCTCTCACGAAGTTACTTCTACACCAACACATAACCAGATCTTCAAAAAATATGAAACTGATAATAAAACTGTTTGTGGTAATATGTTGAGTCATGTTTCAAACCCTATTTTGATCTCTTGGCTACCCACAAATATGCAAAGATGATGTGGGATTTATTGGAAACTAAATATGATGTTGATAATGCTAGAAAGAAGAAGGATGTTTGTGGGGAATTTCTACAGTTCAAGATGATGGACGAAAAGCCAATCATGGATCAAGTTCATGAGTACAAGAATTTGGTCACTAACATCCTTGTTGAGGGGATGAAGATGTGTGAAGTTCTGCAAGCCAACTTCGTGATTGAGAAGTTGCTTGATTCCTAGGCGAATTACTACAACCATATGAATCACAAGAAGAAGGATCTGAGCCTGGTCGAACTCGTCAGCCACATAAAGATTGAAGAAGCTAATTGTCTCAAAGGTAACCTTGCTCCTGAACTTTCTAATAATTCAGTTAAAGCTAATCTTATAGAGTCTTTTTCCAATACCTACTGGTTCAAAATAAGAAGGGTCAGAATTTCAAGAAGCATGGAATGTCTAATGACAAGTCCAAGCAAGGTTTCTATGTCTGCGGGAAGCTAGGACATTATGCTTTCTAGTATTTCCGCATGGCTAACAACAAGAAGAATGCTCCAAAGCCTAATGGAGATTAACCCAAGCCTCAGGCCAACCGTGTTGAAGGAAACCATCAACTGATTGGAACGATCACATAGGTAAACCATGTGGAAAACAAGGTTGAATGGCTACTGTACACTGAAGCAACCAAGAATTTTTTAGCTAACAAGGATATGTTTGCTGAATTTGAAGAATCTACAGGAATAGACCAAGTCTATATGGGAAATTCGAGCATCTCTCAGGTTCTTGGGAAAGGGAAAGTGTCTTTGAAACTCACTTCAATGAAGTCTCTTTTACTACATAATGTTTTATATGTACCTTCCCTGTGCATAGACTTGATTTTGTATGTTTTGCTTGAAATTGCTGGCATACAACAATTAATTGAGGTTGGAAAATATTCTTGACTAAGAAAGGTGAATTTGTAGGAAAAGGCTATAGATATGCATACTTGTATGTGCTTGCCACTTTGATTGATAATGAGAATGTTTCTTCTGCTAATTATATCGTTGAGTCTTTGGATTTATGACATGCTAGGATTGGACTTTAAATGATAAATATGTTAATCAATTGCACCCTATGGGATTAATTGCAAATTTTTTCAATGGAGGTCATGGAAAATGTGAAATTTGTGTTGAGGCTAAATACAAAAGAAAACCTTTTAATTGTGTAAATGAAAGGACAACTGAAATGTTGGAATTAATCCATTAAAACTTGGCAAAGTATTAGCAACATAAATAATATATGGTAAAAGATATCATATTACTTTTGTAGATGACCATTCGAGATATACCAAATTATATTCATTACGATTCAAAGATGAAGATGAAAATGTGCTTTACATTTACAAACTGAAGTAGAAAACCAACTAAATTGAAAAATCAAAAGGATTAGATCTGATAGAGGAGGTGAATACATCACTAATTCCTGGAAAGAATTCTGTGAGAATAATGGTATTATATATGAGTTTACATTTCCTTACAGGCCACAACAAAATGATATTGTAAAAAGGAAAAACAACACTTTGAAAGAAATGATGAATGCTTTGCTTGCTAGTTATGGATTCCCTGACAATATATGCGGTGAAGCTATTTTGACTACTAGCCATATTCTTAATAGGGTTCCCCATAAAAAAAGCTAGATAAAATACCTTATGAGTTATAAAAAGGACATGCGCCCAATCTGAAAATTTTAAAGTGTGGGGTATTTAGCTAAAGTAGGTTTGCCTTTTATTAAAGTGATGCAATTGGATCTAAAACCTTTGATGTTGTGCTTATTGGTTATGTTAAAAATAGTGCAACTCAATTCATGAGTTTGAGTGATTGTTCCTTGAGTGAATACCGTGATGCTGAGTTCTTTGAGCAAATATTTCCTCTAAAGAAGAATAATGTACAAATTGATTCTATGCCTATTGCTATTGCATACTCCTCTATGTCTTTACCTTCCATGCAAGAGAATGAAATTAAACCTAGGAGGAGTAAAAGACAAAAAGAAAGGCACTAGTTCTGGTCCTGATTTTGTGATTGCTTTTCCCCATAACATATTCCTAGAGAGCCCAGTTGGTGTTTTGTCGGATGAATCAACCAAGCCACCCTTTTTTTTTGGAGTGCAAATTCGGTCCCAAATAATTAGTGGATGGAAGCTCGACGAGTCCATTTTGTTGCAGAAGAATGATTTATTTATTTTATCGATATCCTCCATAACTTCTTTGGGTAGAAGAAAAATTTGCATTAGGAAATTAACTTTGGAGATTAGGTTTGCTTGAATGAGAACATATCTCCTTGCTTAGGATAAGGAGTTAACCTTCCATTTTGAGAGTTGTTTCTTGAGTGACATGATGGCATCTTGGAAAGTTGCGTTGTGGACACGATCCTTATGATTGAAATTCCTAAATATTTTTCTAAAATTCTGGTAATGGGAACTTGTATTATGCCACATTTTTTTTGCTTTGATTTTACCTTTTGTTTTAATTCTGGAAAATTGAAAAGGCAGAAAAAGCAAGAAAAAAGGTAAATAGAAAATATTAAGAAGCTGATCAAAGGGATTATACCTTGCTAATGATGGGCAATTGGTGGGTGCTTGTTAAGGAAAAGCACGTTAAATACTATAGCCTTTCCCTCCCAAAATCCAGCTGGCAATCGTATCTACGGATATTAGCCATCATTTCCAAATGCAATAATGTAGTAAGTATGAAGAATCATGTTATTCTTGTAGGAGGTTTTTTATATATATGACAGCTGGTTTGAAATGATTATGTACAAGTTGATTCTCATATTGCAAGGAAATTAATTTATCAGTTGGGAGATTGCAATGGACCGAGCTATAAATTCCTTGATGTATAATGTGGAAATTTGTAATCATCTGAACGTGACACATAAGCCACCTAATAAGCTTCTAATTTTGGACTTGAACGGAGTGCTTATGCGCACACAACATCAACCAAGACGTGAGAGCTAAAGCTGACTTCAAATTGTATGGCTAATTTATAGATATTGATGTCAAACTAATTGGATTGCTTTGGTAAAATGAATCAAGTCCACCGATAGTGACATATAGACCACATCATAAGACTTTTTTGATTTTTTGCTCAAGAAAGTTCGTTGTTGTAGTTTGGTCATAAAAAATGCGGGTTATATTGACATCTCAACAATTTGAAAAATATGTGGAGGGTCTTAAATTCCTTTTTTATTGGGTGAGTTCCTCTTTAACCTCAAAAACTCTATCTCTGGGTAGAATTATTGGAGAGCATTTTATTTGGTATCGCTGCATTTTGTAGAATCAGAAAAAATTCACCTTTTCGAGGACGAAGGTCATTGGCAATAATGGCAAGCCAATAATGTTTAAAGCTTTGAAAAGAGTTTGGAGGGTGTATAAGGAGTATAATGCATCAAAGACAATATTGATTGATGATTCTGCATACAAATCATATCTTAATCTTCTAAGTACACCAAGTTAGTTTTCATTATGTGATGCTCTTTTTGGTCTAATGATGCTCTTTTTATCTTTTTATTGTCTCATCACTATTTAGGAGTATACTTCCATCATCCCCAAGTCATATGATGATATGAGTGCAACATATGACTATCTAGGTAAGAAGCATTAATCTATATTTGTAGTATATTACTCAAATGGTTTAAGTAACAAGAAAATCATTTAATTGCAGCTCATGAGAATGATTTTGTAAAATATTTAAAGATGTTGACTGTGGCAGAAAATATTCAGGAGTATATAAAAAATAACCATTTTGGTAAGTTGGACATACAAAACTCAATGAAAGAAAATATTACAAAAATGCTGCTGAATAGTTGAGAAATGTTCATTGAGCCAGCGTTATGAATCCTTGAATTAATGATTTTATTGTGATTCTTACTTTAACTCGATTGCAGGTGAAAGGAAAAAATAAACTTGTGTTATGATATTGTTACCCGCTAGCGGGGTAATGTTCTTTACGATAACAATGCTCAACCAGTAACTAACTATATTGACGGTTTATGTACTAACTACTGTAATATATCTTGAATAATGTAATTGTTAATATATTTTATCGTATGTACAAGAATTTTAAGCATGTCCGAGTAAGAAAATTTTACAGTCAAAGTCACATGATTGGTTGTTTTACTTGGATTGTCTTTAGTTATTAGTGAAGTAACTGACTATAATGACAGTTGATGTAGTAATCAAGGTTATCACGATTGGGATTCTGGGATCCGATCGGCCAGGGGTCTTCGGGATAACTAACAATAATATAGATTAAGTTACGTCATTTAAATTATCTTAGTTTTTCATGCTTAGTGATAGGCGTTGTCGAGGTGCCTAATCAAAATAATCCTAAACAAACCTAAACAAGTAGCAAAGGCAAGCAAGGGTCGAATCCCACAGGGAGGAAGTAATCTTTCTAAGTGCACAATTGTATGTCAAAGGTAACAAGGGGGGTTTTGGTTGATTTGTTTCAAAGTAAATAACAAAGTAAAGTAAAACAAAGCAAAGATGTAATCAATTTGGGAAAAGTACTTAGCCAGACAAATATCCACCATTCATGAGATTAGTTGATCCTAGATTCTCTCTAATTCCTTCCTATGAATGTTCCTATTCCTTTTCATAAGTTATAAACAAGACAAACAGACCCTCAGAATACTAACTATTAAATAACTATGAAAACTTCAAGCGTCAATTCAATAGCAGCAATAAGCACAGGAATTTCGATAGATACATGCAAGAGTAGCAAACAGTCATACTATTGCATGCAATTAATTCTCCCTACAATAAACTAGTCCCAAACAGTTCTTAGAGTATTGCAGTTTCTACTCATGAATTAGGTAACTCAAACAGTAATTACCAAACCCTAGCAATAGACAATTATCAATAACAACTAGTTGCGTCCAACAAGCGAAATCAATAATAATCAATGGGATGAAGAACAATAGAATCAATACATTCAAAGGAAAAGAAATAGAAATAGAATCTCACAACCGTATATCAAATGAAGGCTTCAATCGTCGGACTAAGCAAAAATTCTTAGTTCTTCATAGTTCAAAGGAAAACAATACTGAATGATAAGAAATTCGATAATGAAAAGTGGCTAGGGGAAACTAGGTTAAGAACCCTAGAAAACTAAAGTCAAGATAATTAACAATATCTTCCATAAGGAAATAAAAACGGAAATAAAAATACTTAACGAAAAAGGAAATAAAAATAAAAGTTCGAAAATAACAACAGCTCCGCTGGCGCATGCTTCCGCGGCCGCGGCATGATTTCCGCGGTCGCGGAAAATACTTTCTTGTTCTCGAACTGGCAACTCTGGATTTTTCCGCGGGCGCGGATGCTTTCGCCGCGGTCGCGGCAGTGACATTCATGGCTCCGCGTGTCGCCTGTCGCCGCGGTCTTCGTTTGTCTTCGCGGCTGGTCGCGGTAGCTCCTTCATTGGCTCCATATGGCTTCTTCTCTTCGTTCTTCCTTCGGTCTTCACTTTTGGTCTCTTCCATCTTCCATAACTCTTCATTTACGCACTTGAGACCACCAATTCGCCATATCTTCAACTGACTCCAATCTTCTAAAATCTCCTTTAAATCACTCCAAATGATACCCAAAATAACGATAACAACCCCTAGTTACGCACTACAAAGTAGAGCGTATCAAATTCTCCCATGCTTAGACCTTGCTCGTCCTCGAGTAAGCTAAAATAAACCTACTCCTCCAAATGAAATACCCAAGGCCTCAGGAAGCACAACGAAACTCTCTCAACTAAGGATTGCACCTAAACAATGAACTACCAGGTGCCAACACAATAAGCACAACATACAATCAAGCTCTAAGGGAAGCAGGGAACTTCCCCCAAGCTTATCCCGGACACCATAATAGGGTAATGTGATCATCCAGTCCTAGCCTCCATCTAACTCCTTATCGCTCCAGAGTGACCTACCCGAATCCTCCTTATAACTCCAACACTTATGTCGCCACGCCATGTAAAATGAGGATTCCTAAAAATCACTCTTCTTCTTTTCACTCATTTTGTCAAGGCGCCCTTTCGGGTTTTCACCAAGCCACTCATTTCATTTTTCAATAGATGGGCTCACATATAACTCACATCACTCTTGACTTCATATTACCCCAGCCTAATGCTGGTCCAAGCCACCTGCTTATTGCATAAGCCGCCCTTTTGGGTTTTTGACTTATCCCAGGATTTCCATTTTTGCCTTTTTTCAAATTTTTGGCTTTTTCTTTATTTTTTTCTCCTCAACGACATAGCAAGTATAGAATCCTCTCCCATGCTTAAACATTGCATTGTCCTCAATATAATGAAAGACAAAAAGAATAAAGCACAGGGAAGGTAAAGAATGAACTCACAACCGTCGCCGAGTTGGCTTGGACAAGAACGTTGTTGCTGGCGGTGTAACAATAAAGCACAGGTCTCTGGTGTTGTGCGGGTCTTCAAAATCAACTCCTACTGTGCAACCAAATGGATCCACTGTGGTGTGTGGTGGTCATCAAGGAAATCGGGGTTGCATGGCCTTCAACGAACACAAAAAATAGGCCCAGACGTAATCGTGGTGTGGGCCCTGGTGTTCCTCCTCCTCAGCTGTCAACTGTAGGGCCATCGTTGTTGCCAAAAAAATATGTAGGGCTAATGTCTCCTCCTTGGCAACATGATGCGCACCTCCTCTCCATGGGGTATTTGGACAGCTGGCCTTCGATAGAGCTCTTTTTTTTTGGGGGGGGGGGGCAGGGCAATAGGAGGACTTACATTGGTGTGGGCAACACCTTCTTCAATATGGTTCGGGCCTCCTCCCTGCAGGTTAGTCTAAACGCAAAAAAAAACAAAAAAACAAAAAACAAAAATAACACACTAATAACGAAAACAAACAAGGAAAGGAAAAACTGGAAAGAAATACATACCTCGGGTTGCCTCCCGAGTAGCGCCTTATTTAACGTCGTGGCTCGACTCATCTAAGGTGATCACTTGTCAACTTCGAGGTCTTGAAGGTCTGTCTCTTCTATGACGCTGTTGTCAAAACCTTCATGGTAGGGTTTCAACCTTTGACCATTCACCTTGAACACTGACTGCCCGTCAGTATCATATAACTCCACTGCGCCGTGGGAGAAGACGCGAGCAACAACATAGGGCCCACCCCAACGGGATCGGAGTTTTCCCGGGAAGAGACGAAGGCGAGACATAAATAGTAGGACTTTGTCTCCTGGTTTAAAATCCTTTCTCAGAATGTTCTTGTCGTGCCAGGCCTTTGTCTTTTCCTTGTATGCGACTGCATTATCATAAGCTTCAAGTCGCAGTTCCTCTAATTCTTACAGCTGTAGCTTGCGAAATTCCCCAACTTTATCAATTTGCATGTTGCAAGTCTTTACAGCCCAAAATGCCTTGTGCTCAAGCTCCACTGGGAGGTGACAAGCTTTCCCAAACACCAATCTATAAGGCGACATTCCAATGGGTGTTTTATAGGCAGTACGATAAGCCCAGAGTGCATCATCAAGTCTCAAACTCCAATCCTTTCTATTCGGGGCCACCGTCTTCTCAAGTATAGTTTTGATCTCTCTATTGGACACTTTAGCTTGCCTATTGGTATGTGGATGGTAGGCCGTGGAAACTTTCTGCGTGACATGGTATTTCTTCAGGAGAGCGCTCACGGTCCTATTGCAGAAGTGGGTTCCCCTGTCACTTATCAAAGCCTTGGGAAATCCAAATCTAGAGAAAATGCATTTCTTCAGAAAATCTGCCACCACTTTAGAGTCATCAGTCTTGGTGGCCTTCGCTTCCACCCAGTTGCAAACGTAGTCCACCTCAAGCAAAATATAGAAATTACCAAAGGAATTAGGAAATGGTCCCATAAAGTCAATGCCCCAAACATCAAAAATCTCGCAAAAGATTAATGATGATTGTGGCATCTCATTCCTCTGAGATATATTCCCAACTCTCTGGCATCGATCACAGGATTTACAGAAGTCGTGTGCATCCTGAAAGATGTGCGGCCAATAAAATCTTGTGTCCAACACCTTCCTAGCAGTTTTGTTTGCCCCAAAGTGACCCCCACATGCATGAGAATGACAAAAAGCTAATACAGATTGTACCTCATTATCCGGGAGACATCGACGGATTACCTGGTCAACACAGTGCCTCCAAAGATAGGGGTCGTCCCACACATAGAATCGAGACTCACGCCGTAACTTGTCCTTTTGTGCTTTAGAAAAATTGGGTGGGAACTCGTCTCGAACGAGAAAATTCACCATGTTAGCGTACCATGGCTGGAGTGTGCGGAGTCCAAGGAGTCGCTCTTCGGAACACGGCCTTGAGGAAGATTCAGAGGTGGTTCTGCGGTCGCGGGTCTCAATCCGCGGTCGCGGAAAATCTTCGAGGAAGTTTACGTAATAAACAGACGCGTCAGAGCATTTTCCGCGGTCGCAGAAGTATTTCCGCGGTCACGGAAAATGTTCATCATCTGGAGCTGTTCGAGGCAATTCGCGGAATTTTCCGCGGTCGCGGCTGTGGTTCTGCGGTCGCGGAAAATTCGTTGGCGTGATATTCCACAGCGTTTCGTCTGGGAAATCCCCCTGAATTTGCGTGTCCTTCTTTGATCCATCCTCTTCATAGACGAGCCTGCTCAAATGATCAGCCACTAAGTTCTCAGCTCCCTTTTTGTCTCGGATCTACACATCAAACTCACTCAAAAGCAGTATCCATCGAATCAATCTTAGTTTTGCCTCTTTCTTCGTCAATAGATACCGAAGAGCTGCATGATCCGTGTAGATGATCACCTTGGTACCCAACAAATATTGTCTGAATTTTTCCAGGGCAAACACGACAGCTAGTAATTCTTTTTCCGTGGTGGAGTAGTTCCGCTGTGCTCCATTCAGAGTCATAGAAGCATAATGAATCACATGAGATGCTCGTGCTTCTTTTTGTCCAAGGACCGCACCCACAACATAATCACTAGCATCGCACATAATCTCGAATGGCTTAGACCAATCCGGTGCTTGAATAATCGGTGCACTAGTGAGGCGAGCTTTCAAATCATCAAATGCCTTTTTGCACTCCTCGTTGAACTCAAAATTCACTTCCTTCTTCAGCAGCTCACATAGAGGTGATGAGATCTTTGAAAAGTCTTTAATAAACCGACGGTAGAAACCTGCATGGCCTAAGAAAGAACGCACTTCACGCACATTAGTAGGATAAGGCAGAGACTGAATTGCATCAATCTTTGCGTTATCGACCTCAATACCCCTAGCAGACACTATATGACCCAACACAATGCCTTGCTCAACCATAAAATGACACTTTTCAGAATTAAGAACCAGGTTGGTATCTACACATCTTTGAAGCACAAGTGATAGTTGGTCTAAGCATGCATCAAAACTATCACCATGGACTGTGAAATCATCCATAAATACCTCAATAATTTGCTCCACATACTCAGAAAAAATGCTTACCATACACCTTTGGAATGTGCCGGGTGCGTTACACAACCCGAATGGCATCCTGCGATATGCAAAAGTACCAAAAGGGCATGTAAATGTCGTCTTTTCTTGATCCTCCGGTGCAATGGCTATCTGAAAATACCCTGAGTATCCATCCAAGAAGCAGTAATAGGGGCGACCAGCCAGTCGCTCGAGCATTTGATCAATAAAGGGTAGAGGAAAATGGTCTTTCCGAGTTACCGCATTCAGCTTATGGTAATCAATGCATACTCTATATCCGGATTGCACTCGAGTAGGGACCAACTCTCCTTGTTGGTTCTCTACAACTGTGATCCCTCCCTTCTTTGGGACAACCTGTGTCGGGCTCACCCATTTACTGTCGGAGATAGGAAAAATCATTCCAGCCTGTAAGAGCTTTAGCACCTCCTTTTTCACCACCTCCATCATTGGTGGGTTAAGTCTTCTCTGTGGCTGTCTCGATGGCTTGGCATCGTCCTCCAGTAAAATTATGTGCATACAGGTAGAGGGACTAATCCCCTTTATGTATGCAATGGTCCACCCTAATGCTGTCTTGTGTTCCTTAAGCACTGCCACCAGTTTCTCCTCTTGATCCTTGGAAAGCTTGTTGGAGATAATTACTGGCAGTGTGTCATTTTTCCCAGGAAGGCATACTTCAGGTGGTCCGGTAGTGGCTTAAGTTCACTCTCTGGTTCCTGCACAACAGAAGACAAAAGCTTCTCGCTTGGCACTGTTAGTAGAATGGGGCCAATGCCCAAAGGATGGAGACAAGGCTTACCATAGGCATCCAAATGAGCCACAGTTTCCTGCAGGTTAGTAGACAAAACGAAATCTTCCTGTGGGCCTACTACATCATTCTCTAAAATAGAATGTAACTCATCCGAACAGGTAGTGTCAAAGACATCTTGCACAATAGAATCAATCACATCAATAGCACATAGAGAATGATCATCAACGGGATGTTTCATAGCATCATAAATGTTGTATTCCACTTTCTCCCCATCAAACTCCATAGTAAGGGTTCCACTACTTACATCAATCTTTGTCTGGGATGTTTTCATAAAAGGCCTACCTAACAGTATAGGGGCTGCATTTTTATCGTGGTCCATATCCAGCACAAAGAAATCAACGGGAAAAATCAAGTTGTCAACCATTACCAGGACATCTTCAACTACCCCTTTCGGGTACACATTAGATCTATCAGCCAATTGGACCACTATTCCTGTTTCATGCAATGGTCCTAATCCTAATGACTCGTACAACGAATAAGGCAAGACATTTATAGATGCACCTAGATCTAGCATGGCTTTCTCAAACTTGGTGTCACCTATCACACATGGAATACTAAACATGCCTGGGTCACCACACTTTTTAGGCATGCGCCTTTGAAAAACAGCAGACACTTGTTCGCTCACCTTAATCTTTTGCTTCCCCTTCAATTTCTGATTTCTTTTAATGGTGCACAGTTCTTTCAGAAATTTAGCATAGCGAGGGATACTCTTGACAAGCTTGAGTAAGGGAATGTTTACCTCGCATTTACTGAATGTTTCGAAGATCTCCTTGTCATTCTCCGGTCTTCTAGTGTCCCTCAGCGCTTATGGGAATGGTGCGGGCGGCTTCAACGAGCTGAGTGGTGAAAGGGTTGGCCTGACATAGTCATCCACATAAGGGGCAGGTGATCCGCGGTCGCGGAGTGGCGACCGCGGTCGCGGATTTGCGTCAGAGCTCTCGGATGAATCAAGAGAATTTCCGTGGTCGCGGATTTCATTCCACGGTCGCGGAAATCTCTCGACCTGACTCTCTTTTTCTTGGCTTTTTCCACGGTCGCGGATTTCACTCCGCGGTCGCGGATTTTCTTCGGGAAAATCACCGCCTTCAGGTATGACGCCGCGGTCGCGGATGTCTGCGCCTGGTCGCGGAACCTCTTCTGTGGCATCTTTGGCTTCTATAGCTCCATCTCCTGCTATATTTTCTTTCACTTGATCACCTTCCTCTGACAAGAGTGAGCTTCCCAACTGTATACCACTCCTCAGTGTCATCGCACAGACCGTCTCTCGTGGGTTCTCTACCGTAGGACGTGGTAGTTGTCCGGATTCCAACTTGCTCAACGCTTGAGCGACTTGTTCAATTTTGTCTCCCATCGAGGTCACATTGTTAGCCATAGTTGCCATGCTCTGCATCAAAGTGTTGAGTATCTCTGCACCGGGCATGGGCAAGCTTGCGTTTTGGCCTTGGAATCCATGTGCATATGGTTGCCCGTACTGTGGTTGATTTCCATACGGATTGAACTATTGTTGGTATGGATTGAATTCCCGGTTATCATGGCCATGGGGAGGATATTGCTAATTTTCGTATTTTGGGTTATTGTGATCCCTCCACCCTGAGTTGTAGGTGTTTGAATATGGCTCATATCTCTGTCTCTACGGACCAACACCTCTAACAACGTTCACTTCAGCTTCGGGGTCTCCATGTTTTGGGCAGTCATCGGTGGGATGCAGCGGATCATGACAGAATCTGCAAGCTTTCACTGGTCTTACTGCATTGGGATTTGCCCTTCTACTGAATTGTCGTGAGCTTTCAGAAAGCTCACAAAATAATTCGAATGCTGCAACTGGCGTCTTGTTCAGAATACTACCGCTAGAGGATGCGTTCACGAGTCAACGGTCATCATCCAGAAGCCCACCATAGAGATAGAGAATAAGATCTTGGTCAGAATAACCATGATATGGACAACTAGATATCAACCTCCTGAAGTTCTCATAATATTCGTACAAAGTTTACCCAGCTAGCTTTTCAATATTACTGATTCTCTTCTTCAGGCTGTTCAACTTCGTAGCAGGAAAGTATTTTTCCAAGAAAGCCTGTTTCATCTTTTCCCACGTATCAATACTACCCGAAACCAAATAATAGAACCAATCCTTGGCCGCATCCTTCAAAGAGAAAGGAAAAGCCCTCAGCTTTATCTACTCCTAAGTGACTCCAACAGGTTTCATGCTTACGCACACGGAATGAAATTCAACGAGATGCTTGTAGGATCATCTCTATTCAGACCATGGAATTGTGGGAGCAAATGAATCAAACCAGATTTCAATTCAAAGTTCACTCCTTCATCCAAAGCGGGGAACTGCACAGCAAACTCTTGCTGCGCCCAGTTGGGTGCGGTCAACTGTCTCAAGGTACGCTGTTGGTCAGCCATCTCAGAAGGTCTCACGCACTTCTCTGTTGGATCAAAATACTAAAGTAGACGGATTAGTAGCACAGGTGTGGATCGTAAGATAGGTCCACACAAAAGTTGACATACAAACAAACACAAAGAAAAATTAAAACTTGCCTCCCCGGTAACAGCGCCAAATCAAAATAATCCTAAACAAACCTAAACAAGTAGCAAAGGCAAGCAAGGGTCGAATCCCACAGGGATGAAGTAATCTTTCTAAGTGCACAATTGTATGTCAAAGGTAACAAGGGTGGTTTTGGTTGATTTGTTTCAAAGTAAATAACAAAGTAAAGTAAAACAAAGCAAAGATGTAATCAATTTGGGAAAAGTACTTAGCTAGACAAATATCCACCATTCATGAGATTAGTTGATCCTAGATTCTCTCTAATTCCTTCCTATGAATGTTCCTATTCCTTTTCATAAGTTATAAACAGGAAAAACAGTCCCTGAGAATACTAACTATTAAATAACTATGAAAACCTCACGCGTCAATTCAATAGCAACAATAAGCACAAGAATAATTTCGATAGATACATGCAAGAGTAGCAAATAGTCATACTATTGCATACAATTAATTATCCCTACAATAAACTAGTCCCAAACAGTTCTTAGAGTATTGCAGTTGCTACTCATGAATTAGGTAACTCAAACAGTAATTACCAAACCCTAGAAATAGACAATTATCAATAACAACTAGTTGCGTCCAACAAGCGAAATCAATAATAATCAATGGGATGAAGGACAAGAGAATCAATACATTCAAAGGAAAATAAATAGAAATAAAATCTCACAACCGTATATCAAATGAAGGCTTCAATCGTCGGACTAAGCAAAAATGCTTAGTTCTTCATAGTTCAAAGGAAAACAATACTGAATGATAAGAAATTCGATAATGAAAAGTGGCTAGGGGAAACTAGGTTAAGAACCCTAGAAAACTAAAGTCAAGATAATTAACAATATCTTCCATAAGGAAAAAAAAACGGAAATAAAAATACTTAACGAAAAAGGAAATAAAAATAAAAGTTCGGAAATAACAACAGCTCCGCTGGCGCATGCTTCCGTGGCCGCGGAATGATTTCCGCGGTCGCGGAAAATACTTTCTTGTTCTCGAACTGGCAACTCTGGATTTTTCCGCGGGCGCGGATGCTTTCGCCGCGGTCGCGGCAGTGACATTCATGGCTCCGTGTGTCGCCTGTCGCCGCGGTCTTCGTTTGTCTTCGCGGCTGGTCGCGGTAGCTCCTTCATTGGCTCCATATGGCTTCTTCTCTTCGTTCTTCCTTCGGTCTTCACTTTTGGTCTCTTCCATCTTCCATAACTCTTCATTTACGCACTTGAGACCACCAATTCGCCATATCTTCAACTGACTCCAATCTTCTAAAATCTCCTCTAAATCACTCCAAATAATACCCAAAATAACGATAACAACCCCTAGTTATGCACTACAAAGTAAAGCGTATCACTTAGATTTCCTATATTGACGCAATCGTATATTTATGTTGTAAGGTGGTCAGGGTAAATACTTAAACTTATTAAATATAGGTGGTCGTGTTTAGTTATTAATCCTGATGAAGTTTGTTAATGTCCACGTGAACATAGAACATTAAATGGATTCAAAGAATTGTATTAGGAAATACATTAAAAGTAGAGCTGTCAAAAAGTGACCGAACTCGTTTTACCGACCTGATCGACCCGCTTTTGGACCCGACCTGACCGAAATTTTTGGTAACCTGAATTTACCGAACTCAAATCTAACCCAAGAATGTATAACCGAACCCGACCCAATTAAAGAATAAATGTGGAATATTAGTAAAATATAAAAGAAAATATATATGACAAACGTCATATCAATAACGGTAATATGTTCAATTATCCTAGAAAAAGAACATTGTTGTACTTATATAATTTTTTATAATTACGAAATTTATAAATTAATATAATATAAATTAAAAATTAAAATTAAAATATTATTTTGGTCTATTAATATCAGTTACATTAAAATAATTAATAATATTATTATTTTTTAATTGATAAACTTATTTTGACACATTTAAATTAGTTTTCAATTATTTATTAATATTTTAATAGTGAACACAATATTTAAAAGACCTGTTGGTCAACCCGAACTGCTCGTTGAACTGTAATGATCCGCCCGACTTGACTTGTTAACCGAATTGACCCGACCCGTTCTCAACCCGAGCCCGAAATAATCGAACCGAATCTGACTTGACCGACCTGATTGACATGTCTAATTGAAAGACAACATTTGAGCAATATTGGCGAACAAATTTAAAACAAACATTTGAGCAATCTTGTAAATCCATTACAAATCATGTAATAAGAACAATATATATCTTTCCAAACCAATTTAAACCAATATAACTCATGTACCATTAATTTTCAAACATAAATAAAAATGTTAAATGATCAAGATCTATTGATCCCCTAGTTCTATTGTACCTGTAAGAGGAGACGGAAAGTCATCATTATGCTTGTCTTGATAATAAAATCAAATTTTAAGCTGATTTGTTCCCTCTGTAATTGTGTATTTGGGTGGTGGAGTTTGTTGAATTCCTTAGGTTTTGATGGTAACAAACACTCAACTAATATGTGTACCAAGTATTTCAGGGACAAGGGAAGTTATCCCAGGGAGCTTTGCAGCAAAGGATCTCCAAGGGAACAAAGTCCTGTCAAGTGCTTTGTTACCTCTCAAGGAACTGAAGTGACGGACCAGATCAAGGCTGTAAAAGGAAAGAAGAAATCCAGCGTGTTGAATTAAGGAAACAAATCAAGAAGCACACGCGGTAAAGGATGAAGACTTTGGCTATAAGGATCAAGCCGGATTGCGCGAAGATATGGAGAGAGAAAACCCGATTGTGTTATCTCAAGAATCTTTCTTAAGATAAGGCAATTGGAGAGAGAAGGAGAACATCCTTCCGATTGGATTAATTAAGGAACTCCTTCCTTAATTAATATAATCGGTTGGGATATTATTCTTCCAACAAAATCATATCTTTTGTAATCCGATTTTAGAATATCCTATCTTGTTATGATTAGGGTTTAGCCGAGTTGTATTTAAGTGAAGTGAGGATTCACTTCTTAGGTACGGCTTTGAACGACGAAAAAAAAAGGAGAGAACGAAAAAGAGAAAGAAAAGAAGTGAGGTGTGTGTAAGTCTTTGAGGGTTGAGTTCGATTCATCGTTGTAGAAGAGTCTTCGAGTCTAGCTGGTTGTTTAGAGGTCGAAGTCCAGGATACAAGTGTAATCGAACAAGAAATCAATAAGACAAGTACACGCTTCAAAATCCTCTCAAGCGGAAGCTTGAAGGTAGTGGTTTTTCCTTGAGAAGCTAGTTTTGCTAATCAGGGTTTCCACTACACATCGTGATTTCGTTCGTTATCTTTCTTGCTATTTTTAATCCGCTGCAACTTCTGTGGGAACAAAGCTTTTGTTCCCTTAGACGTAACTCTAACGATCCAATAATTGGTATCAGAGCCTGGTGCTCTAGATTGTTTTCGTTACAGAATTTGCAGGAAAGATGTCATCGTCAAGCAATGCAATCGGTGATTCATTCTGGAAGCCACCAATTCTGAAGGCCAGTGAATATGACTGGTGGGTGGAGCAAATTGAGTCCCACATCTGTTCCCTTGATGGACAAATCTGGAGAGTCATTAAAGTTGGACCTTTCGCTATCAAAAATGAGAAGGATGAGACGAAGCCAAAACCAAAGGTCGACTACACCGATGATGACTGGAAGAAGTTGGAGAAAAACAACAGGGCCAAGAAGATCCTTCACATGGCTCTTCTTCGCTCTGATCTCAAGAAAATAATGAGCTATAAGATTGCCAAGGAGATCTGGGATGCCTTGAAACGCCTTCATCAAGGAAATGAAGATGCCAAGAAGAACATGATTCTCTCTCTGATAAAGGAGTACGACCAAGTCTCTCAGGGAAAAGATGAACACATTCAGGAGTACTACTCCAGATTCCAGGGACTAATTGGTTAGCTTCAGTTCCTTGGTGAAGCAATGCCAGACTGGAAGCTGACTCACCACTTCATGCAAGGCCTCAACTCTCAGTGGGATGCCATTGCTCTTGCTCTCTACTCTCAGACAGATGTCAAGACTCTTACCATGGAAGAGGTTGTTGCTAAGCTGGAAAGCAACGCCTCTGTCTATAATCACAAACTGAACAAGAAGGGAGAGGAGAAGGCGAAGAGCATTGCCTTAAAGGTGGAAAGGGCATTTGACTTGTCCCAAGTCGAAGATGAAGATGAAGATGGTGATGAAGATGTTGCGCTCATCACAAGATCCATGAGGAAGATATGGTCTCGAAACAAGGATTCGTTGAGTTCCTCCGAAGGGAACAAAGACCTAAAAGATGTGGTGTGCTACCACTGTCAGAACAAGGGACATATGGCCAGAAACTGCTTCAAGAAAAAGGCAGGAATGCCTCCAACAAATGAAGGGAAGCAGGCAATGGTTGCCACCTGGGGAGACTCAGACTCAGACGACGAAGAATCGTCACACTCCAGGGATGTATGCCTGATGGCCATTGAAGTTCCCAATGAATCAAAGGGAGATCTACTCAATGATGAGGTAACTGAATCTGATCTCTTATCAAGCTTAAAAAGCAAATCTAAAGAAAGCTTGATATCTCTCATTAAGAAACCTGTTCATGAGAATAGTCTTTTCAGTGAGCAAATCGAAGAGAAAGATGAATCGATCTCAGGTTTGATCGAAGAAAATCAGGGTTGGGCAGACAAAGTGCTCAGACTTGAGAAAGGTTTATCCTCCTCTTCAAACACTTGCTCTGAGTGTCCTAAACTCACTGAAAATATTGTGTCTCTGGAGTCCACTGTCTCCTCACTCGAGGCTGAGTCATTAATGTTGAAACTAGGAAATGCAAAACTTTCTAGTGATCTAACCAAACTCAGTGAGGAACAGAAGGACAAGCCAAAAGGCATTGTCTTTGTTGCAGCCAAGAATGAAAAGAAGACTGAGTCAAAGGAAGTGCCTCGCTTTGGGATTGGCTATCAACCCAAACTTCTTGTCAATGGCACCAAGAAAAAAGACTCCAAAGTCGAAGGAAAACAGCCTGTAAAAGAAAAAGGGGACAGTTCCTCCGGAGGGAACAAAGGCAAAGACTGTTCAAACTCGACTGAGGAGGGCAAGGCTTGGTATCATGGACAGAAGGCTCACACTATCTGGTTGAAGCAATCTCAAAGCAGTAAGTCCAATAATATTGATTTTCATTCAAGGATTGCTAACAAAACAGTTTGGCCTGGAAAGTGCAAGTATGCAGATCTGAAGTACCATAGGGTCTGTTGGTATTGCGGACACTCTGGTCACTACAAGCAAGAGTGCCTTCTGAAGCAACACAATGAGGAGATTGCTCGCACTACTAGAGAGCAAATGAATGCTGAACCTCCTAAGATTAGATATGTTGCTCCTATGCCCAGAAAGCATAAGCTTGTCTGGGTTCGCAAGAACTAACACTTTCTGTGCAGAATAAAGTGAGGAAAGTTCCCGGTATTTCATTCGTACAAGGGTCAGTTACTTGACAAGGAACGAAGCGAGTCTCACCTCACTTCTGCAGGAATGTTCGAGACTCAAGTGCCTGGTGACAAAGGTAAAGGAAACGGATATGTGGATAAGGACTTAATGACTAAATTGTTCCTTGTTTGAATACTCAGGTACCATGTAGATCTAGGAAAGACATCACTGTGTCGAGAAAGATTGGCATACAGGGAAACTTGTAGATCAAAGGATCAAACGCCAGTTTTCTCATTAGGACACCTGTTGGGGAACTCTACATTCAGTTCCATACGAAGCCTGGTTTGTTCCCCTAACTACATGTCTATTTGTTGTGTTCCCTCGATGATTGGCTAGATTACGTGGTAAATTGTGAAAGATGAACTTACATGTCTTGATATGCACTCTTTCAGTACATAACTCATATGGTATCTTATCTACAGCTTTGGACATAACCCTATTTAGTGTGAACATTGGAGTTGTGAGATCATATTCCTAGAAAGATATTGGAAGATCAACAAAACTCATCATAGAACGAACCATGTCTAACAAGGTTCTATTCCTCCTCTCAGATACATCATTCAATTGTGGTGCTCCTAGTGGAGTTAGTTATGAAAGAATCCCTCAACTTCTTAGATGACGATCAAATTCTTGACTCAAACATTCACCACCACGATCAGATCGTAGTGCTTTAATATCTTGCCAAGTTGATTTTCAACTTCATCGGAAACTCTTTGAACTTTTCAAAAGATTCAGATATATGCTTTATTAAGTATATGTATCAATATCTACTTAAATCTCAGTAAATGTTATGAAGTATTTGTAACCACCTTTATCTTCTGTGCTCATTGGTCCACATACATTTGTATGTATTAGGGCCAAAAGTTCAATTGCCCTTTCACTTACCCTAATAAAAGGTGACCTTTTCATCATTTCCATTAGGCATGACTCACATGTTTCAAATGATTCACAGTCAAATAAGGCTAAAAGTCCATCTTTTTGGAGCTTCTTCATGCGATTCAAACTAATGTAACCTAAGCAACAATGCTATAGATAGGTAGTGTCGAAATCATTTGATTTTTGCCTTTTGGTGTTTATGATATAGATTTTGGACCCTAACTCCACCATATAGAGTCCATTACTCATTAGTACATTGGCATAAAAGGCATCATCCTTATAAATAGAAAATATTCATTATTAATTCTGCAATCATAGCCTTCAATATTCAAAACACAAGTCGCAATAAGGTTTCTAGTAATAGAATGGACCATCTAGTATTTTTTTATATGTGACTATGATTTATACAAGAAATCATATCTCTTGCATAAATTAACCATATGAATCGATTTTAGGCCGGGTTAAAATTAAGCAAAAAATATTATTTTAACATGCAAAATTTCGGTCATCTAGGGATGATTTTCGAGTATATTAGTACATAAAAGTCACAACTTTATGCATCCAATCAATTAAAATCACAATTTTAATCATGCAAGTTAATCCATATATCGATTTTACCACTTAATTGAATCAAAATAATCAAGAACATGCATCAAAATACAACTTTTAATTATGATCGTCATCAATTTATCTAACCTGGCACTAATACCACTGTAGGGATTTAGATGCTTTAAGCGGAATGTCATAAAATAGTTTTCTAGCATCTAACTTAGGATCTCATGCATAAACTAATATGAAACGAGTATCATACCTCTTGATGCAAATCTTCTAGATTGAGATAATTCTGGAGATTAGATCCACAAGCTTGACTTTTCTACTTGATCCACATGAGCACGTTACTAGATTGCCTTGTCTTTGTTTGCTAAACCGGGACAAAAACTCTGAGATTTGTTTCGCAAGGGCTACTGCCGAAAGTAGGGTTTATTGTGGGGAGAGTATTTTTCTCAACATATGAGATAATATATAATTCCCTTGTATCTAGAAAGGGATATTTATGGTTGATGAATTATCTTATCTTTCCTAAAGATAGTTTTCCTTATATCAACAAGTAAATAGATAACACTTTATTATTACTTGATGAATAATCCAATCTTCCACTTAAACTACCATGGCCGAAAATCCCATATCCCACATTAGGCTCCGCTTTACTTTGAGCTAGCCCAATTACTCTATTGTGTGTGACCTTATATGACCTAGTTATAATAGCAATGGGCCTAATCCAATTTGGCCCATAAATCATAGTTGGCTTCTAGCAAAACACTATGACTACCTAAAATATCTGGATTATAAATATTCATTATTAATCCTATAATATTACTAGTAATTCCCACCTTGATTAAATGACATATTCCCTCACTTGATCCAACAAAGAATCCATTTCAACCTCCTATTTTTCCAACTAACATAAGATCAGACGTCATTCATGGATGAAGAACTCACACTATCAGTGCCACTGCTATCAAACATTGTCGGACTCTTACACTAAGAATTACCAACAAAAAAGGATATTGCCTTCAACGATTCGAACCCACCGATACCATAGGAGGGGGAGAATTGTGCGCGAAGCTATGCGAGATAACTTTATTGACATGAAATGAGCGAGTTTTGTTTGAATATGGATGGCTGCTTTGAGGAGGAGGAAGGAGACGGTATTGTTTAGGGTTCCCATGAAAAGAAATTGGGAATTAGGGTGAGTGCATCAGGGAAGATGACTTACATGGAAATTACCAAAAATGCCCCCATTTTAGGATATTGTTTTATAAGGCACTAGTTGGATCTCAACCATTGGATGAAGTACATCTCGCGGTCAAAATCTATCCGCATTTGATACCCTAAGTGTTGTCTACATTTGATCCCAATCCTATATATATGCACACTTACTATGTATGTACACATAGGGAGTGTATGCACACGTACTAAAAAAACATATGCACACTTATGAGTCACTTAGAAGCAACTTACAAGCATGTGAACAGATGCTACGCACAAATATTACAAAGTATATGAACACACATTTTCCATAAACATATGCACAATTGGTAATAAGTACACATGAAGTGTGCATACGCATTCTACCTATGTGTTCATATGATACAACATTCTCACGTCCGCACTTGAGCGGCTGTTTGCACAAGATCTTTTCCCTAGTTTTATTGTTTACTCTTTATGATTTAATTATAGATTGTTTAAATAAAATAATAAGTAACTAATATCCAAAAAATAAATATTTAGATAAAATATATAACTTGAAATCACATTTGTGACTCTAAATTCATGTTTGAACCCATGCCTAATAATATGAATAAAAGACTAATAAATTTAATTCTAAATGAAAATAATTTACTTAAAATATATATAAACATGTTATATAATTCTCAATGCATGTTTCATTTACTAAATTTATATTTTGTCTAAATAATGGAATAAAAAGAAGTATAATAGTTTATCCAAATATTATAAAACAATAATTTCCTTAGGAAACAAATAAGTAAAATTATGTTGGTCGAAAATTAACTAATATAAATTAACTAAGAATTGCATATAATATAGATATAATTGCAATAGAAACTAAGACCGAGTGCTTTCACACAAAGTAAAAAACCAATCCATATTTTTGATGAAATAGCAACTAATACCTCTAAAAATGCATTCGTAGAATTAGCTGTTACTTGGTGATTTTTACGGTATCAAAGAAATCAAAAGATTTTACGAATGCATTGTTGTTGATGGCTTTGAACTCTAGAACTAGGGCATAGTCAAGGATTTCTCCACATGGTGAGGATGTGCCCAGTATGGATTCTGAAGTGTTAAGGCTGTGAGGAAGTTGTCTCGCGCCATTGCTGTTTTGGTGGAACAACAAAGGCGTCTTATGGAGGAAGTGCGTGCTTCGATTGCTACTCGTCCTTCTGCTCCCTCCACATGCATTGTTGGTGCATGATTTGTCTTTCTCCGGCTAACCAATCCCGCTTTTGTTCCCAGTACATCTAATCCGTAGTTGCTTTGTTTTTCTTTCCTTATGTTCCATGTGTTTGCCTGGTTAGGCATGTTGATCATGTTTGTTCTTTTTGCTTATTTTGATGTTGTCCTTGCAATTGTCTTTGCTTGTTTTTTTTTAAACTAATGAAAAAGGGGTTGGTTGCTTATTTTGATGTGTTCTCTTTCCTTCTGCAATTTTCTTCATGTTTTTGATGATGCTAAAAGGGGAAACATGACAGGTAGTCTAGCTGAGGGGGAAATAATCATGCTTTATTCTTTAATGTCTCTTTGGGGGAACTATTATGTCTTACAGGGAAAAACTTTCTTCATACTACTGTCGTTATCTCATATATGTGTTATTTTGTCAAGGATGTTTGTCACCGTAAAAAAAGGGGAATTTGTTGAATTCTTTAGGTTTTCATGGTAACAAACATTCAACTAATCTGGTATCCAAGTGTTTCAGGAACAAAACAAAGTTGTCACATGGAATCATTAACAGTATAGGAATGCAGAGGGAACAAAGAGTCCTCAATACGCTTTGTTACCTCTCAAGAAACATCAGTGTCATGACAAACATCAAGCTACAGAAATCATGAGGAAGTCGAGCATAAAGATTATGAAGATTATCTTAGAAGATCATGCGGTTAGAAGAAGGAAGTTGGGCTGATCACGCCAACTAGAAGATTTGGAGAGAGAAAGATTTTATCTTATTCCGATTATATTATCTTAGGAAATCTTTTCTTAGATAATATATTCGGTTCAGATTTTATCTTATTGAATCAAATTGATATGATATCTTCTTGTTGCTGAAAATAGTGAGTTAGATATTTTTGTTAGTAGGATTTTGGGATTGTATAAATAGAAGTGAATGATTCATTTCTTGAGTACGAACTCCGAGCATTTCATTGAGAGAAAAGAAAAGTGAAGTGTCTGTGAGTCTTAGAGGAGTGAGTTTGTGTTCATCATTGTAGAAGAGATTCAAATCTAGGTGGAAAGTCTAGGGTTTGAAGTCCAAGTTACAAGTATAACCGATCAAGAAATCAATAAGACAACTAGACACTTCAAAATCCTCTCAAGCGAGAAGCTTGAAGGTAGTGGTTTTTCCCTGATTAGTTATTTGACTGATTGGGGTTTCCACTATACATCATGAGTTCTAGTTACTTTCTTTCTTGCTATATTATTCCGCTGTACCTTTTGTGGGAACAAAATATTTGTTCCCTCAGACGTAACGCTAACGATCCAACAACTTCACTAAGAGTGGTGTCTCCCGCGAATATGTTTACAATAATATTTCTAACACCAATTACTAAGGTTGTGCCACAAATTTATTTGCTAACTGTATTTTTACTTTATTAATTTATTTTCTCATAATTGTTGTTTGCTTAAGATTTTCGATTAAATAGTTATTCCATTAATATTATTTTCATTTGTAACCAAAAATAGCTTTATGGCTATTTTCTAACAATCTCCCACTTGAAGACTGATTTTAATTGGTCTTTACACCTTATTCTGTATAGTATAGTTTTCTGGCCTCATCTTAAGCCAACTAAAGTTGAGCACAACTTCAATTTGTCCATGTCTTTGTTAACATATCAGCAGGATTCTTGCTTTCTTGGATCTTCTCCAACTTTAAAACTTCATCTTCTAACAAAGATCTGATGAAATGATATCGAAGTCCAATATGCTTAGTTCTTGAATGAAATGTTGAATTCTTTGCCAAGTGTATTTCACTCTGACTATCACTGTACAACACATTATTCTCCTGATTGAATCCCAACTCAGTTAACCAACCTTGAAGCCATATCATCTCTTTACTGGCTTCAGTCACTGCTACATACTCTGCCTCTATAGTGGATAGAGCTACAATCTTCTGTAGTTGCGACATCCAACTCACAACTGTAGTTCCAACAGTAAATATGTAACATGTGGTGCTTTTTCGGTGATCAACTTCACCTCCAAAGTCTGCATCTACATACCCCTATACTTTTAGTTCACCCTTACCAAAGTACAAACACTTCTCTGTGGTGCCTTTTAGATACCTTAAGATCCATTTCACTTCTTCCCAGTGAGCCTTTCCTGGATTTGACATGTACATGCTAACAACTCCCACTGCATGTCCAATGTCTGGTCTTGTACAGACCATCGCATACATCAAACTTCCAATGGCTGAGGCATAAGGAACCTTAGCCATGAAATCTCTTTCTTCTTCTGTCTGAGGTGACTGATCCTTGGATAAGCAAAAATGACTTGCCAATGGTGTACTAACTAGTTTAGCCTTATCCATGTTGAATCTCTCTGAAACACGGTTGATGTACTTTGATTGAGATAATTGCAAAGTCCCCATGTGCTTATCTCTAGTCTACATCCCAAGAATCTTTTTCGCTGGAACTAAATCCTTCATGTCAAACTCCTTTGACAATTGTTGCTTCAATCTTCTGATATCATCAATTTCTGAACCTGCTACTAGCATATCATCAACATAAAGTAGTAAAATGATATAACTAGACCGATAGCTTTTGAAGTAACAACAATGATCAGCATTGCACTTCTGGAAACCTTCCTTATGCATGAAGCAGTCAAACTTTTTATACCAGTATCTTGGGGCTTGCTTCAGGCTATACAAACTCTTCTTGAGTTTACACACCATGTTCTCTTTTCCACTCTCTAAGAAACCTTCTAGTTGATGCATGTATATCTCTTCATCTAAATCTCCGTGAAGAAATGCAGTCTTCACATCTAATTGTTCAAGATGAAGATCTTCAATATATAGCAACAAAACTCAACACTGTTCTGATAGTATTCAGCTTCACGACAGGAGCAAAAATCTCAGTATAATCAACTCCTTATTTTTGTTGAAATCCTTTCACAACTAGTCGAGCTTTATATCTCTTAGAACCATCATTCTCATCTTTTATTCGGTATACCCATTTGTTGTGAAGTGCCTTCTTTCCCATAGGTAACTCAGCTACCTCCCATGTCTGGTTTGAAATCAAAGATTGCATCTCATCTTTCATTGCAAGCTCCCACTTGCTTGCATCACTAGTCTGGCATGCTTCATCATAACATTTTGGCTCCTCTCTATCTGTCAACAACAAATAACTCATATATCTCCTATTAGGAACATGAGGCCGAGAAGACCTTCTCAATACAGGAGCTGGAGCTGGAGGTTCTGTCATGTCAGACTGTTGCATGCTTTGTTGTTCAACAAGTTCTTCTGACTGAGGACTTGTTACAATCGGTTCCGTCATAGGACTATCTGGAATATATTCTACATCTGCAAATACTGGCCTACTCTGATCTGAGTCGCTGGCGTCAGTTTTATGCATGTCCTTATACATGACTCTTTCGTTCAAAATTACATCTCTGCTACGGTTCACCTTCTTGTTTTGGTCATCCCAAATACGTTAGCCAAACTTATCCTCTCCATAGCCGATGAAAGTGCATTTCTTGGATTTTTTATCAAGCTTATTCCTGCCTTGATCACTAATATGCACATATGCTACACAATTGAAAACTTTTAAATGTGACAATTTTATCTTTTTTCCGCTCCATACCTCTTCTTGAAATACCCCAAAGGCTATAAAAATGGCAAAATGGTAAATAAAGGATTTAAGGCCTTATAAAAATCTGAATTTGGAATTGGGATATTTAGGATGAAATATCTGCTTAGGGTATACTTATCATCAAAATTTGGAATGGGAATTTGAGGGAAATTTGGGAAAGTGGCCAGCAAAGCACCGAAGCTCCCTTTCCATTTCTTTCTCTCTTTCGCTGAACCATACTCCCTCTCGGTGAAGCTCCCTGTTCTCCCGTGCCCAGCTCAGTGGTTCGTCTCCTCCGGCGAGCCGCCTTGGACAGCGCGGTTCCTCCTCCTCCCTTGGCTGAGCGCGGTTCGTTGTTTGCTGTTACGGTGGTGTCGAGAGCTACTGGTGTTGTTGCGAGCTGTTGCGTGCTGTGCGGAGGGGAGCGTTTCTACTTCCTGGCGATGGGCAGCCAGATCCAAAGCCGTGAACCAGCTGCTGTTTGCTGGAAGTTGCTGGCTGCGTGTTGGTGTGCTGATGTTCCGGCGCCGAAGAAGACGGAACCGGGGCCGAGTTCAGCAGAACAACAAGGTAAGATCGATGTATGTGTGAGGGTTTACCTCCAATCTGAATTTTCGGGTTGGTTTGTGTTGTTGATTTAATTGTGGTTGATTGTTGTTGTTGTACTGTGGGGACGGAATTTCTTTGCTGAATTTTGGGGTCGTTTTGGCTTATGTGCGTAGTTGGGAGTTGGACTGAAATTGGGTTGATTTTGGGGTGTGATTTGCCTAATTAATTAAGGTTGAGTTTAGGGTTGAATTTGGGGGTTTATTAGTAGTGCATTTGTATGAGTTAATTAATGCCAGGGAATTGCTCGGATGGTTATTTCAGGTTTGTTCGGGTTGATTGGAGATCTCTGGAGTCGTCGTTGCGGTTCGACTTGAGGCAAGAGGATCCTTGCTAACTTATATATTTTTTTATAAATTGATTTATGCTTAATTTATTTCATAATTAAGTTTACCGTTGCTTGGTTGAAAATGGGTAAGTGTGCGTGATAGTAATTGTCTGGTATCGTGATTGATTAAATGTGGACGCGGTAGTCAATTGTGACTAAATATGATTGATTGTTGTAAATAGTGTTGTTGGATTGAATGTGTGTGTGTGTGTGTGTGGATCGTATGTGTGTGTTGGATTGAATGTGTGTGTGAGTGTTGGATTGTGTGTGTGTGAATGTGTGGGTACATTAGTAATTGTCACGTGTTGTAGATGGACTGATGTGGTTTGATTGGATTATGGATTTTAAAGTTACTTGGGTGAATATATATATGTGTGATATTGTGTGATGATGTGTGTGTGAGGATATGTGATAATGTGTGATGATGTGTGTGTGATGATATGTGATAATGTGTGATGAGGTGTGGTTATGTGATTTTGACTGTCGTCGTGTTGTTTGATTGGTTGGTATGGTGATGGATAGTTGGTTTGGATGTTGTGAATTGTCTCACCCGGTGATGTGGTGGTGGAGACGGGGATGTTGTGAATTGTCTCACCTTGGTGATGTGGGGGTGGAGACGGGGATGTTGTGAATTGTCTCACCTTGGTGATGTGGTGGTGGAGACGGGAATGTTGTGAATTGTCTCACCTTGGTGATATGGGGGTGGAGACGGAGATGTTGTGAAGTGGTAATTGTTTGAAAGGGTTGCTTGCGTACCTGATTAAGTGGTTGTTTGAAGTGATATATATGTATATTTTAATTGTTTGTGATTGGTTGAATATGAGTTGAGTTATCTTTCTTGGTTGCTTGGTCGGATATGGTGATGACTAATATATATTGATTATTGTTGTATTGATTGAATGTTATGATGATGAAATGGGTATGTGCGTGTGATATGAATTGTCTTGTAGCGTATCTGATTAAATGTTGACGTGGTAGTCAAATATGACTAAAGGTGATTAGTGTATGTTGACACGTGTGTGTGTGTTGGATCGTGTGTGTGTGTTGGATCGTGTGTGTGTGTTGGCTTGAATGTGTATGTGTGTGTGTTGGATCGTGTGTGGGTGTTGGATTGAGTGTGTGTGAGTGTGTGTATATTGGTTGTGTGTTGAATAGTGGTTGTGATTGTGAGTTTCATGTGTTATAGTTGTTGGTTGTAACTGATCAAGGTGGTAAATTCTGTTGGTATGGTTGTTGTTGGTAACTGGTGGATTGTGAAGGTTAATTGAATTTGTTGTGTAGTGCAGTAGTTAGTTCAGTCTAATTGATTAGCTGTGGTTGTAAGTCAGTCGTAAGATGTGTATGTGCATAGAGTTGTTGTTTGAGGTATAAGTAATGGAGAAGAAGTTGGATTGGATCGTTCTTTTCATTTATGCTTGTGATGAGTTGAGGTTGGATGGAAGAGATTAGTATCGTGTAGAATTGGATAAGATTGAGTATTGGATGATTATGTGATAGAGTGTGTTTGTGTTTAGGCGTGTATTTTATGTTGATTGGTCGGTTGATATGGTATATATTGTATCTATATATTGTATGATCTGTTGTTGTTTGGTATTGTTTGATTGTCGTGATAACTCTATGGTTTTCAAACTATTTTGGCTCGGCTAGTCTTGCCATAGTCTTTCAAAAGACTGACCAACTGCGGTTTACGTGCCGCGGTTGGCTGGGGTATCGGGTCCCCCAGTCAATCAGGCTTTGCAGATTTAGCGCCAGCAAGGAGGATCCTGATCACCGTCGGTTTGGAGTCGAAGGCTTTACTCTTTTGGTTTGGTTTTTGGTTTGTAAAGTGTTGTATTTTCTGTAGGTTAAGTTTGATTGTGGTTTCAAACTCTGGACAGGTTTTACAGGTTATACAGGTTTTTCCGCTGTGCTGCTTTTGGTATATATTATGTATGGGATATGTTTTGCAAATTTTTATTTCACCCGCCTTATAGTCCTTCGGGACTATGGCACTGTAGCACCTCTGGCCCGGGGTGTTACAGAAGTTGGTATCAGAGCTCTTTTCAAAAATGTTTTTTTTAAGAGTTTTCAACTCGGGAATTTCTATACGTTGTGGTTGTGGACGATCGGGTGATCAAGAATCCTTGCTGTCAACCGTAGTGAGTTGCGTTAGTAAGTATTGGTTGTTTGTGATGTTTTGTGCTAATGTTTGATATATTTATATGTGATGTTTAATGTTGTTAAGTAAATTATTTATGGTCCGTTCCCTGGTAAGTGGGATGTGCTAGAGATTGAAAAGGTATGGGTGTGGTAGAGGATGAGGCCGTTGGGCTTATCGTCAAGAGGTTGAGTCTGGTAACTGATGATTAGGTATGAAGTTGTGGTATGCTACTGTTATAGCTGTAAATCCTTGAGTATACTGATGTGTGCTGATTAGGGAGACTACTACAGTTGATTTTGATCAGGCTATTGATGTTGGAAGTAGTAAGGAACAGAGAACTCAGTTGCATCTGAAAAAGTAGAATTTCGCGACTATGGGTTTGGCTGAGTTGAGAAGTAGAATGCGCAGGTTGCTACAGGCAGATTGTGGCAGGTTGTATATAGCTAAGAATTTTGAGTGGAACAGGAGATGTCAGGAAAGAGTTTCGTAGAACTCGGGAAGTGTTTGATTAGTGCATCATCGTCGGTTTTACTGCAGGAAACAGAAAGGGTTATTATCTACAGCGGTGTGTCCAAGCAAGGTTTGGATTGTGTTTGTAACACCCCCAAAACTTAACCCTTTTTGGAAAGGTATTACCGCCAGTGACCCCAGTGTTCCTTACCGAGATCACCCAAGGCTTTACCGTTTAAATACAAATCATGAAATACAATGATACAAAATGATAACCTTATTCATATAAAACACGAGCCCCGGGTTTACATCCCAATCCCGAATAGGACAAACACAGAGTTTAAATAAATTACAACGGAAATCTTAAACAAGGTACAGCGGAAGACTTTTAAAAGATATTACAAAAAGGGTTGTGATCGCAATGATCACCTGCCCAAGGATCTCAACCTGATTAAAAGAAATTATTAAAAACGTCGGAAAACCACCGTCGACTCCATAGTCCTTCTAGTCTTCTCATCTACACTCTATCTGATGTGCCGAATCGAACGGATGACACCAGCCCACATGCGGAGAACAAAGTTCATGGGTTAGTCTACTTAAATAGACTAGCAAGGGTAAAAAGCAGAGTGGTTCGAGTGATCGAAACCGTTTACTATCATTGTCCCTCGAATAATAACTGAAGGGACGATACATAACGCGGCGCTTTCACGGAATAACAACAAGAGGTATGCATGAGAGAAGATTCTGGAAGACTTCATCTTCACAGAAATCGACTCGAAAAGAGACTCCAAGAGATTGAGTCTTTAAGGAAATATGACAAATCTGGAATGTTTAAAGAATCATACAACAATGATTTTAAAAGTTGACTGAGATGCTTCAGTTCACGACCAACCTCATCGCATACAGTGAATCCAGATCGGAAAGAGAACGTACTACATTCAAGTCGAGACGAGCTTTCCTAGCTGCACTATTACTTAGCTGTACTACTCGCCAAAGGTTTATTAATCATGTGCACTCGGGCACATATCTTATTTAATTACAAAACACACATTACTGAAACACGTTAATGTTATTAAGAGCGGCACACAGCTTAAATCTCAGGGTGACAATCATGTCGACCCAAATTAAAACACACACAACCCACACGCGGGACTTAACATTATTAAGCCGAGAAACAACGGCGTTATTATTACACTGGGTGATCTTACGTTCACCCTGATTGCACTATAGTGCTTACACTTTAATTATGTGCTTAACTGCACTTATCTTATTAAATTACAACACCCACACACACAGTGTTGAGGCTTTTAATATTATTCCGAGAACACGGAAGTTATGATGACACCGGGTGATCTTACGTTCACCATGATTGCACTGCCACAACGGTTACAGTTTAATTTACAGGGTGACAGTTACGTCCACCCCAATGCACTAGCTAAGTGCTTAAAACACAGGACTGCAATTAAGCTCATCGAACGGCGCTTGCAAGGCGCTTAAAACACTTCAGATCCTTACATGTGGATAAGAAGCATAGGTCATGACCCTTAAATTATTCGGCAATAACCCCGAGGAATATTATGATTTAAAGAAACGACAAATCCTTACTTGGATTAGCGTTCCCATGAATATTAAATTATAAGGAAACGACTAATCCTTACTTGGATTAGCGTTCCTACGCACATTAAGTTATAAAGAAACAACTAATCCTTACTTGGATTAGCGTTCCTACAAACACTCGTGTTAACTAAACAGTCTAACACATCAATTATTCACATTAAAGCCATCCAGGCAATTAACTTAAACATAGAGATAATAGAAACAGTTAATCCTTACTTGGATTAGTTTTCCTATTAATCCACACAAATGCCCGGAAGGCGAATCACAGATAATAGCGTCGTTCTAGCAGATATACAACCTATTATATGATTTTCCAAAACAGTTTATAAAACCTTTTCCAGATAAACACAGTAATCATTCCAAATTAATTACTCAGATAAACAACTGATAATTAATGTAAATATGGAACGATGAGCAAGAGCGAACCGCCACTTGCCTTAGTCCGCTGCAGATCTGGAACAAAGCAGAGACAATGGGATTCCGGGCTCGACACGCGTATAGCTCCACTAGCATAAACACCTTCGAGTCGACCCAAAAAGGAACCCTAGGTTAGATCCGACATAACTAGTACGAATCTAAGGAAAGACGAAAGGAAACCGAAAGAAACGACGCCACGACGACAACCAACCAAGCCAAAGCCACGAAGGCCTTCTGGGCACTGGCGGCGGTCGCCGCATTCATCACGGCGGTCGCCGTGAAGAACACGGCGGTCGCCCTGATGAACTCAGATGACACAGAACGAGAGAAATCTCACCCCAAAACACGAGCGGTTCGGCCTCCTTCGACTTGCTTTGGATTCTAACCTCCAAGGCTAACCCAAAAGCTTCACAAAGGCACTCAGGAAACACACCAAAGCAACACCGGCGAGACCTTCAGAAATTCCGGCAAAGGGCACAACTCCGGCGAGAGAGAGATTCTGAGATGGAGCTTCTGATTCAGTGTTTAATCCGATCCCAGACCTCTCCTTTTATAGCCACAAACCGAGGGAGCTCAGTGATGGCTAGGAAGGCGACGTGGAGGGCTACAACGACAATCGTCAGACGACTCCGGCGACCATCGGGCAAAAACCTCCAGACAACAACTACGGCGGGCGCCGTAATAACTGCGGCGGGCGCCGTCATCAATGCGGCGGGCACGCGGCGGTCATCGTAAATGCGGCGGTCTCCATCGCTAAGCCTGTCGCGGCCAGCTAGAAGTTGACACGCTGACTCCTCGGGCCCAACCACGGCGGTCGCCATTTCTGAACGGCGGTCGCCGTTTCTCCCTTTTCCCGCCCATTCAGCTTTGAACGGACCTGACGTTAAACCGGGATAAAAATTATCGTATGCGAATGACAATTAAAATATAAGGCACCTTGTCTGTATATTATTTCACTGAGAAAAATATTACAGATACAGAGCACATTACAGAATGTCTCAAACTCTCTGTATTAAATCCGACGTACTAAACGGGTGTTCGGGAAAATTCCAAAAATTCCCAAAATAATCCTTACCGAATTACGGGGTATCACATCACCCCCCCCCCCCTTAAAATAAGTTTCGACCCCGAAACTTGCATTAAGCCAATGAGGATACTAACTCAACACCAATCTTACCACCTGGATCTAACATCCTTAATCACTTCATCCTTGAAATGGATCACACGAGATATTATTCTTAATTCCTTAGGATATTATTCTGAAAATGATTCATCCGTCTTAATGCTCATGGCACAAACTCACGCATGAGAGATAGCTCCTGATCTCTCCGAACAAAACTCTACAAGTTCATTCCCTTTCCTTAAGAAATCTCGGAAGAACTCAGCGAATGAGACAACGCTTACCACCGTACTCCTTAGATGTATATAGACAATTCTCCTTACTGAATCTTTAATTCATCGGGATTATCAACATATCCTTAACTGTAACCTTTCCTCTCAACATGACCGCTCCACAACTTAATCTTCCTCAAAAAGTTGCATCCGTTCTTATAGATGACATACTCTATGTATGAAGAAGAATCTTAGGAGTGGATTTAGATTTAAACAACAGAGTCGACCCTGGGATTAACCACACATGGGACGAACATCTAAGTTGTTCACAATACTCCACCACCATAAGTCCGACAGTCTTTATCCTTACTTGGCATAAGCTGTTCCCGACACTTACATGGTTTTGTATGAACAACTAATTCGCAATGATAACACATTCTGAAATTTTTCAAAACACAGAAACACTTCATTAACATCAAACATTACATGAATTGACAAAAGTCGATCAGGCAGATCTTAACACCACGGAGATTACCGACACACGTCGTTAATCCTTAATCTTAAAGAAAGTCTTAACACAAATACAACTTAATGGATCAGGGTTCTTCTCCGTTGGCTTGACTCATTATGAAGAGTCGTTGCCCTTGGCCCTGAAGACCCCATAGGCGCTTTGCCTTTATTACGAGCCATAGACTGCTCAGGAGTGGATACCACTAGCCTTGGGTTCTGTCCACCTCCAACATTTGACGCCTAATAAGACTGCATTGGTCCCTGACCCTTCAGTCTGCAGTATGTTCTTATGTGGCCTTCCCTTCCACAATTATGACACATCCTCTTGTCCTTTTGGCAAACAAAACTTTTATGCCCCACTTCACCATAATTATGGCACTGAATTGCTCCGCCGCTCCAACCTGAGCCTCTGGCAGAGTCCGACTGAGTTGTCTCGGTCTTAGCACGACCAGACCTTTCAAACTTGGTAGGCGATGCCGATCGTTTGAATGAACCAACCTGGCGATCCTGTTGCCCACCCTTTCCCTTAACTTGCTTCTCCCTCTTAAAGGCAGACTCCTCCAATGTGACTTCCGTCTTGTAGGCTACATCAACATATTGTTCTAACGTAGAACAACCATGTCGCAACATTAGAGGCTTGATCTCTGGATTCATCCATCCATGGAAGTACCAGATCTTCTGCTCCTCGGTTGACACCTCAGGTCCAGCGTACTGCATCAAGTGATTGAACTTAGCTGCGAGCTCAGTCACCTTTAACCCATCAGTCTGTGGGTACAGAAATTCCTTATGCTTCTCCTCCCTCATAGCTCGGGAAAAGAAACGGTCGGTCATCTTGGTTTTGAACATGCTCCAATTCAGCTCGGGATGGTCAGCCAGACCGGTGCTCTCCCACCATTCGCTATCCATATCCTTGAGTTGAAGGGAGGCGATGTGCACTTTTCCAGCCTCAGTGCAATTAATGTTCCGGAACAACCGTTCCATATGTGAGAACCAATAGGTTACCCTGACCGGTTCTCCAGTACCGTCATAGCTGTCAGGCCTCATTGAACTCATGGCTTTTAACGCTTGCCCGTAAGTTCCTCTGTTTCTGACAACATTGATCTGAGGTACTTGCTCCACTGACTCCTCGACTTCAGGAGTAGCTTGAGAACTGGACCACCTTGAGCTTGTGGTGCAACTGGTCGCATGACATCTGTGATTGCCTGCATGACAATTTCTCGAATTGCCTCCACTGCTGCAGCATCAAACAACATCGGAGCGTTGGCCTGAGCTTGGCCATTGCCTCCCTGGTTATTGTTAAAGACAGACTCACGCTCTCCTGTTGGGTCTGCAACATTCCTTGCATTTGGTCTATGGTCATTACTCGGCCCAGCACCAGCACGGATAACGTTCCTTGTGTTCACCATCTGTTTACCGATCAAATTCCAAGGATTTTATCACGTTAGTATCTTCTGATATACTTATTGTAATAAAATCAACTTAGAATAGATCAACTTGGTAATTTCTATTGATGAACTAAAACCGAGTTACTAGGTTCTACAACCTTAACTCAAAATGAGAGAACTGGGAATTCAAGCCTTATTGGGTATAGCGAAACCACCTTGGCTTCTCCCGGTTCCTCTGAAGAGAATAGAATGCACCCATATCATACGGGGCAATGGGGAATGAATTAGTCTTTCTAGATATAGAAGCAAACTTACTATATCAGACCATATAGAAGACATGACTATGAACGGTGTTTTCAAACTCTTTTCACTTTGAAAAAAATTCAGATCCCTTCTTAAAGCATTTTCAAAAACGGATAAATGATTTATAAAAATCCCAAACCCGTTTTAAAACAACCTTTGGCTCTGATACCACAACTGTAACACCCCCAAAACTTAACCCTTTTTGGAAAGGTATTACCGCCAGTGACCCCAGTGTTCCTTACCGAGATCACCCAAGGCTTTACCGTTTAAATACAAATCATGAAATACAATGATACAAAATGATAACCTTATTCATATAAAACACGAGTCCCGGGATTACATCCCAATCCCGAATAGGACAAACACAGAGTTTAAATAAATTACAACGGAAATCTTAAACAAGGTACAATGGAAGACTTTTAAAAGATATTACAAAAAGGGTTGTGATCGCAATGATCACCTGCCCAAGGATCTCAACCTGATTAAAAGAATTTATAAAAAACGTCGGAAAACCACCGTCGACTCCATAGTCCTTCTAGTCTTCTCATCTACACTCTATCTGATGTGCCGAATCGAACGGATGACACCAGCCCACATGCGGAGAACAAAGTTCGTGGGTTAGTCTACTTAAATAGACTAGCAAGGGTAAAAAGCAGAGTGGTTCCAGTGATCGAAACCGTTTACTATCATTGTCCCTCGAATAATAACCGAAGGGACGATACATAAGGCGGCGCTTTCACGGAATAACAACAAGAGGTATGCATGAGAGAAGATTCTGGAAGACTTCATCTTCACAGAAATCGACTCGAAAAGAGACTCCAAGAGATTGAGTCTTTAAGAAAATATGACAAATCTAGAATTTTTAAAGAATCATACAACAATGATTTTAAAAGTTGACTGAGATGCTTCAGTTCACGACCAACCTCATCGCATACAGCGAATCCAGATCGGAAAGAGAACGTACTACATTCAAGTCGAGACGAGCTTTCCTAGCTGCACTATTACTTAGCTGCACTACTCGCCAAAGGTTTATTAATCATGTGCACTCGGGCACATATCTTATTTAATTACAAAACACACATTACTGAAACACGTTAATGTTATTAAGAGCGGCACATAGCTTAAATCTCAGGGTGACAATCATGTCGACCCAAATTAAAACACACACAACCCACACGCGGGACTTAACATTATTAAGCGGAGAAACAACGGCGTTATTATTACACCGGGTGACCTTACGTTCACCCTGATTACACTACAGTGCTTACACTTTAATTATGTGCTTAACTGTACTTATCTTATTAAATTACAACACCCACACACACAGTGTTGAGGCTTTTAATATTATTCCGAGAACACGGAAGTTATGATGACACCGGGTGATCTTACGTTCACCCTGATTGCACTGCCACAACGCTTACAGTTTAATTTACAGGGTGACAGTTACGTCCACCCCAATGCACTAGCTAAGTGCTTAAAACACAGGACTGCAATTAAGCTCATCCAACGACGCTTGCAAGGCGCTTAAAATACTTCAGATCCTTACATGTGGATAAGAAGCATAGGTCATGACCCTTAAATTATTCGGCAATAACCCCGAGGAATATTATGATTTAAAGAAACGACAAATCCTTACTTGGATTAGCGTTCCCACGAATATTAAATTATAAAGAAACGACTAATCCTTACTTGGATTAGCGTTCCTACAAACACTCGTGTTAACTAAACAGTCTAACACATCAATTATTCACATTAAAGCCATCCAGGCAATTAACTTAAACATAGAGATAATAGAAACAGCTAATCCTTACTTGGATTAGTTTTCCTATTAATCCACACAAATGCCCGGAAGGCGAATCACAGATAATAGCGTCGTTCTAGCAGATATACAACCTATTATATGATTTTCCAAAACAGTTTATAAAACCTTTTCCAGATAAACACATTAATCATTCCAAATTAATTACTCAGATAAACAACTGATAATTAATGTAAATATGGAACGATGAGCAAGAGCGAACCGCCACTTGCCTTAGTCCGCTGCAGATCTAGAACAAAGCAGAGACAACGGGATTCCGGGCTCGACACGCGTATAGCTCCACTAGCATAAACACCTTCGAGTCGACCCAAAAAGGAACCCTAGTTTAGATCCGACATAACTAGTACGAATCTAAGGAAAGACGAAAGGAAACCGAAAAAAACGACGACAACCAACCAAGCCAAAGCCACGAAGGCCTTCTGGGCACTGGCGGCGGTCGCCGTTCTTGGCGGCGGTCCCCGCATTCATCACGGCGGTCGCCGTGAAGAACACGGCGGTCGCCGTGACGAACTCAGACGACACAGAACGAGAGAAATCTCACCCCAAAACACGAGCGGTTCGGCCTCCTTCGACTTGCTTTGGCTTCTAACCTCCAAGGCTAACCCAAAAGCTTCACAAAGGCACTCAGGAAACACACCAAAGCAACACCGGCGAGACCTTCAAAAATTCCGGCAAAGGGCACAACTCCGGCGAGAGAGAGATTCTGAGATGAAGCTTCTGATTCAGTGTTTAATCCGATCCCAGACCTCTCCTTTTATAGCCACAAACCGAGGGAGCTCAGTGATGGCTAGGAAGGCAACGTGGAGGGCTACAACGGCGGTCGTCAGATGACTCCGGAGACCATCGGGCAAAAACCTCCAGACAACAACTACGGCGGGCGCCGTAATAACTGCGGCGGGCGCCGTCATCAATGCGGTGGGCACGCAGCGGTCGCCGTAAATGCGGTGGTGGCCATCGCGGCCAGCTAGAAGCTGACACACTGACTCCTCGGGCCCAACCACGGCGGTCGCCGTTTCTGAACGGCGGTCGCCGTTTCTCCCTTTTCCCGCCCATTCAGCTTTGAACGGACCTGACGTTAAACCGGGATAAAAATTATCGTACGCGAACGACAATTAAAATCTAAGGCACCTTGTCTGTATATTATTTCACTGAGAAAAATATTACAGATACAGAGCACATTACAGAATGTCTCAAACTCTCTGTATTAAATCCGACGTACTAAACGGGTGTTCGGGAAAATTCCAAAAATTCCAAAAATAATCCTTACCGAATTACGGGGTATCACAGTGTTCTAATGCAGAATGGAAGGTCATTGCATATGCTTTTCGTCAACTCAAACTGTATGAGAGAGTTGAACATGAGATACAGATGGCTGCTAGAATTGCTTAAGGATTATGGAAAAGATATTGTGTATCAATCAGAAAGGGCTACTGTGGTAGTTGATGCTTGAGTAGGAAGTTGACACTCGAGTATGTGATTGCTTGTCTGACAGTTCTGCCGGATTGCAACTGGAATGGTGAAGGATGAAAGCGAAATTGTTCAGGAAAGAGCGGATACAGCAGCATGCAATGAAATGGAATGTTGAGTAAGATATCAGTGAGGTTGCTCAGGAAATGGTGTTCGGATTTTTGTTCAGAAAGATGGAATATGGTGATTTCAGAATCGCTTATGTGTGCCAGCTGGTAAAGATATTAGAGAATGGATTCTCAAAGAAGGTTATTCTTCGGCAAGCCCTGTATATTCTGGAATCAGTTATGCGAGACAGTTATCCGAACCTGTTTGATCTAGTTTCGAGGACGAAACTCTTATAAGGAGGGGAGAATGAAATACCCCAAAGGCTATAAAAATGGCAAAATGGTAAATAAAAGATTTAAGGCCTTATAAAAATCTGAATTTGGAATTGGGATATTTAGGATGAAATATCTGCTTAGGGTATACTTATCATCAAAATTTGGAATGGGAATTTGAGGGAAATTTGGGAAAGTGGCCAGCAAAGCACTGAAGCTCCCTTTCCATTTCTTTCTCTCTTCCGCTGAACCATACTCCCTCTCGGTGAAGCTCCCTGTTCTCCCGTGCCCAGCTCAGTGGTTCATCTCCTCCGGCGAGCCACCTTGGACCGCGGTTCCTCCTCCTCCCTTGGCTGAGCGCGGTTCATTGTTTGCTGTTACGGTGGTGCCGAGAGCTGCTGGTGCTGTTGCGAGCTGTTGCGTGCTGTGCGGAGGGGCGCATTTCTACTTCCTGGCGACGGGCAGCCAGATCCAAAGCCGCAAACCAGCTGTTGTTTGCTGGAAGTTGCTGGCTGCGTGTTGGTGTGCTGATGTTCCGGCGCCGAAGAAGACGGAACCGGGGCCGAGTTCAGCAGAACAACAAGGTAAGATCGATGTATGTGTGAGGGTTTACCTCCAATCTGAATTTTCGGGTTGGTTTGTGTTGTTGATTTAATTGTGGTTGATTGTTGTTGTTGTCCTGTGGGGACGGAATTTCTTTGCTGAATTTTGGGGTCGTTTTGGCTGATGTGCGTAGTTGGGAGTTGGACTGAAATTGGGTTGATTTTGGGGTGTGATTTGCCTAATTAATTAAGGTTGAGTTTAGGGTTGAATTTGGGGGTTTATTAGTAGTGCATTTGTATGAGTTAATTAATTCCAGGGAATTGCTCGGATGGTTATTTCAGGTTTGTTCGGGTTGATTGGAGATCTCTGGAGTCGTCGTTGCGGTTCGACTTGAGGCAAGAGGATCCTTGCTAACTTATATATTTTTTATAAATTGATTTATGCTTAATTTATTTCATAATTAAGTTTACCGTTGCTTGGTTGAAAGTGGGTAAGTGTGCGTGATAGTAATTGTCTGGTATCGTGATTGATTAAATGTGGACGCGGTAGTCAATTGTGACTAAATATGATTGATTGTTGTAAATAGTGTTGTTGGATTGAATGTGTGTGTGTGTGTGTGTGGATCGTATGTGTGTGTTGGATTGAATGTGTGTGTGTGTGTGTGTGTGGATCGTATGTGTGTGTTGGATTGAATGTGTGTGTGCGTGTGTTGGATTGTGTGTGTGTGAATGTGTGGGTACATTAGTAATTGTCACGTGTTGTAGATGGACTGATGTGGTTTGATTGGATTATTGATTTTAAAGTTACTTGGGTGAATATATATATATATATATATATGTGTGATATTGTGTGATGATGTGTGTGTGAGGATATGTGATAATGTGTGATGATGTGTGTGTGATGATATGTGATAATGTGTGATGAGGTGTGGTTATGTGATTTTGACTGTCGTCGTGTTGTTTGATTGGTTGGTATGGTGATGGATAGTTGGTTTGGATGTTGTGAATTATCTCACCCGGTGATGTGGTGGTGGAGACGGGGATGTTGTGAATTGTCTCACCTTGGTGATATGGGGGTGGAGACGGGGATGTTGTGAATTGTCTCACCTTGGTGATGTCGGGGTGGAGACGGGGATGTTGTGAATTGTCTCACCTTGGTGATGTGGGGGTGGAGACGGAGATGTTGTGAAGTGGTAATTGTGTGAAAGGGTTGCTTGCGTACCTGATTAAGTGGTTGTTTGAAGTGATATATATGTATATTTTAATTGTTTGTGATTGGTTGAATATGAGTTGAGTTATCTTTCTTGGTTGCTTGGTCGGATATGGTGATGACTAATATATATTGATTATTGTTGTATTGATTGAATGTTATGATGATGAAATGGGTATGTGCGTGTGATATGAATTGTCTTGTAGCGTATCTGATTAAATGTTGACGTGGTAGTCAAATATGACTAAAGGTGATTAGTGTATATTGACACGTGTGTGTGTGTTGGATTGTGTGTGTGTGTTGGATCGTGTGTGTGTGTTGGCTTGAATGTGTATGTGTGTGTGTTGGATCGTGTGTGGGTGTTAGATTGAGTGTGTGTGAGTGTGTGTATATTGGTTGTGTGTTGAATAGTGGTTGTGATTGTGAGTTTCGTGTGTTATAGTTGTTGGTTGTAACTAGTCAAGGTGGTAAATTCTGTTGGTATGGTTGTTGTTGGTAACTGGTGGATTGTGAAGGTTAATTGAATTTGTTGTGTAGTGCAGTAGTGAGTTCAGTCTAATTGATTAGCTGTGGTTGTAAGTCAGTCGTAAGATGTGTATGTGCATAGAGTTGTTGTTTGAGGTATTAGTAATGGAGAGGAAGTTGGATTGGATCGTTCTTTTCATTTATGCTTGTGATGAGTTAAGGTTGGATGGAAGAGATTAGTATCATGTAGAATTGGATAAGATTGAGTATTGGATGATTATGTGATAGAGTGTGTTTCTGTTTAGGCGTGTATTTTATGTTGATTGGTCTGTTGATATGGTATATATTGTATGTATATATTGTATGATCTGTTGTTGTTTGGTATTGTTTGATTGTCGTGATAACTCTATGGTTTTGAAACTGTTTTGGCTCGGCTAGTCTTGCCATAGTCTTTCAAAAGACTGACCAACTGCGGTTTACGTGCCGCGGTTGGCTGGGGTATCGGGTCCCCCAGTCAATCAGGCTTTGCAGATTTAGCGCCAGCAAGGAGGATCCTGATCACCGTCGGTTTGGAGTCGAAGGCTTTACTCTTTTGGTTTGGACTTTGACTTGGTTGTGCGTGTCGTTTTGGTTTTGGACCTTTTATGGGTCGAACTTGTTGTATTGGTTTTTGGTTTGTAAAGTGTTGTATTTTCTGTAGGTTAAGTTTGATTGTGGTTTCAAACTCTGGATAGGTTTTACAGGTTGTACAGGTTTTTCCGCTGTGTTGCTTTTGGTATATATTATGTATGGGATATGTTTTGCAAATTTTTATTTCACCCGCCTTATAGTCCTTCGGGACTATGACACTGTAGCACCTCTGGCCCGGGGTGTTACACTTCTAGTATTTGGTAATCTAATGGAACCGATGGACCTCGGTTGATCAAGTAAGATGTTGTATTGACTGCTTCTGCCTAGAACTGCTTCGATAGACCTGACTGTATACGAATACTTCTGGCTCTTTCTGTCAACGTTCGGTTCATACGCTCAGCTACACCATTTTGTTGAGGTGTACCCGGCACTGTTCTCTCCATTCGGATCCCGTGTTTATAGCAGAAATTTTAAATATGTTGTCCACATATTCACCACCATTGTCGGTTCTAAGCCTTTTGACTTTCAAACCTGTCTCATTTTCAACCATGGCTTTCCATCTCTTGAAAGCCTCAAAAACTTCAGACTTGTATTTTAGAAAATATACCCATACCTTTCGAGAGTGATCATCGATGAAAGTCACAAAGTAGTGTTTCCCTCCAATGGATGAAGTAGTTGTTGGTCCCCAAACTTCAGAGTGGACAAGCTCTAATCTTTCCTTCTTTGGGATTCTACCATTTGTCTGAAAGCTCACCCTTTTCTACTTTCCAAGTATGCATCCTTCACACATGTCCACCTCTACTGACTGTAGACTCGGTAGTTTCCCTTTCGAATGCATAAGTTTCATCCCTTTCTCACTCATGTGGCCAAGTCTCTGGTGCCACATATTGGAATCTCCATTCCCTACTGCAACTGCAATTGAACAGCACACCCTTACTGTCATGTAAAGAGTACGACTCTTTTTGCCATGAGCAATTGTCATTGCACCCCTTGAGATCTTCCAATTATCACCAAGGAAGCTTGTGTTATAGCCTTCGCTGGCCAATTGCCCAACTGATACCAAGTTCTTTGTTAGGCCGGGGATGTGTCTAACATCTTTTAGCTCCCATACAAACCCATTCAACTTGATCTACACTACACCTTTACCAATGATTGAACAAGGTTGATCATCACCAAAGTACACATTTCCAAGGTTTCCCGAGACATATCTCTCGAAGAATTCTTTCTTCGAAGTGGAATGAAATGATGCTCCAGAATCTAACTCCCAAGACTCTTCCCTGCTCTCCAAAGAGCATATCAACGCATCATCTCCTTCTAAGGTTGAAGTAACATTTGCCTATGCCTTTGTCTCTTGGTTCTTCGGTGCATTCTTGCACTGATTTTTGTAATGCTCGGTCTTCCCACAATTCCAACACTCAATAGTCTTCGAGCTAGATGAATTATTTGGGTTCCTTGATTTTGACCTATTATCTCTTGATCTACCGTGATAGCTTGATCTTCCGTGTCCATTCCCTCTGGTTGAATTTCTTCCTCTTGACTCTATATGCAAAACTGAAGAGGTTGATGATTCACCCGACCCTCTCCGTTTGATCTCTTCACTGAGAACCAGATCACGAACATCATCAAATTTCAACTTATTGCTTCCTGACGAGCTACTCACAGCCGTGACAGTAGCATTCCAACTGTCTGGAAGAGATGACAAAAGTATCAATGCTCGTACTTCTTCCTCAAATTCAATTCCAACATAACTCAATTGGGTTGTGACTGTATTGAGTGCATTCATATGTTGAGCTACGGATGCGCCTTCCGTCATCCGCAAATTGAATAACCGCCTCATCAAATGAACTTTGTTTGAGGCCGATGGCTTCTCATACATATTGGAGAGAGCCTCCATAAGACCCGCCGTGGTCTTTTCCTTCGCTATGTTAAAAGCAACATTGCGAGATAACGTTAATCAGATGACTCCAAGGGCTTGTCTATCAAAAAGATTCCATTCTTCATCTTTCATAGCCTCTGGCTTCTTTCCTGAGAGAGGCTGATAAAGATTTTTCTGATATAGGTAATCGTCTATCTGCATTTTCCAAAATCCGAAATCTGCACCATCGAATTTTTTGAGTTTCACCTTTCATTCATCTGCAGCATGGCTCCCACTCAAATCTGACTTCCTTTGGATCGTTTAGAACCAAATGCTCTGATATCAATTGTTGGGAAAAAATACATAACTTTTCCTATTAATCAGATTTGTGTGAATGCGAAATAATAGAGAAAATAACAAACAACATCAATACTTGAAAATTGTGTTTGAATCTCTAAATCTGCTTTAACTATAATGGTAACTAAATGGTTACAAAATAACTCACAATCCAATATTCCCTTACAACAAAATACTCTCGAAAGCTTCTCCGTTTAATCTAAACGAGCTTTCCTCTCCTTTATGTTTATGGAATTGAATACATAACAAATGAATTACAAATATATATATATATATATCAACAAAACAACCAAAAATAACTAATGGCGTTAAGAAACTCTCAATTTCAATCTCTCATTCAATTACCCTTAAAATGAGGATGATTATTCTTCTTCTTTTCATTTGTAATCAAAAATAGCTTTATGGCTATTTTCTAACACTAATTAAGTGATTGTCGAAGCTATGGAACGTGAGACACGATGGACGAAGCTGAAGCAATATTACATAAGTAAAAATCTAATGCCCAAAAACAAAAGGTTAATTCCTCCATAATGATCATCCATAAAGGATGAGTTAGGGCCTAATTAAAATCAGGGGCCGAAACACGTAATTGATGGACAACATGTTGATATTGTTGGTCTGAGGGATGAAAGAGGCATGGTTATTTCGACACTACAACCACATCAAACATAAATCACCACTACTTCATAAACTAGTTTTGTAAGCTAGACACACCCTAAATATGTAGTTTTATCGGTCATCTAAACTGTAGAGATCTATTTAAAATCTGAAATTGTGAACAAAACAAGATCTAAGTACATGAATAACTCCACCCATTGTCAATTGATCGATTTTGGGTTGAAACCTCGTGTGCTTATGTGATGGGTTTTGTACATGTGCCCACACGAACGTATACATCCCGTGATTGTTCCACTGGAGTTTCACATAAAAAAATCTCATTCATTTCTCTTAAGTCCTAACCCTACTGACCTAGAATACTCTTCATTTTACTAATCAATTTATTGTTGATCACATTACGATGGCTTGAATTATTGATATATGTTTCCTTGGTTGATAAATATTTGGGTTTGTTTGGATTACGCATTATCTGACATTATAATTCTAGATAATGCGTAATCCAAACAAACCCTTAATGTATCAAATTACTCAAATATTATAACTTACGCAAAATTGTTTTCAACGTGCCTTTCCAGTCTACCTTTGCATCCATCACATTTCAAAAGACTGTCTCAATAAAAAACCAAGTTCCTCTTTACCCCTACAAACTCGAGTCCTCCATAACTTGTAACTCAAACTACACCATGGTTACAACATGCCCTTCAAACTATCCTCCACAAAGCTCGTCCCCGGCCCCACAACAAAACACCTCAGCACAACCCACGTGTCCCGAGTACTTCAGGTGGATCCACGAGGACCTGAAGCCATGGACGAAGAAAGAGGTCACAAGGGAGATGGTAGAAGAGATCGAGAGGAACAAGAGATTCAGGCATTTTAGGCTGACCATAGTCAACGGGACGGCGTATGTGAAACAATTGATATCATGAACAATAAACACATTTCTCACATCAAGTATATGATATTTTAATTTAAAACTTTAGTTTGATGTTTATAATAAAAACAATACCCGAAACACTATAAAAATCTTATTAAGATTAATCTGTTGAAAATTTGCTAAAAGAAGTGACTAACGTATAAAGAATGAAGAAAAAACTACAATTTTACATGTCAAAAAAGCTTATTATGATTAAGATGAATTGAGAAATGAATAATTTGATTGTGTTATGAAAATGAAGTACAATATTAATCATAAGTTGTATATAGCTAAATTTGTGAGTGTATTTATATATACAGGATTTTGGATGCATGGTTTCCGACCCAACTCATTTGATTCACTTTCTCTTTCATCGTATGGAATTGATGAGATCTTGAAAACAAAAATACATAATCAATTATAAATATAAAAAAGGTATTTGATGTGTTACATTATCAGTATAAGTTATTTGATAGTTAGCTTGGTTTAAATTTACTTGAACGTACAAATTTTAATTTCTATAACGTTAGTTGAAGCTCGACGTATGACTTGATAAAGTTGGTCCAAAAGCCTTCTAGTGATTCAAAAGAGGATGAATTTAATATGTATATAAATTATATTGATTTTGATGAGCCTCCTCATAGTTTTTTATCAACAATATTAAATTGAGAGATGTGATATAGTTGTAAATTATACTATAAATATTAAGATCTTTTAAACAAATATATGCAATTTATAAATTTGATTCCAAATATCTCCATCAATTATTTCTAATTAAGATCTTTGCTAACAAATATTGATATATTAAATATATGTAAAATGATTGCCTCAATATATACTTGTTTTTATTTGTTTAAAGATATGAAATATATGATAGCTTACGATGTAGTAAAAGATTAAGGTAATATTTATTGCTTTAATTTTTGTAAAGGTTGGATGATGTGACATTTTGTAGAGTCCGACGTGTAGACAAATTCAATATGAGGCCGAAAGGTCAGCGAGAGGTCTCTCCTTTAGGAGCTCTAAAATGAGTATTAATAAAAGTTCAAAAATAGATACAAAAGAAAAGAAATAATAGACCGTAAATTCGAATTGAAAGTGCATAGAAAAAAAATTAGAGAAATTTTCAAATTACAAAATTTTAGTTTTTTTATTTCTAAATGCTAGTATCATAAAATTTGAAAGGAGATGTGAACTAATATATAAGAGTATAAGTTTTATTTTCAAAATAACTTTTAAAATACATAGATGAAGTACATTGTAAGTAAATACAAAATAATTTTGATATGATTTTACTGTATAATTATTTTCTTAAGTACCTCAATTTATATTCTATTTTATGACTAAAAATATTGCATTGCTATTTGGAGTCCACCCTAGATTACTTCATAACACCACCCTATACACATAAACAATGTTCTAAAAATCTAGGCCCGCCTAGGCCCCGTCTAGGCGGTAGGCGGCCCCGTCTAGGCGCTAGGCGGTCATCCACCGCCTAGGACCGCGCCTAGGGCCGCCTAGGCGAGAAGAAGTCTCAGATGTTGTGGAAGTAGCAACATCTAAGAAGATGACGAATGAAAAGAACATAGTTTTGGGTGAGACTTTGTAAAATAAGGCATATTATTATAAACCAAACCTCATCCCAACATAGTTTCATAAACATTAATGGATTTGGAAGAACATAGTCAAATAATCACATGGCACAAAAAATTAATTATTAATCCTCCTAGGCCCCCGCCTAGTCCTCTAGGCGCTAGCCCCCCTCCCTCCCTCACTCACCGCCAAGTTTCCACCTAGCGACTTTTAGAACATTGCACATAAATATATAATTTTATCAAATTACAATTTGTGCCACTCCCATTCCTCTTCACCCTAAACCTCTCTACCTCTCCAACTCTCCCTAAAAATCAATCTCCATACCTCTCTTCCACTTCATCATCCAAGCATTTCTCTTCATCAAATTTCGGATTGGCTCATCAAATTCGTGGATTTGGCTTAGTGAAATTTCGAATTTGGCTCATCAAATTCATTCTTCCTCATCAAAGGTAAGTTTATCAACTTGTTTTGGGTATATTCGTACTTAGGGTTTCAAAATTGATTTTTGGGTATTATTAATTTAATTTGCCTTATAAATTTGAAGTTTTAGGTTTATAGATGAATAATGTGTGTAATGGGTAAGAGGTAGATAGATTTTGGGTTGAAATCGTTGTTCGTTTTGGGTTGAAATTGTTCTTCGTTTTGAGTTCAACCAAGTTCTGCAGAACTCATCTTCTTCTGAGGAAGAAGACGAGTTCGGTCCATCACGGACGAATGCAGCTCGTCCGTGACGGACAAGATGCTTTTGTCCGTCATGGATGGACTGCATTCGTCTGTGTCGGGCGAATGCAGCTCGTTCGTCAAGGACGAAAGCAGTCCATCCGTGACGGTGGAACACTTCCATTCCATCCTTCACGGATGGTGTTTTTTTATATTCGTCGCTTCTACCTTCCGTGGTCAATCTACGGACAAAATGAACTTATGTATTATTTTGCAGATGGATGAGACTAGATTGGGGTGTGCTCGTAGAAGAGACACAAATCGCCAGATAGATCGTCAGTATGTCCAAACACGTCGTAGGCCGTCAAGAGGGCCAGAAGATATGTCTGCATATCAAATGCCCGCTGCATATCAGATGCCCGTAGCATATCAGATGCATGCTGCATATGAGCCATCACTTACTTACGAGCCGTCAAGAGGGCTAGAAGATATGCCTGCATATCAGATGCCCGCTGCATATCAGATGCCTGATGCATACGAGCCATCACTTACTTACGAGCCGTCCTTGACGGACGAGTTTCATGTGACAGAGAGAGGGGATGACATAGACAGAGAGGAACCGACTGCTTCTACACACGATGATCCCCCAGCTTCAACTGCACACAATGATCCCCCAGCTTTAGCTGCACACAATGATCCTCGGGCCCCAGTTGCACGTCGAACTCGATAACAGGCACCGCGAAGACATGGTAGAGGAGCGGGTGGGATGGTAATAGATCCGTTTCTGACTACGTCTTGCGCTGGAGGCCCTCGTGTGCCAGGCCTTTTGCATAGTTTCGAAGCCCATGTGGCGCACCATATTTATCAGGGCAAGGTAAGTAAATTATGAATCTGTAATTGATTTAACTGTTATTTAATTTTATTGTTATATTTCCATCATTTCACTGTTTTTTGTTTTACAAGAGTGGAAGACACTGACAGTTCAGTTAAGAGCTGAACAACTAAAAGCATGGAGGCTAGATGATGTATCTCCATGGTGTATGCTCGCCAGAAGCAGCGGCCTTACTCACCTGCAGGACATCATGTATGATCATATCAATGTGCCAATGATTTATGCGTTTATTGAGAGATGGCAGCCAAAGACCAACACTTTCCACATGCCATGGGGAGAGATGACGGTTACTCTCCATGATGTGTGTCTTATCATGGGTATCAGCATAGGGGGAGATGCAGTTATACAACCGATTTTTGAAAGGGTGATGGACATGAAAAGTTTGAGACGCCTACAAGGTGCACAGGCAATGGAGTTCTTTAGGATGACACCAGAAATGATGTCTACCTTAGAGGCTGAGAGTCGAGGATTCCAGCACGAGGCGCTACACAGACATTGCCTGAGCCCAGATATGCAAGACTATCATGAGGTCGTCGCTTCAGGTTATATGTTATACCTCATTGGTTCCACGCTCTTTCCTGACAAGTCGCAGCACCGGATTCATGTGGCATATTTGGGCCCCGTACAGGATCTCGCGACTATTCAGACTAGTTCATGGGGATCGGCTGCTCTTGCACATTTGTACCGAGAACTAGGAGAGTGTTCACATTTTGGCTGTCGAATTATGTCTACATGTACCACCCTATTGCAGGTAACAATTTTATTGTATTTTTTATTTTGTTTATCATTTCATACGTTTTGGCCAAAAAGTACAACTGTCTTATCAAGCAGCCAAAAGTACATAATATCCTTACACAAACTAGTCATCCGACAAATTCTGAATTGACTTGCGACCGCGTTTGACTTTAACATCATTCTTGTACTCGTGCAAACGCAAAAGAAACTGATTGATCAAATGAGACGCAGAGTCGTGATGGTATATCTGCCACAAGCTATATAGGTCTGGTAATGGTGAATTCTCAGACAGGGACACCTACAATACGAATCACAAGTATGTTACGTAATTAAAAAAACAATTTACTCCCAAGTTGTAAGAAGGTTAGTGATATACCGAAATGTAATGAGCCTCCGCTTTCGACAAACAGATGAAGATCGTCTGAATCGTTGTGACATTGGACCGATCCATCGAAACATTTAGAGGCAGAAAAGTATGGTTCAAGGCACCCAACACGACAAAGGCGCAATTGAAAGTAGTAGCTACCAGGAAGCCCATGTCTGGAACTCAAAACCAAGTATCCTTTGGGGCAAAACCCACCCTAGAATGATCAAGGGCCTGTCGCAAGGAAGTTAAGTCATAATTGTAACACCCCCAGGTCAGTGGTGCTACAGTGCCATAGTCCCGAAGGACTATAAGGCGGGTGAAATAAAAATTTGCGAAACATAACCCATATATATCAAAAGCAGCACAGCGGAAAACCTGTACAACCTGTCCAGGGTTTGAAACCACAATCAAACTTAACCTACAGAAAATACAACACTTTACAAACCAAAAACCAATACAACAAGTTCGACCCATACAAGGTCCAAAGCCAAAACGACACACACAACCAAGTCAAAGTCCAAACCAAAAGAGTAAAGCCTTCGACTCCAAACCGACGGTGATCAGGATCCTCCTTGCTGGCGCTAAATATGCAAAGCCTGATTGACTGGGGGACCCGATACCCCAGCCAACCACGGCACGTAAACCGAGGTTGGTCAGTCTTTTGAAAGACTATGGCAAGATTTCTCAAGCCAAAACAGTTCAAAACACATACATATATCACCAATCAACTCACAACAACGACAACACGCCACACAGTATATAATATCATAACTATACTTAATCATATCAACCAACCAATGCCAACCACATGTCAAAACATATACACACACTATCACATACCATTCATTACACATCCTTATCCAACTCTTCACTATACTAACCTCAATCAATCCATCATCAAACTCATCACAAGCATAAACGAATAAAACGATCCAATCCAACTTCACTGACACGTCCAATCCATCCTTCTCTCTATTACTAATACCTCAATCAACAACTCTATGCACATATACATCTCTTACTACTGACTTACAACCAAAGCTAACCAATAAGACTGAACTCACTACTGCACTACACAACAAATTCAATTAACCTGCACATCCACAAACACATAAGCATCAACGAGATAATCATCACATATAAACATAAAGAAAATAACGACCCAGGCCAGCCACCCTTCTGGTGCCGCCTGTTCGTTAACATGGACTGTAACTCATACAATCAAATTCAACCCTTGTTGGCCCACACCCTCAAGATGGGAAACCAACCTCCACACTTAATCAACATAACCATCTTCCTGCAACTAGTTACCACCAACAATCATACCAACAGAGATGCATATCACAACTAACTACAATAACCAACATTTGACAACAAGTCAAACTAGCCAACAATCAATATCTAACATAAAACCAAACTAAACACACAGTCAATATTTACCAACACAAGCACTAAATCAAACGACACCAATCATCATCACGAAACCACTTTAATCAGGTACGCAACCAACATCCAACACAAAACCACTTAATCAGGTATGCAACCAACATTCAATACATAATCAACACACAACCACCAACCCTCCAATCCAACCTCCATCTCCACCACCACATCACCGAGTGAGACAATCCACAATACCTCCGTCTACACCACCACATCACCGGGTGAGACAATTCACAATACCTCCGTCTACACCACCACATCACCGGGTGAGACAATCAACACACACAACCACCAATACCTCCAATCCAACCTCCGTCTCTACCACCACATCACCGGGTGAGACAATCAACACACACTTTCCGGATGGGACTTTCACCATCCAACCCTTGGCCCTTAACGATGTAGGCGTGCACCCTACGCGGTTTGGTGAGACTATCATCACCTGACCCTTCGACCTTCGGGGGTTCATACCCACCGAGGCCCTAAATATAAGGACTTTCACCAACCAACAACATTCCACCACTACCCGACACCAATTCAAACACTTCATACGACAACCAATCAAATATCACATAATCGCATACACACACACAATCCAACACACACACACAAACTCAATCCAACACACACACACACACACACACATATTCAATCCAACACACGCACACACACGATCCAACACACGCACACACACGATCCAACACACTCACACACACACACATTCAATCCAACACACACACACACACACACATTCAACACACACCCATTCAATCCAACAACACTATTTACAACAATCAATCATATTTAGTCACAATTGACTACCGCGTCCACATATAATCAATCACGATACCAGACAATTACTATCACGCACACATACCCATATTCAACCAAGCAACGGTAAACTTAATTATGAAATAAACTGGGCATAAATCAATTTATAAAAATATAAGTTAGCAGGAATCCTCTTGCCTCAAGTCGAACCGCAACGACCCCAGAGGTCTCCAAACCACTCGAACGAACCTGCGAAATCAATCCAAGCAAATCCCTGACATTAATTCAAATCAAACCACAACTAGAAAAACCCCTAAATTCAAACCCTAATTCATACCTTCAAAAATTTCAGCAACCACACACACACAAAATCAACCCAAAGCTCACGAAATTGGCTCTTCAACTGCCAACAAAGAATAATTCAACATCAATTCGGACCACACACAACATCAATTCGAACCACAACATCAATTCGAACATATACCCAAAAATTCAGCAAAGATTTCAGCCAAATCAAACCACCACGACGTCTCACAGAAATCGAACACATATATTCACCTTACCAGCGAAGACAGCAGCTCGAACCGGAGACGACGCCGGAAACGACGGAGACGAACCCTGGCTTCTGACGCCTGAATCAGCAGCTCCACACGACGGACTGCAGCAGCTTGAAGACAGCATGAACACAGCGCAACGAACAGCAGCTTGCACAGCAGCAGCGAACACGGCTCACCGGAGAAGAAAGCGGCTTGGCTGGCACCGAAGGAGGCCGGATTCGCCGGGGAAGAAAGAGCTGCTCGAGGAGGAGGGAGCTGGAGCTGCTCGTGAAGAAGAAAGAGCGTGAGGCTCAGGAGAAAAAATCGGGAGAGAGAGAGACCACCGAATTTGTTTTAGGGATTTTTATCCCAAAAATTCCATTCCTCCCCTTTTAAGTAAATCCCATAATTAATTTACCAAAATGCCATTACCTTATCTTATTTGGGGTATTTCATTCTCCCCCCCTTATAATAGTTTCATCCTCGAAACTAGAGTCAAACAAGCTCGGATAACTGCGTCGCATAACCGACTCTAATATATACAGGACTTGTCGAAGAATGATCTTCCTTGAGAATCAACTCTCTGATCTCTTTATCAGCGTCAACACACAACCGATTCTGAAATCACAATACTTCATCTTCCTGAACAAAAATCCGAACACCCTTTCCTGAGCAACCTCACTGATATCTTACTCAACATTCCATTTCATTGCATGCTGCTGTATCCGCTCTTTCCTGAACAATTTCGCTTTCTTCCTTCACCATTCCAGTTGCAATCCGGCAAAACTGTCAGACAAGCAATCACATACTCGAGTGTCAACTTCCTACTCAAGCATCAACTACCACAGTAGCCCTTTCTGATTGATACACAATATCTTTTCCATAATCCTTAAGCAATTCTAGCAGCCATCTGTATCTCATGTTCAACTCTCTCTTACAGTTTGAGCTGATAAGAAACATACGCACTCACCTTCTCATTCTGCATTAGAACGTAACTCAAACCTTGTTCAGACACATCGCTATAGACAACAAGCCTTTTTGTTCCTTGCGGTAAAAATAACACTGGTGCACTAAGCAAACACTTCCTGAGTTCTTCGAAACTCTCTCCTGACATTTCCGTTCCATTCAAAATTCTTAGTCATATACAACATGCCACAATCTGCCTGTAGCAACCTGCGCATTCTACTTCTCAACTCAGCCAAACCCATAGTCGCGAAATTCTACTTTTTCAGATGCAACTGAGTTCTCTGTTCCTTACTACTTCCAACATCAATAGCCTGATCAAAATCAACTGTAGTAGTCTCCCTGATCAGCACTCATCAGTACTCAAGGATTGTACAGTTATGCCTTACCATCAAAGTTCATCTCAGAACACAACCATATTTGAATGCGCTTAATCTGTCCTGCTCAACCCTAACAAGAACAACAGCACACAACAATATCATACAAAATCATCACTACTAAACTACCTGCATCAACCTCTTGACGATAAGCCCAACGGCCTCATCCTCTACCATACTCATACTCTTAAAACCTCTAGCACGTCCCACTTACCAGGGAACGCACCATAAAATTTACTTAACAACATTAAACATCGCATATGAAATTAATCATCACTACTCAACATCACATGTAAATATATCAAACATTAGCACAAAACATCACAAATAACCAATACTTACTTACCAACACAACCCACTACGGTTGACAGCAAGGATTCCTGATCACCCGATCATTCACAACCACAACGAATAAAAATTCTCAAGTTGAAAACTCGGAAAGAACACATTTTTGAAGAGAAAGCTCTGATACCAACTTCTGTAACACCCCCAGGTCAGTGGTGCTACAGTTCCATAGTCCCGAAGGACTATAAGGCGGGTGAATAAAAATTTGCGAAACATAACCCATTTATATCAAAAGCAGCACAGCGGAAAACATGTACAACCTATAAAACCTGTCCAGGGTTTGAAACCACAATCAAACTTAACCTACAGAAAATACAACACTTTACAAACCAAAAACCAATACAACAAGTTCGACCCATACAAGGTCCAAAACCAAAACGACACGCACAACCAAGTCAAAGTCCAAACCAAAAGAGTAAAGCCTTCGACTCCAAATCGACGGTGATCAGGATCCTCCTTGCTGGCGCTAAATCTGCAAAGCCTGATTGACTGGGGGACCCGATACCCCAGCCAACCACGGCACGTAAACCGATGTTGGTCAGTCTTTTGAAAGACTATGGCAAGATTCCTCAAGCCAAAACAGTTCAAAACACATACATATATCACCAATCAACTCACAACAATGACCACACGCCACACAGTATATAATATCATAACTATACTTAATCATATCAACCAACCAATGCCAACCACACGTCAAAACATATACACACACTATCACATACCATTCATTACACATCCTTATCCAACTCTTCACTATACTAACCTCAATCAATCCATCCTCAAACTCATCACAAGCATAAACGAATAAAACGATCCAATCCAACTTCACTGACACGTCCAATCCATCCTTCTCTCTATTACTAATACCTCAATCAACAACTCTATGCACATATACATCTCTTACTACTGACTTACAACCAAAGCTAACCAATAAGACTGAACTCACTACTGCACTACACAACAAATTCAATTAACCTGCACATCCACAAACACATAAGCATCAACGAGATAATCATCACATATAAACATAAAGAAAATAACGACCCAGGCCAGCCACCCTTCTGGTGCCGCCTGTTCGTTAACATGGACTGTAACTCATACACTCAAATTCAACCCTTGTTGGCCCACACCCTCAAGATGGGAAACCAATCTCCATACTTAATCAACATAACCATCTTCCTGCAACTAGTTACCACCAACAATCATACCAACAGAGATTCATATCACAACTAACTATAATAACCAACATTTGACAACAAGTCAAACTAGCCAACAATCAATATCTAACATAAAACCAAACTAAACACACAGTTAATATTTACCAACACAACCACTAAATCAAACGACAACAATCATCATCACGAAACCACTTTAATCAGGTACGCAACCAACATCCAACACAAAACCACTTAATCAGGTATGCAACCAACATTCAATACATAATCAACACACAACCGCCAACCCTCCAATCCAACCTCCATCTCTACCACCACATCACCGGGTGAGACAATCCACAATACTTCCGTCTACACCACCACATCACCGGGTGAGACAATCCACAATACCTCCGTCTACACCACCACATCACCGGGTGAGACAATTCACAATACCTCCGTCTACACCACCACATCACCGGGTGAGACAATCAACACACACAACCACCAACACCTCCAATCCAACCTCCGTCTCCACCACCACATCACCGGGTGAGACAATCAACACACACTTTCCGGATGGGACTTTCACCATCCAACCCTTGGCCCTTAACGACGTAGGCGTGCACCCTACATGGTTTGGTGAGACTATCATCACCTGACCCTTTGACCTTCGGGGGTTCATACCCACCGAGGCCCTAAATATAAGGACTTTCACCAACCAACAACATTCCACCACTACCCGACACCAATTCAAACACTTCATACGACAACCAATCAAATATCACATAATCGCATACACACACACAATCCAACACACACACACAAACTCAATCCAACACACACACACACATATTCAATCCAACACACGCACACACACGATCCAACACACGCACACACACGATCCAACACATGCACACACACACACACATTCAATCCAACACACACACACACACACATTCAACCCACACCCATTCAATCCAACAACACTATTTACAACAATCAATCATATTTAGTCACAATTGACTACCGCGTCCACATTTAATCAATCACAATACCAGACAATTACTATCACGTACACATACCCATATTCAACCAAGCAACGCTAAACTTAATTATGAAATAAACTGGGCATAAAACAATTTATAAAAATATAAGTTAGCAAGAATCCTCTTGCCTCAAGTCGAACCGCAACGACCCCAGAGGTCTCCAAACCACTCGAACGAACCTGCGAAATCAATCCGAGCAAATCCCTGGCATTAATTCAAATCAAACCACAACTAGAAAAACCCCCAAATTCAAACCCTAATTCATACCTTCAAAAATTTCAGCAACCACACACACACAAAATCAACCCAAAGCTCACGAAATTGGCTCTTCAACTGCCCACAAAGAATAATTCAACATCAATTCGGACCACACACAACATCAATTCGAACCACAACATCAATTCGAACATATACCCAAAAATTCAGCAAAGATTTCAGCCAAATCAAACCACCACGACGTCTCACAGAAATCGAACACATATATTCACCTTACCAGCGAAGACAGCAGCTCGAACCGGAGACGACGCCGGAAACGACGGAGACGAACCCTGGCTTCTGACGCCGGAATCAGCAGCTCAACACGACGGACTGCAGCAGCTTGAAGACAGCACGAACACAGCGCAACGAACAACAGCTTGCACAGCAGCAGCGAACACGGCTCGCCGGAGAAGAAGGCGGCTCGGCTGGCACCGGAGGAGGCCGGATTCGTCGGGGAAGAAAGAGCTGCTCGAGGAGGAGAGAGCTGGAGCTGCTCGTGAAGAAGAAAGAGCGTGAGGCTCAGGAGAAAAAATCGGGAGAGAGAGAGACCACCGAATTTGTTTTAGGGATTTTTATCCCCAAAATTCCATTCCTCCCCTTTTAAGTAAATCCCATAATTAATTTACCAAAATGACATTACCTATCTTATTTGGGGTATTTCAATAATGAGTTAAAGCCTTTTCAAACATCAATGGGTATTCCTCCAGCTTATCAATCATGCTCTGTCTGACGTATGCCCATTTGTCTTGCCCAAGCCCTAGTGATTCTGCAATTGCTCTGTATCCACAGTTTCCATCCGGTAGAATCCCACTGTATGTGGTCAAGTGTGTGTGCATACACATCGGAACCATATCAAACCATGGGAACCCGAAAATAGGCTGCTTCGATTTCACCCGAGGTGTGGGAGCTCTAATAGGAGACACTTGTACCGGAGGAGCTCTAACGGAGACATTGGAAGCGTAGGAGGTCTAATCTGAGATGGTGTGCTCGGGAAATCTGGGTGCATTGGGGGCCTACCTCATTGTTTCGTTGGAGGTGTTTGGTTCAAATCTTGCTCAGTGATCTCCCACGAAGAAGGAAGTCTTTTGTTTAGAGCTCCCTTTGGTCGCCCCTTAGTCTTCACAATTGTCGGTTCTTGCAGACTAGTCCTCTCTGGATGAGCTACCTCTAAAACTGCATTGGCACATCTAATTTGTTGATCAACTGACAAAGTGGGGAAGTCATTACTATAGAAATCATCCATCAGCGATCTGGCAACTTTACGCTTCCACCCTTCATCTTCTTCATCTTGCACGACTTTCAAGTCCAACTGTGTCCAAAAGCTATGCACATCTTTAAGTGGGATAGGTATTTGAAATTCGTCTAGATAAACTACAGTTACGTAGCGTTTAAATAGAAAGTGAGGAAATCAAGTGCACTGAACATATACAAAGAAGACAGAGGGAAATATATTGTGTGTTTGTATTTTTGGTGCTTTTTGCCAAAAGGTTGAACCGATCAAACGAAATAAAAACAAAACCATTGCGAATTCAAAATTCAATCAATAGCAAAAAATAGATACAAAATTTAAACAACAATACTTAGGGATGGAGAAAGAGGGGGTTTGGCGTTGCGCTGGAGACTTCAATCGTCGGCTGGTGAGAAACAGAGGCGTGTGATACATGGACGAAAAGAGACGAATGAGAACAACGTCTAGGGTTCAAGATTTAGTTAAGAGATTTCAAGGGCTTACATTGGGCGAAATCGACAGTGACGAAGTTGGCATGCTAGAGGGCTTAGACCAGGACAAGTCGACGGCGACGATTTGGAGTGATGGAGGGTGTAAAACGAGCGAGGTAGGCGACAAAGTTGTTAGCTTGATTGGGGGAGATATGGAAGGAAAGAGGGATAGAGATAGCGTAGATGAGAAATAAGGAGATGGGAATAAGAATTACATTTCTTAAACCGAACATTTGATATCCGAGATATATAGTTTTGCTAAGTTAAGGAATGTATACTACTTAGCCCGAGCGTGTGCTATCCATAAAACGTCCGGGATATATATATTTTTATCATGTTAAGCACGATTCAACTATTTAGCCCAGGCGTATCTATACACGTCCGGACTAATATGTAATTTTCCTTCATTTAAAAAAGTAAAATTGACATTTCTTCTATTTTCTTCACTATATAGCCCGGGGTAGTTATGTCCGCGTTATTATGTTATGTGATAAAATATTGTTTTTGTACTAGTGAATCCTAAATTATTGTATCGGATGATCTTTACAAGATCTTTACAAAGAATATCAATTCTTAAATTCTTATTGGAAAATTCTAGTCTAGATGTAAATAAATGATGTGAAGAAGGAAAAGTCTTTATGAAATCCTCGATGATGCTCCTGATTGTTGTAGGACTGATATCATGTATCGCCGGAAAATCAGCTATCATGTTAGATTTCCTGTAGCAATGAAAAAGTAATAAAGAATCAAAGTAATTCATTAGGGAACAAATATCAATTATAACTGTATGATATAACTAAATTGGATATAACTATAAGGATATATATAACTAAATTGGATATAACTATAAGATATAATCATAATATATAACTATATGATATAATCATAGTATATAACTATAGGATGTAATATATGATATAACCATACTATATAACTATAAGATATAACGATATGATGTAACCAAATTGGATATAGCCATAGTAGATAACTATAGGATATAACCATAGTATATAACAATAGAATATAACCATAAGATATAATCATAATTTATAACTATAGGATATAACGATATGATATAACCAAATTGGATTTAACTATAAGATATAATCATAGTATATAACTATATAATATAACCATAGTATATAACTGTAGAGTATATACTATGATTATATCTTATATTTATATCCAACTTGGTTATATTCTATAGTTATATACTATGGTTATATCATATATCTTATAGTTATATAACTATATGATATAACCAAAATGGATATAACTATAAGATATAATCATAATATATAACTATATGATATAATCATAGATATAACTATAAGATGTAATATATGATATAACCATAGTATATAACTATAGGATATAACCATAGTATATAACAATAGAATATAACCATAAGATATAATCATAGTATATATAACTATAGGATATAACGATATGATATAACCAAATTGGATATAACTATAAGATATAATCATAGTATATAACTATATAATATAACCAAATTGGATATAACTATAAGATATAATCATAGTATATAACTATATGATATAACCATATTATAATTTTATAGTTATATACTATGGTTATAATTTTATAGTTATAATCGTTATATCCTATAGTTATATACTATGGGTATATCCTATATTATATTCGATATTTATATACTATTGTTATATCATATAGTTATATACTATGATTATATCTTATAGTTATATCCAATTTGGTTATATCATATCATTATATCCTATAGTTATATACTAGGCAGAATTTCAGTAAACCACCCCTTAAATAGGGCACTTTGCCCACAACCACCCATTATACACGAAATTACTTACAACCACCCATTAAACACATTCCGTTAGCAACGAGCCACCCATTTACTGTTCCGTCCATTTTCTATCGTTATCTCATGCGAAATTACAAATATGCCCCTCATTTTAATTTTTCCCCAATTGTTTTTTATTTTAATAACAAAATATATTACAATATTTAATATATAAAATAAAAACACATTTGTAATGACCCAACCTAAAAATTTTCGGGTCGAACGGATCGGGTCACTTTTAACCCAATACTTTTTGGGTCGGGTCTCGACCCAGAAAACACGGATCGGGTCGGTTTTGCAGGTCATGTAAAATATTGATAGCTCTAAATCGGACCAAACCGGTTTTAATATTTTGAATGGTTAGGTACAGGTTCGGGTCGACCCAGCGGGTCGAGAGCGCCATTTCAAAATTTTATAAAATAATTATTAAAATAATATTTTAATTAAAACAAAAAAATAAATTACAAAGATTATTATATAATATTTTAATAACAAAATGTGTTTTTATTTTATATATTAAATATTATAATATATTGGGTCAAAACTGACCCGACCCGTTCAACCCAAAATTTTCTGGGTTGGGTGACCCATTGGGTCATTACAAATGTGTTTTTATTTTATATATTAAATATTATAATATATTTTGTTATTAAAATATTATATAATAATCTTTGTTATTTATTTTTTTGTTTTAATTAAAATATTGTTTTAATAATTATTTTATAAAATTTTGAAATGGCGCTTTCGACCCGCTGAGTCAACCCGAACCTGTACCTAACCATTCAAAATATTAAAATCGGTTTGGTCCGATTTAAAGCTATCAATATTTTACCTGACCTACAAAACCGACCCGATCCGCGTTTTCTGGGTCGAGACCCGACCCAAAAAGTATTGGGTTAAAAGTGACCCGACCCGTTCGACCCGAAAATTTTTAGGTTGGGTCATTACAAATGTGTTTTTATTTTATATATTAAATATTATAATATATTTTGTTATTAAAATAAAAAACAATTTGGGAAAAATTAAAATGAGGGGCATATTTGTAATTTCGCATGAGATAACGGTAGAAAATGGACGGAACAGTAAATGGGTGGCTCGTTGCTAACGGAATGTGTTTAATGGGTGGTTGTAAGTAATTTCGTGTATAAGGGGTGATTGTGGGCAAATTGCCCTATTTAAGGGGTGGTTTACTGAAATTCTGCCTATATACTATGATTATATCTTATGGTTATATTCTATTGTTATATACTACGATTATATCCTATATTATATTATTTAATTGAATACTATGGTTATATCATATAGTTATATACTATGATTATATCCAATTTGGTTATATCCTTATAGTTATATCCAATTTGGTCATATCCTTATAGTTATATCTAACTTGGTTATATATTATGGTTATATTCTATATTTATATACTATGGTTATATCATGTATTATATTCTATTGTTATATTGAAATACCCCAAAGGTTATAGAAATGGCAAAATGGTAAATAAATTTTTTTTGGACTTCTTTAAAATCAGATTTGGGGAAGAAAAATCGGAAGAGGGGTAAAATTGGGGATCGACCCTCGTCTTCGTCTCCTGTGAGCCTTCCAGCGGAGCAGCTCGCGTCTCCTTCACCAACTCCCTTCCGTGTTCAGCCATTCATCCCGCCGGCGAGCTCGACCCGGCCACCGCTATCGCCACCGCTCCCTTTCCCTGAGGCGAGAAGAGCCAGTTGGTGTGCGAACTAGCTACGGTGCGAATCGCTGCTGAAGATCGAGCCACTGCTGTTGTAGACCGGACCGCTGCTGCTGTTGCTGTAGTTGTTGCTGCTGGTGGACTGATTTTCCGACGAACGGGAAGCTCAAACCGATGGCGAGTTCAGCAGATGACAAGGTATTGTTGGTGGGAAGGGTTTTCTTTCCTTCGATCTGAATTTTTGGGGCAACCGAGTGCTACTGGACCTTCGTGTGTGCAGATTTGGCTGAATTGCAGGGGTATTGGACAGCACTTATAATTGTTTGATTGAGTTTTTGTTGAATCTGTGCAGCCCACACTTTGTTTGGAGCAATTGGGTTGATTTTGGTGGGGGTTTGCTGAATTGAATTTTGAAGGTATGATTTTAGGGTGAATTTGGGGGTTTGTTGGTAATGGATTTGTATGAGTTAATTAATGCCAGGGATTTGCTCGGATTGATTTCGCAGGTTCATTCGAGTTGGTTGGAGATTTCTGAGGTCGTGGTTGTCGAGTTTGAGGCAAGATGATTCTTGCTAACCTTTCGTATATTTTTATAAAATTACTTTCGCTTTCTATCTTTGTTCAGTAATTGATTTTACCTTGTTTGAGTGTGTTAATCTGGATTATTGGTTGTTGAATTTCATGGTTGGATGTGTGTGTGTGTTGGTAATTGTCTTGTGTTGAAGATCGATTGTGTGCTTGATTAGTGGTTTTATTCATAGATATTGGTTTTGTTATTTGAAATGGTTGAATGTGTGGATATTGGTTTAGTTGTTTGACATTGGTTGTTTGCTTGGATATTGGGTTCGTGTTGAATGTTGATTGTGTGAATAATTATTGGTCGTGCATTGGATATTGGTTGTGTGCTTTGCCATTGGTTTTGTGTTGGATATTTATTGTTTGTTTGGTTGCTGGTTTGTTGGCGGATATCGATTGTGTGTTTTGTTATTGGTTATATGTGCTGGGTTATTGGTTTTGTGTTGAACCTGGTTGAATGTGTTGGTTGTTGTTTCCTTGTATTATGATTGATTGGATGTTGGTGTAGTAGTTGATTATAGCTAGTTGTGGATGATTGGTTGTGTTGACAGATGAAGGTGGTGGGTGGGTGGTTGGTGGATTGGTGATGGTTGGTTATGGAGCCGGGGTGAGGGTGTGACCTCATCCGACCGCGTGAGGGTGTGACCTCCGTTGGTTAAGGCTAGGTTGTATGGTTGAAAGTCCCATCCGGTGGTGGGTGATTGGTGGATTGGTGATTGTTGGTTATGGAGTCGGGGTGAGGGTGTGACCTCATCCGACCGCGTGAGGGTGTGACCTCCGTTGGTTAAGGCTAGGTTGGATGGTTGAAAGTCCCATCCGGTGGTGGGTTAGATTGGAGGTAGGATCGGAGTTTGGATCGGGTGTTGGATTGTATGTGTTGCCAATTGTGTGTATTGACAGTTGTGTGTGTTGAATTGTGTGTGAATTGACATCTGTGTGTATTGACAGTTGTGTGTGTTAGACTGTGGGTGTTGACATGTGTGTGTGTGTGTGCAGTTGTGTGTGTTGACACTTGTGTGTGTTGGTAGTTGTGTGTTAGATTGTGTGTGTGGACGTGTGTGTGTTGACACTTGTGTGTGTTGGCAGTTATGTGTTGGATTGTGTGTGTGGGTGGTTGTGTGCTCGGTTTTGGGTTGTGTGCTTGATTATTGGTTGTATGCTTAGTTAATGGTTTTGTTTGCGGATATTGGTGGGGTGTTTGATTATTGGTTTTGTGTTAGACTTTGGTTGTCGGTTGGTTGTAGTTAGTAGTCGTTTGTTGATTGTTGTTAGTGGTGGTTGTGGGCTATTGTTGTCCATTGGTAGTGGTTGTTGGATCTTGGTGTGAATTGTTTGAGAAGGTTGGTTATGTTGATTGATTAGGAAGGTTGGTTTCCCATCTTGAGGGTGTGGGTCAATATGGGTTGGGTTGAGGTGTATGGGTTGCGGCCCATGTTAACGAACAGGCGGCACCAGAAGGGTGGCTGGCCTGGGTCGTTATTTTGTCATGTTTATATAAGGTGATGATTGTCTTGCTTGTGCTTATGTATTCGTTGATGCGAAGGTTGGTTGGAATGTGTTAGTACAGTAGTGAGTTCGGTATGTTTGGTTAGCCTTGGTTACGTATTGATCGTAATATATGTATATATGTTTTGTAAAGTTGATAATTGAGGTGTTAGTAGTAAAAAGAAAGATGGATTGGATGTGTTAGTAAATTTGGATTGGATCGTCTTATCCGTTTATACTTGTGGTGAGGTTGAGGTTGGATTAAGTAATGTTAGTATATTGAAGAGTTGGATAAGAGGGGTAATGAATGGTTATGTGATAGTGTGTGTTTATGTTTTGATGTGTGGTCGATATTGGTTGGTTGATATGATAGTGATATTATATATATATGGTGTGGCATGTTGTTGTTTGGTATTATTTGATTGTTGTGATAAACCTCTGAATTTTTTAACTGTTTTGGCTTGAGGAGTCTTGCCAGTCTTTCGCGAGACTGACCAACTTCGGTTTACGTGCCGCGGTTGGCTGGTGTATCGGGTCCACCAGTCAACTGGTCTTTGCAGGTTAGTAGCAACAAGCGGGTTCTGGATCACAGATTGGTCTTCACAGTTAAAGATTTAGTTTTGCATCGGATTTGAAAATGTTGTATTCGCTTCCGTGTTTTGGATATAAATTGATGTATTTAAACTGGATGACAGGTTTAAGTATTGATTCAATCTTGAACAGGGATTATTGTTGATGATTTTTATGTAATTGGAAGAGTTTTGGATTTCTTTTCTTTTAAAACCGCCTTATAGTCCTTCGGGGCTATGGCACTGTAGCACCTCTGGCCCGGGGTGTTTCATATATACTATGGTTACATCCAATTTGGTTTTATCATATCGTTATATACTATGGTTTTATCATATCGTTATATCCTATAGTTATATACTATGGTTTTATATTATATTATATTATATAGTTATATACTATTGTTATATCATATAGTTATATACTATGATTATATCTTATAGTTATATCCAATTTGGTTATATCATATCATTATATCCTATATATATATACTATGATTCTATCTTATGGTTATATTCTATTGTTATATACTATGGTTATATCCTATATTATATTCTATAGTTATATACTATGGTTATATCATATAGTTATATACTATGATTATATACTATGGTTATATCATGTATTATATTCTATAGTTATATACTATAGTTATATCATATAGTTATATATTATGATTATATCTTATAGTTATATCCAATTTGGTTATATCCTATATTTATATCCAATTTGGTTATATCATATGGTTATATCCTAGGGTTATATACTACGGTTATATCATATATTATATTCTATAGTTATATACTATGGTTATGTCATATAGTTATATACTATGATAATATCTTATAGTTATATCCAATTTGGTTATATCATATCGTTATATCCTATAGTTATATACTATGATTATATCTTATGGTTATATTCTATTGTTATATACTATGGTTATATCCTATATGATGTTCTACTGTTATATACTATGGTTATATCCTTATAGTTATATCCAATTTGGTTATATATACTTTGGTTATATCATGTATTATATTCTATAGTTTTATACTATGGTTATATCCAATTTGGTTATATCCTATAGTTATATACTTTGGTTATATACTTTATTATATTATATAGTTATATACTATGGTTATATCATATAGTTATATACTATGATTATATAGTATAGTTATATCCAATTTGGTTATATCCTTATAGTTATATCCAATTTGGTTATATCATATAGTTGTACTGTTAATGTTAACCTAAAAAAAATTATTATTATTGCGTTAGCATTAGCAGTACAGGTGTACTGCTAATGTTAACGCACAGGTTGAACTCCAATTAGGCCGCGTTACAGGCCTAATTGCTAAATTGTGCGGTAAGGATTAAAAAAGTGATACCACTCTAGTTTCTAAAACTTTTGTATGTGTTATATTATATTAATTGGTTGTGTTTGAAAACAAAAAGTTCACCTGCATCAATAAATTTATCGATGTAATGTTAAATCTGCACAAACTAATGTCGTTTTCCTCTTATTTTTGTAACTCACCCTACATTTTTAGTTCATAAACACTTATAAATTAGGTAAAATAAATTAATAACATCATGTTATCTTTTCTTCTTAAAAAAAATTAAATAAGTTCTATCGAGACTCAATGCCTCAACCAATGCAAAAACACCCCAAAAACAAAAGATGAGAAACGAAGACCATATCTCACACTGCACACCCCCAATCATTAACTGCTTACTTGGTTTTAAAAGGCGCAAGGCGCAAAGGGCCCCTGGAGCCTAGGCGCAAGGCGCAAAAAAAAATTGTGCCTTTCGAAGGCGAGGCACACTTTTTCCCCAAAAAGCTTGTAAATTAATTCTAAATGATATAATGACTTAAAACAACATAATAATGTATTATAAATGCATAAAATGACATAAAGAAGCATAGTTCATAAGTAGAAAGTCTAGAATACCGCTAAAACATGTCATAAACATAATAAAAGGTAAAGAAATAGCAAATAATATTTTCAAAAAAATAAAAAAACAATCTGCATTAAAAAAACAAATTCTGTAAAAAAAACATATTCTGCATTCTACATTTCTCCTATTTTCTGTATTAAACATATTCTATATAAATAAAAACAAAACAACTACACTACTACAGATATGAGAGATCGAGAGAGGGGGTTGGAGAGAGACAAATTTTCAGCGGGAGACTGGGAGAGAGATGCGGGAGAGAGAGAGAGAGAGAGAGAGAGAGAGAGAGAGAGAGAGAGAGAGAGAGAGAGAGAGAGAGGGGGGAGGGAGGAATAACCTGAGTTGGAGGAGAAACCCTTGTTGTTGGCTGCTGTTCGTAAGAGAGAACCGAGAGGAAAGGTGAGGAGTAGAATCGGACTAATGGATAAAAGCATCCCCTTTTTTTTATGTTAGTTTGCACCTCCACTAAGCAAAGTGCCGAGACGCGAGCCTCTTGTAGTGCGTTGCGCCTGTTAAAACCAAGACATCATCAACACTCAAGAATTAGATGTTTAAATTATGGTTGTTTGCTAAAAGATAGAAAGTGAAATTTTCTGGTTATTCTGATACGATGAAAATTATTTAACAAGGATGTTTGTATTTTCCTTTGTAAAGAGCCCTTCTCTTCTGGGTGGATATAACCCTTGGATTTGAAAATCTTCATTTTTTGATAAATTATTCATGTTGAATGAAGCGATAGCATACATATACATATACTAGGCTGATGACACTTTCGACGTTTTATAACATATGGATTCTATCCTTTTCTCTGTCGTTCATGAACCAATTGCTTGGTAAATATGTACAACTGCAATACTTGCTTTGTGTTCTTCGTTCCCATTGTGCAGCTTTTAGGGAATCCACCCGGTTGAAGAGGCAACTTTGTTTATCGATGCTTATTCAACCATAGGAAACACTCTACAAGGTATACTTTCATGTATAATTGTTCATTGTTTACTCTCAAATTCGTTTGTTTTATTATAATGTACTTTGCTTTGGGTTGTGTTAGAACCTTGCTTTCAATGAAATCAACACTTGATTTTATTTTTCCATATGTATTTTTCTAGAGTACATAGATGTATATGAGTAAGATAAATGATCAAAGTAAGATTCAAAACAGACTTGAACAATCCTAGTAAATGGGAGAACCATTCGGGGGTGTCGTCGATATTGAGCTTGGTATGGTAGCTGATTAAACCTCGACCCAGGTGACATTAAGCTCTTTCCACTCTCCTTGGGGCACGCCGAGCTGCCTCCAAACGGCCCTAGAGGCGTCGACCATGTTGTGCCTACACGGAGCCTCGTAGCGGTGGGGCTCGTCGCAGCCCCAAGTGGAGTCGCTGAAATACCCCAAAGGTTATAGAAATGGCAAAATGGTAAATTAATTAGGGATTTCTTAAAATGAGGAAATGGGAAATTTGGGGGATAAATCCCTTGTGGTCGGTTGTCTCTCTCGTAAAAATCACTTCCCTTGTGCTCGGTAGCTCTCTCTCGATCTCTCTCTCCTGTGCCAGCCGAAGTCGCTTCTCCTCCGACGAGCCCGACCCGGACACCACTCCGCTGTTCGCCTCCTCCTCCCCTGTTGTGGAGCCGTCGTTGTTGCAGTCCGTGGCTGTGTTCTGCTGGTGTCCGCTGTTGTTGTGCTGGTGTGGCTGCTGAGTTTCGGCGTCGAGAAGCCTCCCCGGTGGCTACATAGTGGTCGACGACGAGGTAAGCCTTCGATCTGTTTCGGTAAGGGGCTTCGGATGGCTGATATATATGAGCATATATACGTATATGTTGCTGAATTTTGGTGGCCAGAATTGGCTGATTTCGGTATATATTGTGCAACAACTTTGGATTTATTAAGAGATGGAAATTTGGGGTTGAATTTGGATGTGATTTGGCCTAATTAATTAGGTATGATTCTAGGGTTTGATTTGGGGTTTTGTTAGTAGTGGATTGTATGAGTAATTAATGCCAGAGATTTGCTCAGATTGATTTCGCAGGTTCGTTCGTGTTGGTTGGAGGTTTCTGAGGTCGTGGTTGTCGAGTTTGAGGCAAGATGATTCTTGCTAACCCTCCGTATATTTTTATAAAAGTACTTTTGTTCCTATCTTGATTCAGTAATTGATTTTATCCTTGCCTGAGTATGTTAATTTGGATTATCGATTGTGGAGTTACTTGGTTGAATGTGTGTGTGTTAGTATTTGTCTCGTGTTATGTTTGATTAAATTTTGACGTGGTAGTCAATTGTGACTAATAGTGATTAATTGTGATTGTTTGAAAGTGTGTGAATACGTTTGTGTGTGCGTGTTAGTAATTGATTTGCATCATGTTCGATTGGATGTGGATGTGGTAGTCGTTTGTAAGTAATTATGGATGGAGAGACGATTGGTGATATTGTCGTATGTGATAATTGATTGAGTGTCGGTGTGGTGATGGATTGTTGTTGATTGAGAGTCCAAGGGCCAGGTGATGATAGCCTCACCAAACATCGTAGGGTATCGCCTACGTTGTTAAGGGCCAGTGTTAATTCAGAGTCAAAGGGTCAGGTGATGATAGCCTCACCAAACCGCGTAGGGTATACGCCTATGTCGTTAAGGGCCAAGGGTTGGATGGTACAAGACCGTCCCTATGCATGGATAGTTGGTTTTGGGTGATGAAAGTCTCACCCGGTGGTGGGTTGGAATGGAGACGGAGGTTGGATTGGAGGTGTATTGGAGTTGTTTAGGTTTGCAGTATTGAGTTATATTATTATTGGTTATAATTGGTTGATTGTGGTGATATCTATTATGTGACGAATATTAATTATGTACTTGATTAAGTGGTTGTGTTGGTAATTTTGGTTGTGTGCTTGATAATTAGTTGTTGTTGGATGTTGATTGTTATTAGTGGTGGTTGTGGGTCATTGTTGGCCATTGGTTATGGTTGTGAAATTACGTGTGTTATAATTGTTAATTGTAACTAGTCAAAGTTGTGAATCTTGTTGATGTGGATGCTGGTATTAGCTAGTTACGGATAGAAGGGTTTATTGAATGATTATGAAGAGGGTTATTGGGATTGTTGTGAAGGTTGGTTTTCCATCTTGAGGGTGTGGGCCAACATAGGGTTGGGTTGAGGTGTATGGGTTACGACCCATGTTAACGATCAGGCGGCACCGGAAGGGTGGCTGGCCTAGGTTGTTATTTTGTCATGTTTAGATATGTGATGATTGTCTTGCTTGTGCTCAAGTGTTGTTAATGCGAAGATTAGTTGGACGTGTTGGTACAATAGTGAGTTCTGTAAATGGTTAGTCGTGCTTATACGTGTTAGTAGTAATATATGTGTATAGGTTCGTAGGGTTGATAATTGAGGTATTAGTAATAGAGAGAAAGTTAGATTGGATGTGTTAGTAAAGTTGGATAAGAGTGAGAAATGAATGGTTATGTGATAGTGTGTGTTTATGTTTTAATGTGTGGTCGATATTGGTTGGTTGATATGATAATGGTATATATATATATATGGTGTGGCATGTTGTTGTTTGGTATTATTTGATTATTGTGATAATTCTCTGGTTTTAAATTGTTTTGGCTTGAGGAGTCTTGCCAGTCTTGATGGAAGACTGACCAACTTCGGTTTACGTGCCACGGTTGGCTGGGGTATCGGGTCCCCCAGTCAATTTGGCTTTGCAGGTTTGCAGCAACAAGCGGGTTCTGGATCACAGATGTGTCTTCACAGTTAAAGATTTAGTTTTACTGCGGATTTGAAAAGGTTGTATTAACTATTCGTTGTTTTGGAATTAAACTGATGCATTGAGTTGGACGAAATGTTTAAGTGTAGTTTCAAACTTGAGCAGGGAATTTTAATGTTGTTAACTTTATGTATTGGGAAGAGTTTTGGATTTCTTTTCTTTTAAAAAACCGTCTTATAGTCCTTCGGGACTATGGCACTGTAGCACCTTTGGCCCGGGGTGTTACAGAAATTGGTATCAGAGCATTTACGTTCGAAAATGTTTTCAAAAGTTTGACGTGGAAAAAGATAATTCGCCAAAACTGTGAAGCAATCGTGTGATCAGAAGACCCTTGTTGTTACGTATAGGTAAATTTGTATTTGATATATTTTATATGTGATGTTTAGTGTTGTTGAGTAATTTTATGATGTGTTTCCTGGTAAGTGGGACGTGTTGGAGATTAATAAGGTAAGTGTGGGTGTGATAGAGGATGAAGTCGTTGGGCTTATCGTCAAGAGGTTGAGGCAGCTAGTCTGGTAGTTGATGATTCGGTATAAAGTTGTTGTGTGCTGCTGTTACTGTCAAGAATGAGAAAGACAGATTGAGCACTTTCAGAAATGATTGTATTTAGAGATGAAATCTTGATGGTGATGCATAGCTGTGAATTCTTGAGTATACTGATGAGTGCTGATCAGGGAGACTGTTATAGATGATTTTGATCAGACTGTTGATATTGGAAGTAGTAAGAAACAGAGAACTCGGTCTACATCTGAAAAAGTAGGATTTTACGACTATGGGTTCGGCTGAGTTGAGAAGCAGAATGTGTCTGTGACTACAGGAAGATGACAGTTACTGTAACAACAGATAAGGGTTTAGTGCATGTGTTGGGAGTCATGATTCAGAGACTCTGGCAGAATTGTTGGTATGATGACAACTATAAAATTGTTAAGAAAAGGTTATGCCGGTTATGTGTGTATGCTGAAATTGAGGGAGCAGATAGAGAAACTTGTGAAGTTAGGCTTTATTAGGTCAAGTGCTTCTCTTTGGGGTGCGTCTGTATTGCTAGGTAAAAAGAAGGATGATTCCTTTCGACTCTACATGGATTATGAGGAGTTAAGTACTTGTTGGATAAATTGCAAAGAGATACAGTATTTTAAAAGATTGACTTGAGATCAGGGTATTCTCAGCTTAAGGTTTGAGATGAGGATATATTCATGATACTGCCTTCAGAACTAAGTATGGTCACTATGAATTAGATGTGATGCCTTTCAGGTTGACTAATGCTTCCGCGGATTTCAAAGACTTAAGGAACTGATGTTTTTAGAAAGTACTTATAGATCGTTTGTAGTAATTTCCATTAATGACATTTTAGTATACATCCGGGAGTAAGAGGGATTATGAGAACAACCTTGGAATGTTAAGGAAATTGGGAGTTTTCTCAGACTGACAGATTACTGCAGGCGATTGTGGATGAATTTTCTAAGGTTGTGTATGACTGAGAATTTTGAATGGAACAGGAGATGTCAGGAGCGAGTTTTGAAGAACTCAGGAAGTGTTTGATTTGTGCGTCAGTGTTAGTGTTACTGTAGGAAACAGAAGGATTTGTTAATTACAGTGATGTGTCTAAGCAGGATTTGGGTTGCATTCTAATGCAGAATGGGAAGGTTATTGCATATATTTTTTTTGTCAGTTCAAATTGTATAAGAGAGAGTTGAACATGAGATACAGATGGTTGCTAGAATTGCTTAAGGATTATGAAAAGATATTGTTTATCAATCAGAAAAGGGCTACCGAGGTTGCTAATGCTTTGTGTAGGAAGTCGACTCTCGAGCATGTGGTTGCTTGTCTGACAGTTCGGTCGGGATTGCAACAGGAGTTGGCGAAGGGTGAAAAGTGAAATTTGTTCGGGAAAGAGCGGATATAGCTGAATGCGATGGAATGTTGAGTAAGATATACAGTCATATTGCTTAGGGAAGAGTGCATGAATTCTTGTTCAGGAAGATGGAATATTGTGATCTCAGATAAGTTGTGTGTGCCAGCTGATAAAGAGATTAGAAAGTTGATTCTCAAGGAAGGTCATTCTTCGGCAAGTCATGTACATTCTGGAGTCAGTCATGCGAGACAGATATCCGAACCTGTTTTGATCTGAGTTTCGAGGACGAAACTCTTATAAGGGAGGGAGAATGAAATACCCCAAAGGTTATAGAAATGACAAAATGGTAAATTAATTAGGGATTTCTTAAAATGAGGAAATGGGAAATTTGGGGGATAAATCCCTTGTGGTCGGTTGTCTCTCTCGTAAAAATCACTTCCCCTGTGCTCGGTAGCTCTCTCCCGATCTCTCTCTCCTATGCCAGCCGAAGTCGCTTCTCCTCCGACGAGCCCGACCCGGACACCACTCCGCTGTTCGCCTCCTCCTCCCCTGCTATGGAGCCATCGTTATTGCAGTTTGTGGCTGTGTTCTGTTGGTGTCCGCTGTTGTTGTGCTGGTGTGGCTGCTGAGTTCCGTCGTCGAGAAGCCTCCCCGGTGGCTACGTAGTGGTCGACGAAGAGGTAAGCCTTCGATCTGTTTCGGTAAGGGGCTTCGGATGGCTGATATATATGAGCATATATACGTATATGTTGCTGAATTTTGGTGGCCAGAATTGGCTGATTTCGGTATATATTGTGCAGCAACTTTGGATTTATTAAGAGATGGAAATTTGGGGTTGAATTTGGATGTGATTTGGCCTAATTAATGGTATGATTCTAGGTTTTGATATGGGGGTTTTGTTAGTAGTGGATTGTATGAGTAATTAATGCCAGGGATTTGCTCGGATTGATTTCGCAGGTTCGTTCGAGTTGGTTGGAGGTTTCTGAAGTCGTGGTTGTCGAGTTTGAGGCAAGATGATTCTTGCTAACGCTCCGTATATTTTTATAAAAGTACTTTTGTTCCTATCTTGATTCAGTAATTGATTTTATCCTTGTCTAAGTATGTTAATTTGGATTATCGATTGTGGAGTTACTTGGTTGAATGTGTGTATGTTAGTATTTGTCTCGTGTTGTGTTTGATTAAATGTTGACGTGGTAGTCAATTGTGACTAATAGTGATTAATTGTGATTGTTTGAAAGTGTGTGAATACGTGTGTGTGTGTGTGTGTGCGTGTTAGTAATTGATTTGCATCGTGTTCGATTGGATGTGGATGTGGTAGTCGTTTGTAAGTAATTATGGATGGAGAGACGATTGGTGATATTGTCGTATGTGATAATTGATTGAGTGTCAGTGTGGTGATGGATTGTTGTTGATTGAGAGTCCAAGGGCCAGGTGATGATAGCCTCACCAAACATCGTAGGGTATCGCCTACGTTGTTAAGGGCCAGTGTTAATTCAGAGTCAAAGGGTCAGGTGATGATAGCCTCACCAAACCGCGTAGGGTATACGCCTATGTCGTTAAGGGCCAAGGGTTGGATGGTACAAGACCGTCCCTATGCATGGATAGTTGGTTTTGGGTGATGAAAGTCTCACCCGGTGGTGGGTTGGAATGGAGACGGAGGTTGGATTGGAGGTGTATTGGAGTTGTTTAGGTTTGCAGTATTGAGTTATATTATTATTGGTTATAATTGGTTGATTGTGGTGATATCTATTATGTGACGAATATTAATTATGTACTTGATTAAGTGGTTGAGTTGGTAATTTTGGTTGTGTGCTTGATAATTGGTTGTTGTTGGATGTTGATTGTTATTAGTGGTGGTTGTGGGTCATTGTTGGCCATTGGTTATGGTTGTGAAATTACGTGTGTTATAATTGTTAATTGTAACTAGTCAAAGTTGTGAATCTTGTTGATGTGGATGCTGGTATTAGCTAGTTACGGATAGAAGGGTTTCTTGAATGATTATGAAGAGGGTTATGGGGATTGTTGTGAAGGTTGGTTTTCCATCTTGAGGGTGTGGGCCAACATAGGTTTGGGTTGAGGTGTATGGGTTACGACCCATGTTAACGATCAGGCGGCACCGGAAGGGTGGCTGGCCTGGGTTGTTATTTTGTCATGTTTAGATATGTGATGATTGTCTTGCTTGTGCTCAAGTGTTGTTAATGCGAAGATTAGTTGGACGTGTTGGTACAATAGTGAGTTCTGTAAATGGTTAGTCGTGCTTATACGTGTTAGTAGTAATATATGTGTATAGGTTCATAGGGTTGATAATTGAGGTATTAGTAATAGAGAGAAAGTTAGATTGGATGTGTTAGTAAAGTTGGATAAGAGTGAGAAATGAATGGTTATGTGATAGTGTGTGTTTATGTTTTAATGTGTGGTCGATATTGGTTGGTTGATATGATAATGGTATATATATATATATATATATATATATGGTGTGGCATGTTGTTGTTTGGTATTATTTGATTGTTGTGATAATTATCTGGTTTTAAACTGTTTTGGCTTAAGGAGTCTTGCCAGTCTTGATGAAAGACTGTCCAACTTCGGTTTACGTGCCGCAGTTGGCTGGGATATCGGGTCCCCTAGTCAATTTGGCTTTGCAGGTTTGCAGCAACAAGCGGGTTCTGGATCACAGATGTGTCTTCACAGTTAAAGATTTAGTTTTACTGCGGATTTGAAAAGGTTGTATTAACTATTCGTTGTTTTGGAATTAAACTGATGCATTGAGTTGGATGAAATGTTTAAGTGTAGTTTCAAACTTGAGCAGGGAATTTTAATGTTGTTAACTTTATGTATTGGGAAGAGTTTTGGATTTCTTTTCTTTTAAAAAACCACCTTATAGTCCTTCGGGAGTATGGAACTGTAGCACCTCTGGCCCGGGGTGTTACAGTCGCAGTGGTCCACGACCCGAGCCCTGGCGCTGCTCCCGTCATGGTGATCTCCCTCCCGCACCTCTTGCCGGAGCTGTACCATCCAGTGGGGAGGGAGACGACGGGCTCATCGTCGGAGTGGAACAAGCTGTCGCAGGCGGTGGGGCCGCCGGCCTCAAAGTTGTTGTGGGTGAGGACGGCGCGGGTCTCCCCCTCGAGGGAGGTGGGGGGAGAGCAGTGGTAGGCGCTGTAGACCTTGCCTTCGATGCAACAGTCGGAGAGGGACGAGTTGCACTTGCCCGGGGTAGGGTTCGTGCCTATGAAGTGGCCGAACGGGCGGCAGTGCTGGGCCGGGGTGAGCATAGAGAGGGATGCGAGGAGTACGAGGGCAAGGAATCCCACGGGGGTTGTTGCCATGTTATCTCTTGGAGGGTGCTGAGCTCTTTGTGTGTGTTGTTTTGTTGATGGAGCTCTTTGGGTGGTGTGTTAGGGTATTTATACCCAAAGTGGTGTGAGTTGTGAGGGGCCAAGTGGTTTTGTTCGCCCATGTCACTCAGTGGTGTGCTAACTGCTAACTTTGGTTTGCCGATTTCGTGTTGAGTTGGTGTTGTGTTCATTATAACGGCAACCGCGCGTTGGGGTGTGTGCTCTTTTGGAGCTCGGCTCTTGTTGGGACTCGGGGGATTGTTTCCTTCCTTGTTGGCTATTTTCTTTTTATATCCCTCTCTAGGAGATTTAATCTAAATGATATTAATGTCTAGGAATATGTAAAGTCAATGTGACTAATAAAATGATATATATTCTAGACGAAAAAAATAAATTGATATATTAATGAATATTAATAACTAAAGCATAACAATTTTTTTTATTAAAAGGAAATAAATTTGTAAGATAAAGGCAACAAAATAGAAATGTGGAGGGTAGTTGAGCATATAAGAAATGAGAGTTGTTGTAGCAAGTTTCTTACAAATACTCCAGTTCAAGCACAACATATAATTAAATAGGCATTTCTAAAATATTCCCCAAATATTTTCAAAGGAAAAAAACGCATCCCTACAAAAAACAACTACCACCTTAATTCAAATTTTAAATTGAACTTCTGACCAAAATAAATAAATAAAATTGTACTTTGTACAATCATAGCATTTTATACCTAAAATACTTAAATATTACATTTAAATACATATCAAACAATATATCGTCTAAGATAAAACATGCAACAACAATCCATATCTTACAAACTCACATTTAAACCGCGACACTATATATATACAAAAGGCATGTGCGTAGTTAGGTTAATTTCTGATCAGTTCACAATCTGTTGTATTGTCGACATTCAACATTATTAAATTAAGTTGGATTACATATGTTTACATTTTGACTCTCAACTAGAGTTGTCAATCGGGTCGGTCAAGTCCGGTTCGGTTTTTTCGGGTTCGGGTTGAGAATGGGTCGGGTCATTTCGGATAATAGGTCAAGTCGGTCGGGTCATTACAGGTCAGTGGGCAGTTGGGGTTAACTAACGGGTCAAGAGCGTCATTTTTTAAATATTTTATTCACTATTTAAATATTATAAATAGTTAAAAACTAATTTAAAAATGTCAAAATAAGTTGAAATGAATTAAAACAATAATATTATTATTAATTAATTTAATGTAATTGATATTAGTAGACCAAAATCATATTTTATTTTTATATTTAATTTTTATTATATTAATTTCTACATTATAAAAATTATATAAGTACAACAATGTTCTTTTTTTTTAGGATATTAAGCATATTATCATTATTTATATGTCATTTATCATATATATTTTATGCTATATTTTTTTAATAATCCACATTTATTCGTTAATCGGGTCGGGTTCGGGTTCGGTCTCGGTAAATTTGGGTTTGGTAACTTTGGGTTATCAAAAATTTCGGTCAGGTCGGGTCGGGTCGAAAAGCAAGTTATATTTTCTTGGAGAAATCACAGCAGCAACTTTAGGTGTATATACACCTTTGGTTTTAAGTATACCAATTTGGAAAGAACTTTGAACTAAATTTTGATTATAACTAGAAATAGAAGCCCGTGCTTTGCACGAGCCGTTTGTGTATATGTAGTGTAACGATATAAATATGAGTTTATAATATATGGATCGTTGTTTTATGTTAGACATATATTATTTGATATGCAATGAAATGATTCGTTGTTTTATGTTAGACATATATTATTTGTAATACGAGTTTCTACTTCTATGTTTGCATGTAAATGATACTCCTTAGATGTGGATTATTTTAAATATTCGAATTGAGTTGATTGTTTTGGTTGAGAGCGATGGTGTATTTATATTGTTTATGTGAACTACTTAGTCGATTTCAATGCAGTTTCAATCTAGTATCATGCGATTGATTTCCATCACTACGTGGCCGTGTTAGATTTATTATTTTTAAGTTGTTTATGAGTTTCTTTTTTTTACAAAAGAACATCAAAGTTGGGTGGTCTTATGTAACAACTTGCTGAAAATCATGTATATTTCTTTTTGGTTTGATATTAAGGGGTAATTATATCCATTGTATTTTCGATTCGATTCTACGATTTAAAAGTGGTATAACGATTTGGATTCTAGCTAGAATCTTATGCTTGTAAGATCTTAAATGCTATTAATGTCTAGTACTTAGTAGCTCACGCACGAACAAACAGCCAAGTCGAGAACGCAAACGGGCAAATCCTAGCCGGCTTAAAGAAAAGGTTTGTCGACATTAATATCAGACATATGCTATTATAAGGGACAAGTATACGATGATGTGATTGTTAATGTTTTTGGGACATGACAATCACATCATAAAATTTGAATATCAACTACTCAGCGGATGAAACGTACATCCAACATGAATATCAAAAGCATTTGCATGAATATCACATCAAACAATTTGAATATCATTAATAAAAATGTGAATATCAATGATTAACAACTCATACAACACCATCAACAAACATAATCTGAATCCACATGAATATCAACAATAATATAATGATTAACACCACAGAGAAACTGGATATCAAATGTACAATATCTGAAACATAATTATCAAAACACATAAACTGTAACACTGTGAATAAAAATATTGTTAATATGAATATCATAACGCAAAATATGAACAATAATAGCATTATCATGAACATCAGGAAATGTTTTTTAATATCAATTACGAAAAGCTTGAAACCTACTTCTTGCAAATTCAATACCTACACGTGAATATCACTTAATATAGTCATGAATAATACAACAACAATGATGGGGTATAGTCCCGGTATTTGGACAACCCAAATTCTTTAAATCAATGAATTCAAGAAACCCTAAATCAGCCATCAAACAGATTTCTAGGTATAAGAAGATCGGTGTAAATGGCGGGTTTCAACAAATTTTAACACCACGAAATCAAAAACCCATAAAAACTATGTGAACAATCAAGTTTATACAAAAATTACGCCCAAAGACGAGAAATTGTATAGCGCAAAACTCAAAACTGAATGATGAAAATCCGAGTTTGAACACGGGTACCTTTTTTGGGAAGACGACTTCAGGGATGACGATGGCGAAGAGCTTGAGCCGGCGATCGAAGACGACGACGAAGAAGTATTTGATGAGATGACAATGAAGGTTCAAGGAGGATTAAGGGGATTTGGGGAGGATAAGCAGGAGCGATGGTTTTGGAAAATAAATCACTGCTGAAGAAATTTTGGGAAGGTGTGATAATAGAGAATCTCATAAAATTTGCTTGGGAGAGTAATTCGGTATGTGCAATCCACCATCCCAAATATGCACCTCCCTCCATTAAATCTGAAACGTTGATATCATCCTAATCTAAAGGCTAGAATTAATCCAATCGTTTTACTAGAAGCCCTTGTTTCACTAGACCTTGCTCGTCCTCGGATCGAAGGGAGACCCGAACTGCTGTTGGTACATCAGCTCCAGCATCTTGTCGCGATGTGCCTAGCGGGCATCCGAGATATCAATGCGCTCTCGAAAATATGCAACAGACGACTCCAAGCTCGTCAATAGCGAGTCGAAAGAATCCGAGTGCTCGCAGAGATAGAAAAAATCAGCTCCATAGTCAGGCATGTGGCCAGCAGTAGAAGACGAAAGGCCACCTGGCTCAGAATGACGCAAGCTACCAGATGGGCCTTGAGAGGGTAGCTGAGCGTCATGCATCTCTTCATCAGACTCCTCCTCAGACGAAGAGGTGTCAGCTGAAATCCAACCAGAGTACAAATTGTTCACATCAGTGGTGCTGACATGCTCGGGATCGGGAAGACGTCTCCTTTTACTTGGCTGCGTGAATGCGAGAAAGTAATTTCCAGATCGATCGCTCACAATCCACTTGCAAGTAAGCACAATCCAGCAAGAGGTTGTTGGGGGTTGCAGTGTATTGATTCAAATGAATGCCAAAGTAGGAGGCAATGGGAGTAATCATGCCCCTTATGCAAATAACGCCTTTATCCTTGCCCTGATAAGAAAGGAACTTCTAGGTCAGCTGATATCCAATATTGACTTCGATGCCCTTAAGCATAGCCCAAAGGAGTAGATGTTCCCCGTTTCTAACGCCTCCACCAACATCATCACGTGCAAATATGGTATGAGAGAAGAACTTGTAGAGGATTCTTAGGAAAGAATGTTGGAACCCTTAGAACGCTGACTTTCATATTTTGCTTGCCTAATAAGTGTGCTGTGTTGTTCTTTCTTGTCCATATTTATGAAGTGTCCAGAAGGAGAGAACCCGTATACACCATTCAACGTAGCCAAGGTCTGCACCCTCCATTCATTTCCCAAGCGAAACTTCAAGAGACCAACTCCAGTGTTGTGGTCCACATTAGTAGTGAGGGAACTCAGAAATTCCATGGTGAGAACCTTGTGTGCCGACCATCTAGCATTGAGAAAAGTAAGAGTAGAAATTGTAGAACCTGGACGGATCAACTCGTGATTAAGACCCAAGTCCTCAAGGTGGAAAAGACTGAGCCACCTAGTACTTTTCCATGCCACTTATCAAGCTCCTTGTAAACAACCTTGTGCTCATCTAGTAAGCGGATACGATCAACACCCTGCTGCGGCTGGGCATGACACGATGGACGCGAAGCCATAATGCCTAGGTGAACAAATGAGGACCTAGAAAAAGCGTCAAACACAAGAATAACGAAACTTCCAAGACAAATTCCATCAACAAATTATTAGGATCCAAGTAATAGTCTATCCCGCCAAAGGCCTAAGACATGAGTATCTATCCCGCCAAGGGCCTAAATCAGGTAATAAACAATAATTATGGATGCCATCAGAAATTCTAGGAAAATGACAAAATAGTAAACAAGTAAGTCCAATCAATTTTTCCCGCGCAAAATCAAATCATCCAAACTTAAATAAATTGATCAATGCCCAAAATCAACCACACAAAGACTCAAAATAAACTGAGCATGAGCACAAATTCAATAAGCAACAACCTAAAATCAAACACACAAGAACAAGGGCAAAGAAGATGTTAGCTTGAATCTAGAAATTGAGAAACCTAGGAGGAGGGAGTGGTGCTCGTGGGGGTTCAGATCTGGTGTGGGATGGTCGGTGTGAACATGTGGTATGGATGGTCATGGCGTAAACATGTGGTGTGGCTGGGTCGTGGCACGAACAGGTGGTGTGGATCCGGGTTGGGTGGTGCATAGCGGGTCACGAGTGGTCAGATTGTAGTCGTGAGGTGTGCGCGGAGGTGGTGTGGGTGAGAGAGAGGCTGGTGAGGGTTGAGGAGAGATCAAGATGAGGGAGTTAGGGTAGGGAAATGAAAGGGATGTGGAGAGAGAAGGAAATATAAAAATTCATTTTTTTAACAACTAAAAACAAACGCACGGCCATGCACATGCGGTGCGGTGCTCTCGAAGTGAGCAAATTAAGAAAAATTCTGAACATCTACCAAAAACGCACAGACGTGCTCTCAAAGTGAGCAGATTTTTTTTTTGTCAGCGAAAAAGCGCACGGCCGTGCACTGTAGTGCACAGGCCGTGCGTCACTCTCGAAGTGAGCGACGAAATTCGGGAAATAGAACGCACGGTTGTGCGTTTTACCGCACATGCCGTGCGCTGCTCTCGGCAACGGTTTTTTCGGCCTTTTTTTAAGTGAATGAACGAAAATGAGAAACACATATACCTTTGGTTGCCTCCCAAGCAACGCTTGTTTAGGGTCGTTAGATAGACCTTCCATCAATATCACGTACTCAGATCAAGAAGATCTATGGAAACGATCTTCTAAACTGGATTCCCAGCTATGTATTTCTTCAAGCGATGACCATTCACTTTAAATTCCTCTTTTTCTTCAGTCCACACATCAACTGCGCCATGGGGATATACCTTACGCACTTGGAAAGGTCCACTCCACTTTGATCTCAATTTGCCAGGGAAGAGTGTGATACCCCGTATTTTTGTAAGGTTATTTTGGAATTTTCCCGAGTACCCGTTGTGTACGTCGGATTTAATACAGAGAGTTTGAGACATTTTGTAATGTGCTCTGTATCTGTAATATTTTTCTCAGAGAAATAATATACAGACAACATGCCTTGGATTTTAATATTCGTTCGCGAACGATAATTTTTATCCCGGTTTAATGTCATGTTCGTTCAAAGCTGAACGGGCGGGAAAAGCTGATCACGGCGACCGTCGTACAGTCGCGGCGACCGCCGTCGCGGATCCAAGAATGGTGACCGCCGTACAGTCACGGCGCCCGCCGTCCCAATGCTCGAGGTGGTAGCTGGCGTGCCAGGCTATGGCGGCGACCGCCATAAATTACGGCGCCCGCCGTAATTACCACCATCTTTGTCCGGCAGTCCTTGCCCGATGGTCGCCGGCGTGGTTTCTGGCGAGCGCCGAACTAGCCTTCGTAGGCCCATTTTTCGTGCTCCAGATGCTTTGGCTATAAAAGGAGGTGTTGGGGGAGAGATTTGAGCCATCCCAAACACCGAACCTCTGCCAAATTTTCGTGTCGTCGGAGTTGTTTTTCGCCGGAGTTTGCAAGCTCTCGTCGGTGTCGTTTGTTGGTGTTTCCAGCAGCCCTTTAGAAGCCTTTTGGTTGCCTTTGGAGGTCAGAACCCAAGCAAGGCGGAAAGGGGTCGAAACGTGCATCGTTTTGGTGAGATTTCTCTCGTTTCAGTCGTCTGAGTTCTTCACGGTGACCGCCGTGATGAACTGCGGCGACCGCCGCCAAGAACAGCGACCGCCGCCAGTGCCCAGAATGCCTTCGTGGCTTTGGCTTGGTTGGTTGTGGTCGTGGCGTCTTTCCTTTCGTTCTCTTTCGTCGTTTGTAGATTCGTACTACGGTTATGTCGGATCTAACTTAGGGTTCCTTTTATGGGTCGACTCGAAGGTTGTTGTGCTGTCGGAGCTATACCCGTGTCGAGCCCGGAATCCAGTTGTCGTCGTTAGGCTATTCTGCGGATTAAGGCAAGTGGCGGTTCGCTCTTGCTTGTTCGTTCCATATTTACATTAATTATCAGTAGTTTATCTGAGTAATTAATTTGGAATGAATACTCTGTTTGTCTGGAAACGGTTTTGATAAACTGTTTTGAAAATCATATAATAGGTTGTATATCTGTTAGAACAACGTTATTATCTGTGATCGCCTTTCGGGCCTTTATGTGGATTTTATCCTGTATCTGTTATTGTGCTGTAACTGTTTAGTTAGCACTGTTAGATAGGAACGTTACTCGGACTCTGTCTAGTCGTTTCTTTATAATCTGGTATCGGGGTGGCTCGTCTCCATCTGGTACTATTCTAAGATCATGATCGGTCTCTTTCACAAGTGTGTAGAGACAGGACACTTAGCTGGTGTCACAAACCTTCCGGTGTACGTCACTCTCGACGAAACGTATACTAAGATGTGTCGTCCCAATGATTGGGTACACATGTAAAAGTCTAATAAACGTGATGTGTGTTTTTGAAACATCAATCAGATAAGTGCTACTCTGACGCACATAATTAATAAACCTTCAGCGAGTAGTGCAGCTAAGTTATAGTACAGCTAGGAAAACTCGTCTCGACTTTGATCATAGTACGTTCTCTTTCCAATCTGGATTCGATGTATGCGATGAGGTTGGTCGTGAACCGAAGCATCTCAGTCAACTTTTAACTCATTGTTGTATGATTCTGTAAACATTCTAGATTTGTCATACTTCCTTAAAGACTCATTTCCGTTGGAGTCTTCTTTTCGAGTCGATTTCTGTGAAGGTTCAGTCTTCCAGAATCTTCTCTTGTGCATACCTCTTGTCTATTCCAGTAGGAGTATGATGGTTGATTATCGTCATCGATTATTATTCGAGAAGCGATGAGTCTAACCTAATACGACTACTTCGAACCATTCTGCTTTGTACCCTTGCTAGTCTATTCAAGTAGACTAACCCACAAACTTTGTTCTCTACATGTGGGCTGGTGTCATCCGTTCGATTCGGCACATCAGATCGAAAGTAGCTCAGAAGAATAGAAGGACTACGGAGTCGACGGTGGTTTTTGAACGTTGTAATTATTTCTATAATCAGGTTGAGATCTTTTGGACAATGACTTTGGTTGTAATGTACTTTATAAGACTTCCGCTATTTTTGGTTTAAACTTTGTGTTAGCCTATTCGGGATTGGGTTGTAATCCCGTAACTCTTGTTTCCTCGACAATGTTATGTTTGGGATTGAATGCTTTGATCATTATGTATCATTTGTATTTCATAAATTGTATTTAAACGGTAAAGCCTTGGGTGATCTCGATAAGGAACACTGGGGTCACTGATGGTACCTTTCCAAAAGGGTTAAGTTTTGGGGGTGTTACAGTTATGGTATCAGAGCCAAAGGTTTTTAAAACGGGTTTGGGATTTTTATAAACCATTTATCCGTTTTCGAAAATGCTTTAAAAAGGGCTCTGAATTTTCAAAGTAAAAAGAATTTAAAAACACCGTTCATAATCATGTCTTCTGGATAGTCTGATATAGTAAGCTTGCTTCTATGTCTAGAAAGACTAATTCCTTCATCGTTATCCTATAGGAGATGGGTGCATGTCTCTCTCAGAGGAAGGGGTCGGAAGATGCCGAGATGGATTCACCGTCTACCGAGAGGCTAGACTTCCCTATACCCCAGAGGTGCTTCGAGGTTGGAGGCCCGAGCAGCCCATCTGAGGAGATCAAGCATGTGCTTCCTGAGTTGGTAGTTCTGGTGTCAAGGAATGCTGTAGTTCCTATGACAGCGCCAGTGGAGCCACCAAGGGAGGAAGCACTGCAAGTTGATGAATCGTCTAGGTACGCGAGTGGGTACTACAATGACGATTACCTGATGGATGTGATTATTGAAGGGAGCGAGGAGGAAGATGAAGAAGAGGACCCCATAGAGGATGACCCCGAAGAGGAAGAGGACCCCATCGAGGATGATCCCGAGGAGGATACCGAGATGGACCTCAGCGGACAAAACCAGGAGTCCGATGACTTGAGGCACGTGCTGGTGGATAGTCAGGAAACGGGGATACAATTTATTCACCACAGTACAGAGCTACCACCTATGCAAGAGTTGCCACCAGTGCCAGAGTACGCACCCATGTCAGAATCTGATTGGGAGGCACTGTATACCGAGTACGGTATTAGGAGAAGTGACAGGGAATCTCAGCCTATCCCTACTCCAAGAAGACGGAGGTCAGAATCCGAGCTGCAGGAGATCCTCCGCCAGAGCGAGGTAATCTCTGCAGAACAGCAGCGTCGGAGGGATGAGCTGATCGCCAGTACTCAGAGGAGGACTGGGATAGAAGGACCAGTCATGGACGACCCATACCTTACCATGACTGAGATAGGACCATGTGCTTCAGGGTCAAGCCGAGTGCGAAACCCATCGCCAGAGCTCGATGGTGAGCCTAGTCCAAAGAGACCGTGCACGAGTAGCCAGTCTTATGGGAGACATTTTGGAACGCCTTGATGAGAATTGGCGTTGCCTATCGCAGTAGTTTCGTTTCTTAGCATTCCAAGTTTGTACTATGTGTAATATTTCAGTATTGCGGCAACTACTCTGAGAGACACTTATATCTTCGAGCAATGTTGTCCTAGCGCTCGGATGATAGACTTATGTGTAGCTTGTGTAACAATTCGAAGGTTCATCTATAAAATGCCAAGTTGATCTATTCTGAGTAATTTCTTTACGTTGGTATATTGCATAAGTATATTGCATAATATTAATGTATTGAATGCTTGGAATTGGATCGGTAAACAGATGGTGAACCCAAGAAGCACGAGGAACTCGATTCGAGTCGGTGCTGGGACTAGCCAAGATCCCAGGCCAGCAGGAAGAGGTGTTCAGGATGAGCACGAGTCAGAGTCTCGCGTCCAGCAGAGGCATGAAGGTCAAGATCAGACCCAAGCGCCGGCACTGTTTGATGTCGTAGCTGTTGAGGCAATTCGCGGGATTGTGATGCAGGAAATTACAGACGTATTGAGACCCGGTGTGCCTCAAGCGCAAGAAGTGCCTACTCACCCAGCGGTTCCTGATGTTATGGAGCCCATAAATCCCGTGGTTCAGGAGAATGCCGTCAGGACTAGAGACAGCTATGGTCGCGCTCTTAAGACCATCACTTCCATGAGGCCCGATTGCTATAACGGTAAAGGGGAGCCAGTAGCAGTGACTCATTGGTTCTCCCATATGGAGAGGCTGTTTCGAAACGTGGAGTGTACTGAGGCCGAGAAGGTCCATATCGCTTCTCTTCAGCTGAAGGAGGAGGCTAGCGAGTGGTGGGAGAACACAGGTTTGGCTGAGAGCCCAGTGTTGACTTGGTCGATGTTCAAGACCAAGATGGTTGATCGCTTTTTCTCTCGTGCTATGAGAGAGGAGAAGCATAAAGAGTTCTTGTACCCAAAGACGGATGGTCTGAAAGTGACCGAGTTGGCGTCTAAGTTCAATCATCTTTTACAGTATGCCCCTGCTGAGATCACCAGCGAGGCCCAAAAGATCTGGTACTTCAACGAGTGGATGAGCCCGGATATCAAGCCGTTAATGGTGCACCACACATGCTCTACCTTGGAGCAGTATGTGGATTGTGCCTATAAGCTGGAGATAACTCTAGAGGAGTCGACCAAAAGGCACAACCGACAGAAGTCGATGCAGAACCAGAACCAGGGAGGTGGTTTTAAGCGCCTTGCGCCACCGTCTAACTTTGCCAAGTCCGGCCGAGCTAAGACGGAGATGACGCAAGGAGGATCGACTCAGCAGTCAGGGCAGACCAGGAGTTTAGTTCAGTGTTATAACTGTGGTACGGTTGGGCACAAGAGCAATGAGTGTCAGAAGGAGAAGAGGTCGTGCTTTGGGTGTGGACGTGATGGTCATATACAAAAGTTCTGCAAGCAGGGGAAGCAGAAGGGAGTAGAGTCGCAACAAGGGTCAGTTCATCAGAGCAACCGACCTAGGTTTAAGCCTGTCGAGACTCCTAGCCCGTCAGTGCAGACGACTGCTCAGAACAGCGGAAAGGCCCCAACTGTTTCTGGAAGTCAGGGCCAACGCTTGTACGAAATGCGTGAAGAAGATGGACCCAACGCTCCGATTGCTCAAGGTACTCTATACCTTCACTCTACTTCAGTGTGCATTCTGTTTGATTCTGGTGTTACGCATTCCTTTTTTTCGGATAGCTGTGTTAGCAAGTTAGATTTAGTGTGCAACGATTCGTGCGACCCTTTCGAGGCAGATTTAATCTGCATAGCCATGGCTCCATACGACATTATCCTCAGTATGGATTGGCTGACGCGTCACAAGGCGATGATCGACTTCAGTTCAAGAATGGTGACGGTGTCATCTGGGGGCCAGTTCGTGTGCAAGTTCAAAGGTCAAAATGACGCTGATAACGACAAGTTGATCAATGCGATGGCTGCGTTTAAGCTACTACGACAAGGATGTGTCGGGTACCTTTGCTACTTGGATTCGCCTACGAAGGATGGACCTGAGATTCTTGATATTCCTGTAGTTAGGGAGTTTTCGGATGTCTTTCCGGAAGAAATTCCTGGATTACCCCCGAACCGTGACGTAGAGTTTTCAATTGATCTTGAGCCCGGTACGGCGCCGATTTCCAAATCACCGTATCGAATGGCTCCAGCTGAGATGCAAGAGTTGAAGAATCAACTTGAAGATCTCCTTGACAAAGGTTATGTCAGGCCGAGTGCATCGCCGTGGGGTGCTCCGGTATTATTCGTCAAAAAGAAGGACGGATCGTTCCGACTTTGTATCGACTACCAAGAGTTGAACAAGGTGACGATCAAGAACAAGTATTCTTTGCCTAGGATTGATGACTTGTTGGACCAGTTGCAGGGAGCAAAGATTTTCTCCAAGATCGATCTGTGATCTGGATATCACCAGCTCAGAATTCGTGAGCAGTACATTCCTAGAACTGCGTTCAGGACCAGATATGGTCATTACGAGTTCATAGTGATGCCTTTTGGGATTACAAATGCTCCAGCTGTCTATATGGATTTGATGAACCGATGTTTTCACCAGTAATTGGATAAGTTTGTGGTGGTCTTCATCGACGACATTCTGATCTATTCTCCGAATGAAGAAGTCCACGAGGAACATCTGCGGATTGCCTTGTCAATCCTTAGACAACATCAGCTTTTTTCTAAATTGTCTAAATGTGAATTCTGGATAGAGGAAGTGGCTTTCTTAGGCCACATAATCAATAAAAATGGGGTTATGGTTGATCCCCACAAGATTGAAGCGGTGGCTAATTGGACACAGCCCCAGAACGTGAAGGAGGTGCGCAGTTTTCTTGGACTTGCCGGGTATTACAGAAGGTTCGTAGAAAGATTTTCAAAGATCGCTCTACCTATGACAAATCTACTCCGCAAGGTTCACAAGAAGTTTGTCTGGAATGACAAGTGCGAGGCCAGTTTCCAGGAGTTGAAACGACGGATGACCTCGGCACTCGTGTTGCACTCCCAGAAGGGAATGACGATTATGTGGTCTATAGTGATGCTTCAAAGTGTGGTCTTGGTTGTGTTTTGATGCAGAAGGGCAAAGTCATTGCTTATGCATCCAGGCAACTCAAGACGTACGAAGAAAACTATCTGACCCATGATCTTGAGTTAGCAGCGGTTGTCTTTGCGCTAAAGATTTGGAGGCATTACCTCTACGGTATAAGATGCCAAGTCTTCACTGACCACAAAGGTCTCAAGTATATATTTACTCAAAAGGAGTTAAATATGAGACAACGCCGCTGGCTAGAGTTGCTCAAAGACTACGACATGGAGTTGCTGTATCATCCAGGCAAGGCTAATGTAGTAGCTGATGCACTAAGCCGGAAGACAATGCACGAGACTGTAGTTGCTCTACTTACTGCTCAGACCAAGCTAAACCAAGAGTCATGCGACATTGAAGTCTTGTATGACCAGCGTAGAGGGTACCTGAGTATGATGGAAATTCAGGCTACACTGCTGGATCAGATCAAAGAAAAGCAAGTCGATGACATCATCTTGGTGAAGTTAAGCAGTGAAGTGATGGATAGGAAAGCTCCCAGTTTTGTGGTTCAGGATGATGGATCACTTTGGTTTCAGGATCGGATCTGTGTGCCTGACACAGAAGGTCTTCGTCAGTTGGTGATAAGAGAAGCTCATTCATCCGCTTATTCTGTGCATCCTGGCTCTAGCAAGATGTACAAGGATCTCAGGAAGAAGTTTTGGTGGCCAAACATGAAGTGGGACGTAGCAGACTTTATGGCAAAGTGCTTAACTTGCCAGAAGGTCAAGATCGAACCGTAGGCCAGGTGGTGAGTTGCTATCTCTCCCAGTGCCAGAATGGAAATGGGAGGACATCGCCATGGACTTCGTCACTGGGCTACCAAAGACTCGAAGTCAGAAGGATGCTATCTGGGTAATTGTGGATAGGCTTACGAAGAGTGCTCATTTCATAGCCATCAAGACCACATGGGAAACCCAGAAGTTAGCATAAGTCTACCATAAGGAGATTGTCCGCTTACATGGCATTCCTAAGACCATTGTATCGGACCGAGATGGCAGTTTCATGTCAAGGTTCTGGCAGGAACTTCATAAGGCTATGGGAACCGAGTTGAGGTTCAGCACCGCGTTTCATCCTCAGACAGATGGCCAGTCTGAAAGGACCATCCAGACCCTGGAGGATATGCTTAGAGCTTGTATACTCGATCGTCCCACTAGCTGGGAGGACAGCTTGAGTCTGATTGAGTTCACGTACAACAATAGCTGGCATGCTACAATCAAGATGGCTCCGTTCGAAGCTTTGTATGGTCGCAGATGCAGATCTCCGATTTGTTGGGATGATAATGCCGACAAAATTCTGCTTGGACCAGAGTTGGTCGAAAGGACGGCCTCAGACATTGCTTTGATCAGACAAAGGATGTTGACCGCTCAGAGTCGACAAAAGTCCTACGCAGATCGGAAGCGCAGGACTGTCGAGTTCGAGGTCGGTGACAAGGTTTTTGTCAAGGTATCGCCATCCAAAGGAGTTTTCAGATTTGGTAAGCGTGGGAAGCTTAACCCTCGCTACGTGGGACCATTCGAGATTCTGGATAGAGTAGGATCTCTAGCGTACCGCTTGGCGTTGCCGCCATCGGCTCACCCGGTGCATAACGTGTTCCACGTATCTTTGCTCAGAAAGTATGTGCCAGATGAGTCTCATGTGCTTAGTTATGAGGACATCGAGATTCAAGCTAATGGTACTTATGAAGAGTTGCCTGTGCGCATTTTGGAGCGTCGGGAGAAGCGTTTGCGCAACAAGATCGTGCCATTGGTACGAGTGTTGTGGTCCAAGTCAGGGACCGAAGAAGTTACTTGGGAGACGTGGGAAACCGAGTCAGATATGCTCAGGCGTTTTCCCGAGTTATTTTCGACCTAAGTTTCGGGGTCGAAACTTCTTTTAAGGGGAAGGAGATGTGATACCCCGTATTTTTGTAAGGTTATTTTGGGAATTTTGGAATTTTCCCGAGTACCCGTTGTGTACGTCGGATTTAATACAGAGAGTTTGAGACATTCTGTAATGTGCTCTGTATCTGTAATATTTTTCTCAGTGAAATAATATACAGACAACATGCCTTGGATTTTAATATTCGTTCTCGTACGATAATTTGTATCCCGGTTTAATGTCATGTTCGTTCAAAGCTGAACGGGCGGGAAAAGCTGGTCACGGCGACCGCCGTATAGTCACGGCGACCGCCGTCGCGGATCCAAGAACGGCGACCGCCGTACAGTCACGGCGCCCGTCGTCCCATTACTCGAGGTGGTAGCTGGCGTGCCAGGCTATGGTGGCGACCGCCGTAAATTACGGCGCCCGCCGTAATTACCACCATCGTTGTCCGGCAGTCCTTGCCTGATGGTCGCCGGTGTGGTTTCTGACTAGCGCCGAACTAGCCTTCGTAGGCCCATTTTTCGTGCTCCAGATGCTTTGGCTATAAAAGGAGGTGTTGGGGGAGAGATTTGAGCCATCCCAAACACCGAACCTCTGCCAAATTTTTGTGTCGTCGGAGTTGTGGTTCGCCGAAGTTCGCAAGCTCTCGTAGGTGTCGTTTGGTGGTGTTTCCAGCAGCCCTTTAGAAGCCTTTTGGTTGCCTTTGGAGGTCAGAACCCAAGCAAGGCGGAAAGGGGTCGAAACGCGCATCGTTTTGGTGAGATTTCTCTCGTTTCAATCGTCTGAGTTCTTCACGGCGACCACCGTGTTCTTCACGGCGACCGCCCTATTCTTCACGGCACCCGCCGTGATGAACTGCGGCGACCGCCGCCAAGAACAGCGATCGCCACCAGTGCCCAGAATGCCTTCGTGGCTTTGGCTTGGTTGGTTGTGGTCGTGGCGTCTTTCCTTTCGTTCTCTTTCGTCGTTTTTAGATTTGTACTACGGTTATGTCGGATCTAACTTAGGGTTCCTTTTATGGGTTGACTCGAAGGTTGTTGTGCTGTCGGAGCTATACCCGTGTCGAGCCCGGAATCCAGTTGTCGTCGTTAGGCTATTCTGCGGATTAAGGCAAGTGGCGGTTCGCTCTTGCGTGTTCGTTCCATATTTACATTAATTATCAGTAGTTTATCTGAGTAATTAATTTGGAATGAATACTCTGTTTGTCTGGAAATGGTTTTGATAAACTGTTTTGAAAATCATATAATAGGTTATATATCTGTTAGAACAACGCTATTATCTGTGATTGCCTTTCGGGCCTTTATGTGGATTTTATCTTGTATCTGTTATTGTGTTGTAACTGTTAATTAGCACTATTAGATAGGAATGTTACTCGGACTTTGTCCAGTCGTTTCTTTATAATCTGGTATCGGGGTGGCTCGTCTCCATCTGGTACTATTCTAAGATCATGATCGATCTCTTTCACAAGTGTGTAGAGACAGGACACTTAGCTGGTGTCACAAACCTTCCGGTGTACGTCACTCTCGACGAAACGTATACTAAGATGTGTCGTCCCAATGATTGGGTACACATGTAAAAGTCTAATAAACGTGATGTGTGTTTTTGAAACATCAATCAGATAAGTGCTACTCTGACGCACATAATTAATAAACCTTCGGCGAGTAGTGCAGCTAAGTTATAGTGCAACTAGGAAAACTCGTCCCGACTTTGATCATAGTACGTTCTCTTTCCAATCTGGATTCGCTGTATGCGATGAGGTTGGTCGTGAACCGAAGCATCTCAGTCAACTTTTAAATCATTGTTGTATGATTCTGTAAACATTCCAGATTTGTCATACTTCCTTAAAGACTCATTTCCGTTGGAGTCTTCTTTTCGAGTCGATTTCTGTGAAGGTTCAGTCTTCCAGAATCTTCTCTTGTGCATACCTCTTGTCTATTCCAGTAGGAGTATGATGGTTGATTATCGCCATCGATTATTACTCGAGAAGCGATGAGTCTAACCTAATACGACTGCTTCGAACCATTCTACTTTGTACCCTTGCTAGTCTATTCAAGTAGACTAACCCACGAACTTTGTTCTCTGCATGTGGGCTGGTGTCATCCGTTCGATTCGGCACATCAGATCGAAAGTAGCTCAGAAGAATAGAAGGACTATGGAGTCGACGGTGGTTTTTGAACGTTTTAATTATTTCTATAATCAGGTTGAGATATTTTGGACAATGACTTTGGTTGTAATGTACTTTATAAGACTTCCGCTGTTTTTGGTTTAAACTCTGTGTTAGCCTATTCGGGATTGGGTTGTAATCTCGTAACTCTTGTTTCCTCGACAATGTTATGTTTGGGATTGAACGCTTTGATCATTATGTATCATTTGTATTTCATAAATTGTATTTAAACGGTAAAGCCTTGGGTGATCTCGGTAAGGAACACTGGGGTCACTGGCGGTAATACATTTCCAAAAGGGTTAAGTTTTGGTGGTGTTACAAAGAGCTTGATCCTAGAATTGAATAGCAAGACAAGATCACCTTCATGAAACTCCCTTCGAATTATATGCTTGTCATGCCATCGTTTTGTCCTCTCCTTGTAAATTTGGGCATCCTCATAAGCATCCAATCTCAGCTCTTCCAACCCTTGCAATTGCAATCTCCTCTTCTCACCTGCTTCTTTTATATCGTAATTGAACAACTTAATTGCCCAATATGCCTTATTCTCCAACTCCATAGGGAGATGACAAGACTTTCCATAGACAAACCTATATTGTGTTGTGCCAATAGGAGTCTTAAAAGCAATCATGTAAGCCCAAAGAGCATCATCAAGCTTCAAAGACCAATCCTTTCAGGATCGGGACAATGTCTTCTCCAAAATACTCTTAATCTGCCTATTGGAATCCTTAACTTGACCACTTGTTTGAGGATGATATGGGGTGGCAATTTTGTGAGTTACCCCATACTTCTTCAGCAAAGCCTCAAACTTCTTCTCAATAAAATGTGATCCCCATCACTAATCACAACTCTAGGTGTCCCAAATCTAGGAAAATCACCTTGTTGAAGAACTTTGACACCACCCTAGAGTCATTGGTTGGAGAGGCAATGGCTTCAACCCTCTTGGACACATAATCAACCGCGATAAGAATGTACTTGTTACTGCAGGATGGTGGAAAAGGTCCCATGAAATCAACTCCCCACACATCAAAGATCTTAACCTCCTGGGTATTATTAAGAGGCATCTCATTCCTCCTAGAGATATTTCTTGTTCGCTGGCAAGCATCACAAGAGGCAATGAAACGGTGCACATCCTTGAACATATAAGGCCAATAGAGAGCGGACTGGAGAATCTTGAAGGTGGTCTTAGAGGAACTAGCATGGCCTCCACAGGATTAAGAGTGACAATGAGTGATAACACTCTCTACCTCCTCCTCAGGGATGCAGCCCTTGATAATCCTATCAGCACACCACTTGAAAAGCAAAGGATAATCCCAGTAATAGTGTCTAACATCAGACATGGACTTTTTCTTTTGCTTGGAAAGATAATCTAGGAGGTAGCTCATTGCAAACCAAATAATTGACAAAATCAGCATACCAGAGCACCCTGGAATTTGCAAGAGTCGGGATCTACTCAGTAATCCTGAAAAGATGGTCATCAGGAAAAGAATCATCAATAGAGGGTTCATCTTGAGTACACTCCAACTGTTCTGGAGTCAACCTAGAAAGGTGGTCAACAACCAAATTTTATGTGCCTTTCTTGTCTCTAATCTCCAAATCAAACTCTTGAAGAAGAAGGATCCAACGAATCAGTCTGGGCTTGGCCTCCTTTTTGCTCAAGAGATATCTGATAGCAACATGATCAGTGTAGACAATCACCTTGGCATCCACCAAATAGGACCTGAACTTCTCAAAAGCAAACACACCAGCTATCAACTCTTTCTCAGTAGTAGCGTAATTCATTTGGGCCACATCAAGAGTCCTGCTAGCATAGTAAATAACATGAAGCTTATTGTCCTTTCTTTGCCCCAAAACAACTCTAACAACAAAGTCACTAGCATCACACATGATCTGAAATGGGAGATCCCAATCATGGGGATGCATAATTGGAGCTGAAATCAATGCCTGCTTCAACCTGCAAAAAGAATCAAGACACTCCTTTGAAAAATCAAAAGAAACATCCTTCAAGAGAAGATTAATAAGAGTTTTGTCAATTTTAGAGAAATCTTTAATGAACCTCCTATATAAACCTGCATGTCCAAGGAAACTCCTTATGCCCTTGACCGAAGTAGGAGGTGGCATCTTCTCAATGATCTCAATCTTTGCCTTGTCAACCTCAATACCACGATTAGAAACCAAATGACCCAAGACAATACCTTCCCTTTCCATAAAATGGCATTTCTCCCAATTCAATACAAAGTTAACCTCTTTACACCGCTATAAAACTCGTGACAAGTTAGACAAACAAGCATCAAAAGAAGCACCATATACAAAAAAGTCATCCATGAATACATCCATAATATCCTCAATAAAATCAGTAAAAATAGCCAGCGTACATCTCTGAAAGGTAGCAAAAGCATTACACAGACCAAAGGGCATCCTCATATATGCAAATGTGCCATAAGGGCAAGTAAATGTGGTCTTCTCCTGGTCATCATGGTGAATAGGGATCTGGAAAAATCCACTATAACCATCTAAATAACAGAATTGTGAATGCTTAGCTAACCTCTCTAACATCTAGTCAATGAAAGGAAGGGGGAAATGGTCTTTCCGGATTGCCTTGTTCAATCTCCTATAATCAATGCACATTCTCCAACCCGTGACTGTCCTAGTAGGAATTAATTCATTCTTTTCATTCTTCACAACAATCACTATCTTAGGCACAACATGAACTGGACTAACCCACTCACTATCAGAAATATGATAAATAATGCCTGCATCTAACAGTTTCAACACTTCTTTTTTCACAACTTCTTTCATGTTTGGGTTAAGTCTTCTTTGATGCTCAATAGAGGGCTTATGATCAGCTTCCAACAAAGTCCTATGCATGCACATTGAGGGACTAATTCCTTTCAAGTCATCAATACAATATCCTATGGCTTTTCCATGCAATCTAAAACAAAATAAAATTGCTGAGTATTACACATGTGATGGTTTTGTGAGATAATTTTTTATAATGAATGGGTGATTCATTTATAGATAAAGCAAAAAAAAAACTTAAATTGTCCAAGGTGTTCAATTAGTTCTTTTTCAATTATACTACACTATTAGCAAGATTTTCTAATGTTATTTCTCCATCTACAATATATATAATTTAATATGTTATGTTGATAAATACTTTTTTTCTTCAAGTGTTAGGATAAATGGGTTTTTTTTATTATAGGAAGTTCATCCATTACGTGATCGATAAAGTATCATATTTATTTGCATTTGTCATTGTTTTGGGATGAAATTTCACCATAATCTCGAACCGGCCACTCTTGAGTCTAGAATATTAGCATATAATTTGCTGAAAAACTTACATACAATAATTTATCAACTTTGTAAATCAACACACTATTAAATTCTCATCAATTTTCAATTTTTATCACTCCATTAGATTAGATATATTAAGCTAAACTTATTTATGGATATTATGCTTTTATCATATACTATAAAAGTGATAAAGCATATCATAGTTTAATACTGACCCAAACGATAAAATAAAAAATCTCCCACAGTATATTGCTACACTTCTCAAAAACCGGGCGTTAACTAAAAGCCAAGAGCAAGAGGATGTCCCAATCAAATCCAACAAAAATCAACAAAAAAGAAAAACGAGATTTCTCCGTTGGGAGAAACCTCACCAACACTTCCATAAAATAAACTTTGATGGATCAAAACAACCTAATGGTAAATCTAGTGCGGGATTCATCATCAGAAATGATAAAGCCGATGTTGTCCTTATGGATAATTTACGTAGCGGCTCTAATAGTATTCTTATGACATAAGCACTTGCGCTTAAACATAGCATCAAAATTGCCAAAACTATGAAACTAACAAAATTGCAAATTGAGGGTGACAATCTCTGCCTTATTAATTCTCTTAAAGGCATTTGGGATTGTCCTTGGGAAATTGAGATGGTTGTTGCAGATATTCTGGATGACATCCAATCTTTCCAGGACGTCTTTTTAGACACGTTTTTCGAGAGGTGAATCGTTCTGCTGATCGCATTGCTAAACTCAACTTTTCACCAAATGTGTCTGCTCTTTATCTTGATTCAGAACTTCGTGTTCTCATCCGTAAGGATGCTCTAGGTTGGGTTTCGCATAGAAACTAAGCCCAATCTAATGCCTTTCCTCATCGGAAAAGAAAAAAGAAAAGAAAAGAAAAAGCATATCATAGTTTATATTCCATAATGTTTTGCTATTGTTTTGTGTTAATACCTTTGTTCCTAATATGTTATCATCACTAGCTACTTTTTTTTATGGAGCTACTATTTATTTTAATATTTTGTACTGTATATTAAAAAAAATCAAGGAAAGATTATAAGAAGATTGTCCTAATCTATTCGAATCAAATGATTTATTTTTCACCTAGGGAAACAAGAAAAATATAGATGTGTCGTCTATGGATCGGTAAAGGTATTTGAATTTGGTTTGTGAGCGAACTAGCACAATCTATATAATTGCATATCGTGGTTATATAGAAATCCACTAAGCTTAAATCCTTATTTTTATATTGAAATGATTTCCAACCGAAAAAATACACGAATGAGAAAGCTACATAACTACTTTAACAACTCAAATAATCAATCAATATACATGTTGAAGGTATCTTATCGACCTTGAATGCTCTACATTAAAAATACACGAATGAGAAAGGTACAGAACTACCTTGAATGCTCTACTACTTTAACAACTCAAAGAATGAATCAATATACATGTTGAAGGTAATTATATTCAAATGAGATCTCCCCTCACATGATATTATATTTATTGCCTCCCTTAAATAAATCATAAATAGCATTTGACCTAGAGGTGTTCAGCGGTTCCTTTGAACCGTTCAACCGACGGTTTTGGAACCGCCCAAAACCGTCTGAAACCGGAACCGACTAAAACCGTTCGAGGCCGGTTTCGGTTTCGGTTCATGATTTCATAGAATCATAGAACCGGCGGTTCGAAGCGGTTCGGAACCGGCGGTTCGGAACCGGCGGTTCCAAACCGTTTCAGAACCGGCGGTTCGAAGCGGTTCGAAACCGGCGGTTCCAAACCGTTTCAGAACCGCCAATTTCAAACGCATTCGGTTCACTCTTGACCTCCTCTCCCACACAAGCATCAACCAAAGCTTCACTCTCAATGCATCCTTCATCCTTGTAAGTGTAGTATTGGTTTGGACAAATTTCAGCCAAGTGACCTCGCCTACCACACATAACACATACAATGTCGCGTATCCTAACACGGGGCGGTGGAGGCACTCTTTCTCTGCCCTTGGACGTGCTTGGTGGCATGTCCCTAGGAGCTTGTTGTTGCCTCATGTTCTTGTTGCTCTTCCTTGCTTGTTTGGAAGGCTTTCAAGAGAGTTTCCATTGTGACTGGTGATGATGGTTCTTGGATGGTGACTCCTTTTTGTTTGTTGGTGGGATCCATGGCAACTCCCTTCAAGTTAGCAACCAAGGCAATACCCAAACACGTGAAATAAAGAGAAAGCAATTCAACCAAGGGAACCGAACCAGCAAGTGCCCAAAATTTTGTTGTATAAGTTGTCACAAAGTTCAGAAATACAAGCTCTTAAAACAAGGCTTAATTGTGGTCGTTTTGCAAACAAGAAAGCCACAAAAACTTTGATCAAACTTGGTGTTTTATGCAGCCAAATAGAACCAAAACAAGTCACCAAAGAAGGTACTAAACAAGGTCCTCAAGTACAACTTGTTCGCTTTTTTCTGGCTTTGCCACTCTTTCTCGAACTTTAGACTCTTACTCGAATATTTCTGGCTATTAGCATCTCTTTCTCGAGTTTTCCTTGAACTATAATCCTTAGATTACATTTGAGAGAACAAAATTGAGAGCAATGAACTTGACTGAGTTGAGCACGCAACAAATGGTGAAGAAATGTTCAAACTAGAGCGTTTTTAGTTGGCTTGAGTTATCTCAAGTTGTTTCCCATATCTTTAGCTCCATGATTGGTCCATTTGACTCATAATGCACACAAATTTGACCAAGTTTTATGCAACAACAAAAAAATCAGCAAAATCGGCGCATTAATGGTAGGAAATCTCAAGAGATTTTTGGTGGAATTAATGGAAGTGAGTTGGTTTAATGCAAGAATTAACTCAAGGCAGTTGAATACCAATTAAAGGTTGTCTTCTTCCTTGCATAAATCACGATTTTATCAAAGAATTTGCAGCAAACACGAATTCAATAATGGCACGAAAATAGGATTGCTTGCAAGACGAACTAAGATCGATGTTAGAACAAGATTTCGAGCGTTACCTTGCGTGGCCCTAATACCACATGATAGGATTGACGATCTCTTCAGCCTCGGTGCAAGGAAATGCCAAGGAATTCAACCACCAAGAGGATGCCACGTCCGATGGGAGGAAGAACTTCTTTACGGTGGAATAGGGAACTGATTTCGTGAAGGGAAGTTGGAGTGGATGGGAACTGGGTTTGGTTGGGATAGTAATGGGGATAAGTGATCTTCTTGAGTGGATATGACGCACCACTAGGAAGAACAAGGTTGATCGACGCCTAAGGGATGTAACTCATCCTAAGAAGAAGATCCATAGGTAGTTCGATACAACTCACGAACTAAGGTTGTTGCTAGACTTTTCCATGGGAAAACTGAACTCTTTGAGAGGGTTTTTAATTCAAGTTGAAGATGATTTTACAAGGGAAAGGCCTATGCCTTTTATAGGCCTCTAAGGAAGCCCTCGGCCAACCTTTCACATGGCCACAAAATCTTAACTCCTAGACTCTCCCCCTCCCCAAGTAAAACCTTTATTATAGTAGTCTTTAACTCTCACAATTACTAAAATAAACTGAAAATATTAAAGAGGCCGACTGGAATTTCTTCTAGAAGATCTTGTGCAAAATGTCGGTGGTGGAGTTCCTTAGAAAGAACTGTGGGTCACAAGCAATGTCATTGATCCCACAAGGTCTTGGCTCATCGCTCTAAGGTTTAGGAGACCCCTCTTGAGCTTGGCTTGAAGCTCCTTGGCTCGAGCATGTGTGATTGCCCTTGGTGGTAGTTCAAGAGGCGCGGTGATAGGAGGACGGTCAGAGGGAATTGTGGAGACCTTGTTGTGCAGGGAACTGTCTGGGGAACTCGGAGAGTCAGACAAAAGTGTGGAGGCCTTACTGGGCAGAGAACTATCTGGGGAACTCGGAGAGTCAGACAAAAGTGTGGAGACCTTGCTGGGCATGGAACTGTCTGGGGAACTCGGAGACCTTGTTGTGCAGGGAACTGTGTAGGCCTTGCTTGTAGGTGGTACTTGATGGGGCATAGTCATATCACACTTGGTAAAAGAGTTGGCTATAAGGTGGTGAGATTTAAGACCCATATAGCTTTCTAGTGGTAGGATACCCAATTCCTTCCTGATTAACGTCAAGGACATAATTCAATGTGGAAAGTCCAGACCTAGAAACTGAGAGCACAAAAGAAATGTCCCCAAGTATGTGCTCAGTTCCTATAAATTGAGAGGTTGAAGATGAAGTCTTCTTAATAGTTCATTTGAGAAAGTGCAAATTGTAGGTGCATGATTGGGGTAATGTTCCCTTAAAGGATCTACCTAGATGAATGTGAAGTTTGGCTGCTTCATGAAGTTTTGGGTTGGCTTCACATACGTTCATGAATAGATACGGACTCAAGGCCCTTAATAGAGTCAAGTACAACTTTAGAGATGTAAAGTAACTCTTGTGTGTGTTATCTTCATGCACCCAAAAAGGTTGATTGGTTCAATCCTTAGGACACCATGATTCCCGGGTGTTTGGAATGTCTAATTACACTAAGAGGAAATTCAATCGTCTCGGTAATTTTGTTTATGCATAGAGTTTGGGGTTAAAGACTTGCTTATTTTGTGAATCAAGGATTAGACTAAAATGGGGGAGGGTTGTTGGTGATTTTAGTGAAATCATTTCCATTTGGTGTGATTGGGATTCATACAACACTATGGGAACTCATTTCGTTATAACACAAGTTCAGGTGTGTGGAGTACACGCTTGTGTACGCGACTTGAGTTTCAAAGGGAAACAAAAGGATATGTTACATGTAAGGGTCAAGTTCCCTTGAAATAGTTGAAACAGTATATGTAAAGTGAACTAGACATTAGTTCATTTCTTGTGAATGGAAATGGGTGTCATTTCCTTTCTAAGGGACTAGAGGCATGCATATGGTTGGTTGATCTTAGCATGTATTTCATGTGCTTGTAGTTGTTAGTAAAGCCAACAGTTTAACCGCTATAACCGTCGTAACTACCTTGTAACTATTAGTAACCGTTGTGGATCAGTTGGGAATGGTTGATGACCGCTGGAAACAATTGGTAACTGCTTCTAACCACCGTTGTAACTTCCCTAAACTTCCATAACCGTTTTAAAAGTGTTCTCCAATGCCTATATAAAAGGCTTTTGGGCTGTGGTGTTGGATAGTTCGAATGATCATTGGGAAGAGGGTCTCTCTTCATACTTGAACTTGATTTAAGTCTAAAACCCATTATTACATGAACTTTAAAGTTCAGCTCCTTTCATGAGCCTTGTTGGGAACTGGTTGGTTTGTCTTATCTCAGTTCAAATTTTGTGGATTCCCTAAGGCTATGTAACGAAATTTTGATTTCGAAAAGTGGTTTGCCACGATTCGAACCGATATCAAGATCTTGTTTTATATGATTGATCTACTGATGTGTCGTCGTCTACATCAACATCCACGAGAGGAACTCAACACCTCCAAAGAATAGTTCCCCAAATCCATAGATTCAACATCTCAGAGGGATTAACCAAGACAAAGTTCCCAAATCCTACATGTCGTACGCCCACACATTTACCAATACTTCCAACACCCGAGAGTTGCATTGCTTATCCTACACACGGCACACCAAATGGTTGCATTATATGAAATTTACAAAACTAGAGTTATGTAGCCCAAAAAGAGCAAAGGGTCTTACCTTGCTTAGGCTTAGAGAACAAAACACAGTCTCATGATTCTCATTGTACATTTCCTCGTCCATTTATCAACAAACATTTTGCAGTTGAGGATGGCATTCCAACAATCAATCAACATTATTCCATAGGGTCAATTTCCCTTACCTAAGTTAATTTTTCTACATATTAATTTTGGGTTAAAATAATATTATAAACTTAGAATAATAAAATAAATAAGTATGGGTAAAATTGGTAATTTTTTAAAAGTTTATAGGGCCATTTTTGCCAAGCAAAATTTGCTCCAATCAGAGGCTAAACAATCGTATATGGCGGCGTCCCCGGTGGCGAGCTTCTACTTGTCTTCAAGGTACGACTTCCCCGGCGGCGCTCTTGAACTAGGTACTCGTATGACTGCTTCTTCCCGGTGGTCGCCAGAGAGTCATCGTCTCGCTCGGTATCGTGCACCACCAGACGGCGAGCTTTTACTTGTACTCGTCTGACTGCTTCGTGGTCGCCAAAGAGTCGATTGTTTTCAAGGTAAGCTCTCGCTTGGTATGGGGATTTTCTGATTTTGACATTGAAACCTAAAGTTTGGTGGTTGTGGTCCAGAAAGAAACAACATGTGTTTTTTCATGTGAAATGAATAGCGTTAAGTTGCATGAGTATAAGGTGTTCATGTGTGTTTGCTGACAAGTCTTGCTAATTTGAAGGTCAAGTGTTAAATAAGCATTAATGCATGACGTTATTCAGCTAATTTTTATTTAAGTGGAATAAAATTTAGATACACCTGGCTAGAGTACAGTCTCATTGACACTTGACTTGTATTCACAAGATAGAAAATGAATCACCTGAACATAAGTCATCATTGAAGCAATACCTTGTTATGCATTTGCGATTCATTTTATTTTGTTGAACTTGTATTTTGTTGATTGTTTCATATGATGCTTGGCGAGTTAGTGTTACTCCTAATACATATGCATTTCATATAAGATATTTTAGTTACTTTTGGTCTCAGTCCTGCTTCTTATCTATCAATTGTGTTACTTCTTGAGGGATATCACAATGACTAATCGAAGTTAATGGTGGGGGAAAGATAGCTTGTTCATAGTTGCTTACTGATGTTGTTTTAGGGATATATAGCTTGCTCATAGTTGCTTATTGATGTTGTTTTATATAGCTTGTTCATAGTTGCTGGCATTGAAACCTAAATAAGTGCCAATGGTGTTTGTTATGATTAGCTTGTTCGATTACTGATGTTGTTTTAGTGGTTCTTCGATTAGCTTGTTCATTACATAGCTTTTTCGATTAGGGTCTGTTCATTGAAAACTAAGTTATTATAACCGTCATTTTGATATACTAATCACGGCTTACTCATGCTATTTTAGGGTTTGTTCGATTACATAACGTCTTCGATTAGGGTCTGCTTACTGATGTTGTTTTAGTGGGCTAGGATTATACTAATCACGGCTTGAGATGCAAACACTAATCGAAGAAGCTATATAACAAGTACTCTCCAAATCTTATGACTATGAGCATACTCTATTTTGCTTGTTTGACTGATGTTGTATGCATGATGTCCGCAAGGTGTTCCAAATCTTGTAGAGCACCAAACTTTTTGTGTAGCAACACCAAAGCAAAATGGAGTGGTAGAAAGGAAACATAGGCATCTTTTGGAAGTGGCTAGGGCCATGATGTTTCAATCTAAGTCACCACTCAAGTTTTGGGAGAGAGTATACTTACAATAGCCTATATCAACAATAGTTCATAATAAGACAACTTATGAACTTTTCTATCACAAACATCCTTCTTATGCACACATCAAAAGTTTTAATTGTTTGTGCTTTGCTTCTACTCTTCAAGCTGATAGAGATAAATTTCAAGCACGAGATGTGCCTTGTGTGTTTTTAGGCTATCCTTTTGGGAAAAAGGCATACAAGTTGTATAGCCTTGAGACACATCAGATTGTTATTTCTAGAGATGTGATTTTTCATTAGTCGTTATTTCCTTTCCATGATCCTTCATTCTTCTCACCCTCAACCACATCTCTATCCTACAACTCCTTTACCATGTGAAGATACTCCTTCATTTTCTTCTTATCTTGTGAGAGAGGCATATGTTCTTAGGAGATCTTCTAGAGTACACACTCAGCCTTCATGTTTGTCAGATTATGTGTGCTCAGTTGTTGACAGTGAACCTAGTTTTTGTGAGCACACTCTGACATCTACCATCTCTTTTCCTACCTATACCTTTCTTTCTTCTTCTCATCCAGATTCTGAACCTTTTTCCTATGATCAAGCTTGCAAGTTTGATGTTTGGCAACAAGCTATGACATATGAGTTTAGTGATCTTGATTTGAACCATACCCGAGATGTTGTTGTTTTACCTAAGGGTAAGAAGGCTATAGGCTGTAAGTGGGTTTATAAGGTGAAGATGAGATCAGATGGCACCATTGACAAATATAAGTCTAGGTTGGTAATCAGAGGATTCACCCAACAAGAGGGGGTGGATTATAATGAAACTCTCTCACATGTCATCAAGATGACAATAGTTCATTCCCTTGTCTTTGTAGCTTTGAAACAGAAGTGGGACATCTTCCAATTGGATGTCAATAATGCCTTTTTAGATGAAGATTTAGATGAGGAAGTGTATATGAAAGTACCTCATGGTTTACTGATAAGGTGTTCAGATTGAGGAAATCTTTGTATGTTTTAAAGCAAGCTTCAAGACAGTGGTATGCTAAATTGTCTACAAGTTTGAATCTAAAGGCTATGCAGGTCTTTGAATGATTACTCATTGTTTCACAAGAAGGAGGGGTCTATAGTTGTGTTTGTGGATGTGTATGTTGATGACATTTTGATGATTAGAAATCATCTGTCAAAAATCAAGTCTTTGAAGGTGTTCTTGGATACTGAATTCAAGATCAAAGACCTGGGAACTTTACCTTTTTTCCCTTGGTATAGAGTTTATTCATACTGCATAGGGCTTGCTTATGATTTAGAGGAAGTTTATTGTAGAGGTCCTTCTTGATTTTCCTCTTGCTTCTCCACATAATTCTGCCAGTCCCATTGATCCAAGAGCTAAGTTGCTTCCTGATGTTGGAGACTTGCTCCCAGAACCACTAATCTACATGAAGTTTATTGGGAAATTAAATTTCTTGGTCAACACTTGTTCTAATCTAGCATATGTTGTGAAGGTTTTTAGTCAATTTAACCAGGCACCTCACCAACCTCATATGGAGTCAGTTCATCATGTTTTGTCTTATGTCAGAGGCAGTCACACCAAAGATTTGCTATTGAACAATTCAAGTAGTGTACCTCCAAGCATATTGTGATGTTGATTGGACCACATGTCCTCATTCACGAAGGTCTATTAGTGGCTATATGGTTTTCTTTGGTGGCAATTTGATATCTTGGAAATCTAAGAAACAACAAAGTGTCTTACTCTCCTCTATAGAAGCAGAATATCACTCTTTGAGGCGTGTTTGTGCTGAACTAGCATGGTTGAGTCGTTTGTTGGCAAAATTGGGTGTTTTTCACATCACACCAATTCCAGTTAAGTGTGATAATCAGGTTGTTATCTACATTGCACACAATCCGGTCTTTCATAAAAGGATCAAACATATTGAGTTGGATTGCCACTATGCTTGTGAAAATATGCTTGAAGGCTTGATTAGCTTATCACATGTTTCTACTCATTCATAGATGGCAGACTTTCTTACTAAGGCATTGCGTCTACAATATTTGTTCTTCAAGATGGGCATGATTGACCCTTTTCCATCTTGAGAGGGGGTGTTAGAGAATATAATCGAGATATTTTGTGCAACAGAATTAGACTTTCATATGCTTCACACGTGACACACACCACACACTATATAATCTCCTCTGTAACAAACTTTCTGTTATGCTTTACATTTTACAGAGAATTTCCTGCTTGCCTTTCTTCTCTCTCATTTTCTTCTAAGCTCTCTCCCGTGGAAGCTTGTCTGCAACAAATTTCTTATGCGTTGTTACAACATTGCCCTCGTGAACTGACTCTGAAAGAGGGAGATAACGACGAGGAGAAAGAGCGAGATGGTGAACAAGAGCGGGAATTGATGTTTCGAGAACCAAAGTCAGAGTAGAAGCAAGACCTTGACCTAGATTGGGATGAGGAGCTGAAATGTCTTGCCATGGTGGAGTTTAGGAGGAAGAAGAGGAATTTGGGTCAGGAATTCTGGAATTTGGGATGAGTTTAGGAGGAAGAAGATGAATTTTGGAATTCTGCAATTTGAGAGGGAAAAGAGATTGGAAATTTTGGTGATATTGAAGAGCAGTTGAACAAATGTGTAGGGATTACAGAATATGGTAGGTATAAAATTTAGGGAGGAAAAGGCTAGGTTATCTATAGATGTCACTCTAATAATTAGCCAGATGTCAATTCAAGATTAAGCCAAGTAGTGCAAATTTTACTAAAGATGGACTTGCCTGCAAATTAAATATATTAGGGAGATATGCTTACACGGCCTGCCACATGGTGAGTAATCGTTACGTTAATCTACTATATAACTACTAAAGTAGAATACCCACTATGCCACATGGCACCCCCAGATTGAACCCAGAATTTATGCTGCCACGTGGCTTCACGATATTGAATTTGCCACGTGACAGCCCGTGGTTTTTTTTAGATTTAGTTTTTTTTTTTAATTAATTGATATACAGTATCCTAGACTTATCGTAAATCAAATATCAGCCAGAATACTTTATACTACTTTATTTATGAAATTATTATATTCCCATATTATTCTCGGCAAGATATTTCTACAATGCAGTAAAATGATTCTGCAGTACGTGTAAGATCTATTATTGGCATAAAATAATTTAGCAAAATTCCTCACAGCTATTATTTAATAAATAAAGCTAAAGTAAAATAAAAAAAAATGGATAACTATATGATTATTTTCCAAAAACTGAACATGCAGATCACATACAAAATCAACAGAATATACCTAATATATGCAGATTTGCATATGCACAGTTGGTTCCAAAACCGTACAAGATGTGCAATGTACCTATAAATGCAGATTTGCTATGACAAACTAAACCAGCTGGAAAATATTATACCAAATGCAATCAGAAATAGGAGCAAAAAACAAGTTGTAGTAAAAAAACTGAAGCTGCAGCAAAAACTTAACCTGGAAAAAAAAAACTGCTGTAAAAAAAAACTAAGCCACAGTGTTTTAACCAACAAAACTGATGCAAAAAAAAAAACCTACTGGATTGAACCAAACAAAAACCTGCTAGATTGAACCCAAAAAAAAACTTGATGGATTGAACAAAAAAAACCTGTTGGATTGAACCACAAATGGACCTAATGCAAAATACTTAACATGATACACTTTCCTAACCAAACAAACTGAATTGCCCAAAAAAATAACAATACAAATAAAAAAATTCCTCTAAACGATATTGCGGATTTGATCACAAACATTCCAACTGCAATATCTGCATAATATATGCACAATATAAAATCAAAACCCAAAAGTCATCATTAATAAATTAATAAAGGATATTCCAATATACTGCATATCCATGTTTTCCAAAAAATTAAAAACCAAATATTTTGTTCCTTAGTAAACAAACTTGCAGGATAAATTCATTGGGGCTATAAAACTAAACACCGTCCCACAATTGCAGTACAAACTAGAACCATAGCAAAACTAGTCTTACAAGGTCGGTTATCCTAGCATACAACTGTTTTTCTTCATCATTTAGCAGGTACGGTTTGTTATTATTGTTACTAATATAGATTTTTTTTGTTAGTTCACTACTAATTGTATAGTGATTATATTACATCATATATCTCTAAATTACTGTTTATATTATATTATTGATTTGTATACTACTGGATATTCCAGAAGTTCACTACTGATTTTTAGTTCATTGTATAATGATTATATTAGCAGGTACGGTTTGTCTATAAGACTACAAAAATTGTATAGTGATTATTTTACATCATATTTCTTTAGATTACTGTTTATATTATATTACTGATTTGTAAACTGCTGGATATTCCAGAAGTTCACTACTGATTTTTAGTTCATTGTACACTGATTATATTAGTAGGTACGGTTTGGCTATAAAACTACAGAAATTGTATATTGATTATATTACATCATATTTCTCTAGATTATTGTTTTCAGTCTTTCACGAGTGAGGTATGATTACTTGAAAGTTTGTGCATAATATGCTCAGAGAGGCTTTTAGTTTAGCCCTTTTGTCGATGAAACTAATAACATCCCTAATCATACTTTGCACAAACTAATACTCTCTCTGAGATAGGACTGTTTATGTATTTTTTAGGAACTAAAATCACTACTGATTGTTTAGGCATTTGCTATAAATAATAATCGGTATTCTTTATTTTAACTGTTTTTGTTTTTTCTATATTGTTCTGTAGTTATGTCAAAAGAACTACAAGAAATAAAGGACATTATAGGTACCCGAGGGAATTATGAGCTAAAGGTTCGTGTAATTCGATTATTTAAAGTTCCAAAGAAAGAAGATCCTACGCAGTACGGTACAACTACAATAATTTTAATGGATAAAAAGGTATTAATTTGCATTGTTGTAACATTATCTTATTAGTATTCACAAATTTTTTTGCCTAATTTTTGCCTAAAATTGTCATGCAAGTGTTTAGATATATCTAGTATTATTATATTTCTTATTTTTCAGGGTGATAAAATACATACGGTCATTAAGGAAGCTTTTATGGTGAACTTATCAATATTAAAGGAAGGAAGTGCTTATTTTATGTCGAATTTCGGAGTTGCCCTGTATGATATACCTTTTAAGTTCACTTCTCACAAGTACAAGGTCATATTTTATCGCAACACTACAATTAAGCCATGTTTATCAATTTATGTTCTTATTCATGGATTCAAATTTGCTGAATTTGAAAAAAAATCATCGACGAGTCATTGGATCAAGGATATGTTTATGGTTAGTAATTGTTTAAATTTTTCATATGAATATATTTTAACTATTAGTGTTTCAATAGTTTTATTGTTCTAGTTACAACATAACACTTATTATTTTGTAGATGTAATTGGTCAATTGGTTGGAATTGGTGATAAAATTGTCACATTTACTAACCGCCACGAGAAAGAAGGGAAAAGGATCAATATGCAGTTAATTGATACAAGATATTCTATATTCCCTTTTCAAATCTAAACTTATAATTTCACGATTTTTATTATGTTTAAAATTATGTATTATATTATGAATTCATAGGTAATATATAATATATATATTCTGTTTTATTGCAGAGTTTTTTTTTATGTAGTTTAATTTGGTATCAGAACAACTATTGTTTGAAGCTATTATTAAGGAGTTTAAGAACCTGGGTAATTTGGTATCAAAGCCACTAGTAACATACATCTGAATTATAGTCCATAATCCTTACGTGTTTAGTTACTGTTCACCTGATTCATATTCGTTGTTGTTATTAAAGAGTGTGTGTTTGGTTTAGTCGTAAAACCGCTTGGTCAGCCCCAAGGATAGGGTGGTCCCGATCGATGGTCCCATGCCAACTATAACAGTAACTCATATGATTATGATTAACAGTTCCTAAACCATTTTTTATCATGGCACTACAATTTAGACGTATTCTTTCTAGAAGTTCTAGTTCAACTAGTACCCCGGTTGTTCATAGTAATGAATGTCTTTATACTAATGAAGAAAACAATATGTCTGATTGGTCTATACCGCACCAGAATATAGAATCCATCTATAGAAATGGAGCCATTGACTTTAAAACAACCCTTAGTGTTAAACGTCATGAAGAAACCCTTAGTCTTGACAAAGAACAACATACTCTACAATTACTATCATCCTTATCTCTTAATAAATACATAGACAGAAAATGCAGATATATCCATATAGGACTAATACAAGTCGCTCTAAATGTAACACCCCAAGCCAGATGTGTCACAGTGTCGTAAGCCCGAAGGTCTACAAGGCGATTTTAAGAAAGAGAAACCCAAAACGCTTCCAAATATACAAAAGTTATCAACATCAAAATCCTTGTTTCAAGTTTGAAACAACATTTAAACCTTGCATCAAGTTCAGTATATCAACTTATTTCCAAAACAACAGGTAGTTAATACAACATTTTCAAATTAATTTGATGCAAAAACTAAATCTTTAACTGTGAAGACGAATCTGTGATCAAGAACCCCTTTGTTGCTGCCGAACCTGCAAAGACTAGTTGACTGGTGGACCCGATACACCAGCCAATCGCGGAAACATAAACCGAGGTTGGTTAGTCTAATGAAAGACAAGAAAAAATCATCAAGCAAAAACAGTAGAACATAGGAAAGAATTATCATACCATCCAACCAACGCCAATTAACAACACATCAAAATATATACTATTACTATCACATACCCATTACTTAACCATTCCTATCCAACTCTTCAATATGCTAAACACATTCAATCCAATCTCAACCACACAGCGAGTATAAACGGGTGAGACTATCATCACCCTAGATAATCACACTATATATAAACGGGTGAGACTATCATCACCCTAGATAATCATACGAACATATACACGTGTGAGACTATCATCACCCTAAGTAACCATACTAACATATACACGGGTGAGACTATCATCACCCTAAGTAACCATACTATCCATGGATAGACTAAAGATGGGACACTCACCATCCAATTGTGGCCTTGAACCAACGCAAGGTCACACCCTCACGTGGTCGGGTGAGGCTATCATCACCCCGGCCCAGCTATAAGGAGTCATGCCCTCCTTATAACCGAAACAAACAATTAACCAATAACAACCACAATCCAATAACAGCCAGCCAACAAGCAACCAACGACCAACAACCAACCGACAACTAACGGCAACCGACAACTACAACCAACAACAACAGCTAACAACAACCAACAACCACAACCAACAACAACCAACAACCACAACCAACAACAATAAAACCAATAACCAACAAACAACCAATATCCAACAACAAAACCAATAACCACACATTCAACCATTTAATTCTACGCCTATAATTCTAGATCAAATTATCAGACAAGTACATAAACCATTACTGAAAATGATAATATACGAAAATAATTATTTTAAAAGAGATAGGTAAAAGAATGAGCAAGAATCATCTTGCCTTAAACTTACGACAACGACCCTAGAAATCACCAACTTCGCAATTTAATCCCAAACGAACCTGCGACGACAAATCGAACAAATTCTTGCATTAATTTAACACATACTAAGCCACCACCTGCAAACCCCCAATTTAGCCCTAACAATCATACCTCCAATTTACTAACTTCAGTAAACCACACACAAATCAACCTAATACTCCAAACAGATCGAGGGGCTGCACAAATATAACACAATCAGCTAAAAATAGATTCAATTTCCTGCAATTCAGTCCAAATCTGTTCAAGCCCAATTCTGTCGACAACAGAAATTCGGCAACAGTACATCTTCTATCCAAAAAAAATCAGATAGGTGCACCCCCAATCTACCTTGTCGTCCACTTGATCTCGCCGCCGGAATTGGGTTTCTCGTCGTCGGCAATTGCAGCCACCAGCAGCAGATCGCGGTGCTGCACAACAGCAACTCACGGTCCTCGCTCAGTGGCGCTCTTCGCGGCTCGCACCAGCTGCCTGTCGACGGGATTCGGTTCAACGAAGGGAGGCGGTGGTGACGGCGGAGTCCGGAGGTTGTGTCCACCGGCGGAAGACGTGCAGCCACCAGACGAGCGGGAGGCAGGGCGGAGCTCTCTCTTTCTCAGGTACACCAGGAAGGAAGCAAGGGTTCCAAAATTTTTAATCCCCTTCAGCTTCCCCTTTTTACTTATATGCATATGATTTGTTATAACTCTTATAATTCCTCCAACATATATATAAAGGGAATTTCATTCCCCCCCCCCCCCTTATAGGAGTTTCGTCCTCGAAACTAGAATCAAAACAGGTTCGGATATTGATCTTTCATTACCGACTCCAATTCCCAAGTCTCTTTTGTTCTTCCGTGCTTGGACCATAAGACTTTCAGCAAGGAAATGACCTTATTCCTCATTTTCTTCTGTTCAACAACTAGAATTCTTACGGGTGATTCTTCAAACGTGCCATACAGGTTGAAATTCTATCTCCTCAAATCTCATAACATGGGTCGGGTGATATACGTATTTCCTCAACTGTGACACATGAAACACATCATGCATTCCACTCAATTTTGGCGGTAACGCTAATCTATAAGCTACAGCACCAACTCTCTTCAGAACTTCGAAGGAACCAACATAACGAGGAGTCAACTTTCCTCGTTTCCCAAATCTGAACACTCCCTTAGTCGGTGAGACTTTACCAAACATGTGGTCCCCACATTGAATTTTAAGGGTCGTTTACGAATATCTGCATACGACTTCTGTCGACTCTGAGCTGCCAACAATCTTTGACAAATCGTCCCAACACAGTGGCGATTTACACCGACGACCCTACAAAGCCTCATAAGGTGCCATCGGAATCGACGCATGCCAACTATTTTTGTACGAAAACTCCACCAAATGCAGATTGTCTTCCCAAATTTCTTGGCAACTCCAAAGCACAAGCTCGAAGCATATCCTCCATGGTTTGGATTGTTCTTTCGGACTGACCATCAGTTTGAGGATGAAAGGATGTATTGAATCTTAGTTGCGTTCCCATTGCTGCATACAAGGACTTCCAAAAACGAGACACAAATCATCCATCTCTATCAGACACAAAAGTCTTAGGGACACCATGCAATCTAACTATTTCCCTCGAGAATAATTCAGCTAACCTCACTGGGTCTCAAGTAATCTTGATGGGTACAAAATGCGAAGATTTCATTAACCGGTCCACAATGACCCATATAGCATCGTTTCCTTATCGTGCTCTAGGAAGACCAACAACAAAGTCCATCGTGATGTGCTCCCACTTCCATTCAAGGATAGGAAGCGATTGTAGTTCTCCAGCTAACCTCTGGTATTCAATCTTAATTTGTTGACACGCCAAACACCTTGACACGTACTCAATAACTTCTCGCTTCCTGTCACTCCACCAATACTCTGTCTCAAGTCCTTGTACATCTTACTGGCTCCAGGATGTACAGAATATGTCGAAGAATGACCTTCCTTGAGAATCAACTCTCTAATCTCTTTATCAGCTGGCACACATAATCGATTATGAAATCGTAATATTCTATCCTCATGAATAAGAAATCCGGGCGCCTTCCCTTGAGTAATATCAATGCATATCTTTTTTCAAAAAAATGGATCATGAGGTTGCTTCTCTTTGATCGTTTCCAGTAACGTCGACTGAATCTCTAACACACTCAAATGCATTCGATCCTTCCCAATCCATACTTCAATCTCGCTCCTTATAAGCTCTCGTTGTAGCTTGGTTGAGCTGTCAAACAAGCAACCATATGCTCTGGAGTCGACTTCCTACTCAAAGCATTTGCTACCACATTAGCCTTTCCTGGAGGATAAGGGATATCTATATCATAATACTTAATCAATTCTAGCCACCGTCTTTGTCTCATGTTCAACTCTCTCTGAATAAAAATATACTTCAAGCTCTTGTGATCAGTGAAAATTAGACAACTTAACCCGTACAAGTAATGTCGCCAAATCTTAAGGGCAAAGACTACAGCTGCAAGTTCAAGATCATGTGTGGCATAATTCACCTCATACGGTTTAAACTGACGAGAAGCATATGCAATGACCTTCCCATTCTGCAATAGAATACAACCCAGACCTTGCTTAGAAGCATCACTGTAGACGACAAAACCCTTCTGTTCCCTGCGGTAAAGCTAACACTGGCACACTAGTCAAACACTTCTTGAGTTCTTCGAAACTCTCCTGACCTCTCCCATTACATTCAAACCTTGCATCAAGTTCAGTATATCAATTTATATCCAAAACAACAGGTAGTTAATACAACATTTTCAAATTTGATGCAAAACTAAATCTTTAACTCTGAAGACGAATCTGTGATCAAGAACCCCCTTACTGCTGCCGAACCTGCAAAGACTAGTTGACTGGTAGACCCGATACACCAGCCAATCGCGGAAACATAAACCGAGGTTGGTTAGTCTAATGAAAGACTAGCAAAAATCATCAAGCAAAAACAGTAGAACATAGGAAAGAATTATCATACCATCCAACCAACGCCAATTAACAACACATCAAAATATATACTATTACTATCACATACCCATTACTTAACCATTCATATCCAACTCTTCAATATGCTAAACACATTCAATCCAATCTCAACCACACAGCGAGTATAAACGGGTGAGACTATCATCACCCTAGATAATCACACTATATATAAACTGTTGGATCGTTAGAGTTACGTCTGAGGGAACAAAGGCTTTGTTCCCACATAAGGCACAGCGGAACAATATAGCAGGAAAGATAACGAACGAACTCACGATATATAGTGAAACCCTGATTGGCAAAACTAGCTTCTCAAGGAAAAACCACTACCTTCAAGCTTCCGCTTGAGAGGATTTTGAAGCGTCTACTTGTCTTATTGATTTCTTGTTCGATTACACTTGTATCTTAGACTTCAACCTCTAGACTTCCCACCTAGATTTGAAACCTCTTCTACAACGATGAATCGAACTCAACCCTCAAAGACTCACAAATACTTCACTCTCTTTTTTTCTTTTCTTTTCGTTTGATGCCCCGAGTTCGTTCATAGAAATGAATCCCACACTCCTATAAATACAACTCGTCTAAACCTTAATCGTAACAAGATAAGATTTATCCAAATAAGGTAACAAGAAGATATGATTTGATTGAAGAAATAATATCCCAACCGTCTATATTATTTAAAGAAAAGATTCCTTAAATTAATATAACCGGATAAGATATAATCCTCTCTCTCCAATTATCTTATCTTAGGAAAGATTTCCTAAGATAAAACAATCGGGCTTCTCTCTCTCCATATCTTCTCGATCGGCTTTAATCCTTGCAGCCGAAGTCTTTCATCATTTACCGTGTGTGCTTCTTTATTTGTTTCCATAATTCAACACGTTGGATTTCTTCCTTCCATTCACAGCTTTGATCTTGTTCGTCATTGTTGTTCCTTGAGAGGTAACAAAGCACATGAACAGAGCTTTGTTCCCTCTGCGATCCTTTGCTGCAATGGTTCCCTTAGATAACTGTCTTTGTTCCTGAAACACGTAGTACCCAGATTAGTTAAATGTTTGTTACCATCAAAACCTAAGTAATTCAACAAAAACGGGTGAGACTATCATCACCCTAGATAATCATACGAACATATACACGGGTGAGACTATCATCACCCTAAGTAACCATACTAACATATACATGGGTGAGACTATCATCACCCTAAGTAACCATACTATCCATGGATAGACTAAAGATGGGACACTCACCATCCAATTGTGGCCTTGAACCAACGCAAGGTCACAACCTCACGTGGTCGGGTGATGCTATCCTCACCCCGGCCCAGCTATAAGGAGTCATGCCCTCCTTATAACCGAAACAAACAATTAACCAATAACAACCACAATCCAATAACAGCCAGCCAACAAGCAAACAACGACCAACAACCAACCCGCAACTAACGGCAACCGACAACTACAACCAACAACAACAGCTAACAACAACCAACAACCACAACCAACAACAATCAACAACAAAACCAATAACCAACAAACAACCAATATCCAACAACAAAACCAATAACCACACATTCAACCATTTAATTCTACGCCTACAATTCTAGATCAAATTATCAGACAAGTACATAAACCATTACTGAAAATGATAATATATGAAAATAATTATTTTAAAAGAGATAGGCAAAAGAATGAGCAAGAATCATCTTTCCTTAAACTTACGACAACGACCCTAGAAATCACCAACTTCGCAATTTAATCCCGAACGAACCTGCGACGACAAATCGAACAAATTCTTTCATTAATTTAACACATACTAAGCCACCACCTGCAAACCCCCAATTTAGCCCTAACAATCATACCTCCAATTTACTAACTTCAGTAAACCACACACAAATCAACCTAATACTCCAAACAGATCGAGGGGTTGCACAAATATAACACAATCAGCTAAAAATAGATTCAATTTCCTGCAATTCAGTCCAAATATGTTCAAGCCCAATTCTGTCGACAACAGAAATTCAGCAACAGTACATCTTCTATCCAAAAAAAAATCAGATAGGTGCACCCCCAATTTACCTTGTCGTCCACTTGATCTCGCCGCCGGAATTGGGCTTCTCTTCGCCGGCAATTGCAGCCACCAGCAGCAGCTCGCGGTCCTGCCCAACAGCAGTTCGCGGTCCTCGCTCAGTGGCGTTCTTCGTGGCTCGCACCAGCTGCCTCTCAACGGGATCCGGTTCAACGAAGGGAGGCGGTGGTGACGGCGGAGTCCGGAAGCTGTGTCCACCGGCGGAAGACGTGCAGCCACCAGACGAGCGGGAAGCAGGGCGGAGCTCTCTCTTTCTCGGGTACACCAGGAAGGAGGCAAGGGTTCCAAAATTTTTAATCCCCTTCCGCTGCCCCTTTTTACTTATATGCTTATGATTTGTTATAACTCTTATAATTCCTCCAATATATATATATATATAAAGGGTATTTCATTCTCCCCCCCTTATAGGAGTTTCGTCCTATAAACTAGAATCAAAACAGGTTCGGATATTGATCTTTCATTACCGACTCCAATTCCCAAGTCTCTTCTGATGTTCCGTGCTTGGACCATAAGACTTTCACCAAGGAAATAACCTTATTCCTCAATTTCTTCTGTTCAACAGCTAGAATTCTTACGGGTGATTCTTCAGAGGTGCCATACAGGTTGAAATTCTATCTCCTCAAATCTCAGAACATGGGTTGGGTGATATACGTATTTCCTCAACAGTGACACATGAAACACATCATGCATTCCACTCAACTTTGGCGGTAACGCTAATCTGTAAGCTACAGCACCAACTCTCTTCAAAACTTCGAAGGAACCAACATAACGAGGACTCAACTTTCCTCGTTTCCCAAATCTAAACAAAAGTTATCAACATCAAAATCCTTGTTTCAAGTTTGAAACAACATTTAAACCTTGAATCAAGTTCAGTATATCAATTTATATCCAAAACAACAGGTAGTTAATACAACATTTTCAAATCTGATGAAAAAACTAAATCTTTAACTGTGAAGACCAATTTGTGATCAAGAACCCCCTTGCTGCTGCCGAACCTGCAAAGACTAGTTGACTGGTGGACCCGATACAACAGCCAACCGCGGAAACATAAACTGACGTTGGTTAGTCTAATGAAAGACTAGCAAAAATCATCAAGCAAAAATAGTAGAACATAGGAAAGAATTATCATATCATCCAACCAACGCCAATTAACAACACATCAAAATATATACTATTATTATCACATAACCATTACTTAACCATTCATATCCAACTCTTCAATATGCTAAACACATTCAATCCAATCTCAACCACACAGCGAGTATAAACGGGTGAGACTATCATCACCCTAGATAATCACACTATATATAAACAGGTGAGACTATCAGCACCCTAGATAATCATACGAACATATACACGGGTGAGACTATCATCACCCTAAGTAACCATACTAACATATACACGGGTGAGACTATCATCACTGTAAGTAACCATACTATCCATGGATAGACTAAAGATGGGACACTCACCATCCAATTGTGGCCTTGAACCAACGCAAGATCACACCCTCACGTGGTCGGGTGAGACTATCATCACCCCGGCCCAGCTATAAGGAGGCATGCCCTCCTTATAACTGAAACAAGCAATTAACCAATAACAACCACAATCCAATAACAGCCAGCCAACAAGCAAACAACGACCAACAACCAACCAGCAACTAACGGCAATCGACAACTACAACCAACAACAACAGCTAACAACAACCAACAACCACAACCAACAACAACCAACAACCACAACCAACAACAATCAACAACAAAACCAATAACCAACAAACAACCAATATCCAACAACAAAACCAATAACCACACATTCAACCAATTAATTCTACGTCTACAATTCTACATCAAATTATCAGACAAGTACATAAACCATTACTGAAAATGATAATATACGAAAATAATTATTTTAAAAGAGATAGGTAAAAGAATGATCAAGAATCATCTTGCCTTAAACTTACGACAACGACCCTAGAAATCACCAACTTCGCAATTTAATCCCGAACGAACCTGCGACGACAAATCGAACAAATTCTTGCATTAATCTAACACATACTAAGCCACCACCTGCAAACCCCCAATTTAGCCCTAACAATCATACCTCCAATTTGTTATAACTCTTATAATACCTCCATTATATATATATATATAAAAAGGGTATTTCACTAAAACCCTTAAGCCAGAAGGGGAATAGACACTCCAATTTTTATGGCATTAAGAGACGATAGACTAGAATCTTCTAAAGACTCCATAATTGTTGTTATTTAGACTAATATTTGTAATGGTCTTATCTTCTTTAACTGTTCCCCTAATTTTAATGTTGACATAACAGATCCAAGAATTTGTCAGACCCTTACCCTTGATTTTAAACTTCTTAATAATAGCTTCAAACAATTCTCCAAAAACTTTGCTATAATTTACAGAATCCATTATAAACTCTTAAATTCCCTCGTAGACCCTAGGTGTCTAGTACCTCATGTTCCAAAAGAAGAGACTACTCTTTTACAACTTGAAGCAGAAAGATCTACGACCTTCATCCCTAAGCTAATAAAATGGGACAATATTACTATACCTGAAACACTTGAACTTAGACATGATTGTCCTCCTGGTAATATTGAAAGAACTGAGATTTCTCACATAGAAGAAAGTCAAGATGGTAGAGTACTCTTAAGATTTTACTCCAGCAGATCCTTTGCTTCTATGCCTAGAATCCCTAATCCTTTCCCAGCTAGAAGTTCTTTTTCAGACTCCATAAAATGAACACACTAGAGAACAATCCCCTTCCACTTCACCTACTCAGAGTGACATGGGTAGGTATTCTTCTATAAATGTTATCTCCAAACATAATTTACTTTAGACAAAGAATATTTAAGGAGAAACTTTTAATCTAAAAAGAATAAAATTAAAAAAATATGGTTTAAAATTAAAAATAAAATATGATTTTGGTCTACTAATATCAATTACATTAAAATAATGAATAGTATTCTTTTTTTTATCCATTTTAACTTATTTCGACAAATATTAATTAGTTTTAACTATTTAATAATGTTTAAATAGTGAACAAAATATTGAAAAAAATGATGCTCTTGACCCGTTGGTCAACCCGAATCGCACGCTGACCTATAATGACCCAACTTGGCTTGACCTTTTATCCGAAATGACCCGACCCGTTCTCAACCTGAACCCGAAATAACCGAACCAAACCCGACTTGACAGATCTAGCGTATGTGCTACGCACGGATCTGTGGTATGATTAATTCAATATGTTTTATTATTATTTATAATTAGATTAATTAATATTTTAATATATTAGTGTAGTTTATAAAACTTGTAGATCCAAATCTATACGAATTTACAATCTGTTTCTAAATAACGAAACAATATATGAGTTATTCCATTTTATATTACTAATTATGATGTTACTAATATAAAATAAGATGAAACAAAATCACTTTGTCATCTTTATAACCACAGTTGTATAGCTCTATCTCGTATCAAATTATTATACAGAATTAGCTTAAACATTCACTATTTAGGTGTGATTTTAAGTGTTATTTAAATAGTTGATTTCATTTAATGAACTAGCGGACTTTTACCATGTGTTTAAGATGTTTTATTCAAATTTTCAATTGTTTTTGTTTATGATTAGATTGGTTGATCTTTTTGATATATTAGTGTAATTTTATAAAATTATGTATAGTCAATATATCATCACATCACAAAAATTTTATATTTTATCTCATATTCAATTATGTTCTATTTATAAGTTAGTATAAATTTCTATATTTTGTTTAATTTCAAGTATTACTTAAGAGTTATTTTTAAGAATCAATATATGTACCTTTATTATATTATTGTATATTCTCAATTGACAAGTATGTAATATACATTCGAAATTTCGTGAAACAATTTTCAAAATTTTATGAAATAGTTGATTATGAAGGAGTTTTTAGCCTCTTTGTCATAAAACAATAAATATGTACATATTATGATATATGACATGTAAAAAAAAGATGATTGATATATACAATGAAATTAGAAATTTATAACACCTTATTATAGGTTAAAATTGCTTATTTATTATGTTTATATTTGTATATTCTTATCCAAGGGGCATCCTTGAGGAGGTTCCCATCAAGGTATGTAATTTCTTAATTCTGGTTGATTTTGTTATTCTTGAAATGGATGAAGATGTCGAATTCCCCATCATTCTTGTAATGCCTTTCCTTGCTACGGCAGGAGTCGTCATTGATTTTAAAAAAGAAAAACTTTCCTTGGATGTTGGGGAAAAAATATTTTAATTTAATTTATCAAATGCTACTAAACATCATTCTCTTGAGCATTCTTTTGTGTAGGTTGATTTTGTTGACCACCTAGTAAAGAAAGATTTGTGAGATATTACTTGGAAGATCCTGGTCATACGTGTTTTATGACCAGGTGAGCTTGATGATAAAGGGTTGAATGTAGCCACAAGTGCCAACTCTATGAAGCAAAGTTGAAGACTTCACCTAGATTATCCAAAGTTGAGAAGCTTGAGTAAGAGCTAAAAGCATTTACCCTTAAAGAGAAGGATACAACAAACGTAGGATTGAAACATCTTTCTTCCACTCTAAGTGGAATCATCAAGGGTCGAAGCTCAAAGAAGAATAGAAAACATGGCACCACAAATTAGACCTTCATTGAGTTCAAGAAAGGCGACCAAGTAATGCTCTTTCACCACTGCTCGAAGATGTTTCCAGATAGTAAGCATACAAGGTGGTCCGGGGCAGATATGGTGAGTCAATTTTGCAATAGTGTGATGATTGAGTTGTGACACAAAAAATTTTTAGTGTAAAAAAATTGACTCAAGCACTATGTGGATGGTGATTTGATTGAAAAGGGAGTCATCTTTTCCCTTTCTGATCTGAAGGCATGAATAAAGGAGGTCGGTATAGCTAGACCATAAAAAGTGCTTCTTGGGAGACAATCCAAGCATTTCTATCCTTTTCTTGCTTGATCCATGCATGCATATCTCTTCTTGCTTTTTAGTTTAATTTTTCTTGGTTAGTTTTAGTTGAGTAGATGTAGGTGATACAATTTCATTGTTGATGTGTTCTTTGCATGTGAATTTTGTTTGGTGTCATAGATATGGCTCTTAATTAGGGATTAGATGCATCTTATATAGATAAAATTTGGGGTAAAAATACATACATGGATTAATTTGGGTTAGGAAGTTGGCCATACAAGTAAAAAAAATGTTAGCCATGGTAAATCTTTTGGAATGGCCACAGTAAAACTTTGGTACTTGTGACGATCGTGCCCTTTCTAGACTAAAAAAATATTTGTTGTTTTTTTGTGGCGAATTCTCTAGAATGGCCATGGTCAACAGTGGTATTCACCACGACCGTGGCCATACCATAACTCAAAAGAAAATTATTCTAAACTGAACCCGCACCAAACCCATCTATTTCTCATCTCCCTCCCCTAACCAGCTCATCTCCTTCATCTTCCCTTGTGGCGAACCCTCATCCAGCCCCACAACACCACAACCTCGCCACCCACGTCGACAACTCCTCCGACGAGCCGCCACCGACGCGACCATCCCCCGTCTCACCACTGGTATGTACTCATTCTTCGCTCTCACTCGACCCACAAACACACCACAACCCTGTCGCTCCTATGGTGGCCCTCACCCAGCCCCACCACACCATAGCCCCGCAAATCCTATGTCTACCCACACCCAGCCACAACTCATCCCTTTGGGCCCTACAACAAACCACCCCCACCCTTGCTGCTAACCCATACTTAGCCCAATGGCCACCACATCTCAGTCCACCCTCTCTTCTTAACCCCACACACTACCTCCACCACGGCACCACGAACCTCCAACCACCCACAGCCCAAAATCACCATGTCTGCCTCATCTCCTAAAAAAACCCCATATCCCCAAATTTTAGCCCTACTTTATGAATTTTGTTCAAATTGTTGTGGAAATTTTGCAATTGGGTGGTAATTGAGCTTGATTAGATGAATTATAATGTCTTGTTGTTGATAATTTCATGGAAATTGGAAGAGTTGATGCTTTGGGCCTTTATGCTTCTTGTGAATTTTGGAAGGCACTTGTGACATTGATATTGCTAAATTATATGAATCATGGTGCTTCTTTTGTTAATTGTTTGTGATATTGATACAATTTGGTGCCATTCCATGGAGAATGTTGAAGGTTTTCTTGAAAATTTTGATTTTAAGAGTAATGATGGATGATGTGTAGTGAAATTTGACCCATGAGCAATTAAGTACATATTGTTAAGAACTTCATTGAGAAGCTTTATTTGAATGTGCTTGTTAAAATTGCTTTGGTACATTTAGCCCTAATTTCTTGAAAAACTTGCTTGTTCAAGGCAATGCATCAATCCATTCTTGGACTTGATGAGGAGCAACATGCCTAACACATACTTTTTGAGCAAATAAATACAACTCTTCAAGCCCTCTATAACATGCATCTCACCCATGGCTATCCACCTCCACCACCACAATGATTTGGTAATTTCCCCTCTCCCTCTACTTTTGTTTTTCATTGACGACAATGCATATTTTAAGCTTGGGGGAGGGAGAGAAAATTACCTTCAAATTGCATTTTATATTTCTCTAGCGTTAGTTGCATTGGTCCATGACATGGCATTCACATTAGTTAGATTTGCATTAACTTAGGCTATCATAACATTTACATTGCATATAGCTGTAGGATTTTGATGCAATTCTCATGTTATTCCATGTGAAATGTCTTGGTTGTCAAAATTGCAATTGATCATGAAACTATAACACCCTCGACTTACGTCGGTAGTGCCACACGCCAGTGACCTCAGACTGTAAAGTCCAAAGCCACCCAAAGCTTTAATCAGAACAATTATGATTTAAAGAAATAAATGAACATTAAATAATAACATGGTAAATAGCGGATGACTTTTATAACAAATACTTAAACCTTTATTAAAATCTTTTCTCATAAATTGAGGAGATAAGTTTTACAATCGAAATTACAATACATCGGAAGACTTGTTAAATAAACCCTAACACATGACTAACTTAACTAGGTCTTACATTTACATATGAAGATTAAGTCAACACTAGACAACTATAAAAAAAAAATTAATATTACTTAAAATCTTCAATCTTCAACTACAAGTCTTTGCCTTCGATTTGTTACTTCAAGGTTGTCTGAAACCAACCACTGATGTGTCGTATAGGACGGATGACACCAACCAACCATGCAAGGAAAAGAAAGGTTGGTTAGTCTAATGAAACACTAAACAAGGGCTCAAACAGAGTGGTTCTTTGTGATTATATCCGGTTACTATCATTGTCTCTTGAATAATAGTCGGTAGATGATATATAACTCGGATACTCTCACTGAAACGATAGAGAAGGTATGTGACGAGAGAAGACTTCAAAGAAGGTAAGTCTTATAGGAATATGTATGTTTGTTTGAGAACATTATATTTATCACACAAAGTTTGAAAACTAACTACTTGAATATTTGGGTCCTCGACCAACCTCACCGTATAATGTGAATCCAGATTGAAAAGAGGACTTACTTTAGACAAGAGTCCGAGCGGGTTCCACGTTGTACTTCTCACCCGAGGGTATATTAATTATGTGCAAAATGGGACTTATCTTATTTAATTCCAAAACGTGCATTTACATTAAAGCTTTTAATCCACACCAATCTCCCAATGAGATATAGATCATGGGACGTATCCCGAATTTCGGCATTAGCTAAGTGCACCACCACTTATATTCGAATAAGGGTAGGTGATCATGACCAAAATGTATTAGGGCAATAATCCTCCTAATTCCAAGTTATAAGAAACAACTAAACCTCACAAGGTAAATATCGTTCCTACGAATACTCGTGCTAACTAGCATATAAGTCCACACCAATGCACAACAATTCACTCTAAAGTTCATCTAGCACCCTATAATAATAATATATATAAGGGTCGTTGCTAGCAAAATATACAACCTAATATATAGGATTCATTTTCCACACCAATTTATTACATAAGTTCTCAAACAGAAATTGATGCGATTCTTGGTGGACCCCACAGGCCATGGACTCACCTGGGTCCTGTGGGCTGTCAACCACCCAGTCGGTCCCTCAGTCGGAGCACGCCAGCTGGCGAGGCCTAGCCCGACCAAGTCGCCATGGGCTGCAGCCCATGCACCCCAACCTGCGAGGGCCTATAAGGCTTTAATTACAGGATGTTGCCAGGGGGGATCGAACCCCTGACCTTTGACATATTCCCAATTCCATGGGAGATATGCCAACCAACTACACTACAGGCCATGGATAGTGACCACCAAGACGTCGACACCTCAATGCCACGACAATCAAGCCACCCGGCTTCGACTCCAAGGCATCAAGGCGCGCGACACCAAGGAAGGACCAGCCCCTGACACGGTCCAAGACTCGGCCGAGTCTTAGGCCGAGTTCTTGCTACAGATCCTGACACGGTCAAGAACACGGCCGAGTTCTTGGCCGAGTCAGGGTCTGTCTTCAGCCTCGCCTCCCTTTGTTATTTCCTTAGTGTGTTTCCCTTTGCTACTTATTTTAGTGTGTTTCCTTTTGTGGATGTGTGGACCCATTTGCATATGGGCTCCTAATCCCCTAGCAACCCTAGACTATTTAAGTATTGTTTTGTCTTCCTTTTTTCACTAGTTGAAGAATTAAAGAGTGGCAAAGCCTAAGATTGAGTATATCTCCCTCTAGGCAGCCACTATCTTCTATCAACTCAAAACCTTCAACATTCAATCTCTCTTAATCTCATTCAACTCCACCAAAACAATCAAGCACTTGTTCTAGTTCTCAAGCTCAAGATCCAAGCCAGGAATCCTCTCTCCGACAGGGTTCCTTGGCTTCCATTGGTTCGGCCACCCCAAGCTCAAGATCCATAGCCATTTCGTCCATCTCCCACCAATAATACCTTGGAGTTCACTTGGAATCAAGAAGGAAGGAGAAGAAGCCCTAGCCTAGGCACGATCTAGCTTCACTTGGGAAGAAGAACTCCTTTGGGGGTTTTATTCTCATCAGAAATAAAGAATATTTATCCCAACTTAATTAACACAATCGATTAATTGTTAATTAAGAAAAATATGGAATAAATAGCAAGAGCGAACCGCCACTTGCCTTAAATTACGAAGGAGGTTGAACGGCGTAACAGGAGCGGTTGCTTTCGACTATCAAATAACTTCCTACTTTAATTTCGTTCCAGAAGAAAATCCGAGACGTACCTAAATCACACACAATAAATAAATTATAATTAGATAATTTATTCAATATCAAAATTTGAGGATACAATGTCTCGGTTTCTAATTGAATTTATTTAACTCGTAAATAAATCAATTTTCAAGGCTTTACAATAAAATGATTATTTATACGATACTAAAATTTATTTAGTCGTATATTCTAAACATTCATAACATAAATAAATTGATCCATTAATTTATTATAACCCTAATAAATTTATAACCAAGTTTATTATCTAATGAAATGTTATAAATTAATAATTCATAATATTAGATAATACCCAAAAAATCTAAATTAATTTAATTTTAATATTTATAAAATTAAAGTAACCTAACATAATTTTAATGAATCCAGATTAACTTAATTAATCACGATTGAAATAAAATAGAAACAAAACCCCAAAATTGAATTGGGCAAAAAACCCTCACCGGAGGTTCGAAATGGGTACCGATGGAAAACGGCGAAATTGAGTCTAGTCGGAGCACCACCTGGGTCGGGACAAGAGGGATTTAGAAGAGGACTTCAAGGTGGTTCTAGGGGTGGCTGTAATTGTGGCGGAGGAGCACCGTGGTGGCCGAAAAATACCAAGAACAGCCGCCCAACGAAACAGAGAAATCAGGGGTTTAAGCTCGAAATTGGATGACGAAAATGAAATGGGTGTGGCTCTATTTATAATGGTTGGAAAGAGCTTGATAAACCCTACACAATCGTCCCAGATTTGGGTTAAAAAGATCATGAATTGATCTCGAATTTGCCAAAATACGATCGGCGCAATTTTTGATATATTTCTTGCCTTCAATAGAAAAATTCGATCTTCTACGCGGTTTATACATTCCAATTTTACCTCGATTGAGTGAGTCTTGATCTTACCTATGAAGCCCATGGATTAATCGAACAAAACGCGACGAAAACGGGGTCGGATTTGGACCAAGACGCCATGGACGAAGCTTGGCCGAGGAGGGAGTGTGGCCCATTGGCCCTTTAGTAATTTTCAATTAGTAAAATTACCCCCTAGTAGTTTTTATGCATTTTTCTACCCCCAATATATATATTTCTCTCTCTAAAATCTCACTCTCTCTTCTCCCGCTCCCGACTCTCCTCTCTTCCCGATCGATCGCCGGCTCCTTTCTTCACAGTCGTCGATCGTTTGTCGTCGTCTCCGGCCTGTTTTTCTTGTCTCCGGTGTCTCTCCTGCTTCTCCCGATCGCCGGCTGCATTGCTTTCTTCAGGCTCGTCCATCGTTTTAGGGTTTTGTATCGCTCGTCGGTGGTTTTTTCTCTTCCTTTCTCGTCTCTTCCTTTATCAGGTATTTCAATCATCCTTTTCACATCTTTATTCGTGTTTGTTGAGTATGTTAGATAGATGTATGGAATTAGTGCAATGGAAACTTACTTGGATGCTTCTAATGACACTTTTTAATTCAGTTTTTATTAGCAATGACACCACCACTGGAGATCCATATCAACGGGTTATTATAACAAGTACTCCGGGGATGATGTTTCCTCCAGACAGTTCCTATCACCACCACCAGAATACCTCCAACTTGTCCAACAACGCCTCTCCTCAGATGATCAGCTCCAATTCATCTTTTTTTTTTGCAGGAGCATTTCCTGTTCAACTCGGTGGTATCGACAACCTCAGTTTCCAAGCCGCTTGAGTCCTTGAATCCGATTTTGGGTGGTGGCACCCCTTCTTTGGAGACTTCGTCGTCTTTCAAAAAGCATCGTAGAAGACCTCCTGGTTCTGGGAAGAAGCAAATGGATGCCTTGGGTAATTTTTGTATTCTCCCTATCTTCAGTTGAGCAGCTTTTACATCATTTTTTGCTATATTATATTGTGAAAATAATGAATTTGAAGAGAATTGATGATCATTGTTTGCTATCTAGGCAGGCAATATGAAAATACTAATCAAGCTACCAATAACCACCAATTGGCAAGGGCCCTATATATTCCTCATCATTTCTATTGGTAAGCAATTATCTCTCTAAACCCGTTGTTAATTGTTAGTGTTCAATAATTCTATTCGTCTGATGATAAATTGTTAGTGAGAAAATTGATTTATTTCCATAAATAAAACTCCCTTTAATGAGTGCTTGAAAATTGATCGTTTCCTACATACAACTATAAAGGTATTGTTTTTAGGATTTTATTATTATTATGGGACTTTCAATTGGATTACTGCTTTCCTATTTGTGGAGTGATCTTACAGCATTGATTGTCTAAATTGGTTGGTTTCTTGATTGAAAACTGTTGCGCATATCGGTTGTCTTTTCTAAGTAATCGCAACTCAATGATAGTCAGATTTGAAAGGATGAATTTTCGTGAATGCTAAGCTTTAGAAGAATCAATTGATTTGTTCTGGCCATGTGATTTTATATTGGGATATCTAATTTCTCTAATGTGGAATGCTTAGGGATTCCTCTAAGTTCGTTCTGTACTTTTCTGTTCAATTTGTTGTGCGATTGATTGATCCTCGAACTGGTTTTGTGATTTGTCAGTGGCAGAGTTCGGACTACATTGATGACCACACCTATGATGTTGTTGTTGTAGGCGTCGGTACGGTGGTGCTGGTCTTCGAGCGAGCTACAATCGGTCTCGCTAAGCATGGCTTTAACAATGCTTGCATTATAAGCTTCTCCCCACTCGGTCTCACATAGTGGCAGCTCAGGTAGTTTGATTTATCAATAGGTAAAGCATGTTGTTAATATTTTGCAAAAATTGTATTCCTATGATTGTTGAAATCTTTTTGTGCAAGTTTTCTATGTTTAGCTTCTTGTTTTCTTTTTCTTTGAAGAAACTTTGGAACCTAAATAAGTATGATTCTCTTAAATTTGTTTGGTTTGTATATATATATGTCAAAGATTTGCTGTTTATATTCGGTGATCTGAGATCAGAATACAAGTTCAATTTGGTTGGTTTACCTATAGAGTACTAAACACTATTTGATAAAATTTTCTGATGTTGATAGATTCCATATACCTATAAATAAGAAATGGAAGGAGTCGAGGCTCTACGTGAATTTTAATGTCAAGTTTATTGTGTGTGCAGTGCATGGAGGAATTAATATTGCTTTAGGTAACATGACTGAAGATGACTTCAAGTGGCACATATATGATATTGTCAAGAGAAGTAACTAGCTAGATAACCTAGATATGTTGTTGCTTTTCATTTCTTCTTTTTCCTTATTTTGTTGTTTTTCCAAATGAATGTGAATATAGGTTGATCTTTGTTATATGATGTATCCATAGCTAATGCATTGCTTCCTTAATAGCTTGATTTTGCTCTTTTCCTTATGTTAATATTTCCCCGAGCTGAGTATCAATGGCTATTGTGTTATTTTAATGATTTTTTTATCACTATTTATGATATATAATATTTGTTGTCAACGTTTCTTGGAGCTGATAGAGTATGCAACTTTTAACTTATATTGTTGTTTTGCAGTTACTTATGAATGTCATAGCTTTGTTCTATCAGATGGATACTAGGATTTTGATTTTTGAATAATATGTTATTGGGCCTAGCTCCTAAACCAACTTTCTATGGGATTACTTGTTAATATTTGTCCAAATTAACAATTTTCAATCTCTGAACAATTACAATTAGTATATTATAAACTATGGTTATTTCGGATTGAAAAATTGTGTTGTACGAGATACTTGTTATATTAATATAATCTTTCAATGTTTATTAACTTTTATTAAAATAAAACATACAAAATCTGGATCTCAAAAAATACCAAAGTTATTATTATATTCATATAGTCTTTCAATGTCATTTGCTTAACTTTTATTAAAATAAACATACAAAAGCTAGATTTCAAAATAATACAAAAATTATTGAACCTTTGTGTCCCCGTGCGAAGCACGGAGCCAACGACTAGTACTAAAGAAGAACTTCGTAAGGCCCGCTCCCAAAATAAGTCAAACCATTTTTACCACATGTCATTGCCATAATTTTTCACTAAATTTTGCGTTATTTTTAAAGTCAAATCCACATCCTATTTCTTTCTAATTTAAGCAACAACTTTTCTTTTTTAGTATAATAATATAATTTTGTGTTTCTTAAATGTTTTTATTTCCTTTTTATAGTATTTTAAATATCTTAATTTTCTTTTCAATATATATAGATTATTTATTAATATTTTTATCTTCATTTAATATATAAAAGTTTATTTTTATTATCAGTATTATCTTAATTTTTTTAATATTATATTTACATATATATGAAAAGATAGACATGATTTGATTTCTTTTTCCTGTTTTACGTGTGCATTAAGAAAAAACATTTTAGATTTGAACTTCTCAGTTCAAAACTCCGCAGCAAAATGGTGTTGTGGAAAGGAAGAACATGACTCTGGAGGACATAACGCGCACCTTGCTTGTTGCTAGTGGTCTTCCAAAGAGCTTTTGAGCTGAAGCTTTGAATGTCACTTGTTACATGCTAAACATGGCAACTATTCACTTGCTGCTGTACAAGACTCCTTATGAACTCTTAAGGGGAATAAAGCCTAATGTCTCTCATAGGCGAACTTTTGGTTGCAAGTGCTTCGTCCACAACAATGGGAAAGATTCCCTTGAAAAGTTTGATCCGAAAAGTGATAAAGGCACCCTTGTAGGATATTCTCTCCACAACAAGGCCTACAAAGTTTATAACAAGAGGACAAGGAAGGTGGAGGAAAGCATTCATGTGGTTTTTGATGAATCTGTTATGGATAGGAACAATGTGCAGGAACAATTGACTGGTATTCCTTCCAATGCTGGTCTCTCTGAGGATGACAGTTTTCAACTGGTGGAAAACAGTGTCATGGATGTCGTGCCAAGTGATGATGTGAATGATGTCTCTCTTGATCAAGACATTCATGGTGGTTCATCAACTCCAAGGGCTCAAGACTCTACAGGCAACGTCGAGTCAGATGAAGTTGCTCAGTCGTCTGTGTCTTCTCAGGTCCCCCAGGAGGACCAAATCCCAAGTCCAGATGTTATGGGAGCAGTTGAGGAAAATCCAGCTGCTGAGGGAACAGTTTTTGATAGTACTAGTGCTGGTAATGCTAATTCCGATGAATTTGATCTCTCCTCTCTGCAAGTGAGAAACTACCAGCAAAAGAATTCTCATCCAGTGCATCAAATCCTAACAGACTTTTGAAAGGGAATTCCTCATAGTACTCGTTCTTCTCTGCAAAATTTATGTGCTTTGAATGTTTTTCTCTATCTATAAGAACCCAAAACTATTGGAGAAGCATTGAAGGATCTGGACTGGATAAATGTCAAGCAAGAAGAGCTCCATCAATTCAAAATGAACAAGGTTTGGAGGCTCGTCCCTCATTCAGGGAACAGAATTATGATAGGAACCAAGTGGGTGTTCAAAAATAAGCTGGATGATCAGGGGCAAGTCACAAGGAACAAAGCAAGGCTGGTGGTGAAAGGATATAACCAACATGAAAGAATCGACTATGACGAAACCTTTGCTCCTATTGCTCGTCTGGAAGCCATATGACTACTAATTGCATACTCAGCTTTCATGGCTTCAAACTGTAACAAATGGATGTAAAGACTGCCTTCTTGAATGACGTTCTCAAGGAGGAAGTCTATGTGAAGCAAACCCCTGGATTTGAAGAGGCAACTTTGTATCAGATATATTCTCAACAGAGGAGTAAAATTTATTCAAAAGCAACTTGCAATCATATCGAACAAGAACACTAGAGATCCCAAAACTGGAAGCATTCTTCATACCCTAGATGACAACTTGTGCTTCTAATGATTCAATGACATTGCATGGTTTTGAAGATTTACTCCCAAGCAATAACACTGAGCCATTAGGACGACACAAAGCAAAACCCAAGGTTGTCTTACCATCAGAGGAACAACTAGCATCACAATCCAGAAAGCAACCAGGAGGGAATGCAGCTTTCAGGACAATGGACTTGATTTGGGGCAGAGTTGGACTAGATGAAACAAAAGATTAAGTGGACTAAAATAGAGAAAAAACTTGTTGGTACAACAAAAAAGGACTTGCATTAGAATTTTAAAAAATTCTCTGATTTCTGTTCTTCCAGAGAAACCAAATGCAGGTGGTCTAGAGAGCAAGATCAACATGATTTACAGAACTGACAGCAGTAGACCACCGGTCCTAGAATGAAGAAGGTGAAGTTGCAGACATATCATAAATTGAGGGAAGAAGCACCAAAAATCTTTGGCAAAAGAGCAACCAAGTAAAACATGAATGACATATTCAAATTTCTGCAACAAAGAGAGCATATGTCTGAGCAAACAAGTTTCCTAAATTTTTTAGCACCTGCAGACAAGGTATAAAACCTTTAAGAGCTCTCTAGGTAAAAATTTTCACCTTAGGTATAACTTGCAAATTCCAAACCTTCTTCCAAAATGCCCTAGATTGCACCCTAAAATCAGAGTTTGATGATTTTGCTTGGTCCCAAATTTTCAAAATAACTCTGTATGCAGACTTGACAGTAAACTCTCCATTATGAGAATAAAATCATCTTCTAGAGTCAGTAGATTGAGAAGAGATCAGATGAAGAGCATGGAGAGGTTGAAGATCAAAGTCATTAAGCATGGATTGAAGATTACTCCACTTCCAATCATCCAAAGGCCAGTCATAGAAGTAGGAAACATGAAGATCCAATTCAGACAGAAAGGAGGAGTAATGAACCTGAAAGAGTGAAGACGAGGCATCCAACTATCATTCCAAAATTTGTCATCCTCACCATTACCAAGTTCCCAAACAAAGCCTCTTTTGACCACCCAAATAGCATGATGCAGGCTTCTCCAAACATAGCTAGGACAAGGCCCCAAAGAGGCATTCAAAATGTCTGCATTTCTAAAATATCTTGCTTTAAGAATTAGCCCAACAATAGAATTAGGATTAATAAGAAATCTCCAAATTTTCTTAGCCAGTAAAGCAAAGTTGAAAGCCTCGAAATTTCTGAAGCCCATACCTCCAATATCCTTAGGAGTGCAGATATTTTTCCACTTGGACCAATGAATCTTTTTTTTTATCATGAGAACCCCACCAAAACTTGGAAACAATCGTATCCAACTCATGGCAAGTAGACATAGGAAGTTTGAAGCAAGTCGTGATGTAAGAAGAAATTGCTTGCAAGACTGATTTGATCACAACTTCTCTAGCAGCTTGGGAGAGTGTACTAGATTTCCATCCTTTTGCCTTCTTTCTAATTTTTGAAAAGTAGATGAACTTTGGAGTGAATTATTGTGCATTGGTGTGGACTTATATGCTAGTTAGCACGAGTATTCATAGGAACGATATTTACCTTGTGAGGTTTAGTCGGCGCCACCTATTGTATCGTCGCCGCCTGCACCAACGACCACGCCCAAGCCTGTCGGATCGCCTCTACGCCCTCGACGTGTCGGCCCGCTTGTTCGACGCCTTGACCTTTGCAGCCATCACTATTGCCTACATGCCATCTTCGCCGCCGCTTGCCACCGCTGGAATCGGCTTGCCTCTAGTGCTGTCGAGTTTGCTCGCCGCTTTCGGTGTCAGATCCATGAAACATTTTGAGGTTGGTTGAATGGAGAGAGAGAGAGAGAGAGAGATCGGAAAATCAAAAGGAGAGAACGACCATTTTTGTAACGAAGAAGAAGAAGAAGAAAAGAGGAGGAAGAATAAGAGTTGTCGCCTCTTCTTAACCTATATTTGTGCGCATGTGTTGGGCGCACCAAAATTATAATACGTAAATTTTGTACGCGTGAGTTGTGCATACCAAATTTATGTATTTTTCCCAGAAAACCCTATATGCATGTTCTATGTGAAGCAAACTCCAGACAATTTTCTCGATGGCGAAAACCTCCTCCTAACTGTATAAAATTAAATTTTGACAGATCGGTCAAACCTACTGGTTCTACACATATTGGATGTGTATTCCGCAACCACTCTGGTGAGGTGGTCTTCTTAGACCATAGGAAGATTCTCTGCTCCTCACCTATTAAAGTTGAGGCGTTGGCCGCTCTTGAGTGCCTTCGTAGGGCTATTTCGCTTCATTTTACGCGGATAGTTCTTGAAGAAGATAATCTTTCTGTCATTAATTCTTTTGGGGAATTTGGAAAATTCCTTGGGAAATATCTCCTATAATTACAGAAATTTGATCTTTGTTACATGGTTTTGATTATTTTCAGGTTCATCACGCTACCGAGAATCTAACAAAGCCGCAGATTTCCTAGCTACTTCTAACATGTCCTCCACTCTTCTATGTAATGCCATTACGGATTACCTTTCGCCGCACCGTGGGTGTACACATCTGCATCGATCTCGTCTTTAGTTTTTAGTATATGTATATTTTTGGGTCTTTGCTTTTGAATAATGATTCAATGTATTATTACACAAAAGGAGCCTGCCAATAACTAGCCTGGGTATGAAGATTTCTTAGGCTTTTGTTGTGGAATCTGACTATGCTAGTAATAAGGACAACAAGAAGTCCACTACAACTTTCTTCTATACCTGGGCAGGGAATTGTATTTCCTGGAAGTCCCAACAATAATCTATTGTTTCACTATCTTCAACATAAGCTAAATATATTGCAGCAACTGAGGCTTCTAAGGAGGCTACTTGGTTGAAATGTATCTTACAAGAAATTGAGGGTAGAGCATATCTCCATGTGCTCAATATGGATAGCCAGAGTGCACTATATATGTGTAAAGATCTTGTGTACCATGAACAAACTAAGCATATTGATGTCAGGTTTCACTTTATAAGAGATAAAGTTGAGCACCATGAAATTACCGTGAAGAAAGTCTTAGGTGATGTGAATCACTAGTGGAAAAAACCCTAATAGAGGCGGGCCTTTGGACACTTATTGAGGCGAACGGTGTTCGCCTCAATTGAGGGGGCCGTAACAAGTAGGGACCCTTTTTGAGGCGGGCAATATACGCCTCTAAAAGCCACTTGTTGAGGCGGGCCTCCGAAGCCCGTCTCAACAAGTCCTTCACTTCGGCGCCAAAATGAGGGACTTGTTGAGGCGGGCTTCGGAGGCCCGCCTCAATAAGTAAACACTTGTTGAGGCGGGCCTCTATAGGCCCGTCTCAACAAGTTGCATTTTCCCACTTTTTAGCCCGGATCTGGGTAAGTCCGGGCTAAAAAGCATTGTGTTTTAACAACAAAAAAAATGGACATTTTAGCCCGGATCTCTTCCACATCCGGGCTAAAAAGTCCAATTTTGCCAAAAAAAAAATCCAATCACAGCGGTATACTTCGATAGAAGAGTGAAGAATCACTGACACCTAGACAATAATTCATCTAAATTTGAGCAAATTGTTAATAGGAACTGATATTGTACTTAAAGAAAGATGTGAACTTGGAAAATAAACAACTGCAAAGAAAGATGTGAACTTGGAAAATTAAATTTCTACAAACAAGTTTGCATTGGCAAAAGAGAATTTTAAAGAGAAGAAAGGGGTTATCAAGTCACATGTACAACATCCATTCCTTTGGCAACTCTACCAAAAACAGTATGTTTATTGTCAAGCCATGATGTAGCGACTGTGGTGATGCAGAACTGTGAGCCATTGGTGTTTGGCCCAGCGTTTGCCATTGATACTGTGAAAGGCCTGTCATGCCGTAAGCTGCACAAAAAATATTAGAAAGTTGATGGTTCTGCAGAAACTAATACATATAGCCGAGAAAAAATATGCTTATATAAACGTTGATGGTTCTGTAGAAACTATTTACTGTCAAGATCCAAGAAATTCAAGGCAAAAACTTGTGAGGAAAGCCCTAAACAAAGGCTATTTCTTCATCTAATATGCAATCAAATGTCCAAATAGCCAGAAAGGATCACCTCTGTACTGAAATCAACAGAAGATGAACACAACATGCTAATCAAGTACAATGCAATTTCTACCCGCCAAGTTAAATTAAGGGAGTACCAAAAACATTAGAGGGTATTGCAAATCCCATTTACTGCTAATCATCAAGAAGAAGAAAAACACCTTTATTGGCAGGTGCACATATCACATGATGCTAGGCAAAACACCTTTATTGGCAGGTGCACATATCACATAAGCTACTAGACAAGAGTTTGATGTAAGCATTCCATTATTATCCAAACACCGCAACAGAAATAGGCGTCACAAACCAGCAAAGAAGTACTAACCAAAAGTTACAATTATACCTCTAAATGGATTTTTTTTTTGCTATCAATAGTCCATACACTATGTCAAACACTCAAATGTATATCTTGTACCAAAAAATATAGTTTATGGATTGGACCATTCATTCAGCATTGCATTGAATTGGTCTAGAACTAACGTTCAAACGCTGACATCAGATTTCGTGGCTGCATTACCTCGTAACTGAATGTAGCACCGCTGGGAGAACCCGGTTGCCTGATGGCAACATTAGAGACAGTCCCGATTGCAGAGAGAACACATACACCTCGAGGACCACTTAACGAAAACGACAAGATCCTAGAAAGAACATCCTGTAAGCCGGGGCCGACACAAAGTTGAGAACTCAACAGCCACAACAACCAAATCAAGAAAACCCTAATTTCCAAACTGCCAGATATTTTCAGAAATCATTTAAGGCCTGTATAGTATGAAGTGATGAGCTCATGGAAGTTAAACATTTCATTATTAACGATCATTTGAAATAAAAAATACCCCCTTCATTTCCATCCCTCCCCAACTCAGTCACTCCACAGTTCATATCAATAATCCTTTCTATCTTTCCCTTCTGCTAATTCTCTGATCTCCATTCCACTCTAATCAAGTTGTTCAAGAACTGGCCCGTATACTTTTGTTCCTTCTTCTAAGTGTATACTGTTGTTTCTAATTTACATGGTTGGTGTACACTTGTCTTATATCAGTGTCTAGTTCTCTATTTCTTATACATTTCGTAAGTGACAAGAGAAATAGTCATATTCAATATCATAGAGGGGAGAAAGAGAAAGAAAAGATGAGTGACAGCTCAAGTAGAGAATAATAAACAACTAAGAAGCACATGGAAAGAAATTAAACAAGTGGGATGTTGAGCTCAGCCACACATGCCAAGTTGTTGCCCCTAGTCTTGATCATCCAATCATTGTCTACCCTGCTTTTACACTTCAATTATACTGTATCTTACAAGACTTTTGGACAGGTCTTTAATGGAGGAGAGTTGAAGAGCATAACATCTTTAATCACACAATGACTTTTTCATGTAAGAAGATTTCTACAAGTTAAGTGTTTGATCTACATTCCATAAACATCCTTTTCAAAGAACAAATTCACCTTACTCATATCACAGCACTCACTTTTCTAACAGCATCAGCAGTGTCAAAGATAGTGAATACTGAATAGAAATGGTCATGACAGCACATAATTAACAACAATCTTATTTCACTTATCAGAACAAAAATGAAAGAATTTATGGAGGAATCCTACCTTGAACAATGGTTGAATGGCGCATTTCATTATGTATGAATTATGAAATCTAAAGGTGCTGCAGGAAGAAGCTTTCAAAAGTCAATTTTACACAGAAAATAAAGTTGGCAATAATGATAAAAAATAGTAGAGAAAGCCTAATTTTCCCTTTAATCAACAACTCAACATTCCTATCAAATTTTCCTTTAGTCAACTATGCAACTGTCAAACCTCGATTTTATACGAAATTTAACCATAAAAATCATCTCCAAATTAGCCAACCAAGTGAGATTCGTTTACATTCAGAACATCAAACCAAACCCAAAATTCTCACTAAGAATAAATTCAAACACATAATCGAACCCTAAAAGCTTTCATAACCAAGATGGAGAAGAGAGATTAACCTCGTAAATCTAGAAGGAAACGAGAACAACTAACAATAAAACTCATGAGTTTTATTGTTTTACCTAGAAGCTAAAGCTTTCATAACCAAGATCAACAACCTAGAAGGAAACGAAAATCAAATAAGAACGAGAACAACTAACAACTAAAAATCAAAGAGGGGCTTGTTTTACCTTGAAACTGAATGGGGGAGAGAGATTTCGGTGGTGTGGCAGCCGGATCTGGGTCGGGAAAGGGGTCACCGATGGCCGGATGGGGTGGCTCGCTGGTGGTCGGGGTGAGGGAGAGAGAGCGTGAGGAGGGAGTTCGGGAGAGAGATGGAGGCAAAGGAGGGTTAATGAGGGCTTAGGGCTGAGAGGTATCGGGGCTGGGAGAAAAGAAAGAGAGGAGAGAGAGAAAGAAAAGAAAAGAAAAGAGGGAGAGAGAAAGAAAAGAAAAGAGAAAAAAATAATTGTTGAGGCGGGCTTTAAGAGGTCCGCCTCAACAAGCTTTAATTGAGGCGGGCTATTTGGCCCGCCTCAATTAGTTAGCATTAGAGGAGGGCCTTACCCTGGCCCGCCTCTAATACTTTAGCGGGAAATATTTTTTCGGATACTTGTTGAGGCGTATATTAATTTGTCCGCTTCAAAACATGTTTTGAGGCGTATAAATTAATTATCCGCCTCAAAAACCAAAAAAAGTGATTGTCTAAGTCGTTGTTGAGGCGTTTTGAACTATGTACGCCTCTAAAAGGGAGCCTCAAAAAGTATTTTTTCCACTAGTGAATCCTGCTGACTTTGGTACAAAAATAGTGCCTACTAATAAGTTTGTATTTTGCGGGAATTCATTACACATCTATGATGTTCACTGAGGTATGGGTAGCTGCCGACGACAGACAGGAGAGGAGCCCGTGATGCACTTAGGAGGTTTAGGAGACATAACCAAACTGTGGATTAAGGGGGCATTTGTTATGTCTAAATAATCCAAGTTTAGTTATACTACATAGTATTGGTATATCATGTCACATGTAATGTGTGGAATTGATTAGCAGTGAACCGGGTTCACTTGTGGTTGAAATAGTTGGGCCGGTTTAGCTTAAATTAATTAAGCAACCCCGCTGCCTTATGGGCTCGGTTGGATGGCTTGGTTAATTAGGCCTAACTTGTCCTTTGCTCCCTCGTGACCCAATTACTGGAAGAGGCCCATCTGATGCTCACTTGGATGCGGTTTGACGCGAGGCTTATAAGCCTTCTATTGCAGCTTCTAGGGTTTCACTCGAAGCTTCTCATACACAACTTACTAGAGAAAAAAAGAGGAGAGAAAAGAGAGAGAGGAGAGTTCCGGTGGCGCGTTGGTCTTCTTGGTGGCGCGTGGCTTCCAGTGACGACTTCTTGAGTGGTTGAGAACTCCTTTGGCTTTGAGAGAAAGCCAAAGACTCTCGCAATCTTCTTCCTACTTCTCTTGTCTTCTCTGTTGCGATGTGTTTTCGCTTACGTTTCCTACTTTTGGTTTTGTCGTTCTTGTGCATGTAACCTGCTTGTAGACTCTTGATCTTCTTAGTGCATCTAGGCGAGTCTCCCCTCCTGAGGCTCCGCAGAGTAGGGTTTTATCCCGAACTGCATCAACAAATCTCGTGTGTTTAAACTGTTTTTCATTTCTTTGTCTTGCGAAGTTTCGATTAGCTTGATCTTGTGAACTTGCGAATATGTTGGCTATGTCGGTTTTCATTATGCCACCATGATCGGCATCCTTCAGAGCTCAAGTCGGATACCTGAGATGAAGGAGGTCATGAATCATATGAAATTGGATTCTTGTGATCTCAAAGACAAGGTTGCTGCATCGGTGATCAAGACATTTGCAGACACTGGGCTGGTAGATGAAGTTTTCTCACTGTTTAGGAGTCTCCCTGAGTTCAACTGCGTACACTGGACTGCCTCCTTCAATGCGCTTTTGGAGATACTGATGAAGGAGTCAAAGCTTAAGAGTTTCCATCGTCTGTTTGTGGACAATTCTAGTGGGTGGGAAGTGAAGTCTCGAATAGGATCACTGAACTTGCTAATGGATTCTCTGTGTAGGATTCACCTTTCAGACCTTGCTTTGGAAGTTCTCCAAGAAATGACCTTGCAACATTGCTATCCAAATAGGGAGAGTTATAGAATAGTTATGAGAGGCCTATGTAAAGATGGCATTCTAAACGAGTACCTACTTCAACATGAATAATATAGAGAGAATTCAATGGAGATGAGAAGCTAGGTCTCGTTTTCGGATCTTATATACCTTGTCATCTTAATGGGCTTTTTAATAGGCCCATCACATTAAACATTATCAATTAAATAGAAAACATTGATTACTTGATTTGAGATTAGGGAGAAAACAACGATAAAATAGAGTTTAATCTATAAAATAATTCTATTTTTCAGTCCGTGTTCCTCCAATTAAAAAGTTGAATATACTATGATTATATCTTATAGTTATATAATATGGTTATATCCTATAGTTATATACTACGATTATATCTTATAATTATATACTACAGTTATATCTTATAGTTATATCCAATTTGGTTATATCATATCCATATATCCTATAATTATATCTATGATTATATCTTATGGTTATATTTTATAGTTATATACTATGGTTATATCCTATGATATATTCCATAGTTATATACTATGGTTATATCCTATATTATATCATATAGTTATATACTATGGTTATATCATATTGTTATATCATATAGTTATATACTATGACTATATCTTATAGTTATATCCAATTTGGTTATATCTTTATAGTTATATCCAATTTGGCTATATCATTATGGTTATATTCTATAGTAATAACCAAATTGGATATAACTATAAGGATATAACCAAATTGAGTATAACTATAAGATATAATCATAGTATATAACTATATGATATAACCATAGTATATAACTATAGAATATAACCATAAGATATAACTATAAGATATAATCATAGTATATAACTATAGGATATAACCATGGTATATAACTATAGAATATAACCATAAGATATAACTATAAGATATAATCATAGTATATAACTATAGGATATAACCATGGTTATATGGAGAATAATAATAACAAACAGTTAATATCAAACGAATTGGTGGAGAAATGCACATGAATTTTAGATGAATAAAAGCATATTGAAACCTCATGATATAAACGAATTTATAACCATGTACACAAGTATACAAATCTACTAGGTATTTGAATTTCCAAATAATATAAAATAGCAGGATAGATAGTACAATGCGATGAGTATGTAGTAAATTTATCTAAATATGAAATACATTTGTTGATTTAAATACAAGCGTGGCCATCCAAGTTTTTATTCTTTTTCTGGGCGCAACGTAGTTGCGCCCATTTTTAAATTTTTTTTTTGGCGCAACGTAGTTGCGCCCAAGTCAACCGGTTCAATAATCTTTAAAAAATCATTTTTCAAAAAAAAAAGTTCACCCAGACCTTGGACGCAACAAGATTGCGCCCAAGGAATTGTTTTTTTTTTTTTAAATATCCGACGCCGCAAAAAAAAAACGGGTGCGAACATTAATCCCTTGATTTTTTTAGCAAGAACGTCTGAATAGGTTGAGAATTGAATGTTGAAGTATAATTAGTATTTTTAAATGGGCTAATATGATTTGGACCAAATCAAAGGAAGAATAAATGGCTTGGAAAAGATTAAGCCCAAAACAATGGAAGTGGAACCTAGATAATTCTAAAATTATACAAGTGGGAGAGCTATGAGGAATAATCTAGAATTAGTAAGGAAATATTAATTAGGATAATTCTAGAATATGTTGGAAACATGTGGTGTATATGTAAACCTAGAATATTCTAGGGAAAGTTGTGTTAGTATTTTAAGCCAATAAATAGGCATGTTCTATAGCATTTTGGAGCATCGAGCAGGAGAGCAAACTAATGTGTGTGCTCAAGTGTGAGGGGTGTGAAGTTGTGTGAGGGTGTCCTATATAATAAAGAGTGGTGTGAGCTACCCGTAAAACACATCTTGTATATTTTCACTATCTAATACAAAGTCGCTTTTGTATATTGCTTCGGTGGGGTTTCGGTGAGTATACAAGGATCCTAGGGAGGGTAGATTTTCTAACAGTGGTATCAGAGCCGAGGTTTCCGGTGTTAGGTGATACGGGTTTAGTTCACTGGTGGAAGGATCTCATGTTGGCGTGGTGGCGGTCGGTTTGTCGAGGACGTTCGAGATCCCACTCTTTGCTGGGAAGATCAACTTCATGTTGTGGAAGAGTACGATTCAAGACCTATTGGTGCAACATGGTCTTGATTAGGCTTTAGAGGAGGAGAAACTTGGCCTCATTAATGAGAGGGAATGGAGCAGAATTCATAGGAAAGCGATGAGTACAATCCGGTTGGCACTTGCTCCCGAGATTAAGTTTAGCTTGTTGAAGGAGACCACACTGAAGGCATTGTGAGATAAGCTCGAGAGCATTACGCGTCGAAGTCGCTGACAAACCGGTTGTGTTTGAAGGAGTTGTACTTATTGAAGATGCAGGAAGGAGGTAATCTTCACGACCACATTAACTCGTGTAATCAACTAGTATGTCAATTGATGAATGCACGTGAAAATATAAAAGACGAGGAGAAAGTGTTGTTGTTGTTATCATCGTTGTCGACGTCCTACAAGTCTTTGGTGCAGACGTTACTTGTAGGAAGGTCGAGTCTCACTCTAGATGAGGTGATGGCCGCTTTGCGGGAGAGTGAGAGGATGATGAAGAATGACACTATCAACATTGGACGTGATAGCATACTAGTTACGGGGGAGCGTGAGCGATGGAGGAGTCAAACGAGGGCGCAAGGTGACCCGAGATGGAGAGGAAACTCACATCAGCGTCGGGATTTGAGTGACGTCGAGTGTTACTACTGCGGGGAGAAAGGTTACATGCAAACGAGGTGTCCTTGGATGAGGGAGGACTTGAAGAAGTTGAAAGAGACGTCCTTGCGGACGTGTAGTGGTGACTCCCATACGAATGTGGTCGGTGATATTGGTGATGAGGATGTTTACTTGGCAACGAGTGATGAGGAGGTTGCCAAATCTGAGTGGGTGATGGATAGTGTCGCCTCGATGCATGTGTGTGGAGACCAAGCATTGTTCGACACCTTGAAAAATGATGGAGAGTTTGGTCACCTCAACTTAGCTGGCGGAGAGAACTTGAAGGTCGAGGATACTAGAACCGTGACGATGAGGCTTCATAACAGTACAAGTCACACTCTTCATAATGTGAGGTACGTGCCTTCAAGCAAAGTTAACATCATCTCGTTGGGAGTTATGATGTCAGAAGGGTGAGGTTTGTCGGCACGTCTAAGTGGTGCAAGGTGTTCAATGAGGGACGCTTGATCATGCGAGGTCGGAAGAACGAGAAGAATGTTTGCATTATGGATGGAAGAGTTGTGCAGAGAAGATGCGGTGTGAGCGCGAAACAAAAGAAGGTAAGGTTTTCGGATAATGCGGAGGTATTTGGAAATATTAATTAAGAGAGGAATTGTTTAAGTATAATTAGTATTTCCAAATGGGCTAATATGGTTTGGATTAAATCAAAGGAATAATAATGGGCTTGGAAGATATTAAGCCCAAAACAATGGAAGTGAAACCTAGATAATTAGGGGTGTTCATGGGTGGACCGGACCGGATTTTCGGACCGGACCGGACCGGAAATGACCGGACCGGACCGGTAAAATTCCGGTTTGGTCTCCGGTCCACCATTTCCCCAAAATCGGTTTCCGGTCCGGACCGGAATTTTAAAAAAAAAATTGTAATTTATATGTTTTATATTTTTTTTTTAGAGATTTATATGTATTTGTTTGTAGATATTTTTTTTAATTTAATAAGTTAGGAGTATATATGTTTTATAAATATTTTTTTAGATATTTTTTTATAGATTTTAAATAAGAATTTAAATTTTTTATTTTTTTAAATTAAATCCGGTCCAAGACCGGACCGGACCGGATTAAGACCGGACCGGACCTATCCGGTCCGGTCCGGTCTTCGGTCCACATATGCCAAAAATCCGGTCCGGTCCGGACCGGACCGGATGAACACCCCTATAGATAATTCTAGAATTATACAAGTGGGAGAGCTACGAGGAATAGTCTAGAATTTAGTAAGAAAATATTAATTAGGATAATTCTAGAATAAGTTAGAAACATGTGGTTTATATAGGGAGAGTTGTGTTAGTATTGTAAGCCTATAAATAGACATGTGTTATAGCATTTTGGAGCGCGAGCAAGAGAGCAAATTAAGTGTGTTTGTGTGTGTGCTCAACTGTGAGGGGTGTGAAGTTGTGTGAATGTGTCTTATATAATAAAGAGTGTTGTGAGTTATCCGTAAAACACCTCTTGTACATTTTTACTATATAATACAAAGTCGTTTTTGTATATTACGTCTCCACTTCGGTGGGATTTTGGTGAGTGTACAAGGTCTCGTGAAGGAAGGGTCGATTTCCTACATTGAATTCTGGCCACAAATTGTGTGTCCTTGCTTTCGTAGTCAAAGGACAAGACTTGTGTGTTTGTTCAGTCACAATCTACAGGATAAAAGCTGCAAGACCAGTAGGGGACATACAAATCGATGTAATACCTAATCAATTAAGTGGATCTCTTAGTGTTCTAGATAGATCAACCACACAATTACTTATATGGCCGACGGTGTATTGCGCATCTGCAGTCTTTTCAGCTTCCATCAGTCATGGACCTACATGAAAAAGACACAGCGCCGCAAACCAATCGATGCTCTTGGAGTTCATATCGACACAAACAAATAAGATGTGGTATTTATACCACATAAAGTACATATTCTTTACAAACTTCATGTTTGAGGTGAAAAACATTAGGAGCCAAATGAGGATGAACAATTCTTCACCTTCAATATCCTATGGAGTCAATGTTGATAGCATGAAATCCCATCAAACATCCTAGTATTCACAATTCTTAAATAAGCTAAAATCTCCAAGGAAATATAAGGCGCATTTACATTTGATGGGTTAACATAGTAAGAATCCGCTTCTTGAAATTCAGGCTTTAAAATGCTATAACACATGCCTAAAAATAGGCATGTGTTATAGCATTTTAAAGCGTGCGCAAGAGAGCAAATTAAGTGTGTTTGTGTGTGTGCTCAAGTGTGAGGGGTGTGAAGTTGTGTAAATGTGTCTCATATAGTAAAGAATGTTGGAGCTATCCGTAAAACACCTCTTGTACATTTTTACTATATAATACAAAGTCGCTTTTGTATATTATGTCTTTACTTCGGTGGGATTTTGGTGAGTGTACGAGGGTCTCGTGAAGGAAGGGTCGATTTCCTAACATTGTGTGGCCTTGCTTTCGGAGTCAAAGGACAAGACTTGTGTGTTTGTTCAGTCACAATCTACAAGATAAAAGATGTAAGACCAGTAGGGAGCAGACAAATCGATGTCATACCTAATCAATTAAGTCGATCTCTTAGTGTTCTAGATAGATCAACCACACAATTACTTATATGGCCGGCGGTGTATTGCGCATCTGCAGTATTTTCATCTTTCATCAGTCAATGTTGATAGCATGAAATCCCATCAAACATCCTAGTATTCACAATTCTTAAATAAGCTAAAATCTCCAAAGAAATATAAAGCGCATTTACATTTGATGGGTTAACATAGTAAGGAGCCGCTTCTTGAAATTCAGGCTATGGACAATCGATGAGCTTCCAAACTTCAACCCAATACTCTCCTTAGGTCAGATTTCTGTTGGTCAGAGAGCCTTTTCGGGAACTTGACGTCAAACTTGAGTCTTAGGTTTCCCCTTTTATTGGGTTCCTTGGAGATGGGCATTCCCTCATTTTCGATCACAACTTCATGGCCCGGTCTCACAATCTCTGACACCTCAACAGTGAGATTCCTTTCATCTAGAGTGGTGAGGTTGAGACTCTTCCCTGCAAGTGCATCCAGTAGTGATATTCTGTGGTTTATAACCAGATCATTCCCGTCCCTCTTGAAAACAGAATGAGGCTTTTCATCTATGACGAATATCAGATCTCCTGGAACTGATCCTGAACCCTGGTTGCCTTTCTCCGGGAAGGTGATTTTTGTGCCTTTCTTCCAGCCAGGTTTTATATCAATGGCTAAAACCTCCTCAACCGTCTTTGGCTTGCTGCATTTTGAATTATGTTATGCTATTGTCCATGATAATAGCTACTTGGCAATTACAAATATACCGATAGGCAAGTGGCCAAACAAATACTTTTAGACAGACATGGGATAGTATGAAAATACTCTAGACGAAAAAGAGATTGCATAATCTAAGATTACTTTATTAGAGAACGTGGAATTTGGAATAAGGTACTAATCTAGTGAATCACAATGAAGTGGGTTGCTTTCCAACAATAATTCATGGTATCATAACTCATAAGTAATGGATCATGTTACCATCTTACTCAGTGTTACACCACTCGTGAAATAAGTGTTTCTTCACTTCAGGAAAACCATGTAAAGGCTCTAATTTGCACAACACGTGGTCCGGAGGAAGGCTACATTGTTACAGAAACCACAGAGTATAGTAGTCACAAAATGAATTCATTGGTCATGGCTACCTTCTTAAAACAAACTTCTAGCTAAGATTTTGGAAGCCAATGAGCTTTGCTAGTTAGTACTTAGGTAACTTCACAAGATATTATTCATACTAAATCACAGGATTATTTAAAAATGAACCTAATACCATCCTACATATTCTAGCAAAATCTTTTACCAATTCAGCATATTATTTGACATTTGCCATTATCTAGATATAATATTTTGTAAACTGGGGATCTGAAAACAATTACTATATCATTCTTCAGTCTTCACAGCTTGTCAAAATCAATCTGAGATACTGACACGCCAGGTCCAAAGGGAGAGACGTGCAATCCTTCGAACTCACTTTCAGTTGACCAGTAATACTCTAGCAAATGATCATTCCAACCAAATCTTCAAACAAGATTATACAATCATGCCTACATGATGCTACAAGGCGAGCTATAGTGATTCAGTGGTGGTCAATTAGGAAAAAAACATTTCAACTTCACATACTCATCCAGATATCAGGAAACGGTCAAGCCAAGAAACAGTTTATTATAACAATGGATATCCTATAAGCAGGTCACTCGACAATTTATCACTAGCTTCATACGTACAGTAAACCCCCCAGTTAAAATATCATAAAATTAATAAGTTACTGAAAATGTATCGCTTTATCCTTTTTCTCCTGGTAAATGAGTCTGAACACAATCTTGTTCAAATTGACTTGATTATCACTCCAAATTCCAAACTACTAGATGAAGAAGTCAAATTTGATTATCCAATTGTAGAGTTTTAACCGTATTGTGAAGAAGTTAAAGTTTGATGAATCAAATCAGTACTATTAACTTGCTAAAAAGAATAGTATTACTGAAAGAAGAAAAAATTACTCACCCAAAATCATCCGAAACAATCCTGGATATCTTCATCTTCCTTTTAGACCCCTTGTACAATTCTTCCAGGCTACAAGGAAGCTGTGTCTTCACCGCCGCCTCTTTCTTCGCAGTCCGGTGAGCATTATTCCCGCCGCCGCCAGCAACGCCACTCTTCCTACCATCCCAATTCTCCGATTCATCCCCGAAAAACTCCGCAAATATATCCTCCGCGTCACGCGAATTATACCGGAACGACTTCCCCTTTCCATTATATCCGCCAGCGCGCGCGGCGGAGGGCGAAGAAACATTGGAGAAATCCCCCGATTTGAGCCCCTCTTCACCGTATACGTCATAGATCTGGCGCTTGTGAGCGTCGCTGAGTACATCGTAAGCCTCACATATCTGCTTGAACTTGGATTCCGCAATCTGTTTCGTCCCGCTGGGATGCTTGTCCGGGTGCCACCTCATCGCCAGCTGCTTGTACGATTTCCTCAACTCCTCGTCGCTCGCCGTCCTTGATACTTTCAGAATGTTGTAGTAATCCACCCCCATTTTTCCCGTTCCGGTGTTCCCTCTCAAACAATCACACAAGAACTATAGCCCTAATCTCGAGAATCCAAGGTTGGAACAGCGAATCGGGACGAAACCTAGTCTATGGACGAAGAAATCGGAGGAAGAAGGACAACTGGAAAATCTTAATTTGGTCAATTTCTTTCTGGCATGAGAAAGGGGAAAACTGAAAGCAAAGGAAGAAGATGGTTGTGTGGGGGTTAATTACGTGTATTTTGGATATTTTTAAAAATTGGAAGGGGATGCTAAAACGACGGGTAGGTGATAAGGAAGAGACACGTGGCAATATAAGAGTGGAAGGTGAGGAGAAGAGGCGAGTGAGGGTGGGAAAAGGTTGTTATAAATTGGTGGGGACGAGAACGTGCATTCGAGTAATCAGTGGAAGAGAGAGAATCTCCAAGGAGCTGTCAACGGGTTTTACATTTCTATACAAATATCTTTTTTTCCTGAGAGAAAAAAGGGGAAAGAATCTCCGTTTGGCGTCGCAGGGCGGCAAAAATTATACTCCGTACTAATAAATTATTTATTTTTATTTAACAGTTTGCGGCCGTTATGGAATGGGAGTACGTACGGCGTCGTCATGGCTAATCGTTAGAATCTTCCATCCCCTTTTTCTTTATTTTGTTTATTATTATTTTACTAAATAAGGAGGCAATATGCATATACGCTTTATTCATAATAATAGTTTGATGGAAGAGTTTCACATAAGAATAATATATTAGGAGAGGAAAAAAAAATTATCTGAATCGTTGATCACAAATCAATTGGATGGTTGGAATAAAAGAGAACTAAGAAATCCGACATTTTCACGTTATGCACACTCATCTTCTTCCTCTGGGTGTGTAAGATTGTGTCAACAAAATTTATTCTTCGTTGCTCGGTTCCTTCCGAAAATGGCTTCCTAAATTCTAAGACGCATTCTCCGAAGCCAGGCTTCTTCGCCGTCGTTCCTCTCAAAACCTAGCCGAAGCCTCTCCATCGCTCCGATCACCGCCACTCTTTTCTCCGGTGACGGTATTGGCCCCGAGATTGCTGAGGTTGTCAAACAGGTCTAGTTATCTTCAATTTTCGGTGTTTCGGTTTGCTGGTCATTTCCGATTTCAATTTTTTATTTTAATTGAAAATGAAGTCTCATATAATACGATGGATTCGAATTCGAACCTGAAATGTTAGTTGTCGATTCCTTGTTACCTTGTCTGTTTCTGGTGGTGTATGAGTTCTTGAAACCTTGTATCCTTGATGACAATATTTCCGAATTTACTTTTGGGAAATAGATGAGGATTCTTGGATCGTGGGGAGGATTGGATTGTTTTGTTTGGCAACAAACTGTAGGCAGTATCTTTTCCAAGCAAGTAGAATTGGCTCTTGAATTTGGTAACTCTGTGTTATGATGTATAAGTTCTGAATGGATATCTTATTCCAGGTGTTTAAAGAAGCTAAAGTGCCCATTGATTGGGAGGAGCACTATGTAGGCACATAAGTTGATCCACGAACTCAGAGCTTTCTCACATGGGACAATTTAGAGTCAGTGAGAAGAAACCGTGTGGGGCTGAAACGGCCCATGGCTACACCCATTGGGAAGGGTCATCGTTCTTTGAACCTTACCTTGAGAAAGGAGCTGAATTTGTATGCCAATGTTAGACCTTGTTATAGTCTTCCTGGCTACAAGACCTGGTACGATGATGTTGACCTCATCACCATTCGTGAGAACACTGAAGGGGAGTACAGTGGACTTGAACATCAAGTATGTTTGAACGTTTGTACTGATGTCCTTGAACATGGATGTAAAAGGCTGGAAACATTTGAGAGAAAAAGTCCATGAACTGTCATTTAAGTATCCTTGAACGTTTGTACTGATGTCATTGAACATGGATGTAAAAGGCTGGAAACAATTGAGAGAAAAAGTCCATGAACGGTCATTTAAGTATCCTTGAACGTTTGTATTGATGTCCTTGAACATGGATGTAAAAGGCTGGAAACAGTTGAGAGAAAAAGTCCACGAACTGTCATTTAAGTATCCTTGAACGTTTGGACTTATGTCCTTGAACATGGATGTAAAAGGCTGGAAACAGTTGAGAGAAAAAGTCCATGAACTGTCATTTAAGTATCCTTGAACGTTTGTACTTATGTCCTTGAATATGGATGTAAAAGGCTGGAAACAGTTGAGAGAAAAAGTCCATGAACTGTCATTTAAGTATCCTTGAACGTTTGTACTTATGTCCTTGAACATTGATGTAAAAGGCTGGAAACAGTTGAGAGAAAAAGTCCATGAACTGTTATTTAAGTATCCTTAAATGTTTGTACTTATGTCCTTGAACATGGATGTAAAAGGCTGGAAACAATTGAGAGAAAAAGTCTATAAATTGTTATTTAAGTATCCTTGAACTAATTGATTACTGTCCATGAACAAACTTGAGCGCTACCTTTCTTTCATTTTCTTACTTTTTTTAGGTTTACACGCGCGCGCCTACCATTTGTTACAGCTAGCTTACGTGGATGACTGTGAATTGTTCTTAGTTCTCTCTTAGGAAATGGTTCTCACAAGAACCGCATCCATAGTTTGATTATATAATAGGAGGGAGTTTCACATACATTTGGTCCTTATTGTACAACATGCGAAATATTATGGGTCATTGGATCAAGAAGATGGAGGGTTGAGATTAAAAGGGGTGAAAAAAAGTGAATAGTGATGCAGTGACATAACCGTAAATACAGTGAACTTTTTTTTTCCGGCCAACAACTTTTTGTTTTTTTTTTCCGTCTCTCTGATCGTTTTGGAATAGACAATTATTGACGTTCACATATAAGTACTACATGTTCATTTTTCTATACCGTAAGGTTCACATATAACATGTTCATGTTTAAACACATGTCTTTGCATATTTAGTCCTTATTTGTGAACTTCAGTGCACAGATAAGTGAACGTTAAGAGTTTATTTGTGAACCTTCTATATAGGTTATTCCAGAATGATCATGAGACGTTAGGAGCTTTTTTTTTATTTTTTGTCTCTGATCGTTCTGGAATAGACAATTATTGACGTTCACATATAACTACTAAATGTTCATTATTCTATGCCGTCAAGTTCACATATAACATGTTCATGTTCAAACACATGTCTTTGCACATTTAGAGCTTATTTGTGAACTTCAGTGCATAAATAAATGAACGGTAAGAGCTTATTGGTGAACCTTTTATATAGGTTATTCCAGAATGATCAGGGGACGAAAACAAAAAAAAATTAAATAATTTGTTGACCAAAAAAATAAATTGACGGTCGAGATCAATTTGTATTTTGCACATTAAGAGGTTGTTGTACGGGAACCCAAATCTATATAATAGAGCTAATCATATCAATCTCACATATAAAACTAAGCTCTTAAGGCGGAGAGTGAAGTTTCCGAAAAGCTTCCGACTTTACTTTGCTAACCAATCAGTTGTTTGGTTCGCATCTCATGGAACATGGTTGATTAACTCTTTTCAATTAGGCGCATTGATAAGTCCTTTGCACTTCAGTGTCGTCATTGCATGGAGTCTCACTATCCAGCATAGCACTCACCAGGGTATTGGCATCAGTTTGAATCTACACATGATCAATATTCAACACCTTGAAGCAATCCAAGCTCCACACGATACGCCGAGCTGCCCTTGCTCGTAGTTGTAATAGCTCAAATAAAATCTCTATCATGATTCTGGATAGTCCCTCCAACACCAACATCGATCAGTTCCACCAGGCTTGTAAGAACTGTCAATATGCATCATGAGCCAACCCGTAGGCGGACAAGTCCATGATGGCCTTCACAGACCCAATGATGTCCATAATGCCACTGTAATGCGATTTAACTTTTGGTATTCCAACGATGAACTCCTTATTACGCATCTTGATGAACTCATGCCTTGGAGATGGCAAATTGTTCCCATCACCAAAAATACTGACATTGCGTAGGCACCAGACCTACAAAATAACAAATGAGAAGGTTCTCTCCCACACAGTCGGGCCATTGATGTTCATCTCCAACCAGTTCTTCAAGTCTCCATTGAAAAAATCATGTAAAACAGTACCCAACAAAAAAGTGTCTCCAAACCTCTGTAGCCTGTTGACAATCACGGAGAATTTGAAGTGTGGTTTCCATGGCATCACCACAAGCCCTACAAGCTAGTAGCATCAAAGCTGAGATATATGCTGTAAAACTGATAGTCAACCAATCCAAACCCCAAATATCTCAAGATTCGCAAGACGCAATCGACAGAAATCAAACATGCAAGGGACACACATGATTGTTGACACAGTTCGGATACCCTACTCTACGGAGTCTCAGGAGGGGAGACTCACCCCAATATTGCACTAGAATCACAAGTTCAAATGTGGTTACAAACCAAGAACAAAGAACGACAAACCAAAGGGAAAAACGAAAACAAGCAAGACAAATAAGAAGAACTAGAGAAGAAACAGTAAAGGACTTCGGCCTCCTTCAGGCAAGAAACGCTTCAGGACTAAACGTTTCCAACTGCTCCACCACCGGATCTCAATGTGCTCTCGCCGGAAACGACTAGCTACTAGAAGCACCACCGCACGCGTAGCGGATCTCTCTTCTCTCTCTCTCTCTCTCCTTAGGTTTTCTCTCTTTTGTGAAATGGCGCAAGCAAGGAATGAGGACAATAGAGTAGCCCTAGGGATTTTATACCTAGGTCAACCTGGAGCCACGAAGTCAAACGCAACGTTTCATTAAACGCGAGAGAAGCATGCATCAGTAAGCAGCTAACTGGGCCAATCCACCAAGATGGGCCTGTCTTCACCAACTGGGCCAACAAATGCCAAGCAACAGCAAAACCTGGCAAGCCTCCAACCAAGCCAAGCTTGGGTTGGCTTAAACCGGTTCAACTCAAACTCGACCAGCTAGCCCGGTTCACCCCCGGTCTACCCAAGCCCTCTATTACATGGAATGATATACCAAACATTATGACAAAATTACAACTTAGGATTACAAACATTACATATGCCTTCTAACTTGTTCCATATTGGAGGGTATCCAATTGTGTGTCATCATCCATAGAAATACCTTTACCGTTTCTGGAGCATCAATCTGCCAAATCTTCCTCCAAAACTCAGAACAAACATTAGCATCATCTCTTCGTATAATGTTAAGAGCATAGATAATAGAGAACTTCCCTGAAAATGAGCCAGTCCAAAAGAAGTTGTTTGCCACCTCCTCATCAGCCACCTTTAATTCAGCAATCTTGGACAAGATAGACGGGGGAATGAGTGAAGCAAACTCCTCCCAACGCCAAGCACCCGAGTCCTATTATTCGACAACAGTTTTGCCAAGCTCCACATAGAAAGCGGAGAAGAAACAAGATCCCCCAAATGTGATTCGGTAGCTCGGTCAAAAACGTGACCAAAATAATGTGGTGCAACCATCTCCAATTGCAATATGTAACCCTATGAACAAAGTAGTTTTGGCCTTGGTTATCTTGTTCCATAGGTTAGAAGCCCCTTCTTTAGACCGAATCATGTCTTTGTCACATCTTACAGTACTTACCCCGAAGAACTCTAGACCAGTGAATCAGGCTCCTTGTGCATTCTTCATCCCATCTTGGCCATGAAAGCGCTATGACTTGTCTCATACTACGTAAGCCTAAGCCACCAGCCTCCTTTGGTCTCTTCATATCCTACCAATTGAGCAAGTGCACTTTCCTTTATTCTTCAGTAGATCCTCATACAAAATTCCTTGTCTTCTTCTCAACCTCATCACAAACATTCAAAGAAAGATCAATAATCTACATCACATAATAGGAGATACTCTCTAAGGCCATTTTTGCAAGAGTAATGCGACATGACATATATATATTCACTCTCCATCTTGATATCTTAGCATCCATCCTATCCACAATGTGCTTGAACATGTTTTTAGACACCCTTTTCTTGATAAGGTTAACATCAAGGCGTTTACCAAGATCTTCAACAAAGGTATGCCACTAGCATCCAAAATTTCATCCACTAGATTGCCAAGTGTGTTATTGGAAAATCAAGCTTTGGATTTTTGATAATTGATCTTGCTCTTAGATGCATTGCAGAATTTTTTGAGGTAGAATTGAATGAAGCGCATTTGTTCAGTTCATGCTTCAGCAAATAAAACCAAGTTATTATCTAAATATAGGTGTGTGAGCTCCGAACCATCACTAGTGGAAAAAAATCCTTATAGAGGCGGGCCTTTGGACACTTATTGAGGCGAACACCGTTCGCTTCAACTAAGGGGGCTGCAACAAGTAGAGGCACTTTTTGAGGCGGGCATTTTACGCCTCTAAAAGGACCTTATTGAGGCGGGCTTAGAAGGTCCGCCTCAACAAGTCCCTCACTTTGGCGCCAAAATGAGGGACTTGTTGAGGCGGGCTTAGGAGGCCCGCCTCAATAAGTAAACACTTGTTGAGGCGGGCCTCTATAGGCCGGCCTCAACAAGTCCCTCATTTTGGCGGGAGTATATACTTATAGAGGCGGGCGTATACAAGCCCGCCTCAACAAGTAGACGCTGAAGATCAAGAACAACATCCATTTCAGAATAGGTTCCTGATTTTATTCACGGAATAATATACAACAAACAACAGATTTCATCAGAGTACAGTCAGGTTCTCAACAACAGTTTACATGACAAGTAAAAACAAATTCAATCCGATAATAAATACTTTGATGTAATACTGTGCCCATTGCTCACGAACAACATCCATTTCTTCATAAGTATACGATGTCTTCCTCTTAGGATATAGCTTCATAAAAAACACAGAAATTATTGACAAAAAACACAAATACTATCAATATATAGTTAGTTAAGTTACATACCTTATCTAGTCGATCATTAGAGTCATAGAGTCCCGTGACTATATCTAACATGAACTTCATGACATAATAGCCACACTCGGTTCCGCCGCTTTGTTGAGCGCACTAATTACACAACATAAGGGGGCTGTCTTAGATACAAGGTCTTTGATTATAAATAAACAAACCTAAAGCGTATAAAATGCTATATGTACCTCTATATTGCAGACTCTCAACGTCTTACGTTTTCCTATTAATTTCTCGCACTTCCCACCTTGATACTTATACACTTGAAATGCCCTAGAAAATAAACATAATACACTCATGAAACTGATATTGTTAATATTCCAAAAAAAAACTAATTCGTAAGCAAAATAACTTACAAATTCATGATTCCAGATGCATCAGTCGTTCTGTTGCCTTGACCTTTTAGAGAATCGAAAAGATAGACCTGTGCTCTAAATAGGTCTATCACGTACATAATCCAATGATTGCTGCATCATTTAAAAGTAAATTGATAAATATTAATGATTGCTTAAAATACTAATTATATATGAAACTTATTGAAAACACTTACTCTTGATTATATGGGAGCAAAAACAATTTGGCACTGTTAGAATCTTTAATCGTATTCTTAACAGTTTCAGCATTGAACACACGTTGCAAGTAATCTGCTGGAACAGTTGCATCGGCCCTGATTCTAGTGCTTGACACTATCTCAGGACAAATGAACCCAATTCGAGAATTTTCAAATGCATATGTGTGATTGTCCAATAAATACCTGCACATTTAAAGGTATTTGATTAAACGATTATGAATGGTAATGTAAAAATGATTAAAGAAAAAACGATTAAGAATGATAGTTGACAATTAAAATATAAAGACTGATCAAAACATTTACATCATGTAGACTTGAATCACAGAAATGTTTAAGCACGCCCCCTTAAGGAACTCTTCTACATCGGATGCAATGACGTATGTTTCTTGATCTCTCACATAATTCCAAACCGAGGCATCCAATAGGATGGGAGTACTATCATATATACCACCCGGCGCCGAAGACATAATAAAATGCAAGTATTTGCATGACTGGCCATGACCTCGAATTTCTTCGTTTTCTGCTTCCTTCCTTTTGGCGGCTGATTCTTCCGTTTTACGATCACAGCTACCAACCGCCTCTTTGTTGGACTGAGACTTAAGAGTTATTTGGACATGAAATTTCCAAAAAACAATAATGAAGTAACATTTGTATTATTGAGCACAAAGGTCTTACCTTTGTATTTTTGGCGCTGTCATCCACCTTTTTAGAGAGAAATGACTTGGACTTCTTTGTTGGGCGTGGAGTATAGTCCTATATATATAATTATAGATGAGCAAGAGTGAGTAATGTGGCGTACATTATTATTGAGCACAAAGGTCTTACCTCGTCGTCTTCGAAAATCACTAAGCGGATCGGCCATTGCACGAAACTACCCTGAGCACCGCCTAAGTTAGTGAAACCATCACCCGTAGGTACCGGAAGAATATCATCATTATGTCCATCATAAACAAAATCAACTTGGACTTTGTAGTGATCAGGCTTCATCGGTGTAAAGTGTTGGGACGATGCACCGTTTGAGGGTTGTACCATACCATCCGCTACGAGCACTTTGTTACCAGAATCTTTATCCTCAAGGGCAAGATGGCATGGAGTCCTTTCCTGCATATAAAGTAAAATGAAAAAATACAATACTAAGGTTGCGGCATGGAATTTTAATTCATGTTATAAGAGGTCTTAGCATGAAGAGTTCATGACAATACTCAAACTCAATCATACCTTTAGCTCACGTGGTTGCGGTGTGGAATCAGGACGAGTGGTATAGGAAGCATTAACATTAAGTTCAAGAACGGGAGTAGAAGTGGAGTTTGGTTGATTTATATGTAACATGGAGCGTAGTTGCTTTTGGAGGGCCTCAGCCACCCTTTTATCTAATTCACCTTCAAACTCCTTTCTAATTTCAGCTTTGATCGATTCGATCAGATCTGATGAAGCTTCACTAGAACATCTTCTCCGTCGTTCTCTTGGACCGAAATCAACTCTATAACCAACATTTCCACCCATTGCCTTGACACGGCCACGATGATCTTTTTTCCCAATAGCTTTGGTGAGGGCATCCTCATCATCCTCGAAAGTAAGGTTTCCTTTTTCTTCTTCTTCGATATACTTCTCCTATAATGCCAATTAGGAAAGTATAAATTAGTTCATATTTCCAAGTCAATTTAAGTAAATATTCATTAAAAAAGCACTACTTATAACTTTTCTTGCAATTTCTACGGCTTCCTTATCGTTCGGGTTAACTTCCCACTTTCCATCCTTACTTCGAACTTGATGAGCCAAAACCCACTCCTTTGATCTATATTTTCTAGCTCTAGGAACCGATGAGTTCACTGAGGAGCTACTTGACAGAGATAAAGCTGCTTCCGATGGGAGTCGTCCTTCTTTTATCCACTCGTCTCATTTTCTAATATAACCCGCCTGGCCGGTGAGATGAGGACTCTTGTTTAATACTGCACTTGCCCTTGCTTTCTCACTACGAGCCTGTCAAAAGGCACATAGATTTATAACCAACGATTTCCGCTGACTAGAAATCTTTAATAGTAAAAAGAAATAGCATTATTACCAATGACTCCGGCTTGTAATATTCTTTAAGAAAAACTGACCAATCAGCCTCTGTAATGTGGTGGTAGATTTCCCAAGGCATCTTGTTTGTAGGATATTTCGACGGCTTTTGCTTCTTAGTTATCCATCGACGCACCAACTTGCTCTTGAAATCTCTAAATCATTTTGCCACACAAGAATGAAAGTATTTTTCCTTGATTTATCTACATCCTCAATGATGTGGAACATAAGCTGTGGATTTTTACAATAAGTTAGATTAATTGTTAATATAGTATATATTTAAAACAATTTAAAATGTCATTATACCTTGGTCTCCTCCCAAAACCCTTGCCTCGTCTGCTCATCTATCTTTCGGTATTCTTTCTCGTTAATATTAATTCTTTGAGCACAACTCCCAACTTGCTTTCCGTATTCTTTCGACCACTCGCCATCAGGGACATTTAACTCATTAAACTCAAGGTGTATAGGCTTTTTTACTTGAACTCCTTTTGATGGACCACGCCCTTTAGCGATCTGTGTAATCGCGCTAACACCTTGTGATTCATGATCACCTTGGGTAGGAAGAATAGCATTTCCACTTTCGTTAGACATAGTGGCTAGAATTCCTGCAACAAGCACACACAAAAATCTACCTAAATGTAAAAAAAAAAAACTTATTGTAAAATAAAATTAACTTATTGTAAAATAAATGATCCTCAATCTCATCAATATCATCTAACCGCCTTATATTCTTACAATCACGGCATGGACAATAGATTTTTTTTGGCTTTCGTACTCCGTTGGTGTGCTAAAGCACATCTAATGAACTCCTCAACCCCACTCAAGTATTGTGTCGTAGTATGGTCACCGTACATCCAAGGACGACTCATTTCTAGTAATAAATGCAAAACAAGGAAGATTAAATACTCATTTCTAGTAACTATCCCGCCAAGGGCCTAAATAGATAATAATACGCAACCAAGCAAGAAAAAATACAAACTCAACTATCCCGCCAAGGGCCTAAATTATGAATTCTATCCCGCCAAGGGCCTAAGGAATTAGGGTAGAAGTATTACCTTGACCCAATATCGATCCTTCAAGGCAATGCCCTTATCAGCCTGCAGAATGTCATTTCACCAATTAAATAAAGAATGTGATTCTTTTCACTTTTGCTTTATTTATATAGCTTTCCTTTTCACTTATTAAATTAATAAACCGTAAAAATGTGATCCTCTAGTATATTACATCCTCAATACATTATAATACATAGATTATGAGACTTTGTTTTTTTAATGTACAAGTCAACCGATAACAATAAGACAGTTTCGATCCCTTCTAGAAAACCCTTATCCAAAGGAAGAAAATATAGAGAAACCACTGCTATAGGGGCATTTCATCAAACACCTTCAGTGTGCCGCATCAGAAAATTAACGTTCTTAACTAAATTTATGATGAATATAAATCAAATCTTTTGCTCTTCATTTTCACAAACTGGAAGCCCAATCAAGGAATCAATTAGGAAGGGAAAGGACTATGTCGTAAGGATTGATCTTAAGGAGTATTCCGACAAACCGATTAAGCTTCTAACAGAGCCAAACCTTCCTGTTTTCAAAAAAGAGTGCAAGGACTAAAACATTTAAACACAAAACACACAAATTCGAAATTCATGATTAATGTAACAGAAGGCACGAGCTTTCAATAGGCAGAAAAAGACGAAGAAGAGTATATAATTAAGATTGATGAAGTTGAGGTCGACGACAATACGAGCAAATTAAAGTGTAGAGTTTAGCGGAATTGGAGAAGTAAAATAGGGTGTCAGATGAGCTTACCAGCGGAATCGGGTGAGGTTGAGGATGGCGTTTTGGTGAAACCTCGAGTGCGTTGTTGATACTTGTTGAAGGGAGTATTAGAGGGAGCTCGGCGAAGGGAGATGAAGTCGGAGCTCGGGAAGACGGAGCTCGGCGAAGACGGATACGAAGAGGAGATGAAGGCGCGCGTAGCTGTTTTTTTTTAATTAGGGTTGAGCTTATAGAGGCGGGCCTAACACGCCCGCCTCTATAAGTATTGGTATAATAGAGGCGGGCCTTACATGCCCGCCTCTATTGGACATACTTATTGAGGCGGGCTTTAAGAGGCCCGCCTCAACAAGCTTTAATTGAGGCGGGCTACTTGGCCCGCCTCAATTAGTTAGCATTAGAGGCGGGCCTTACCCTGGCCCGCCTCTAATACTTTAGCGGGAAATGCTTTTTCGGATACTTGTTGAGGCGTATATTAATTTGCCCCCCTCAAAAGATGTTTTTGAGGCGTATAAATTAATTATCCACCTCAAAAACCAAAAAAAGTGATTGCCTAAGTCGTTGTTGAAGCGTATTGAACTATGTACGCCTCTAAAAGAGAGCCTCAAAAAGTGTTTTTTCCACTAGTGCATGTTCACAAATCCTCACTGGCTTCCAAGCACCGTAATTTGTCGCTTTGTCAATGATGTGTCTCAGACGTTCTATACACATCACAAATATATACAATGACAAAGGATCACCTTGACGAACTCCACATCTAGGAGAAAAACTATCACCAAGCGCCCTATTACGCAAAAGTTTCATGTTGCATGATATAATACAATTCATAATAATTTGTATAAGATCATTGGCAATTTAATCTCATTAGGGTATCTTTGATGAAGCTCCATCTAAGGCAATCATACGCCTTCTCAAGATCAATTTTTGAAGCCATGAATTTGCTTCTATATCTCTTCTTCATGGAATGCATCATTTCTTTGGTGATGACGATGTTATCAGTAATTTGCATCCCTTGAACAAAGCTTGACTGAGTCGGGCCAACAAGCTTTCTCATGATTCCTTTGATCCTAGTATCAATAGCTTTAGTAATCACCTTGAAAGAGACATTACAATGGCTAATTTGTCGCAGCTAATGAACAGTTTGCGGGGAATCTGTAATATCGCTTAGAATTTTAAACATTTATAAATTATAAACTTCTCTTAGCTATGTTATTTTTATAAACAACATTAGCCCAAATATGATTTCGTATAATAAATGGCAATGTAATTAAGTTTCAAATGTTTTTAGATCAATAGTAATTACAAAAATACGAGATTGTCAAGAATCGCGAAAGATTGGGCCAAAGGTGCAAATTTCTCTAAAAAGAAGTGACACATGTGTAATAGAGAGGGATGTGGGCTAGGAATGGCCGAATGAGAATTGCTGAAAAATCCTTCAACAAACAAGCAAATTGATCCCCTGTTTTTGTTCGATTTAGGGTTCATACAAATTTTATGAATTTCGATCACTTAGCACCAAATCAATCTGTTACGCCAAATCCATGAAGTGTAAAAACTTTTAAAATAAAGGTGGTTAAGTGAAAAAAACCATAAAATTTTAATATTCATTATCTAGATTTTGAATAAGTCTTTATAATACACTAATATTTCAAAGTGTGTTTGGGTTTTTTTTCCCGGTGTTCTTTTCCCACACGAGCTTGAGCCCATAGAAAACCCCTCACAGTTCAAACATGGGTATTGTGCAATTTCCAATGTTGTGGATGAAACCCATTTTCCAATCTCCGTGATCGTCGTGGATTAGGCCAACTCAAGAGGCATTGGCATGTTGGTTTACTGATCTGTCCGTGTTGATAGTGACCTAACCCTCCGATGGAAGTGACCAAGAGATCATGCTTTCTCTTTTAATCTGTGCAGCCCTCCCAATGACTCTATTCTCCCGGGCCGTCTTATATTCACTCACCCGATCGATGGTAAATTGAGCAAGGTTGCCATGGGGGGCCGATTGCCAAAACACTCTTTCGTTGCTCCATTTCCAGGCCCAAAACATAGCATAAGCGAAGATGGCAGCCCAAGGAAGACCGCTGGAATGCACCCCGGATTTCAACAGATTAGATATGATCCAAAATCCAAAGGGGGCTTTGTAATAGTCATCATACGATAACGGTGGGTTCAAGTGGGTCCATAGATCAGAAATACGTCGGCAGTCCTGGAAAAGGTCGATTAACGTTTCAACAGATGAGCTGCAACTCTCACAATATGGGATGTCGGTCATGTGGCGCGTAAAGCATTCCTCATTGGTTAAGATATTTTTTTGAAAGCAAGCCATAGGAACAAGTGGGCTTGTTCGAGCACATTAATCCTCCACAAGGTTTTCATGTAGCAGTCCAAGTCGACCTTGCATCAACATTGTTTTGGGAAAAAAAGATCGAACCGATCTAAATCGCCTTAAGAAGGGCAACTAGACAATAATCAAATTAATAATATCTAGAAAATCCGAATCAACTTAACAATGGAATGAAATAGATTAACGGAATGTAAAAAATGAGCTTATCCTTAAGAAAGAGAGAGTAATCGAGTGCAATGATCCAGTTGACGGTCACTTCGATATCAAAACGATGAATTAAACCAGAAAGCAATCGGTAAAGATCAGTAAGAAAGTGAAGAATTGGAACTCGAATTCAATGATGATGATTGTGTTACAAGAGTAGAGTTAATCTCTTTTTTATACATAATTATGGGGCTAAACTAATCCTACCATTGTCTTCCGAGATCCTAGGGATCCGTCGAGTCGTCGTCACACTCCTTCGATATTTGCTCAACCGTTCCAACGTTCTCCATCTTGTTGCTGCCTTCAAATCGTGACCCGATTTGTTCGTATTTGGGCCGGCCTTATTGCTGGTGATAAATTCTAGGCCCAACAATTGCCCCAAGATCAAAGTGGGCCGGAGGAAAGGAAGCGGTTTCTGAGGGGACGGTTTGATCTTTAGCCGGCAAAATCTTATCCTAATTTTTCTGCAGACTGTATGCTAACGTGGCATCTTGTGAGTGGCCCAACGATTTGACCACAGGTGAGGCGGTTTACTGTAAATAACCTTCAATCATTTTTCTTGTCACTGTAGAGTCTCACGTCTTTGTCAAGGTAATTTCCCTTCCTTTTTAAATTTTCACCATTCTTCTTCTTTTACTGCTTTCATGGCATCTTCGAGGTCCAAGAGTAGTAGGATCGCACGTGGGGGTCCCTCTGAAGATGAAATTCCTTCACGCCTTTAGGGCTCCTTAGTTGTTTCGATTCTGTCGGTGGAACCCTAACCCAAACCGAGTTAGATAAGATTCTTGAAGTCGGTCAGTTCCCTGTAGGTACTATTGCGCGTCTCCCCCTCCCTCATGAGCGAGCCGATTGGTGTCATGGAGATTGGGTTTGTTTCTTTGAATACCCTTTCAAGGTTGACCATTCCTTTCCGTTCTCTAATCTAGTTAGGAACTTTCTTTCTGTCATGAGGCTTGCCCCTTGTCAGGTCATGCCATACACTTGGCATCTGCTTAGGGTAATCGACCTTCTTTTCGCCAGTGTTAAATTTGACTTTGATTTCGACGCTCTGTGGTACTCCTACTATTTGAGTAGTCAGGGTTCTTCTAGGTTAACGATTGTGGGTGGAGAATTCGTGATATAGGACCACGTTCCTCTCGTTCTCAGTGCAAGGTAGACGTCTTGGATGGGCTTCAAGCAAGAATGGATCGTGATCTTCCTCGACAGTCAAATTCCAGGATTCTGTTCCGTTTTCAAATGGGTCGTTCTCTCTGTTTCGGACTCCAAAAAGGATGATTCCAACTCCAGAAGCTAGATCGTGAAGTCTAGTTTATATCCTCCAAATTTGAGCATGAACAGATCTAGGAGTCAAAAGATATGGTGAATTTACTGAGGGGTTGCATAGGGATCTGAGAATGAGTTCAGCGAGATGAGTGGTTTGGTTGGAGATCGTGAAAGGGGAATGGATGGTGATGGGTTTGGCGGTGTAAGTGAAAGGATAAGTGACTCCTTGGAGTAGATATAACACACCACTCGTTGGAGACAAGTTGGATCAAGTTCAAGGGATACAACCCACCCGAGAAGATGAACACAACAAGATCGATGTTACACACGATCAAGGAATCTTTTCTGGAAAAAGAGAACTGAAGCCTAGAGAGCTTTATTTTGTATTTGATTGGTGATTGAAATATGATTACAAAAGGTAGGAGAAAGCCCTATTTATAGGACCAAACCCGAGCCACAAAACAACTCTTCAAATACCCTAGGCAAGCCGAAGAGTTCCACCCGTTAAACTACACACTTCAAGTCGGAATGACTTGAATTTTTTACAGAACATAAATAACTATATATTAAACTCCGCATTCAAATATCAGCCAAAACGCCCGAGCCATTTGAGAGTTAGCCTTCAAACACCGTTCGGATGAGCCATAAGCAATGTCACCGAGCCAAGTTTAATTTCTCTCAGAACTCCTTGAGTCATAAGCCCCTCCATGAGCCTGGTTTAGAGTATAGATGCTTGGGCCCGAGTGATAACCCCGGGAGGATGATCATGGCCTTGGTGTGGTAGAGAAAGCCTAGCGGTGGCGCGAGCAAGGGAACATGTGAGGCGTGGCTCGAGCACCGGTGCACTTCCCTTGGCACACTTGGGCTGGATGGTGGACATATGAATAGGGAGGTCCAAGTAGCTTGAACGATTTGTGGCCTTGCTAGGGCTTGGGAGCCGAGAAGGGCTCACAGCGAGCGGCGCCGGGGTTGGTGCAAGCGAGGGCATTGTAGGTGTCATGGCTTGAGTTTCATGATTGACCCTAAGCATAGTCACATCATCCTCCCCTCCTTCAAAAGGATTCGTCCTCGAATCCGAGTGCACTTTCAGAAATAGCTTTAGAGCACACAAAACTGCACAAAGCACAACAAGGAAGTGAGGGACCAAGACGTCTTTAGGGAAAACAGGGTACTGTTAGGCCCAACATTCTTCAAGGGGATCAAAACAAGTAAGTTGGGCCGAGATCCAAGCAGAATCGGAAGCCAAGAGAAACCAAGAGGAGGCATCGGACATCTCTCAGACGCGAAGGGTCCGACCAGTTACGAAGATCTCGCCCAGAGCATTAAATGCTCGATCAATGGCAACAGCTATGGCATTAAACGCAGAAATAAAGCTGGCAATCAAAAGCATATCCCTAAGATCTCGCCCAGATTTAATAAGGAGATATTGCAAGAAAAGAGTAATGGACGAAAAGGAGCAATTGCCATATATAGATCACAACGAGGCCAGGAACGGGACACGCCTACATCCTGCATTCGTTCGCTTGCTCTGAGAAGAACTTGAGAGTACACCCACTCTAGCCTAGTCTCTTCAGAATCTTGCTCAATCTCTATCGGTCGTATCACAGAAACGCCCGTCGAACAGGACCTGACCTTTGGTCCTTCAAGGATAAGTTGTACTTCGATCTGATTCAATCATCAATAGATCAATAAAATTACCTTGCTATTTTTCATCTATTCTTTATTTGTTGATTGTCTGTTTGGTTTGGATTGATTTTTATTACCCGATCGACTCGTTACCCCGTCTAAGGCGATTTAGGTTGTCCGATCTTTTCACCCCAAAACAGGTACGTGTAAGCAAACATGATTAGTTTCAATGAGTATCCATGGATGAATTTCCATGCACAAGTATTGCCCAGCTTCAGCCTAAAGATATGCTTAAGTATAGAACATGAGATGCTCATGACATACTTAGCAACAAATGCAATGCATAGGACGATTTTGTTCTCATGCAACAAGAATTGCGAATGAGAGCAATGATGCACACATGAATGCCTAGTTCTACATGTAAAAACTGAATGCAACAACTTCAATATCCTATATACATGCTTATGAGGAATTAAATGCATCCAACAAGTCATGAATTGAGCAATAGAACTATGATGTATGAAAGAATTTCTAGTTCTACCAACAAAAATAGATTCAGGAACTTGACATTCTATTACCCTTGAAAAATACTCAGTTTGACACAAGGGAAAAACAATAGATAAAGTAGGGCCAAGAGATACTCCCATAGAGTTAGTCTTGAATGAAACATCCTTCTCTTCTTGGCCACAAACATAATTTTCAGGAGGCTTCTCATCCTTAGTCTCGACCTCTTCTTATAGTAAGAAAGGCAAACTTGAAGGAACCATATGCGTCTGGTCCGTCCATGGAGTACCTAGTGAAGTTAAAGAGCTTCGCTTGATGGTAGGCCAAAACTTGCTTCTTGGAGGAGTTGGAGATGGTTCCAAGGTTTCCTCCTCTTTTTCTTTTGGCCTTAGCTCCACTTCAATGATCATAGGAGGCTGACACAGTTCTGCCTTGAGCTCTTCATCACATTTGGTTGGTTCAGCCATTAGGAGAGGCTCTTTGGTTGGCTTCGGTTCATCCAACCTTTGTGGAAGTTCTTCACATGTCGCTTGGACTCTTGGTGAGGACTCACATGAAGCAGCCATGATGACATCTTTCTCGAAGCATGGTATCTCATCATCCTTCCCCTTGTATATGTAGTAGCGATTAGGGCAAATGCCAGCCAAATGGCCTCGCCCTTCACACATAACACACACAATATCACGTGTTCTAATTCGGGGCTGCGGGGTCACTCTTTCTTTGCCCTTGGATGTGCTAAAACATGATTTTGGTGAGTTATAGACTCCCTTGGTCTGCACGGAAGGGTTAGAAGAAGAATGATAATAAGGTTCAAAAGAAGGGACAGTTTGATACCTTGTTGGGGAATGCCATCTTTGTTCATCTCTATAGCCATAGTCATAGCCATAGTCTCCATAAGATTGTCTCCTTGGAGGCATGTTCCTTGGTCTATTACCTTGGTTGCAAAAATCCTTGTAGGTGCTCGTGTGAGTGTTAGAGTTGGGGTACATACGTGGTCGAATCTCCCTACATGAAACACCATAATCCCGAAAGTAAATGTAATCCCTTTGTGACATATGGCCCAAGCTAGAAATCTCCATTCGCTCCCCTTGCAAGGTTAGTAACCAAGACAAATACCAACACAACAAGACAAGAGTAGGTAGGCCAGTCAATGGAACCTTGAGCTATCAAGTGCCAAAATTTTGAACCAAAAGTTCCTTCCAAGTGCAGTTTGCAAGCTTTCAAAAACAAGTCAAGTTTTGGGGTAATTTTTGCAAACAAAAGACGGACACAACAACCTTGATTGAGCTTATGCACCAACTAGGAAGAACTGACCCTTTCAAGACACAAAAAGAAGGTACTAATACAAGGTCCTCAAATTCAACTTGTTCACTTTTTTCTGGCTTTGCCACTCTTTCTCGAACTTGTCACTTCTTACTCGACTTTTTCGGGCTACTTAGCCCTTTTTTCTTGAGTTTCCTTGGCTATATGCCTTTGATTACACTTGAGAATTATAACAATGATAAAACAAACTTCTTGACTGAGGTGAGCACAAGTCTACAATTTGCTGGACTTTCAATTTTGTTTCTTTCAGTTGGCTTTGAGTTTTCTCAAGTATTTTCCCATATCTTTAAGTACTAGCTCAAGGCAGTTCGTCCAAGCAAGAGACACAAAAATCAAGCAAGTTTATTGCAGCCAAAAAGAAGAAATTAAAGAAGTTCAGCCGAGTTAAATGCAGGACACCAAAAGTTTTAGTTTGAAATGAATGAAGTGGGTTTAATCACTTCAATAAATTCAAATGCAATTAAAGAGGAGTTTAAGTAACTCAAAGGTTGTCTTCTTCAATTGATCAATCACAAGCACGAAAACAAGAGCAGAACTTAGCAAATTTTCACAAGAACATGGCACAAAAATTCAGAAGCTTGCAAACGAACTTAGATTGAATTCTAATCCAACGTTTTAAGCGTTTACCTTGCTAGCTCTGATACCACATGATATAGGACCACGTTCCTCTTGTTCTCAGTGCAAGGTAGATGTCTTGGATGGGCTTCAAGCAAGAATGGATCGTGATCTTCCTCGACAGTCAAATTCCAGGATTCTGTTCCATTTTCTAATGGGTCGTTCTCTCTGATCCGGACTCCAAAAAGGATGATTCCAATGCCAGAAGCTAGATCGTGAAGTCTAGTTTGTATCCTCTACATTTGAACATGAACCGATCTAGGAGTCGAAATCTATGGTGAATTTACTGAGGGGTTGCAGAGGGATCTGAGAAGGAGTTCAGCGAGATGAGTGGTTTGGTTGGAGATCGTGAAAGGGGAATGGATGGTGATGGGTTTGGAGGTGGAAGTGAAAGTATAAGTGACTCCTTGGAGTATATATAACACACCACTCGTTGGAGACAAGTTGGATCAAGTTCAAGGGATACAAATCACCCGAGAAGATGAACACAACAAGATCGATGTTACACACGATCAAGGAAGCTTTTCTAGAAAAAGAGAACTGAAGCCTAGAGAGATTTATTTTGTATTTGATTGGTGATTGAAAGATGATTACAAAAGGTAGGAGAAGGCCCTATTTATAGGACCAAAACCGAGCCACAAAACAACACTTCAAATACCCTAGGCAAGCCGAAGAGTTCCACCCGTTAAACTACGCAATTCAAGTCATAATGACTTTAATTTTTTAAAGAACATAAATAACTACATATTAAACTCAGAATTAAAATATCAGCCAAAACGCCCGATCCATTTGAGAGTTAGCCTTCAAACACCGTTCGGATGAGCCATAAGCAATGTCACCGAGCCAAGTTTAATTTCTCTCGGCACTCCTTGAGTCATAAGCCTCTCCATGAGCCTGGTTTGGAGTCTAGATGATTGGGCCCGAGTGATAACCCTGGGAGGAGGATCATGTCCTTGGTGTGGTGGAGAAAGTCTAGCGGTGGCGCGAGCAAGCGAACGTGTGAGGCGTGGCTCGAGCACCGGTGCACTTCCCTTGGCACACTTGGGCTGGATGGTGGACATATTACTAGGGAAGTCCAAGGACGCCGACTTGTCCAAAGAAAAGTGGATTGAACTATTTGTGGCCTTGCTAGGGCTTGGGAGCCGAGAAGGGCTCACAGCGAGCGGCGCCGGGGTTGGTGCAAGCGAGGGCATTGGAGGTGTCATGGCTTGAGTTTCATGATTGACCCTAAGCAGGGTCACATCAACTCGTTCATCTCTATAGCCATAGTCATAGCCATAGTCTCCATAAGATTGTCTCCTTGGAGGCATGTTCCTTGGTCTATTACCTTGGTTGCAAAAATCCTTGTAGGTGCTCGTGTGAGTGTTAGAGTTGGGGTACATACGTGGTCGAATCTCCCTACATGAAACACCATAATCCCGAAAGTAAACGTAATCCCTTTGTGACATATGGCCCAAGCTAGAAATCTCCATTCGCTCCCCTTGCAAGGTTAGTAAACAAGACAAATACCAACACAACAAGACAAGAGTAGGTAGGCCAGTCAATGGAACCTTGAGCTATCAAGTGCCAAAATTTTGAACCAAAAGTTCCTTCCAAGTGCAGTTTGCAAGCTTTCAAAAACAAGGCAAGTTTTGGGGTAATTTTTGCAAACAAAAGATGGACACAACAACCTTGATTGAGCTTATGCACCAACTAGGAAGAACTGACCCTTTCAAGACACAAAAAGAAGGTACTAATACAAGGTCCTCAAATTCAACTTGTTCGCTTTTTTCTGGCTTTGCCACTCTTTCTCGAACTTGTCACTTCTTACTCGACTTTTTCGGGCTACTTAGCCCTTTTTTCTTGAGTTTCCTTGGCTATATGCCTTTGATTACACTTGAGAATTATAACAATGATAAAACAAACTTCTTGACTGAGGTGAGCACAAGTCTACAATTTGCTGGACTTTCAATTTTGTTTCTTTTAGTTGGCTTTGAGTTTTCTCAAGTATTTTCCCATATCTTTAAGTACTAGCTCAAGGCAGTTCATCCAAGCAAGAGACACAAAAATCAAGCAAGTTTATTGCAGCCAAAAAGAAGAAATTAAAGAAGTTCAGCCGAGTTAAATGCAGGACACCAAAAGTTTTAGTTTGAAATGAATGAAGTGGGTTTAATCACTTCAATAAATTCAAATGCAATTAAAGAGGAGTTTAAGTAACTCAAAGGTTGCCTTCTTCAATTGATCAATCACAAGCACGAAAACAAGAGCAGAACTTAGCAAATTTTCACAAGAACATGGCACAAAAATTCAGAAGCTTGCAAACGAACTTAGATTGAATTCTAATCCAATGTTTTAAGCGTTTACCTTGCTAGCTCTGATACCACGTGATATAGGACCACGTTCCTCTTATTCTCAGTGCAAGGTAGATGTCTTGGATGGGCTTCAAGCAAGAATGGATCGTGATCTTCCTCGACAGTCAAATTCCAGGATTCTGTTCCGTTTTCAAATGGGTCGTTCTCTCTGATCCGGACTCCAAAAAGGATGATTCCAATGCCAGAAGCTAGATCGTGAAGTCTAGTTTGTATCCTCTACATTTGAACGTGAACCGATCTAGGAGTCGAAATCTATGGTGAATTTACTGAGGGGTTGCAGAGGGATCCGAGAAGGAGTTCAGCGAGATGAGTGGTTTGGTTGGAGATCGTGAAAGGGGAATGGATGGTGATGGGTTTGGAGGTGGAAGTGAAAGTATAAGTGACTCCTTGGAGTATATATAACACACCATTCGTTGGAGACAAGTTGGATCAAGTTCAAGGGATACAAATCACCCGAGAAGATGAACACAACAAGATCGATGTTACACACGATCAAGGAAGCTTTTCTAGAAAAAGAGAACTGAAGCCTAGAGAGATTTATTTTGTATTTGATTGGTGATTGAAAGATGATTACAAAAGGTAGGATAAGGCCCTATTTATAGGACCAAAACCGAGCCACAAAACAACACTTCAAATATCCTAGGCAAGCCGAAGAGTTCCACCCGTTAAACTACGCAATTCAAGTCATAATGACTTTAATTTTTTACAGAACATAAATAACTACATATTAAACTCAGAATTCAAATATCAGCCAAAACGCCCGATCCATTTGAGAGTTAGCCTTCAAACACCGTTCGGATGAGCCATAAGCAATGTCACCGAGCCAAGTTTAATTTCTCTCGGCACTCCTTGAGTCATAAGCCCCTCCATGAGCCTGGTTTGGAGTCTAGATGATTGGGCCCGAGTGATAACCCTGGGAGGAGGATCATGTCCTTGGTGTGGTGGAGAAAGCCTAGCGGTGGCGCGAGCAAGCGAACATGTGAGGCGTGGCTCGAGCACCGGTGCACTTCCCTTGGCACACTTGGGCTGGATGGTGGACATATTACTAGGGAGGTCCAAGGACGCCGGCTTGTCCAAAGAAAAGTGGATTGAACGATCTGTGGCCTTGCTAGGGCTTGGGAGCCGAGAAGGGCTCACAGCGAGCGGCGCCGGGGTTGGTGCAAGCGAGGGCATTGGAGGTGTCATGGCTTGAGTTTCATGATTGACCCTAAGCAGGGTCACATCAACTCGTTTCTTCTTTGTGGAGCCTAAGTCACTCGAGAGGGGGGTTGATTGTTCCTTTTTGCTTTCAGACTGAAGGAAAACATGTACTGTGTTCTCCCTTCGATTTTTCTCGCCGGAAATCTTCTAAACCCTTCCTTACGTGTTTTTTTGTTGCAGTGCCTGAACTAGGAGAACCCGGAGATTTTGAGGCGGTGACTAGTGCTTTGCTCAAACTTCCAGAGTCAAAGAGATATGTCAAGAACGTCAACTTCCTGATACCCGATCCTGTCGAAATGTTGGCGCCCTCCGCATCCGTCTCCAAAGGCACATGTTCATTCCTGCAGGTATGCATGTGGTTGGTCTTTGGGGTTTTCATATGCTTATGGTGTTGTGCTATGTTATCAGCATCTCGCGGTGGAAGATCTAGTGCTCGTTTGTCGGGAAAAAGTCTTTTGGAGCAAAATTTGTCGGCTGCTAAGGCGTCTTCCTCAAGAGCTATCGTGAAGGCTCAACCATCTATTGGAGTGATCGCCTTGGATTCTTTGTCATCCAAGATGTCAGGGGCAAAGAGAAAGGCGTTGGTCGCTTTAGACTCTTCGCTGGGGATGTTGAAAGAGAGAACAACGAGTGATTTGCTTCGGTGCGTCGATCCGGAAGCCAAGAAGGAGATCGGTGACCTTTCCCCCATTGAATGTATAGATGAGGCTGCAGTCGGCGCTTGGAAAGTAAGTAATAAAAGATTCATGTTCGAGTTTTTTTTTTGGAAACAGATTGCATGTCGTGTGAAATGTAGGCTTTCCAGTATTCAATGGTTGCCTTTTCTACCATTCAAGAGCTAAGTGTCAGGTCCGACAGGCGGATTGCACATACGGAGGGTCAGGCGAAGGCTGCTAAGGATCGTGTAAGAGCCGTCGAGAAGGAATTGTTGTCGACCAAGGAGAAACTCTGATCTCAAATTGAAGAAGCTGAGAGGCGTCGCGAGAAAGATGCTCGGACTATTGGCGATGTAGGGACCTATTATTGCTTGAAGTCTCGTATTGAGATGATGGAGGAGTTTGCCATCGACACTCATGTAGATTGGGAGGTCAAAAGAGAGAGAGCCAATTTGGATCTCTTGTACCCTGACGGCAATCCTGGTGACGAGCTCTTCAAATTGGCCGGCCTAGGAGAAGGAGAGGACGACCAAAGGGAAGAGGCTGATTCTGAAGCAGTTGAGGAGTTCGAAGACGTGCCGAAGTTCCTTCCTGAAGCGACCAATGGTAAGGAAGCTAATCCTGTGCAGACCAATCAGAAATCAGACGAGTCCTAGTGTGTGTGAAGACCGTGTGCATTTGTCTGATAACATTCTGAATTTTTAGGTACTTTTATCGTAACATTTTGTACCCCATCGTGGAGATGGGATGGTGTGGTGATGTGTGTCAACGGGATGCTGTGGAAGTCGCCGGGATGTAGGGTGGAACCAAGATTTGCTAGAGCGTCGGCTTGTGTGTTGAGGTCGCGTGGAACTTGCCGGATGGTGAAGTTCTGGAATTTGCTTGCTAATTTCTTAACGACGTCCAGATATGCCATCATCATGTCGTCTTTAGCGGCGTAAGAGCCTTGTACTTGGTTGACGATCAGGAGGGAGTCGCATATCACCTCTATGCTCATGATTGCGAGATCATGCGCGAGTGTCAACCCAAATATGAGGGCTTCATATTCTGCTTCATTGTTAGTCGCGTCCCACCCGCATCTCACGGCTTGGGCTATGTGGTTCCCTTGTGGCGATTTTAGTACGACACCTAGGCCGACTCCTCTTATGTTCGATGCTCCGTCTGTGTGGAGTTGCCACGTGCCCCGGTCCTCTTCAGTTTTCAACTGTTATGCCTCCTTCATGACTTCTTGTTCCAATGTAGGACTGAAATCAGCCACAAAGTCGGCCAATGCTTGAGATTTGACCGCCGTTCTTGGCTCATACTCGATGTCGAATCCACTAAGGTGTATAGCCCATTTATCATGTAAATTCTAGTTTCCTCATGACAGCTTTCATGGGATGGTTAGTCCTCACAATAATAGCATGTGATTCGAAGTAGGGTCTTAACTTGTTTGAGGCCATAACTAGTGCCAAGACTAATTTTTCAAGTGACGTGTACCTTGTCTCGGCAGGAAGTAGGGAACGACTCACGTAGTAGACCGGTGATTGTTTGTCGTCCTCTTCTCTTGTCAGGACTGCGCTGACGGCTGATTCTGATATGACCAGGTACAGTGGTAATGGCTCGTCGTCTTTTGGTTTGGCCAGCAGAAGGGGACTCGCCAGATACGTATGTAAGTCTTGGAAGGCTTGTGATAGGTGTCATTTCATGCACCTTAACTAGTAATTATTAGCATTATTTAGAGGAGTTTATGACTAGATTTAAGGTTAAGTCTGTAATCCAGAAGATGTGGAGAGAATTGAAGATATCCATGGATTTACAGCTTAATGAAGGATGGAGAAGATGAAGATGGATGAGGATCCGCTTGAAGACTAATTGGAGAAGGCTACCAACACTTGGTAGTATGGAAGAGCGGAAGAAAAGAAGTGAAGAGTTGAAGAAAGGAGAGGGCGGAATAGCTGACGCCCCGCGCTAGAAGCCACCGCGACCCGGCGGTGAATCTCAGAGAAGAAGCTGGTCGCGCCAGAAGATAGCCGCCGCCCCGCGGTGGAACCCGCCGCCCCGCGGTGGACTTGTTAACGCCTCGCGGCCAGCGAGATATTATTTCCTATTTTGCATTTTCGGACTTCCTATTTTCATTATCTTATTTCCTTTAGTATTATTTCTAGGTTTAGCTTACTTTCCCTAGCCTATTTAAGATCTCTTTCCAGGTCTTGAGTAGAGACACTTTTATTATTATCGTAGTTTTCTTTTCTCAATTAGGGTTTCATTCGCAAGTCAATGGAGCACTAATTTTCCCTTGTTCTACTAGACATTTGAAGCAATACAGTTGATTCGTTTGTGAGATTTCTATTCCTTGTTCTTATTCTTATATGTGTTGGTTTAATTCTCTTGGTTATATTGAGTATTGATTTATCGCTATTCTTCATAGCCTGATCAACTAGGTTGGATAATATTTATCAAATTGCTAGGATTTTGCATATAGCGGAATGCGAGTGCGGATCTAGTAGCAAACACAATTGTTACATATAGTGGAATATGAGTGTGCAATTGTGAGTGAGAATTATTTGCATGTTGAGTAGTAAGGTTTTCTTCTATTTGCATGTATCCTATACCCTTGCATGAATGCTATTGCTTTATTAGTGGTAAGGTTTTCTTCCATTGATATTGTAGTAAGTACTATCAACAACTGTCTGAATTGGTAGTTAATCACGATCAGGGTGGGAACAACCATAAGAATAGTTAAAGAACTTGGATTTATAAGATTTCAGTGATCAAATTATATCTCTGTATTGTGGATCTCGTTCTAGTGGAACTACTTCCCCAATCGTATTCTCAAGTCAACTAAACATGTTTACTTTGCTCTGTTTGATAACCAAAACCCCTCTTCCTTGTTACTTGTTGATCATAATTGCATACTTCATCAGATCTTCCCTGAGGGTTCGACCCTTACTTGCTTGCTATACATCTGTTTAGTAGGTTTGTTAGGACTTTTACTTTGATTAGGCTATTCAACGATATTTGCATTGCATATTTCGGCCACGTCAGCTTGCTCGTGTGCTGCTGTCCAATCGAACGACTTATTCTTTTTTAGGGCTTCGTAAAAGAATTTGCATTTATCCGAAGACTTTGATATGAATCTGTTCAAGGCTGCTATCCGTCCTATCAACTTTTGACGTCTTTGACACATTGGGGGGATCTCAGGTTGACGATAGCCTTGATCTGGTCTGGACTGGCCTCGACCCCCCTTTGCGTCACCATGTATCCCAAGAATTTTCCTGAAGACACTCTAAAAGAGCATTTAGTCGGGTTTAGTTTCATGTTATATCTTTTCAATACTTCAAATGCTTCTTTCAGGTTGACAAGGCCGGAAACCGATGTCGTTTTTCCTGTCAAAGAAATCCTAATTCACCTACTAAAGAGTATAGCAAGTAAGTCAGAGTCGATCCCACAGGGAATTGGTTATCTGTATGCAGAAGACGTGTGACTGACAAGTAACAAAGGGGGGTTTATGTGATCGTAGAGTAATAATGATTACAGCTTTAAAGAAAGAATAAGTATGATGAGTGGAAGCATTTCACTAGACAAATATCCATACTTCAGATGAAATAGGTTGATCACTGATAATTATTGTTCCAAGTTCTTTTCACAATCTTATTGTCGTTCCCATCCTGATCATAATTAACTACCAATTCAGACAGTTGTTGGTAGCACTTACCATAAAATCAATAGAAGAAAACCTTACTATCAATAAAGCAATAGCATTCAAACAAGGATATAGGATACATGCAAATAGAAGAAAACCTTACTATTTAACATGCAAATAATTCTCTCTCACAATTGCACACTCGTATTGCACTATATGTAACAATTGTGTTTGCCACTAGATATGCACTCGCATTCCGCTATATGCAAATCCTAGCACTATGATAAATATCGATAAACCTAGTTAGCAACTCTAGATAAATCAACACAAACCAATAGACAATATGCTCAAGAGAATTAAACCAACTTAATAAGATAGAGAACAAGGAATAGAAATCTCACAACCAATCCATTGCAATGCTTCAATTGTCTAGCGAAATAAAGGTATTTATTTCTCTATTCGTTCAAACCCTAGATCTAGAAAATGAGAACGAGAGAGTGAGAACGTGAACGATCTATCTAAAAACTGGAAAAACTCTTAAATAGGTTCAGGAAAAAAGCTAAACCTAGCAAACAAAATAACGAAAATAAAATAATAGAAAATGGAATATCCGAAAATGCTAAAATCGGAAACAAATAAACGCTGGCAGCGAGGCGTCTACATCCACCGCGGGGCGGTGAGTTCCACTGCGGGGCGGTGAGTTCCACCGCGGGGCGGTGGCTTCGCTGTGTTGCCATCTCTGAGATCCACCGCCGGGTCGCGGTGGTTTGTGGCGCGGTGCGTCAGCAATGACTTCTTCAGCTCCATCAAGTCTTCATCTTCTGCTCTTCTGTACTACCAAGTGATGGTAGCCTTCCTCCATGAATCTTAAGCAGATCTTCTCCTCCATCTTCTTCATCCTTCATTAAGCTGTAAATCCTATGATATCTTCACTTCTTAACTCTTCTTCTGGATTACAGACTTAGCCTAAATCTATACCGAAACTCCATCTAAATCATGTCAATAATTACTAGTTAAGGTGCCTGAAATGGCACCTATCACAGGTGTTCAATGTGGTCCCTTGTCGCTTTGGACTTGACGAGCATGTCATTGATGTAAACATCCATGGTGTCCCCGATCTGGTTTTTGAACATTCTGTTCACCGGCCTCTGATATGTAGCCCCTGCGTTTTTCAATCCAAAAGGCATGACTTTGTAGCAGTACGTACCTTGGCTTGTTATGAAGGCTATCTTTTCTTGGTCGTCGGGGTCCATGAGAATTTGGTTGTATCCACTAAACGCGTCCATGAATGTTAGCATTTCGTGTCTGGCGGTCGCGTTAACCATGGCGTCGATATGTGGTAATGGGAAGGGGTCTTTTGGACAGGCCTTATTCAGGTCTGTGTAATCGATGCATACTCTCCATTTCCCATTCTTCTTCTGAACCACGATGACGTTTGCTAGCCAGTCGGGGTACTTGACTTCCCTTATTTGACATGTCTCGAGTAAGTTCTTGACCTCATCATCCACGATTTTATTGCGTTCAGGTGCAAACTTTCTCCTTTTTTGCTTGACCGGAGGATATGTGGGATCTACATTTAATTTGTGAGTAATAACATCTGGAGAGATCCCCACCATGTCTTCGTGTGACCAGGCAAAATAATCAGAATTGGATCGTAAAAAGGAATTTAAATCTGATATGGTCGAATCGTTCAGATCTGATCCGACCCTTACCGTTTGTGTTTGTTTTGAAGGATCCAGTGCGATCTCGTCGAGTTGTTCCATCTCTGGTTCGGTGTATCGCGTGGTTCCCTCGCCACACTGTGATTGCTATGTAGAGGACTTGTCGACTGCCCCTTTTATTGAAGTGACATAGCATTCCTTAGCAGCCCATTGGTCGCCTCTTATTTCATGTACCCCCCACTCAGTTGGGAATTTTATGGTCTGGTGGTAAATGGATGGTATAGCTTTCATGGCGTGAATCCAAGGTCTGCTGAGGATTGCATTGTATGGGGATGGGTAGTCGAGTATTAAAAATTTTACCTATTGGTTGACTCCACCAGCGTATGTTTCCAACACGATTTCACCTTGGGTATATTTAACTTCCCCGCTGAATCCTACCAGCGGGGTAGAGTTTCTAGTCAGGTCGTCCTCGCTTAAACCCGTACACTTTAAGGCGTCGAGTGTCAACAAGTTGGTGGAGCTACCTGTGTCGATTAAAACGCGACGAATAAGGCAGTTATTATATGAAAGAGAGATTACCAAACCGTCATGGTGGTCGCCTAACTCTTAGGCTTCTGAGTCATCGAAAGTGATGGCGGGGGCGCTGGCGATTATCTCGCCTCTGCCCGAATCGGCCTATCGCTTTTGCTTTCTCGGACGTATCTTTTGGCGGCCGAGTATGTGTTTCCACACACGTTCGACCCTCCTGAAATGGTGTTAACAATTTTAGTGGGAACTGGAGAAGATGGTTTGTCAGATGTTACCTGGTCCCTTCGATTGAGGGTCGTTTTGGCTTTATCGGATATGACGTCGCGTAAAAGCCCCTGTGAGAGGAGTCTTGCGACTTCCTTACGAAGGGCGATACATTCATATGTCGAGTGCCCGTGGTCTCCGTGGAACTCGCACCACCGGTTCATGTCCTTCTTTACGTCTGGCTTGTTGCTCTTCTGAGGCCACCTTACTTCTTTTCCATACCTGTCGAAACTCTTTACGAGCTCCGACACGGAGATGTTGAAGTTGTAAAAGTGTAGCTTCGGAGGGAGAGCGGGGTTATTCTTCCAATCCTGGTTCCTGTCATAAGAATTGTTTACCTGATTGGGGTTGCTTCGCCTCTTGGGATAAGGTTGGTTCCGTCAGTCGTGTCGATGATCCGAAGATGTTCTTCGTTCGGGGATCTTGTTTGTTTTGGAAGGCTCTTCATCTTCTTCGAGTCTGACTTGTGCCATGGTTTTGGCTTGTACATCTTCAAAGCTCCGACACGGATATTTGGTCAGTTCGCGGTAGAGCTCACTACCCCTGATCAAACCCCGACGGAATGCTTAGATCGACGTTGGGACGTCATAATATGGGATCACAACTTTCTCTTTGTTGTACCTGTTAAGATAATCTCTTAGAGGTTCTCCATACCTTTGCACGATCCTGTACAGATCGCTTGATTGCTTTTCTAATCGTCGACTGCTAGCGAATTGAAATTTTAACGAATTGATCAAGTCGGCGAACGAAGCGATGGAGCCCTGCGGTAAATGCATAAGCCAAGTCAGTGCAGGTCCCGCGAGGGTCGTGCCAAAGCTTTTGCACATGACTGCCTCGTGGTTCCCTCTTGGGATCGAAATTGTCATTAATTTTTGCTTGTAAATTGAGACGTGATCGTCGGGGTCCCCAGTCCCATCGTAGTTGGACATGTTAGGGACATGGAACTTTTTAGGAATCTCGACGTGTGCAATCGCCTCTACTAAAGGTGAATCTTCGTATCCATTGATTGCTTCTTTCTCGATTGGTTGGGGAACTCCCGGGATCTGTGCGATGCGATCATCCAGAGTCTTCATATGCTCGTTGATAGCTTGCTGTATGAGGGCCTAGAGATCGGCCGAAGCTGTTACCTGCGGATGGGTCGCTCGAGCTTCGGGGGGCTCGACTACAGAATTAGATATGTTAGTCGTAACGAAAGTGATCGGAGGGGTCTGGAACATACCAGTAGGTTGGGAGGCATTGGTCGCCACTGCGGGTGTCGCGTCCACTCCATCCAGATTGAGTCGTGTAGACAATCCTTCCGTGTTGACTATGCATCTTGAGCCTCCGGGGACCGATACGGTTGAGTGTACCTGCGACCTTAAAAACTCATTTTCACGGGTTAGTCGAGCGATTTTAGATTTAGATTGAGCACTTAGCGTTTTGGTCATGGCGCGCTGTTAGGCCAGTTCCTCTTGAAGGACTGATCAGTACTATTTTGTAGTGCATATCTAGGGATTATTACCAGGTTTGAGGTGCTATTTGGTAGGAATTAGAGCACAATTGGATATTATGGAGTTAGAGCGGAGAAGTGTGGTTTTGGTGGTCTAGAAGAGCTAATTGGAGACATCCAGAGGAAAAGGAGTTGACCACCTGAGGAGATGGCTAATTTCCGAAGAAAATGGCGCGGAAGAGAAGAGGCCGCGACCGCGGTCCGAAGGCCGCGCCCACGACCAAATTCGGGAATTAAATCGGCCACTTCGAGAGCAAACCGCGACCGCGGCACGAAGGCCGCGACCGCGGCCCCCTTGCAAGGCAAAGCAGCATGATCAATGGAGAAGCCCACGTGAGCTGGAAATTGGAGACAGAATTGATGACGTCAGCACGATGTCAGTGCAAGGATTAATTGTTGGAATGTGCTGATGCTTTGTTGGGCCGAAACAAGCGTGAGATTGGGCCGAGATGAGGTGGGCGAAGCTGTTGATGGAGTTGGACCGAGAAAGCAAATTCGTTTGTTTATTTTATGTTATTATTTTATTATTGTTATTTTATGATTTTTACACACTTTTAGAATTAGGTTAAAAACAACTTTTAATTAACCTAGATGAACCTTCGAGAGATCATCGTTTTTCCATTTAGTATTGTTTTTCCTTTGAAGATTATGAAGAGCTAAGCACCCTTTGCTTAGCCCGGCAATTGAAGCTTTTTCTATGGTTTGATTGTGAGGTTAATTCCCTATTCCTATTTTCTTTGGATTTATATCTTTCTTCTTGAGCTTCATTCCATTGAGTTATATTGATTTCTCTAGATTAGCTACCTAGTGTTATTGATATTATTCATACTGCAGGATTAGGTTCTTGAATAGTATTGGTTGGATCTAACTCATCAGTTGTGGTAATTATCATTATTAATATTAGTTTCCCTAGCCTGACAACCTAGTTGAGATTAATATTATCTATAGTGTTAATTATTACTTTCTGGTCAACTTGTTGAGATCAATATTATTCATCTTTAATTCAGAAGTAGCATCCATGATTATCTAGGACTGGTAGGACTAGATTGTTATGAAAGAAGAATTGATTGCATGTTAATTATTGCGGGTTGTGATTATTGACATGTATCCTGGTTGATCCTATGCTCTATGCTGTTATTGTTCGGTTGTTCAATAGCAAGTGTTGCTAGAACTGGTAGGGCTAGTAACTATATAAGATTAGGGACATGAATAACTAAAGGAAAGGAATAGAGATGACCTAGGACCAATCTATCATAGAAAAAGTGGATCTTGCTTAGCTAGGTGTTTTCCCCATATTTGATTGCATTCTTTGATTTGTTTATTTGCCTTGATTGCTTGTTACGAAACCAATCCAAAACCCCCCTTTGTTACTTACATGCTAAGAAACACATAGATTGATTACTTTCTCCCTGTGGGATTCAACCCTTGCTTGCCTCTACTACTTGCTTAGGTTTGTTAGGTTTTATTTTGACCGGGTTAAGGACGACTGAAAACCCGTCTGTCAAGGACACTCATGGTTCTTGCGAGCTCTTGCATTTGCGAGTCTGTGACTGGTTGGCCGCTGACGTCCTTTGCCTGGTTTGTGATTTGGACATTGCCTTGGGCTTGATTTTTGACGAGGATCGTGGGATTTTCAGCGTCGGCCATAATGGGATGAGTATCAGATTGATGATTGGATCGTTGATTGGCTAGATGCCCCACGGTGGGCGCCAAATTGTTTTGGGACGAAAAGATCGAACCGATCTAAATCGCCTTAAGAAGGGCAACTAGACAATAATCAGATTAATAATATCTAGAAAATCCGAATCAACGTAACAATGGAATGAAATAGATTAACGGAATGTAAAAAGCGAGCTTATCCTTAAGAAAGAGAGATTAATCGAGTGCAATGATCCAGTTGACGGTCGCTTCGATATTAAAACGACGAATTGAACCATAAAGCAATCGGTAAAGATCAGTAAGAAAGTGAAGAATTGGAACTCGAATTCAATGATGATGATTGTGTTACAAGAGTAGAGTTAATCTCTTTTTTATACATAATTATGGGGCTAAACTAATCCTACCGATGTTTTCCAAGATCCTAGGGATCCGTCGAGTCGTCGTCACACTCCTCTGATATTTGCTCAACCGTTCCAACGTTCTCCATCTTTCTACTACCTTCATATCGTGGCCCGATTTGTTCGTATTTGGGCCGACCTTATTGCTGGTGATAAATGCTAGGCCCAACAAACATCAGATTTACAAATAAGCTTGTAGGCAGAAGCAATAGAGAATGTACTTTTCTCCAACCGATCCAGTCGGAAGCTCCATCCTCATCTAATATTGTGACAGCCGCCATTGCCAACATCAGTAAAGTGGCGTTAGGAAGGATATGGGTAAAAGAAGTCCATCGCCACCTCGAGTTCGAGTCCCAGAAGTCATGAACACATTGTTGGAGCATATTGCTCAGCACCGGGCTGGTACTTTTCTGGATAAGGGGCTCTTCATCAATCCATGGATCTACCCAGAACCGGATGTTACGACCATCCCCCAGAATCCAACACATCCCTTTCACGAAGTGTGTTTGGTTGGACCGACATGTACTGTGCAACCCATCTTCAATTGATGTGATCGACTCCATGATCTCCATCTCAAACCGTCACCGCTCCCTTGTTGGAACTGAATTTATGCGAAACTTTCGGGCACTTTTCCGGTGGGCTCTGGCCACCAGTTGTGCCGGATTATGGGAGCGTTGGCTTCGTCTCCGTGAGCTCAACATCGTAGTGTGCTCATACGATAAATTCGGGTTCCGTTTGAATGAGAAATGAGGGCTCAAAGGTGATTGCTCGCAACACCCAATTTGAGCTTTGGGGGTGCAATTCTACATCCCACATCGGAAATATGGGAGTAGAATTGAGTGGTTTATAAACCACTATCATCCAAGCTAAGGTAAGAACTTGGTGAGTATGGAGAGAAGAGCTTGACCACACACGCGCATCGTCCGTCCGTTCCGATCTGGTTCGGTCCGGCTCGGGCTCGGGCTTTGAGAGTACCCGTAGAACGCTGGTTCGAAAGCTTCTGTTTTTGGTTGTGCGAATCAGAAGAACTCTGCAGTTGTATCATGGGATTCTCAACGCCGGTAACCGTCACAATACGAGGCGTTTCAGAATTAAGGACAGAGATCTAATCTCGACTCTGCGTTCAATTCCGGTTTCGGTATAATTTCGATTCCTTAATTCTGTTCTAACGTTTTATCAGATTGTTTATGCGTTTCTGTATTAGGGTTCCTACATACTTAATTCTGAAAAAAAAATTCCTAATATCTGCGCACTAACGATCTGTTTGAGTTTATTAGAACAGGTGCTCGGGTTTCAAATATTATTTTGATCTTGTTCTTTTGTTCGTATTAACGAACTGTTACGAAAAAAAATGCAAAAGTGGCAGTACCACCTCCCAAAAAGGTCACCATTGGACCTAAAACTATAGACTGTATTTTCATAGGATACGCACACAATAGTAGTGCTTATCGTTTCTTGGTATATAAGTCAGATATACCAGAAATACATGCTAATACAGTTATGGAATCTAGGAATGCATCCTTCTTCGAAAACGTGTTTCCATGTAAGGTTAAAGAAAATCCTAAACGGACTCGTGAACAAGGAGAAGCTAGCACTTCTGTTCAGGAAACAGAAGATGAACCTAGACGGAGCAAAAGAGCTCAAAAAGAGAAAAGCTTTGGGACTGAGTTCACAACGGCCTTTCTCATAACGGCTTTCCTCTTAGAGAATGAGCCTAGAACTTTCAAAGAAGTCATGTCTACACCTGATGCACCTTCATGGAAGGAAGCAGTTAAAAGCGAAATCGACTCCATTATGCAGAACCATACATGGGAGTTAGTTGCTTTGCCACCAGGGTGTAAAGCACTTGGGTGCAAATGGATTTTCAAAACAAAACTGAAAATCGATGGCTCAGTAGATAAGCACAAGGCGAGACTTGTGGTGCAAGGATTCCGGCAAAAAGAGGGCCAAGATTTCTTCGACACTTATTCTCCAGTTACGAGAATAACTTCAATAAGAACGCTAATTGCTATAGCAGCATTACGAAACCTCGAAATCCATCAAATGGATGTAAAAACCGCCTTTCTAAATGGAGATTTAGAAGATGAAATTTACATGAAACAACCTGAGGGGTATGTCATGCCTGGACAGGAAAACAAAGTGTGCAGACTTGTAAAGTCTCTGTATGGACTCAAACAAGCTCCAAAACAGTGGTATGAAAAGTTTGACAGTGTAATGATGTCAAATGGGTTCAGCATAAATGAAAGTGACAAATGCATCTACATCAAAAACACTCCCAATGGATACATTCTGTTGTGTCTGTATGTAGATGACATGCTCATCATTGGAAGCAATAAAGACATGATCAAACGAACCAAGCAAATGCTTTGTGGAAAGTTTGACATGAAAGACATGGGACTTGCAGATGTCATACTAGGGATTAAAATCACTAGACATTCTGAAGGGATCATCCTGTCTCAAGCTCATTATGCTGAAAAAGTCCTTGAACGATTCAAGAACTACTCAAGTGGGATAGCAAAGAGTCCTGTGGACCCTCATCTCCATTTGACTAAAAACTCTGGTGATGCAATATCACAACTCGAGTATGCACATGTCATAGGAAGTCTAATATACTTGACAAACTGCACACGACCAGATCTAGCGCACTCAGTAAATGTACTAAGTCGCTACACCAGTAACCTAGGTCATAAACACTGGAAAGGCATAACTAGAGTATTGAACTATTTGAGATATACTAAGAGTTATGGGCTGCACTATGGGAGATACCCAGCAGTTCTAGAAGGATACAGCGATGCAAATTGGATATCTGACTCCAGAAACTCAAAATCAACAAGTGGATACGTATTCACACTTGGTGGTGCAACAGTATCATGGAAATCTTCCAAACAAACACTGTTGGCCAGATCCACTATGGAATCTGAGTTCATTGCTTTAGATAAAGCAGCAGAGGAAGCTGAATACCTTCGGAATTTTCTGGAAGATATTCCTATGTGGGACAAGCCAGTGTCGGCATTACGTGTACACTGTGATAGCCAATCAGCTATCGCTCGAGCACTGAGTCGTCTATATAATGGAAAGTCACGTCACATTAGACGTCGACATAAAACCATTAGACAACTACTCTTAAGTGGTGTACTCACGTTAGATTATATCAAGTCAGCTGACAACATAGCAGATCCTTTTACTAAAGGTCTGTCACGAGAACAAGTTGTAAAGTCATCTAGAAGAATGGGTTTAAAGCCTATGACTACAGAGGATGCTTGATGGATACCCTACCTACATGACTGGAGATCCCAAGAAGTAGGTTCAAAGGGACAACTAAATCAAGTTGACTCATGGAAAGCACTGGGAGACTATAGGTCTCATCCCAGTTCCTAGGATGATAAGCAGTGCTGCCTGTCCATGTTTTTAGGTTAAGTTTGCCTTTTAATGATTCCATAGCCTTGAAATAAAGGTGGGGTATGACAAAATACCTTTTATGGTCAATCACCTTGTGAGTGTGAAATGGGGCCGTTTCTAGGAGAATGAAGAGAGGCTGCATTCTCCAAGTTCACTCATGATTAACCAGGGATGTTCACAGCCAAATGAACACAATAAGAGAACCTAGTTCTGCGAGAAGATGAAACTGTATGACAGTTGTTGTCTAGGTTTACATCAAAGCCCGAGTGGTTCAAGACATCATGTTCACTGCCTGGTCGAGTAAATCCAATAGCTACTCACTATGGGTGGTTCAAGGCTAAAAAACGCCACCAGCCCAGATGCAGTGATTCTTCGCTCGTACTCTCAAAAGTCCTTCTGTCTAGACTACACATGTGTTATAGAGTCATTTCTATTCATGTGGGGGATTATTGGAACTGAATTTATGCAAAACTTCCGGGCACTTTTCCGGTGGGCTCCGGCCACCGGTTGTGCCGGATTATGGGAGCGTTGGCTTCGTCTCTGCGAGCTCAACACCGTAGTGTGCTCATACGATAAATTCGGGTTTCGTTTGAATGAGAAATGAGGGCTCAAAGGTGGTTGCTCGCAACACCGAATTTGAGCTTTGGGGGTGCAATTCTACATCCCACATCGGAAATATGGGAGTAGAATTGAGTGGTTTATAAACCACTATCATCCAAGCCAAGGTAAGAACTTGGTGAGTATGGAGAGAAGAGCTTGACCACACACGCGAGCCGTCCGTCCGTTCCGATCCGGTCCGGTCCGACTCGGGCTCGGGCTCGGGCTTGTGGGCTTGTGGAATGGGCCTTCGGCCCAAGCAGCAGCTAAGCTTCTTTTTGGAGTAGAGCTGGGCCAGTTCTGGTGGCTCTGGGCTCCCATTTGACTCGGTCTGTTCAGTTCCGAGAATCAGGCCACAACGGCTCGTTTGACTCTCCACGATCTCCTCTCCTCAGTTACGCTAACAGATTCAGACGTCTTCAATAAGAAGAGAACTGAAACTCATTCTACACAATCGAACACAGAAATCCTCTCGTCTTCCTTTCCTCTTCCAATTTTTTCGAGTCTGAGAGTACCCGCAAACAAAATGTCTGATAGATATGCATATGCGTATGAGACATTAGTACATGTTCTACTTTGAATTGACCGAATCCAAGCAAACCATTGTGTTCATCGCCCTCAAATTAGTATGATTCGACTCCTACGACACCCAAATTCATACTTGAACCATCCCGATTTGAATCTCGAAGTAACTTACATTATGAACCCTAATATTTATTATATATCAACTTTAGATGACTAAATATTGTAATTAAAACAAAACATATGAACCCTGGTTTATATGGTGCACATATTTGAAAAATAAGTATTAAAGGGATAATTTCTCCCAAGAGGTAAATTATTTAGTATATTAAATAATTTACAACCTTATTAAACGATAATGATGAGGCCCGTTAAATATAATGGGCCAATTAATGCATTTCCACAATTAAGAGGTATTTAATATTTTCAAAAACCCTACCTTTCTTTTCTAAATGAGATTCCTTGAACGTTGTGGTTGCCTCCATTGAAAAACCTAAGAGTTCTTGAACTGACTTGAGCGCCAGAGGAGATTTAGGGGAGATCCGGCCCTCCCGTTGACTGGTTTTATGGTTGGAGATTGAAGAATCCAAGGTCAAATCAAGTTCTTCTCGCGGGAATCCATCATTTCTCTATTAATCATCAAGTGGTGCATAATTTTTCTACCACATTTTGGTGCCGTCTGTGGGAAAAGACGACGATGGTGGCTGCGAGGAGGGCTACAAGTGTGTCTGTGGCCGCGCGGGTCGCTAATGAAGCAATAGGAGCGGCGGATCTGTCCCGCCGTCAGGCTGAATTTGAAGACGCAATCAGGGAAAAAGACTGTCAGAATGCTAAATTGATGGCGGCCATGGAAGAGCGAGACTATGAGTTTCGCGCGGTTCAGGAAGAATTGGCAGTAATGCGCATGGCTTTCGAACGTTTGTGGGGCAAGCGCCCGGTGGGTGTAGACGATTCATACGGTATAGGAGGGCCGTACCGTCTGGCTAGTGTGATTGATCATACGATTCAGCGGGAACTACGACAAAGAGGAATGGATCTGGATCATGCGAGCCACATGCCGCATCTCGATAAGGAGTCTGGGGCATCCCGTCGTGGTGAGTTAGACGAGCTTAGGGTTAGCCCACAATGCTGGCGCAGGGCTCAGACTTCGTCTTCCGCATCGAGGCCTACCCGTCGTCATTCCAAAGAGCGCAACAAGACTCCTCCAAGGCATGCAGCCCGAGAAGAGAGGGGAAGGAGGCCGTGTCATCAGTCTAGATCACGAGAGGAGGTCCGTCGGGGTCAATCTGAGAGCACTGAATCTGCGCGTAGACATGAGCAGCGCGCCAGGCGAATCAATGACGCATAACAACGATTATTGCACTTGCTGGACAATCAGGGTGAATCCCTGATAGATGCTCAAGATTAGGCAGAGCTTAAATTGGCTCGTATGACCTCAACTCCTTTTGCAAGACTTATTCGGGAAAAACAACCGCCAGCTAAGTTTTCTACTCCATCTTTTGATCTTTATGATGGGAAATCTGATCCATTTATTCATGTTGCTTCATATTCTCATAAGATGGCTTTGTAGGTTTCAAATGATGTCCTAATGTGTAAAATGTTCCCTACAAGTCTAGAAAAGATGGATGCTAAGTGGTTCCACTCTTTAGAATCAAATTCAATTTACTCTTGGAGTCAATTAGCTAGGAAGTTTGTGTCTCACTTTATAGCAACTAGCAAGGAACCCACTTCTATGGATGCTTTATTTCCCTTGAAAATGCACAGGGGTGAAAGTTTGAGGTAATTCGTCCCCAAGTTCATGGAGTGTTATGTTGATATGGATGATTGTGATGAGAAAGTTGCAGTGGCTGTTTTCCGACTCACGCTTTCGCGGGATTGTAGGTTGAGGGAGAGTTTGACACTCAGGGCACCAACAGGAATGCCAGAGTTAAAGGAAAGGCTTAGGCAGTCCATGGAGCTGGAGGATGATCAAAAGCCAACCAAGGATAGGAGGTCTGAGTCCCCAATGCACAGACAAGGAAGAAGTGAGACCCTTAACAACCGCATGGCATTAAACAAGGATAGAGGGTCGCCTCCTCTCTCAACACTATAGGTTGTGCACACTATGTTTAAGCTGCCAATATACAGGACTCTGCCTCAGATGAAAGACAAACCATTTGTCTGCTGGCTCCCAAAGATGGGAGGGGAAGAGAAGGACAAAGAACAAAACAAGTACTGCTCTTTTCACCGGGAGAAGGGGCATAGAACCGAAGAATGTAAGTCCCTCAAGCATCTGCTAGAGGCTTGGGTCTCACAGGGACACCTACGAAAATTTATTGACCATGAGGCTGAATCAAGCGAGGTTCGGGCAATGTAGAGGGCCCCTGAACTGCCTGTTGTGCAGGAAAAGGAGCCACAGAAACATGTGATACACGTAATAGAGGCAACAATTAAGTAGACGAAGGCCATCAGGCACAACTACAGGAGCCGATGCCATGCCCTGCAGGTGATGAAAGTTGTTGAAGCTTGTAGCAAGAGAGATCGAACATCGGAAAGTCAGCATATGAGCTTCACAGATGCAGACCTGGAGGGCTTGCAGTTTCCGCACAATGTCCCTCTAGTCCTAACCATTGACATTGGCATCTACGAGGTACACAGAGTTCTTATCGATTCGGGTAGCTCAATTGATATTATGTATTATGAGATGTTTAAGAGATTGAAGATCTAATCCCCATGTCTAGGCAATTGTTGGGACTGGGGTCCTTTCCCGTCTGGCCACTAAGGATGTTGCGAGAGACCGTTTGTGCTGGGGGCAAGCCAATATCCATTGAGTTCTTGGTGGTCAATGTACCCTCCTCTTACAATGCGATTCTAGGCAGGCCTTGGCTGCACTCCATGGAAGCCATTCATTCGACCTTGCATCAACTCATCCTCTTCCTTTACCAAGGAGTGACCATACATGTTAGAGGAGATCAACGTGCATCGCGCCAATGCTTGTGAGTAGAGGGTTCCCAGCGCATAGTGCACTCAATCCAAACAATGGGCCCAATGAGTTGTCCGTCTCTGAGAGGAGGAGGATACCCCGTGTTCCGCAAGCATTGAATTCCGAGAAGTTTAACGTTTAAGTCCTGAACTTTCTTATTTGAATTTGAAATTTGTTACGGGGGCACTCTTTTTCCTCGTCGTATGGTTTTCTCCCACGTGGTTTTCCTACGAAAAGGTTTTAACGAGGCCCCTCGGTTTTTCCTTTCCCCTTGTTTGTCAACTTTATTGACGTTTTTCAAATGTCAAGGAAATACTTGTTTTTAGCAACTGATTCCTGACAGGTGATAAGCCATATGCCATAACACAGGTTGTTGACAAATGATAAGCCATAGGCCACAACACAGGTTGTTGACAAATGATAAGCCATAGGCCACATCATAGGTTGCTGACAAATGATAAGCCATAGGCCACAACACAGGTTGCTGACAAATGATAAGCCATAGGCCACATCACAGGTTGTTGACAAATGATAAGCCATAGGCCACAGCACAGGTTGCTAACAAATAATAAGTCATAGGCCTCTTCGAGTCGAAAATGTGCAGATCTGTAAAAGCCCCAACTTTGATTTATGAAATAAACCCTAACATACAGACTGTTGATTTCGCTTGAAAACTTGATGATTTCAGTGAAATAGTTCTATCTACGCGCCTTTTGTTGTGAGAAATTGTGTTTGGTTTGGTCATGTTGGATTTTCGAGAAGCAATTTGAGTGCTTGTGTGTTTGATTTTTGATGCAGTGAAGAGGACAAAAAAGTGGCAAAGTTGAGGGCAACATTGTGGAGGATGGGAAAGGCGACAGTGTTGTGGGCTGCTAGTGAGGAGGTCGCACGGTGTAGAAAATATGATAAGGTCGCTGGAGGTGATGCTAGTGTAGCAGGCGGTGATATGCATCAATGATTCTGATCGGAGAGGAGTCCTAATGGGGAAGAGAGATAATGCAAAATAATTTTGGTACAAATTATTAAATGTGTTATAATAGTATAGAGTAGAAATAAATAAATAAGTGTAACCACAAATGTAATTTTGGAATTTTAAATGTCATAATAAAGGTTATATGATTTATTATGTTTATTCCATGTAGGGATAAAATAATACTTTTCTTAAGTATGTGATCTCTTTAAGTTATGAATGATTTAAATTATGTTAACCTTATGTTAATTCTAATTTAAATCAACTTATCAATTTAACATTAATTATTTAAATTAAGATTAACATTGTGTTAATTAAGATCTTAAAATGGTTAAGATTTTAAGAAAATGTGATTTAAGCTTAAAGCTAACCTGATTTAATTTTTCTTTCAACTTACATTTGGGTTAAGATAAATAAATAAACTTAGGATAAGTTATAAATAAGTTTGGGTAAATTTTGTAATTTTTGAAAAGTAAAATAAGGGCATTTTTGCCACAACTTACAAAGTTGGAAAAAAATGTGCAATTAAGTCAAAATTTGGGTGCCACGATCAGCATCTTCTTCCACCTCCAGACGCGCGGCTGCAAGCTGCTTCCATGGCGGATTTGGACCCCGATTTCACTCGTTTTCCTCAATTAGACCATGGGCTTTGTAAATAAGGCAATCACGCACATAAACCCTCAATCATCGGGCGTTAATTTCCCTTAATTTACGCGAATTCGATCCGGAAAGATAACACGTCAGAATTGTGTGTCCTTTGAATTTTCGGAAATTAGAAAAAATTAGGATCAATTAAATATCGTGATTTGTTGATGCAACCCTGCCCACCATGACTGCAACTGAGGAGGAGAAAGCCATGAGCATCCGCTTAGAAGGGCCCATAACAAGATCGCGTGCCAAGGCCATCGCCAACGCCACACAATCATTGATCGTGCGCGTCGTCGCTAGCCAAGGGACGCAAGAGACCGCGTTCTCTCTCAGACTCCTCCAGCCAAGTCCAGAGATCGCGTTCTCCCTCAAAATCCTCTCCTCCATCATTGATCGCGATCTTTGATTGTTTGCTCTTTTGGACATTCTAGATTTGGCATTTCTCTCATTTTACTAGTTCTATTTTTAGTTAATTCTTTTGGGCGTGTGTTCCACGCGTGTCGCGTGGGCTAGCCCATTAAGCGAGACTCGGCCCATCTGAGTCACGCTACCTTATAAAAGGCCATCTCAGCCTTCTGTATTAGGTTACGCTACATTTTTAATCTAAGATCATTTGTAGATAGCTTTTGCCTCCAATCTCTTAGATCGGCATCACCCCTCTTACTTCTCATCTCTCTTCCTACGCCATCGACGCTACGGCACCCCACTCAAATTCTTCGAGTCTATCCCTCCGCTGCCGATGCTACGGCCTCGCTCGATCCACCGAGCCATCATCCTTCGCGCCTAGCGACTCACTACCAATATCTCGATCCGTCATTCGAAGATAGGAACACATCAACTGGCCTCGCTCGATCCACCGTGAGTCACCTTCACTTCATCGCATCGTCATCATCACCGCGCTCGCTTGCTCGCGTGCAGTCACAAACACCGCATTCCACCCATCCACACTTGGATACGACCCTAGCGACTCACTACCAATATCTCGATCCGTCATTCGAAGATAGGAACACATCAACTGGCATCAGAGCCTTTGATCTTGTAAGTCGCTTGTCATGTTCATTTGTTCACAATTTTTCTTCTCCATCATCTTGCTTCCTCCATTGTCACAATTTTTTTTTTTCTTCCTTGCATGTCCATCGGTTGCACAAGGCAAGCCCTTGACCGAATCTGTGGTTGATCCCTCGCGACATTTGTGTGATTTGCTTGCATTAACTCTTCCGAAATTAATTGCTTAATTTGCTTAATTGATTCCGTGAATTTCACTTGCATATCTTGCCATATCTTGAAGTTGTTGGCCGTTACAAATCTACAATATTTTCTCTCTCCTATCACCGAAAATAACGTGATATTCTTTCCTAGTTACTAAGCCGTTTCTTTTTCATTTTATTTGTGTTAATCTTATCCGATCTTCAATCAAAAGTCAAAGACTAAGATCTCGGATTTGAAATTCAAAATTCAAAAGTCAAAGTCGAAAAAAAAATACTCGACTTAATTCAAAAAAAAAAAGGAAAGCCAAAATAAGGCAACCTTCTTCCACCAACGGCTTGGCTCATCTTCTCAACCCCCTCCACCGTCTAGGTTCACACCTTGAAGGTTGGTCTTGTGTGTTTGTGTTGTTTACGTAAGAGGTTAAGACTTTAATTACTTGGTTTCATTTGGTTTTGTGCTTGCATATCACACTTATTTTGTGTTTGCCTTAGCCTCCCTCATGGCCTAAAGTCCTAGCCTACCTACGTGAACACGTGTGTCTTGTTAAGTGATTGCTTGGTTATTGGTTGTTTTGTCTTTTGTTCGTTTTTACTTGGATGTCTGGTCACATTGTGATAGGAAGCATGATCACCCCTACTCATCTAAGTGAAGATGGCAATGGTGCCAACGAGAACGCGCCAAACCAGTCCTTGGTTCCCCAACCTAACACCAATATTGAAGATCCCATTCTAGAGCTCTCCGCTGAACAACGCGAGATACAAGAGCTCAGGCGCCAAGTTGCTCAACTACAAGCCACGCAACGCGCTACGCCAGTGCTTCCCACACAAACAATGATGATCCCTATGGATACAATGGGCGTGCCGCGTCCCACTGAAGTCGGGCCAAGTCAACCACGCGTGGACAAGGGTAAAGGGTTGATGCCCTCAACCTCAAACTTGCAACCACGCCTTCAAAGGATCCAATCTGTGATCGAAAGCCGCCAAGGTTATGTGTCGCACCCCGAACGCCAAGCACCGCGAGCGATCCATGCCGGATACGACAGCGGCTCCGACCACGACAATGATTCCAATGGTGAGTACTCGGAACCCTTTGACTTTAATGACAGGTATGAAGCTAGAGGTACAAGACGCCGTCACGAGACTGCTTCAACGCCTCTTGCCGGCCGCGCACGACGCGATGAACGCGACTCAGGCTTGCCGCGTAGATCCTACCGTGCCACAGACATTGAGCCGCGTCAGCGTCGCCATGCCCCCACTCCAGTTCCCTTCGACGTCAATGACCACCTTGGCCATCAAAGCATGTGCACACCGCGTTATGGCTCCGATGGATATGGATCGATGACGCCGACTATCCATGATGACTTCAATGAGTTCGATGAAGAGGAGATGGAGGATGCGGGCATGATCAACCCAGGCTCCTTCCACCCGCCCCCCCCCCCCCCCTTGGTGATCCAATTGAACTCCAAGATAGGCCCGCAGATTGGATTCCGCCCCCCTCCAGCCAGTAGGACCACATCATCGCGTTCTAGGCGACAATGGGCGAGACACTCATGGACAACACCACGAGGACCTCCCGCGTGACTTCAATCGCCGCAACGATGCTTCTGTTCCCACGTGACGACATCAACGCGCCGAGTACAATGCCCAACCCACGGACTTTGTCGTTGACGATGGCCAGGATGGCCGTCCTCGCCGTCATCGTCGTCGTGCTCAGGCCCCTGCATAACGCGCTTATGCGCCACAACCTTCTCAACACACACCAAGGCTTAGCCGCCATGAGGTAAAAGTTAAAATTGAGCATTTCTTTGGCGAATATGATCCGGCTGTTTTTCTTGAGTGGGTGCAAGCTACGGAGTATACTTTGAGATATTGTCGCATTCCCACAGAAGAGCATGTTGATGCGGCAACACTACACTTCAGAGGCGCTGCACGCGTTTCGTGGCACAGGTTTGTTGACGACCGCATTCGCCGACACCTTGCCCCCATCATGGAGTGGCACCAGCTTGTCTACGTCATGACACAGAAGTACGTGCCCATAGACTATAGAAACCAAATGCGAATGGAAATTGCAATGGCGCGACAAGGCACCAAAACACCTCTGGAGTTCTTCTCTCACTTGGAAGACATGTACTACAAGGCAAGCATCAATGTCGCCTCGTCCACACTACAGACAAAGTTTCTGAGTGGCTTGAATGTGTCTAAACCTGGTCAATCCCCTACTACTAATGTGCGCGGTCCACCCACATGAACCACCGCGTCAAATCAAGGCAGACATGGGAAGACCGCGACATCCACCTCCAATGATGCTCGCGCGACACCTACAAAGGGCCCATCACTAGCCCCTGAGCGCGCGCGTGACTTAGAGTGTTTCAAGTGTGGAGGACGAGGGCACTACAAGAGGGATTGCCCAAACAACAAGAAGGTCCTCTTCTCCAGCATCGCCGCGGGCTATGAATCTTACGAGGAGGAGGACACCAACCTTGAGACCATCAAGGAAGGGTTCGAAAATGACAACGAGGAGGCATACACTTGTGAAGACGCCGCGCTCCATGATGGCACACCTATGAACCTTGTCACGCGCCGAATACTGACTGTCAAGGAAGCCTCACTGGTCGACCAATGAGAGAACCTCTTCCACACGCGTTTCTTGGTCAAGACCGCGTCCTTGAGTGTCATAATCGATGGAGGCAGCTGCTGCAATATAATCAATGAGAAGGTGGTCAACCATTTCAACTTGCAAACCATACCTCACCCCCAACCCTATGGCCTCCAGTGGATTTCTTCGAGTTCTGGTAACACTGTAACTCGACAATGTCTTATCTCTTTTTCCATTGGCCAATATTCAGATTCAGTCCTTTGTGATATCATTGCAATGGACGCTACACATCTTTTGCTGGGGCATCCATGGCAATTCGACAAGCGCGTTCTTCACGATGGCTATTTAAACACTTACGTGTTTACTTACCACGGGAAGCATGTCACTCTCTTACCAATGTCTCCCCATGAGATTTTACAAGACCAGGTCGAGCGTGATCGACAAAAGGCTTTGGAAGCAGCAAAGAGCGCGTTAACTTTGACGCGATCCAGACCAGATGCTAGAGATTCTTCCCCCAACCTAGTCTCTGGCAGCAGGAGATCGCGTTCATCCATTGGGCACGAAAGCACTACCACCGATAATGCGCACAAGGATCGAATGCGTTGCAAGGATGGAACACGTACCGCGCCCACAAGTGCCGCATTGAAAGGAACCTGTGAGCACATGTTGCTTCTGGCACGGCCAAGCGACCTCACTGCCACCTTGAATGGCAAGGTGCCATGTTTCCTATTGGTTCCCACTCCTTGCATCCCAGAACAACAGATCATCGACCCTTCGTCGAGCGTCATCAGCGCATTGCTAGAGGAGTTCGATGACGTCTTCCCAGAGGAGCTTCCGCAAGGACTTCCCCCATTACGAGGCATTGAGCACCAAATTGATTTAGTGCCAGGTGCCTCTCTGCCAAACCGCGCTGCTTATCGCGTTGGACTAGAGGAAACCAGGGAGTTGCAGCGCCAGGTGCAAGAACTTCTAGATCGCGGCTACGTGAGGGAATCCCTAAGCCCTTGCACGGTCACCGTGATCCTCGTGCCAAAAAAAGATGGCTCGTGGCGCATGTGTGTCGACTGCCGCGCCATCAATCAAATTACGGTAAAGTACAGGCACCCGATCCCGCGTCTCGACGACATGCTCGATGAGCTCCACGGCGCGATCCACTTCACCAAAATTGACTTGAAGAACGGCTATCACCAGATTCGCATGAAGGAGGGTGATGAATGAAAGACTGCGTTCAAGACAAAATATGGCCTTTATGAATGGCTAGTCATGCCGTTTGGTCTCACTAATGCGCCAAGCACGTTCATGGGGCTCATGAACCATGTTTTGAGGGAATTTCTGGGCAAATTTGTTGTGGTGTACTTTGATGACATTTTGGTGTATTCGCGTAGTGTAGCTGAGCATGTAGAGCACCTTAGGCTTGTATTAGAGTTCTTGAGGCGCGAGCGCTTGTATGCCAATCTTGGAAAGTGTCGCTTTGCCTCATACACAACGAACTTTCTGGGCTACGTGGTCTCCAAAGATGGGCTACGCGTGGATGAGGAAAAGGTGAAGGCCATTCGGGATTGGCCCACACCTACCACTCCAACAATGGTTCGAAGCTTCCTTGGCTTGGCGGGATATTACAGGAGATTTGTTCGCGACTTCAGCTCCATAGCCGCGCCCCTCCATGAGCTCACAAGGAAGGGCGCCGCGGTGAATTGGATGGAACGCCACGCGAACGCGTTCAACGCGTTGAAATAAGCTTTGTGCAACGCGCCTCTGCTCCAACTCCCAGACTTCAACAAACACTTTGAGATTGAATGTGACGCGTCAAATGTGGGCATTGGTGGAGTCTTGCACCAGGAAAAGAAGCACATCGTGTTCTTCAGTGAGAAGCTCACAGGGGCCACTTTGAATTATCACACCTACGACAAGGAGCTCTACGCTCTAGTCCGCATGCTAAAGACATGGCAACACTATCTCTGGCCACGCGAGTTCGTAATCCAGTCGGACCACACGGCCATTAGCTACTTGAAGAGCCAAGCCCACCTCAACCACCGCCATGCACGTTGGGTGGAATTCATGGAGACGTTCCCCTACGTCGTTGTGCACAAGAAAGGTAAGGAGAATGTGGTCGCCGACACCCTTTCTCGCAGGTATATCCTCCTTACTCATCTTCAAACTAAACTTCTTGGCTTCGCTTTAATTAAGGATTTATACTTGACTGATTCCTTCTTTAAGCCAATTGTTGAGCACTGCCTTAGGGACCGCGAGTTTGAGACATACTTTTTACATGAGGGGTACCTTTACAAAGCCAGCCGCCTGTGAATTCCTAGCTCACCCATTAGGAAACTCCTCATTCAAGAAGCCCATGAAGGACACGGTCATTTTGGGGTTACAAAAACATTGGCTGCCCTTCGCGGGCATTTTTTTTGGCCGCGCATGACCACCCAGGTGATGCGATATTGTAAAGGTTGTATCACGTGTCATTGCGCCAAGTTGAGTTCAGGTCCCTATGGCCTCTACATGCCATTGCCCATCCAACTAGGCCCTTGGGAAGATTTGTCCATGGACTTCATTACAGGTTTGCCTCTCTCTCGTAGGGGTAAGGACTCCATCTTTGTTGTTGTGGACATGTTTTCCAAAATGGCACATTTCATCGCGTGTAAGACCACCAATACTGCTAGTGAAGTCGCCGCGTTGTTCTTTGACAATGTGGTACATTTGTATGGGATCCCTAGGTCTATTGTGAGTGATCGAGACACTAAATTTATGGGACACTTTTGGAGAACTCTGTGGGGTAAGCTAGGTACCAAACTTCTCTTTTCCACTAGTTACCACCCCCAAACTGATGGCCAAACGGAGGTGACAAATCGAACCTTAGGAGCCCTACTTCGGACCATGCTCAAATCAAACCCCAAGCGTTGGGAAGACTTACTTTCTATTGTTGAGTTTTCTTACAACAAGTCCAGGCATTCCGCGACAAGACTCACCCCGTTCGAGGTCATTTATGGCATCAATCCATTGACATCACTCGACTTGCTGTCGCAACCACTGAGGGACAATGAGCTCCCTACCGCGGCCAATCGCGTCGCGATGATCCAAGATCTTCATCGTCGAACGCGAGAACAGCTGGAACACCGCGCTGCTCAATACGCGTCCCAGCACAATCGAGGGTACCGCCACGTCGTCTTTGCCCCTGGAGACTTGGTGTGGTTGCATCTTCGCAAAGGACGATTCCCAACAAAACGCAAATCCAAGTTAGCACCAAGGGGTGATGGTCCTTTTCGCGTTGTGAAGGCAATTAGCGACAACGCATACGAGCTCGAGCTGCCAGCCGACTACGGTGTCCATGCGACCTTCAACGTTGCCGACTTAGAGCCTTATATGGATCCCGAGTTTGATGATGGTGAAGCGGGGACGCTTCACAACCAAGTGGGGGAGGGTGATGCAACCCTGCCCACCATGACTGCAACTGAGGAGGAGGAAGCCATGAGCATCCGCTCAAAAGGGCCCATAACAAGATCGCGTGCCAAGGCCATCGTCAACGCCACACAATCATTGATCGTGCGCGTTGTCGCTAGCCAAGGGACGCAAAAGACCGCGTTCTCTCTCAGACTCCTCCAGCCAAGTCTAGAGATCACGTTCTGATAAGTGCTATTTTGTAGCACATATCTAAGGGTTATTACCAGGTTTGAGGCGCCATTTGGTTGAATTTATGCACAATTGGAGATTATGGAGTTGGAGCGGAGAAGTGTGGTTTTGGTGGTCTGGAGGAGCTAATTAGGAACATCCAGAGGAAGAGGAGTTGACCACCTGAGAAGATGTTAAAAATCTATGAAGGAACCACATTGGAGTGTCACCGCCCCGCGGTGAGAAGTGCCGCCCCGCGGCCATCTGCTAGGCGAAAGCAGCGTAATTAATTAGTTAGCCCGCGTGTGTGAATGCTGGAATGAAAAGGGAATTTGGGCCAAGTTGAAGAAGATAGGCCCACAAACTTCGGCCCATATGAAGAATCGAAGACGTGTCAAATTGAAGCAGGAAGAAAGCTGAAGCGGACGATGACGGCATGATGAAGTCAGCGTGGATGGGTGATGATGCTGCTTTTGAAGTGGGCCATTGCTGAATGGGCTGTGTTGGGCCGCGAGAGAGCTGCAATGGAGTTGGGCCGTGAAGAAGCATGAACGAGACAAGCGAGCAGCTGCTTGCACGAGGCCGAGCGTGATTCCGGGGTTAATTTCCCGGGATTTGATTAGTTTACTTTTGGTTACTATATTATTATTATTGCTTTTTATTATTTTTATTACTTTTAGATTTAGGTTAAATACTCTTTTGTTAACCTAGTTGCCACAAGTTACAATTCTCCTTCGGGAGACTAAGTTCGTTCTTTCATTCCCAACTCTAGGGTTAGAACGAATGGAGAACTAAACACCTTTGTTTCGCTAGACGTTTGAAGCAATACAGTTGATTCGGTTGTGAGATTTCTATTTCTTGTTCTTATTCTTATGTGTGTTGGTTTGATTCTCTTGGTTATATTGATTATTGATTTATCGTTGTTCTTCATAGTCTGGCCAGCTAGGTTGAGTAATATTTATCAATTGCTAGGATTTGCATATAGGGGTTCCGAGTGCTTATCTAGTGGCAAACACGATTGTGCGTAATGGGGTTCAGAGCGCGCAATCGTGAGTGAGAATCAGTTGCATGCGAGTATTAATACGTCTTTCTATTTGCATGTATCCTATATCCTTGTGTGCATTGCTATTGCTTTGTTGGTGGTAAAGTATACCGACAACTGTGAGAATCGAAGGTATTTTACCATTGGCATAGTAATAAGTCTATCGACAACTGTAAGAATCGATAGTACTTAAGATCAGGGTGGGAACAACCATAAGAATAGTAAAAGAACTTGTATTGAATAGATTTCAGTGATCAACTTATATCTCTGTATTGTGGATCTCGTTCTAGTGGAACTACTTTCCCCATTCATATTCTCAAGCCAACTTAACCTTGTTACTCTGTGAACAACCAAAACCCCCTTTCTTGTTACTTTGCATGCTGATTAACATTTAGAAAGATCACTTCCTCCCTATGGGATCGACCCTTGCTTGCCTCTACTACTTGTTTAGGTTTGTTAGGATTATTTTGTTTAGGTGTCACGACAACGCCTATCACGTTCTCCCTCAAAATCCTCTCCTCCATCATTGGTCGCGATCTTTGATTGTTTGCTCTTTTGGACATTCTAGATTTGGCATTTCTCTCATTTTAGTAGTTCTATTTTTAGTTAATTTTTTTGGGCGTGTGTTACACGCGTGTCACGTGGGCTAGCCCATTAAGCGAGACTCGGCCCATCCGAGTCACGCTACCTTATAAAAGGCCATCTCAGCCTTCTGTATTAGGTTACGCTACATTTTTAATCTAAGATCATTTGTCGAGAGCTTTTGCCTCCAATCTCTTAGATCGGCGTCACCCCTCTTACTTCTCATCTCTCTTCCTCCGCCGCCGACGCTACGGCACCCCACTCGAATTCTTCGAGTCTATCCCTCTGCTGCCGACTCTACGGCCTTGCTCGATCCACCGAGCCATCACCCTTCGCGCCTAGCCCTGAGGTCGCGAGTCACCTTCACTTCATCGCATCGTCATCATCACCATGCTCGCTTGCTTGCATGCAGTCACAAACATCGCGTTCCACCCATCCACACTTGGATACGACCCTAGCGACTCACTACCAAGATCTCGATCTGTCATTCGAAGATAGGAACGCATCATTTGTGCCATTGTGTGTACACACTACAAGATTCAAAACCCCCATAAATACAACCCCGTCCATGGTCAATTCTCATCCAATTTCACGAGTTAGGGTTTGGTTAATTTTCAGAAATTTTCATGAGTTCTAGGGTAAAATTCTCCCTCGATAGAGCATCTCTAGCTACGATTCATGTGTCCAAATATTCATCTTGAAGTCACGAATCCAACGACACCAACCACGAGCCAGTTGGTGGTCGATCGAGCCCGAATCGAGCCAAAGAGTGCCCGACCTGCCTTGTTCTCTGTTTCGGTAATGAACCGAATTGGGATTTTGTTATTTTCTGAAGTTTAATCTTGATTATTTTGTTAATTAGAATTACTTAGGGATAATTTGGGTTAATCTAATATTATTGATATTAAAATTTAATTAAATTTAATATTTATGATATTATCTAAATTATAAAATGTTAATTTTTAACATTACAAATAGATAAAATACTTGGTTAAATAATTACATGGTGTTGTAAATAAATTAAATAATTAATTTATCTTATTATGATTGTTTAGAGTATATGACTAAAGGATTTTTAGTATCGTAGAAATAATCGTATAAGGTGTAGCCTTGATAATTGACTTCTTTAGATTTAAATAAATCCAATTAGAAACCGAGACAAGTATCGTTCAATTTCCGTTATTGAATAAATTATCTAATTATAGTTTATTTTTTTATGAATTGGGTACGTCTTGGAATCGTCTTCAAATCAAGAATCCAGTTTGTTGGTTCAGAACGACTTTCTTCGGAACAACGCTACATCGTTCACTAGACTTCTAACTCTGAGGCAAGTGATGATTCGCTCTTGCAATTTATTCCATATTTGCCTTAATTGACAATGAATTAGTTATTTTAATTAATAATTTATTAAGTTGGGATAAATATTCTTAATTTGTGTTCGGGAACTTATGTGTTACAATGGTGTGGAAAATGAATTATATTCTAGGTTGTATATATTGCTAGTAACGACCCTTATATATATATGTTATTATTATAGGGTGTTGGTTGAATTGTGGTGTGGAAATTGGTGTAAACTTGTATGTTTAGTTAACACGAGTATTCGTAGGAATGTTATATACCTCGCGAGGTATGGCTGTTTCTGTATAACTTGGTATTAGGAGGATCATTGCCCTAATACTTTTTGGTCATGACCTACCCTTATGTGAATATAAGTGGTGGTGCACTTAGCTAGTGCCGTTATTCGGGATTCGTCCCATGATATATCTCGTATCGAGATTGATGTGGATTAAAAGCTTTAACGTAAATGCATGTTTTGGAATTAAATAAGATAAGTGTTTTTATGCACATACTTGATATACTTCGGGCGAGAAGTAAAACGTGGAAACCGTTCGGGCTCCTGTCTAAAGTAAGTCCCCTTTCCAATATGGATTCGCATTATGCGGTGAGGTTGATTGACAACCCAAATAGTCAAAAGGAGTCGTTTTTAAAAACCTTATTGTGATAATTATAAATGTTCTCATACAAATACATTTAATTCCCATAAGACTCAATTTCATTGGAGTCTTCAGTTGAATGATGCTTTTTCTTTGTTTCGATAGAAATATAGTAGTCATATACCGTTTATCGAGTTTTATTCGAGAAACAGAACCTCACATAAAAGCCCTTGTATAGTCTTTCATTAGACTTACCAACATTTCTTATTTCTTGCATGGTTGGCTAGTGTCATCCGTCCTTATATGGCACATCAGTTGTTGGTCTTAGACTACATTAAAGTAACTAATCGAAGACGAAGACTTGCAGTTAAAGGTTGTGTTTTCATGTAATAGTATTCTGAAGTTGTTTAATATCGTTTTTCGTTTAATAAATGTAACAAGGTTAATATAAGTCTTATGCTGTAAATTTCATATTGTTTGTAAAACGAGCATTCTCAGTTTACGAGATGAATTCTAATAAAAGATTGAGTATTCTTTTTACAAGTCTTCCACTATTTACTCTTGATTCTAATGGTATGTAAGTATAATTGTTTAGATTAAAGCCTAGGGTGGCTTTGGACTTTTAAGTCTGAGGTCACTAGCGTGTGGCACTACAAACATAAGTTGGGGGTGTTACAGTTGCATTGTTTCCAAATCATCCACCAAAGAAAAAACATAGGTTCAGGCAAGGCATTAAAAGTTATAAAACAGTTTAGGCCGGTAAGAAAATCCGATGTAACTTGAATGGAGAAAGATTGATTGTAATGAGATTCGAATTCTTGAATCATACGTTGGGTGTAGGACAAGTGAATAATAAATGTTCAACATCTTCAGTATCAGCGTTGCAAAGACTACATTGAGAAGGTACTTTGGAAAATGACAGTTTAGACATTCTGTCGTATGAAGGCAGTCAGAAACTGCTTTCCATAAAAAGTTCTCTATTTGGAGGGGGTGTTTAATTTTCAAATAGAGGATAATGAGTCAAAGTCAGAGGTGGGAGAACTAGGTTGAGATAAACCTCTTGCAGACATGACTGAAAAGTTACCATTCGAGGATAGTTTCCAAACACCAATTATATTTTTTAAATAATTAAGCTAATAGATCCAGCTCCAACTTGAGTTAATCATCCATCTCCAGCTACTCACGCAACTCTAGCTATTATTTCTACTGAGTATACCAAACAAAGTCTATACTTTGAATTTTAGTTTTGAGATATTTTTTTATCGATTGAAATAATTGTTTAAAATAAGCTATATTCTAATAATCACCTCGATTGACAAAATTATAAACTAAAATTTGAGAATAGGAAAATAAATATTTCATAAAATGTATTTATAGCTTTGGGAAAAAATGACTAAAATTCAAAGTTGAATCAAGCAAGCCATATATATATATATATTTAAAAGTTAGCATTCTAGGTCATTAAATGCTAACTTTTAAAGACAAAACCAATTTTACAAAAGTAATTTTATGCTTAAATGGGCCCAAAGGTCTATTATAGTATGCTTAAATGGGCTCAATGGTTGGGCCAATATTTTTACAAATATGTTTACAAACATGCTAGAGATATGTTTTCAACCATTTTATAGCTATACATGATGAATTTAATGAGTTTTTTTATTTCATATTGGAGATATGATTCATTCAATTATTTAAAAATATCTTATTTTATAAAAGAATAATATATTGCACATGTATATTGTGTATATGTTTTATTGTCGTATATAAATTTATAAAAGTTTCTTTAAGCCTGATGAATCCATTTATGTTTTTATTGTGGGAGGATTTTATTCAAATCAAACAATTCCAAACAAAAATAATGTGTGACCTTAATATAAAAAACTTAAATGTGTTACCGTTTCATACGTACAATCATACCTTAACATAGCTAAAACACTGACATATTATATTCATTTACATATCAAGCAAACCATGATTATATTTGTACCGACCCGTGCAAAGCGCATGATCCGTCTTCTTTAAAAACAATTGTGATTTATTATTTGTTATAAGATTCTACCACAATTAATGAAATGCTACGTATTATATAAACACAAAATAATAACATTTTCAGCATGTTTGAATCACATATAGAACTATATAGCTTGCATATGAATTAAACTACAATATTTTACAATAAAAAATGGTTATAAATACACCGATATTTCCATCATAAAAAAATACATTATGCATTGACAAAACTTGAATTCTACGCAATCATATAAACTCAATATTAATATATTATGATAAAAATTTGTGGTACTTACTCTATATTGAGTATTGTCTACATAATAAAATGAATTATATGATTTATTTACTATTCGCGAAAAAAAAGTCAATCACCTTCGAAATTTGTATAAATTAATAATAACAAAAATAATAAAAAACACGTATTATAAAACATAGCCAAAAAACTTACCCTAATACATCCATCATGACCCGTAAGAAGCACGGGCTTAAAGACCTAGTGTTATCAAAACGTGATTCACAACACAAAAAATGGTTCCAACCTGACTCGGTGCAAATCGTCTGTGTCACTTTAGTGTTCTATCTATTTTGGTTGGTCGATAGTTATTTTTTAACTTATTATCATGTAAGTGGATATTTGATCATTTCTAATTATCTTTCCACCAATCAATATTATTGGAGCTATCACGAAAATGCTCCAAAAGACCCAATAAATTGGATAAGACCACTCAAATTAGGGTGACAACTCATTTTTAGCTTGGAAAATAAAATGGTGAAAATAGGGCAAGTTTTGGTCGAATACAGTGGGCTGAATTTTGGGCCGGGACTGACCCAACCCAATATTAAAGACCATTTTCACAACAGGCCTGGCCTATAACTACATGCTATCAAATGGTCAATATATGAAAATGAAATCCTCTGCTGCAACAATTGTATGCTCAAGCAATATTTCATATATTAATGGTACAGCACAAGCAAGTCCCCAAGCAACAAGGAGTAGAATTATATATTCATGTGATGTAAAAGTATGCAACAGCTAGAATTAGCCAGCAACTTGCTCTTTCTCTAAATATTATTCTACACAAAACCCTTCCTTTACCATCGTTCATCAGAAATCTGAATGAAAAAATGGCCAAATCCCTCAACATTGTTGCCATTGAAGTTCAAGGGGCAACATGCTCCCATTGTTTCAAGATTTGTTGCCATCGTTCATCAGAAATCCCTGCTCGTTTGCTTCCCGGTGAAAGTTTCTCTGTGTCAATCAATCTTGAATCTATTTAATTTCCATCAACATGCTCCCATTGTTTCAAGATTTGTTGCCACTGATGTAAACCATAAAGACAAGCAGCTTGTAAGAAGTCTACTAGTATGTTTTTTTCCATGTTTGGAACACTAGTGTTAACAATCTGGTGGTAGTTTCAAGTTTGGAAGAATTATTAGGTTGATTGTTTATGATATAAGTTTTGGGATCCGCCTACAAACATGATTGGTTAAGCAAATTAAAATCAATCATGAGGTTAGGAAATGCAATTGAACTCACCAAGTGATGTGGAAGGAACCACCACAAGATGCATCGACAGAGTGTTGGGAGGAAGCTGCAAGCGAAGGGGGCAAAGCTGGCCGTTCAAAGGGCTACGTGTGCAGACGATGATATCTTGAATGCCGGTATATTTCTCCAACGTATGAGTCAATTCCTCAACATTGTTGCCATTGAAGTTCAAGGGGCAACCCTGACCATTTCCGTCCTTAACATTTCCATCTTTATCAGCTATCTGGTAATAGATGACCCTCCCGTTCCCTCCCAATCTTGGTGGCGAATGGAATACTATACAATCACTAGACTGCAAATAACAATAAGAGATGTCATTAATTAATACTCTCTTAAGAACACTCTTCATAATCATACCTTCTAACTAAGCTAATAATCATGTGTAATGTAATCAATTCTCATACAAACCAATAACCATTTGATTCTTTTAAGTGTAATTTAGCTGAGAAGTGGGAAATTCATACCTCTTGTCTGGAACATCCAAGGGGTCTGTCAGAGGAGGAGGTGAAGCTAGTGTCGGAGCTGAATGAATCAGAATGCGCCACCTGGCGGGGCTGCACGGGGGAGATCTGCGGAGCAAGCAGCTTCTTGTGATGAGTATCAGCCGGCGGGTTCAAGAGCTCAACGACGTCGACTTCCCAGAGGACCCAATCCCGGGTGGCGGAGCGGTGGGGGAAGTCATGGGTGACCGAGTTGCGCCACGGCGGGAGGCCGCCGTTTGCGCGGAGGAAGTTGCCGTTACGGGCGCGTAGCTTCACGCGCTCGCCTTGCACCATGGGCTCCCACTCGACTCCTTCATGGCAGCGCGCGGGGAGGGTTTGGAGGACCTTGCAGCCGGTCATGCCGAGGAGGAAAGGTCGGTCGGTGGCCGTGAGGTACTTGCCGTGGCAGCCCTTGAGGCGGAGGAAGGACGAGCCGGCCAGCTCCACGCTCCACTGGGCGTTGCGGGAGGAGGCGCTGCGCTGCTGGCTCACCGACTCGTCGTCTTTGTCGGCGCTCAGGTACTTTTTGTGGTGGCTCCGGAGACGAACTGACTTGGCGTTGCTAAACAAATCCATTCCTGACTGGACTTGCAATAGAACAAGACAATTATATCTTTACATTACCTGTATGTAAACAAAGAATTTTGCACAAGACGTACGACATATATATACGCATTACTAAATTTATAATGAAATTATTGAACTTGAAATCATACACAAACATTAAACAAATCCATGCATAAAGAGACCATCTATTATATTATTGAAGACGTATTAAGAAATCCCAATCTCACTTTGACATTATTCTTTTGTCTTTTCCGGAGCTTGAACACCTATTTTATTATGGATTCGGTTCCGGTGAGGACGGTGCTTCATGATAGGATTGAGGATGTATGAGAGAAGAGGAAAAAATTAGAGGGAAAAACAAAAAAAAACGGAGTAAACAGTGACGGAGGCGCGCGCCCTTATAGGGAAAAGCTTCAATTCGGCCTTGTAGTACAATTGCCGAATTTTTCGCGTATAATTCGCGAATAATTCGGCAAAAAAAAATTCCAAGTCAAAATTTTTCCCAGAAAAATCGATTTTGTGTGCATATCATATAACGTGTGTGTGCATATCAGATGCACTGTTGTGTGCATATGTTACTATGTGTGTGTGCATATGGTTTTTGAAATTGTGAATGCCTTTAACATAGTGTTTATGCTTAGAGGACTTGTGTGCACATCAAATAACTTGTGTGTGCACATCAATTATACTGCTGTGTGCATACTCCGTGTGTTCATATGGTCTCGGGTCGTGTGCATACCCGAAAACAAGTGTTGGTATGCACACATGTGTTTGCATACCAAATAACTTGTCGTGTGCACATCCATTATACTATCGTGTGCAGACCCCGTGTGTGCATATGGTCTCAAGTCATGTGCATACATGAAAACAAGTGTTGATGCACACAAACCATGTGTGCATACCAAATAACCTGTCGTGTGCACATCCATTACACTATCGTGTGCATACCTCGTGTGTGCATATGGTCTCAAGTGTTGATGCACACAAACCATGTGTGCATACCTCGTGTGTGCATATGGTCTCAAGTGTTGATGCACACAAACCATGTGTGCATATCAAATACTCGTTATGTGCATGTCAAATAGACTATTGTGTGCATATCATCCACCTTGTTGTGTGCATATCCACTACGTGCGTGTGCGTATCAAATATAAATGTATTTTTTTTTATTATAACAACAATCTAATTTTTACAATTGATTTACAAATTTAAATGTATTTGTTTTATTATAACAACAATCTAATTTTTAATCATGAAATAAAATAAATTTTACTTGGTTAGATAATAAAAAGGTAAAAAATTACACAATACGATCATAATAAATTTATTTTTATTTGCTTACAATGTACTTCAACTATGTCTTTTAAAAGCTATTTGAGAATAAAGTTTATACTCTAATATATTATTTCATATATCCTTTAAGATTTTACGATGTTAATCCAAAATTAAAATATTTTTTAATTTGAAAATTTGAAAACATTCCTTTCAATTTCCTCTATATACTTTCAAACAAATCGATCATAAGAAATTTACAATCGATAATTTATCTTCATTTGTATCTATTTTTCCGAACTCTCTAAAAGTTTTCATTTTAAAAATATATATTTGTTTAAATTATAAGTTAATAACTTATATTTTATGAAATATATATGTATAAATTGATTATCAATCAATATTTATTTTTCTGATGATCATCAATCATATTTATTATTTCTCATACCATCAATTTTCGAGTAATTTAGTCTCTTTGTTCATTTTCTTAAATGTGCTTATGTTTTCTTGAATAACAATCATTTAAGCAATGGAATTACACTTAATTGATTGATGGGTTTGATAATTTTTTTTGATTATTTACATCAATAAAAATTATTTTGGGATAATAAATTATATATTAAATTGTTATATTATTTATACTGAATTGATGAAACACAATTTTTATTAAGCAAATCATTTATTTTTTTTTAAAACATACCCATTATTTTTTGTTAAATACTTTATTTTGATATATTAATATTATATGTTGATGTTGTATATTCTAAATATATATTACTTTTAACATATCATTTTTCTTTTAATTGCTAGATTTTTAATGTAACATGGTAGACGATATTGTTCGAGTTTTCTTCTTTATACTAATATTGTGAGTTTGTAACTAATATTATTCAACATTATTGTATATAGAAACTTTAATAGTATTATAATAGTATAATACATTTTAAATACATATAAATTTGATAGTATTATAATAGTATAATATAACAATACAGTTTAAATAAATATATATCATAAATGATACTAGAGCACGGGTTATGCACTAGTATAATACTCCCTCATTATAAAAAAGAATTTGTATAAAAAGAGAAATAATACAATTTCCGATGAAAACCTCTTAACTCATCAATGAATTATTACCTAAATACTACAGAGTACAATCTTTTTTTGGCAAAAATTTTAGGCTAAAATGACAATCTTGGAGAAAGTTTCTCATGTATTTCTTCTTGTACACTTGGTTAATGAACCTATTCACACAAATACTTCGCAAATTACAACTAAATCTCTACATATTCAAATGCATCAGTTCCTCCAATAACGTAACCTACCCATTAATTGAATTAAACCCAAATTAATCAATTCATCTCTTCCGAATCATGCACCTTCTTCTTATTTATGATCATTTCCAATTTTGTCCCAATATGAACAAATTAAGAGTAGAGATTCCCCGATAAAAAGACTTTCCAAACTACTTTCTATGTGGAAGAGCACATAACTAAGTTCGATGCTTCTGAATTCTGATACAAGTGATCAATTTGCTAAAATCAACACTCACATATCAAATCCAGAAAGATAATAATCTAATTTGACATGGAGAGAGTAGAGGGTCAGAATCATTTAACAATTGAACTGCAATTTAGGAACTGAAATCCGATATCAACACATACATAATTTAATTAGCAATAATAATTTAATTAATCGAACATACCTTGATGGCCGGTAACCTCGGTGACGCCGGGAACGATTCGAAGGTCGGGTCACCCTCTTGCGACACCGGCGACACACTCCAGTCCCATTCCTCCTCCGCCGCCGGCACCTCCACCGCCTCCAAATCCCAGAGCGTCCAATTACCGGTGGCGCCGCTTACCGGCACATCATGAGTAACGGAGTTCCTCCACGGCGGCGTACCGCCGTTCGCTCTCAAGAACTTTCCCTCCTCCTTCGCCGTCGTCTTCAGCCTCATCTGAAACCCGTCCTTCTCCGGCTTCCAGTCAATCGAAGCCTTGGCACCGACGGAAACGGCGGAGGACTGGACCACTCTCTTCCCCGTCATGCCTAGGAGGAAGGCGGCCTCGGAGGCGGTGAGGTAGAGCCCGGTGGCGTAGTTTCTGAACCGTACGGCGCCGCCCGAGGAGGCCTCCACGAGCCAGACGGAGCGGCGAGTGGCGCCGTTACGGCTCTGCCGGACGGTGACGCGGTCGTTTTCGGCGACAAGATATTTGTCGAGGTGGCTCCGGAGCTTCACCGCCTTGGTTTTGATGACCTCCATTGGAGCCCCAATGCTGTGATTCCAAAAAGAAAAGTGAAATTTTTATGTGCGCTAGTTGATTTAATTGAGAGAGTGGGGAGAAAGTGGGAAATGTGGGGTTTTTGTGGGGTATTTTGGGAATTCTGTATTCCGATTCAAGGAGATAAGTATTGGTCAAAGGATTGACTTAGGCATGGAGGGGCTAGACTTGACCCTCAAGTTTCTCGCTGTTAGTTACCGGATTATTATACTATTATTTGGGTCGTTGCCCTTTTTCTTCCATCAAACTCGTAACTACCTCAGTACTGAATATAAAGTTTAGATTTTTAACCTCTTCCCTCTCCCCACTTACACTTGACTTCCTTTGTCCATGTTATTTTCGTCGGCCTCCATCGTCGTCTTCCTCTCTTCAGTGCCTCCTCCTTTTTATCACAAGTCGACCATGCTGGATTGACGATATGGTGCTCGAAACTACGAGTTTCCTGGAAGCCGCGTTCAATGCTCTCATGGATGTTCTTCTCTAGGTCAACAATCTCATGTTAGTATATTTTAGGGGCTTTTCTATATCTAGACTACTTGATTATGCTCCAATTCACGAGATCTGTATGTTCATTGTTTGATTATTAGAAGATAATGATATGAAGAAATCCAAAGATGATCACGATTTATGAATTTATCTTATTTGGGGGGAAATGCTTTGAGTTTGGAGATTACAAAAAGAAATTTCATCATTTTAGATTCAACGTTAACAAAATCAATGTCTCACAGTTTGTATATCATGTCTGTTAGATGCTACAATGTTAATGTAGTGAATGTTCCTATTATGGGTCTCTTCATCTTATGGTACTTTAAGGATAACAAATCTAGCCTTCTTGTCTCAGATGTAAATTTAAAAATAGATTTATACTTTCGTTATTGTATTGATTAGCTCATTTTAACTTAGTTGCTTGTAGCTATAGGTCAGTCCGATAAAATTGGTTGGACTAAAATGTGCATTTCACTCACTATAACTCACACTTTTTTTTATATTTTGTAATGAAGTTATGTTCTGTTTCAGGTAGAAGGGAATATCTTATTTTGGAATTCCTTAATGATGCTAATCGCTCATTGTCACTTGTTGATATTCCTTTCAAGGATATAAACAATATTGTAATGGTCTTCTCTCATTATGTAGTTCTCGACTTATGCTAAAAGATTTTAGATGTTGATTAATATTGCTCATGGATTGTCAACCATGACTCTTTAATGCATGTTTTTGTCTAAATTATTTATGATGTTGTTGATAAGCGCTACTTTGTAGTGCTTATCTAGGAGCTGTTACTAGTATTTGGGGTGCCATTTGTGTGTTTTTAGAACACAATATAGGATAATGGAGTTGTGGAGAAGGAGTGTTGATTTGGTGGTTTTGAGTGCTTAAATGAAGATATATTGAAGATGGAGGTGAAGTTACAAGAAAAGACCACAAGCGGAGGAGGAGAAGAGCAACAAGAACATTTCCGCGGTCGCGGATGACAGAAACAACAACACTTGAAGAAGAGCAAAACCGCAATCGCGGGGGTCTTGGCCGCGGTCGCGGGTCTATACGTGGAGCGCGCGTCGGGGATTTTCATCCGAGATCTTTTATTTTATTTTATTTTATTTTAGAGATTGTTATTGTTATCTTTTAGGAAATTAGGTTTTGCTAAGTCTTTATATTCTTCCCTTAGAACATCAATTTTGTAAGTTGGGTTCTACCACAAGTTGGGTTTTACCTTTCTTCCTCTTTTTCCTTTTCTTAGTTTACGGCGCAAATTTGATAGGCGTTTTGTCGCATGCACCTAACAAAGTAAACCTCAAAAACCTAACTAATGTAGTCTGGTAAGTAAGGGTCGAATTCCACATAGAATCAAATTATATATCTTGTTTGCAAAATCAATCACCAAATGATAACAAAGACAAAGGGGGGATTTTGGTTGTATCTAACCAAGAAAACGATAAATAAAACATATAAAGCTTGGTTGATCAATCATTGATTTTCCCTAGTTCTCAATCCTCATGAATGTCCTAATCCTTGTTCTAAATTAATTATCAGTCCAACCAGTCTTGATAATCCTAACTATTAAACAATCAAGAAATCATCAAGATTCAATTTAACAACAGCAGTAAGCTCATGAATAGATAAGCTCATGGAATACTTAACAACCAGTCAATACCCGACATGCAATCAATTCTCTTCACAATAAACTATTCCAACCAGTTCTAGAATATCGTGGTTGCTACTCTGAATTAGGGATGAACAATATTAATCTCAACAAGTTTACCAGATTATGGGAACTAGCACTATAGATAATACCAATCTCAACTAGTTTGTCATGCTAGGGAAACTAATATTAATAATACTAATCACAACAATTGATGAACTAGATCAACCAATAGAATTCAAAACCCTAATCACGCAGTATGAATAATACCAATAAAACTGGGTGATCAGGCTAGATAAATCAATAAAACTCAATGAGATGAAGGACAAGAGAATCATAACATTCAAGGATAAAGAAAGGAATAATCTCAATATCAAATTCAAACCAAGGCTTCAATTGTCTAACCAAAAACAAAACAAAGAACTAAACTAAGAAAAGGGAAACGAGGAAGAAAGGTAAAACCCAACTTGGGGTAGAACCCAACTTACAAAACTGATGTTTTAAGGGAAGAATATAAAGACTTAGCAAAACCTAATTTTCAAAAAAATAAGAATAACAATCTCTAAAAGAAAAGAAAATAAATGAACTAAAAGGAAATAAAATAAAATAAATAAAATAAAACAAAAGATCTCTGATGAAAATCCTCGACGTGCGCTCCGCGTATAGACCCGCGGCCAAGACCCCCGCGATTGCGGTTTTGCTCTTCTTCAAGTGCTGTTGTTGTTGTCATCCGCGACCGCAGAAATGTTCATGTTGGTCTTCTTCTCCTCCACTTGTGGTCTTTTCTTGTGACTTCACCTCCATCTTCAATATGTCTTCATTTAAGCACTCAAAACAACCAAATCAACACTCCTTCTCCATAACTCCATTCTCCTATATTGTGTCCTAAAGACACACAAATGGCACCCCAAATACTAGTAACAACTCCTAGTTAAGCACTATAAAGTAGCGCTTATCAAATTCCTCCATGCTTCGACCTTGCTCGTCCTCGAGTAAGCTAGAAGAAACCTACTCCTCCAATGAAATACCCAAGGTCTCAGGAAGCACATAAAAACAATCTCCACTAAGAACTGCACCTAAACATGAATCTACCAGGCACCAACACAATAAGCACAACAAACAACTAAGCTTTAAGGAAAGTAGAGAACTTCCCCCAAGTTTATCCCGAACACCATAGAGGGAATACAAATCTAATCCTAGCCTCCATCTATCTTCTTATACCTCCCAAAGTGACCTACCCGAATCCTCCTTATATCTCCAACACTTATGTCACCATGTCAGGAAAATTGAGGAATACTAATAATCACTCTTCTTCTTTTCACTCATTTTGCCAAGGCGCCCTTTTGGGTTTTCACCAAGCCACTCATTTTATTTTTCAATAGATGGGTTCACAAAAACTCACATCACTCTTAAGCCTATTTTTACCCCAGCCTAATGCTGGCCCAAGCTACATGCTTATTACCTAAGCCGCCATTTCGGGTTTTCGACTTATCCCAGGATTTTTTTTGTCTTTTTTCATATTTTTGACTTTTTTCAATTTTTTTCTTCTTTTTTTTTAAAGGAAAGAAATACGAAATCACAAATATAGATAGCAAGTACATTCTTCTCCCCCATGCTTGAATAATGCATTGTCCTCATGTATTGAAAGACAAATAAATGATTGGGGAAGGAAGAAAATACTCACTGATGTACGCCGAGGTGGTCGTCTTCGTCAATAACGCCAAATGGGTACGCAGGGATGTAGGGGCCCCCTAAACTTCATCACCACTTCTCAATCGAACTTTCCAAGAGATAGACCAAGCGATGTTGGAAATCCGAACTCAATATGCGTTGGTGGTGATAGACAGATGAAGACGTACAACAAGGAACAACATCAAATGATAGGTCAAGGGAAAATGGTTGTTGCTCGCGAAAGAGACGAAAAGGGCGGTGAAAACCGCGGTCGCGGTTCTTGTACAGAACACCGATGATTTTTTTTTTGATGAACAGTAACCGCGGTCGCGGAAACTTTTCGCGATCGCGGTTTTTTTTCCAACTAAACCCTAAAATCGCCGTGGCGGCCGCGATCGTGGTTTTAAAGCCGCGATCACGATTTCTTCTCTGATGTTTGCCGCGGTCAGAATTTTTGGTTAGACAATTGAAGCCTTGGTTTGAATTTGATATTGTGAGTATTTCTTTCTTTATCCTTGAATATTATGATTCTCTTGTGCTTCATCCCATTGAGTTTTATTGATTTCTCTAGCCCGATCACCTAGTTTTATTGGTATTATTCATACTGCAGGATTAGGGTTTTGAATTCTATTGGTTCATCTAGTTCATCAATTGTTGTAATTAGTATTATTAATATTAGTTTCCCTAGCCTGACAAACTAGTTGAGATTGGTATTATCTATAGTGCTAGTTCCCCTAATCTGGTCAACTTGTTGAGATTAATATTGTTCAACCTTAATTCAGAGTAGCAACCACGATATTCTAGAACTGGTTGGAATAGTTTATTGTGAAGAGAATTGATTGCATGACGAGTATTGACTAGTTGTTAAGTATTGCATGAACCTATCTATTCCTGAGCTTACTGCTGCTGTTAAATTGAATCTTGATGGTTTCTTGATTGTTTAATAGTTGGGATTATCAAGACTGGTTGGACTGGTAATTAATTTAGAACAGGGATTAGGACATTCATGATGATTGAGAACTAGGAAAAATCAATGATTAATCAACCAAACTAAAGGTGGATATTTGTCTAGCCAAGCTTTCTATGTTTTATTTATCGTTTTCTTGGTTAGATACAACCAAAACCCCTCTTTGTCTTTGTTATCAATTGGTGATTGATTTTGCAAACAAGATATATAACTTGATTCTCTGTGGGATTCGACCCTTACTTACCAGACTACATTAGTTAGGTTTTTGAGGTTTACTTTGTTAGGTGCATGCGACAAAACGCCTATCAAATTTGGCACCGTTGCCGGGGAATCTAAGGTTTGTATTTTCTTGTTTGTGTGATTGTTTACCAATTTGATCAACAAGACACTATCTTTTTCTTTTACTTTTACTCTTTGTTGTGTTTTCGTGTTTTCGTGTCGTTTTTCGACTAACCCACAGGAGTATGAAGAACAAAAGAATTTCCGCAACCGTGGCCTAAAAACCGCGACCGCGGCAAACAGCAGAGAAGAAACCACGATCGCGGCCCCCGCGGCGATTTTAGGATTTAGCTGGAAAAAAAATCCACGACCGCGGAAAATTTTCTGCGACCGCGGTTACTTTTCATCAAAAAAAATAATCGACGGTGTTCAGTACAAGAACCGCGACCGCGGTTTTCACCGCCGCGATCGCGGTTGATCCAGAATGGCGGCCCTTTTCGTCTCTTTCGTGAGAAACAACCAGTTTTCCCTTGATCTATCATTTGATGTTGTTCCTTGCTGTACATCTTCATTTTTCCGACACCACCAGCGCATATTGAGTTCGGATTTCCAGCATCGCTTGGTCTATCTCTTGGAAAGTTCGATTGAGAAGTGGTGATGAAGTTTAGGGGACCCCTACATCCCTGCGTACCCTTCTGGCGTTATTGACGAAGACGACCACCTCGGCGTACATCAGTGAGTATTTTCTTCCTTTCCCAATCATTTATCTCTCTCTTTCAATACATTGAGGATAATGCATTATTCAAGCATGGGGGATAAGAATGTACTTGCTATCTATATTTGTGATTTCGTATTTCTTTCCTTAAAAAAAAGAAATTGTTTTTTGAAAAAAGTCAAAAATATGAAAAAGACATAAAGAAAATCCTGGGATAAGTCAAAAATCCAAAAGGGCGGCTTAGGTAATAAGCAGGTAGCCTAGACCAACATTAGGCTGGGGTAAAAATAGGCTTAAGAGTGATGTGAGTTTTTATGAGCCCATCTATTGAAAAATGAAATGAGTGGCTTGGTGAAAACCCGAAAGGGCGCCTTGGCAAAATGAGTGAAAAGAAGAAGAGTGATTATTAGGATTCCTCATTTTTCCTGGCGTGGTGACATAAGTGTTGGAGATATAATGAGGATTCGGGTAGGTCACTTTGGGAGGTATAAGAAGATAGATGGAGGCTAGGATTAGTTTTTTATTCACTCTATGGTGTCCGGGATAAACTTGGGGGAAGTTCTCTACTTTCCTTAAAGCTTAGTTATTTGTTGTGCTTATTGTGTTGGTGCCTGGTAGATTCATGTTTAGGTGCAGTTCTTAGTGGAGATTGTTTTTATGTGCTTTCTGAGACCTTGGGTATTTCATTGGAGGAGTAGGTTTCTTTTATCTTACCCGAGGACGAGCAAGGTCTAAGCATGGGGGAATTTCATAAGCGCTACTTTGTAGTGCTTAACTAGGAGCTGTTACTAGTATTTGGGGTGCCATTTGTGTGTGTTTAAGACACAATATAAGAGAATGGAGTTGTGGAGAAGGAGTGTTGATTTGGTGGTTTTGAGTGCTTAAATGAAGACATATTGAAGATGGAGGTGGAGTCACAAGAAAAGACCACACGCAGAGGAGAAGAAGAGCAACATGAACATTTATGCGGTCGCGGATGACATCAATAACAGCACTTGAAGAAGAGCAAAACCGCAACCGCGGGGGTCTTGGCCGCGGTCGCGGGTCTATACGCGAAGCGCACGTCGGGGATTTTCATCCAAGATCTTTTGTTTTATTTTATTTATTTTATTTTATTTCCTTTTAGTTCGTTTATTTTCTTTTCTTTTAGAGATTGTTATTCTTATCTTTTTGGAAATTAGGTTTTGCTAAGTCTTTATATTCTTCCCTTAGAACATCAGTTTTGTAAGTTGGGTTCTACCCCAAGTTGGGTTTTACCTTTCTTCCTCTTTTCCCTTTTCTTAGTTTAGTTCTTTGTTTTGTTTTTGGTTATACAATTGAAGCCTTTGTTTGAATTTGATATTGAGATTATTCATTTCTTTATCCTTGAATGTTATGATTCTCTTGTGCTTCATCCCATTGAGTTTTATTGATTTCTCTAGCCTGATCACCTAGTTTTATTGGTATTATTCATACTACAGGATTAGGGTTTTGAATTCTATTGGTTGATCTAGTTCATCAATTGTTGTGATTAGTATTATTAATATTAGTTTTCCTAGCCTAACAAACTAGTTGAGATTGGTATTATCTATAGTGCTAGTTCCCCTAATCTGGTCAACTTGTTGAGATTAATATTGTTCATCCCTAATTCAGAGTAGCAACCAAGATATTCTAGAACTGGTTGGAATAGTTTATTGTGAAGAGAATTGATTACATGTCGAGTACTGACTGGTTGTTAAGTATTGCATGAGCCTATCTATTCCTGAGTTTACTGCTACTGTTAAATTGAATCTTGATGGTTTCTTGATTGTTGAATAGTTAAAGTTATCATGAATGGTTGGACTGGTAATTAATTTACAACAGTGATTAGGACATTCATGAGGATTGAGAACTAGGGAAAATCAATGATTGATCAACCAAACTAAAGCTGGATATTTGTCTAGCCAAGCTTTCTATGTTTTATTTATCATTTTCTTGGTTAGATACAATCAAAACCCCCCTTTGTCTTTGTTATCAATTGGTGATTGATTTTGCAAACATGATATATAACTTGATTCTCTGTGGGATTCGACCCTTACTTACCAGACTACATTAGTTAGGTTTTTGAGGTTTACTTTGTTAGGTGCATGCGATAAAACGCCTATCAGTTGTCTTCGTGGTTTCATATATCATCTCGCAAATGCCTTTTGAGGGTTCGTGAGTTCACATTGGCAAAAATAGAACACTTTTGTAGACAATGCAGACAAGTCTCATCCAAAGTTTTCTAGAGTTGCAGATTTAGAGTTGTTTATGTTTCCAAGGGTTCACAAGTGTCTGGAGCAGGCCACACAAATATGCTAACGTGAAGTAGTGTCAATGATGGCTTTCAATGAGCTCTAAACTCAACATATTTGATTTCTCTTTTTAATGGGTATTGTTTGTTGGATTTGTTTCAAAAATTGGGCTTTTGTATTTATCTTTTATCAAGTATGATTTATTGATTATCCTTTGCTGGTTTTAATCTGATAATTATTAATTAATTAATATTTATTTTAAACTAGTTTTACTTCTGAAAAGATTTAGTCAAAGCCATAATTTTCTCACCTTTTGTACACGTTGAAGAAGTGGGTATTGCTGAAGAGCATTTTTTGCTGAAATATCTCCTTAGCAGCTATCTTATGTTCTGATAAAAGGAGGAGGACTACTCTTCATTTGCATCATCGATCATGAACTATTCTCCTGATGTGTTTTTCAATATAATCTCCCACAAACTGATTTGAGAGTTCCAACTCTTCTGGATTGAGTGCACAATTCAGGGGAGATTAGAGTGAATCCTAGAGTGAGCCGCCTTGGTCAACTTGCACCCGTGTTTAGGCGTTTTTTCGCTCAAGTGTAGTAGTTCGTCTACGGCTCTGCGATTTCTGTTTTTTTCATTTATGATGTTCTATTTCCAACAATCTTGAGCGAATTGTTTTATTGAAGTCGAAATGACGAAGAACCATGCAGTTCCGGATCTGTCATTGCTTCAACCTCTGTCCTCCCCAACTACCGACGTTGGTCGGAGGAACTGTTGTTCCAGGAGTTTGGTCTGCACTATGTTCTATTTGAAGGCAAGCCATCTGAAGCTTCCAAGATCTATGTTGCAAAGGATGCTCCTCATACACCGATCATGCCTTCTTATACTCTCGAAAAAGGCAAATAGATTGCCTCCTTGTTGGGCTCTCATGGTGATGATTCTATGCCTTCGGGAAAACCCAAACCCGAAGGTACCTTTGAAGATCACAACCACACATGTCGTGGTCACATCATCAGGCACCTTTCTGAGAAGTTGTTTGACATCTATGTCAATTACGACTCAGTAAAGGAGATATGGATCATTTGAAGAAGACGTACGGGGCTGAAGATGAAGGCAAGAAACAACATGTCACCTATAGATGGACCTCCTTCCAGATGAAGGACGATCAACCCGTCCTGGATCAACTCCATGAGTACAAATCAATTGTTTCTAGAATCCAAGATGAAGGTATTCCTTTGGATTAACACTTGGTTGCGTTTGTGCTCATCGACAAATTGCCTCCTTCATGGAATGATTTTCGTTCCCAGTTGAAGCATGATAAAAAGAAGATGTCCCTTGATGAGTTGATTGCTGACATCATGATCGACGATGCAAACAAGAAGTATTTAGGTAATTCTCATGCCTCTCGTTCCTTACCAAATAATGCTAATGTGGTGGAAAGTTCTGTTAGTGGTAAGAACATGTCTCAAGCTCCTAAAAACAAAGGAAAGAGTCCTGCAGCGAGACCACTGAATTTAAGAAGAAGCTGAAAAGCTGGAATTGCAACAAACTCGGTCACAAGAAGCAGGATTATTGTCTGCCTCCTCGGCCAAAGGAAACTAGCAATTCTCAGAGCAATCTTACTAAAGATTTGATTGCCGTTACAACTGAGGTAAACGTTGCGGTTGATGTGGTGGAATGGATAGTTGATTCTGGTTCCAAACGTCACATCTGCAACCAAAAGTCTCTATTTAAAACTCTCAATGAATCTCCTCATGACAACGTATACGAGATGCTAGAGTTCTACAAGTTGCTGGAATTGGAGATGTTGCTCTAAAATTATCTTCTGGAAGAGTTTTAACATTGACTAAGGTTTTATTTGGTCTAAATATGCATAGGAATTTAATTTCTAGTGCTTTGCTAATGAATGCTGGATTTAAGCAAACCTTTGATGCTAGAAAATTAGTTATTACTAAGAATGGTGCATATATAGCTAAGGCTTTTTGTACTGGGAACATTTTTGTACTTGACATTATGAATGAAATGAATGCTCGTGCTTCTTCTTATATTGTGTGTACTTTGGATAAATGGCATGGTAGATTAGGACATTTGAATGTTAATTCTATCAAACGTCTGAGGCATGCTAATTTGATTCCTGATAACTTAGAAAATGATGTTTCTAAATGTGAAAACTGCGTAGAAGCAAAGCATACTAGAAAACCTTTTTCTTCTCTTGTTAGTAGAAAATCAGAATTGCTTGAGCTTGTTCACTCTGATTTGACTGATTTCAAGAGTATTGTTAGTAGAGGTGGTAAAAACTATTATATTACTTTTGTAGATGACTTTTGTAAATACACAAGAGTTTATCTATTGAGATCTAAGGATGAGGCCTCTGATATGTTTTTGCAATATAAAGCTGAAGTTGAAAATCAACTTGACAGAAAAATTAAGAGGCTAAGATTAGATAGAGGTGGGGAATATGAATCTGATTTTCTAAAATCTTTGTGTTTAAAAGAAGGCATTATACATGAGAAATCAACATCCTATACACCTCAGCAAAACGGTATTGCAGAAAGAAAAAAATCATACTCTTAAGGATATGATGAATGCTATGTTACTAAGTTCAGGTTTACCTGACCAAATGTGGGGGGGGGGGGGGGGGGAGCCATTCTTTAAGCATGTTATATCTTGAATAGAGTACCTCATAAGGGTATTCATGTCACCCCATATGATCTTTGGAAAGGTTATTCACCTAACTTGAGTTATCTAAGAGTTTGGGGGTGTCTTGCTAAGGTAGGTTTGCCTGCTTTTTCAAGAACCAACATTGGACCTAAGACTTGGGATGATGTGTTTGTTGGTTACGCTCATAATAGTGATGCTTATCGATGTTTGACATTTAAATCTGATTCTTTACAATTTGATAGCATGATTGAATCTAGAGATGTTGAATTTTTTGAGAATGTATTTTCTTTTAATAGAAAAGTTGAATATACTTCCTCTAGTAATGCTTTAAGTAAAAGAACTCTTGATGAAGTTCATGATGAACCTCATAGAAGTTAGAGAAAATGATCCGAATCTGATTTCGGCCCTGATTTTATTACTATTACTACATTTCTTGTTGAATGTGATGAGATTAGTCAAGAGTTCATGCATGTTTTTTTAATTGAAGAAGACCTACAAGTTTCTCAAAAGCTATGAAATCTGTAGATGTTGTGTTTTGGAAAGAAGCTATTAATAATGACATTGATTCCATTATGTCTAGCCATACTTAGGAGCTTGTTGATTTGCCTAGAGGCTGCAAAACAATCAGATGCAAGTGGATCCTAAAGAAAAAGCTTAAAGTTGATGGTTCTATAGACAAATTAAAAGCAAGGCTGGTGGCATAAGGATTTTCTCAAAAACATGGAGTAGATTGTTTTGATACTTATGCTCCTATTACTAAAATTGCTACTATTCGAATATTGCTTGCACTTGCTTCTACTCATAAATTAGTCATGCATCAAATGGATGTGAAAACAACATTCTTAAATGGTGATTTGCATGAAGAAATTTACATGATGCAACCTGAAGGTTTTGTTGTGCCTGGTAAGGAGCAAAAAGTATGTAAATTGATTAAATCTCTATATGGCCTTAAACAAGCTCTTAAGCAATGGTTTAAGAAATTTGATGATACTTTGCATGAAAATGGCTTTGTTTCTAATTTTGGAGATACTTGTGTATATTCTAAGATACATGACGGGTATGTCATTATATGTTTATATGTAGATGACATGCTTATTCTAGGTACTTCACTTGAAATTGTTTGTAAAACAAAGGCTTTTATGAATTCTAAATTTGACATGAAGGATCTTGGTGAGGTTGGTGTTATTCTTGGAATGAAAGTGAGAAAATCCGGTTCTATCTTTATTGTGAATCAATATCACTATATCGAAAAGATTCTTAAGAAATTTAGATTTTGGGATGAACCTAGTGTGAGGTCACCATATGACTCTTCTTTACATTTATGTAAGAATAAATGGGTTGCTATAAAACAGTCTGATTATGCTAAGATTATGGGTAGTGTAATGTATTTGATGAATTATACATGACCTGATATAGCTTATGATGTAGTAGCTAGATTGAGTAGATATACTCATAATCCTAATTATGATAATTGGTTAGCACTTGTTCGAATTATGCATTATCTAAAAGGAACTATGGATTGGAATTTGTGTTATTCTGGTTTTTCATGTGTACTTGAAGCATATTGTGATGCTAATTGGGTGTCAGATAATGATGAAGTCATTTCTACTAGTGGTTTTTTATTTACTTTGGGTGGAGGAGCAGTAGCATGGAAGTCTACTAAACAGACTTGCATTGCTCGTTCCACCATGGAATCTGAATTGATTGTTGTTGAGTTGGCAGGACAAGAAGTTGATTGGTTGAGGAATCTGCTTGTTGACATTCCGATGGTTGGAAGACCATGTCCATCTATCTCCATGAGATGTGATTCTCAAGTTGCGATTGCAGTAGCAATGAACGCGGTGTATAACGGGAAGAAAATGCATATACGTATGCAACATAAAGTGATACGCAATTTGATTGAAGCTGGTGTGATATCATTGGAGTTTGTAAGATCAGGGCGGAACCTAGCCGACCCCCTGACAAAAGGACTGTGTGGACGAATGGTCCTGGACACATCAAAGAAAATGGGACTAAAGCCTATTTAAAATTAGATCGTTCTGGATACCCAACCAAGAATTCAAACCTTATTGTGAGTTCTTGGTTCAATGTGGTCAAACAAAGGAATAATTTATGATTTGATGACTAAATGATAGTCCTACGAATGTTGTTAGCTGGAAGGTTGAGATATCTGATCTCTTAATGAACTCATTCCTGTATAGGGGTGTGCAACAACACACACTTGATGAGTCACCTAAACAAGTGTCTAGGTATAAGGTTGTCTAACTAGAAGAATTATGGGAGAACTCACTAGGACACTTGTGATGCATGGTTATATGCTAGGCCTGTAAGTGCATTGTTTTAGTTGCGAAACTCTCAAATTGTTTTTATGTGTTGATTCAAGTCCAAAAGGCATCAACATGTGTAATTACGTTTCTTGTTTTGGTTTTGAAACATGTGGGGGATTGTTGGATTTGTTTCAAAAATTGGGCTTTTGTATTTATCTTTTATCAAGTATGATTTAATGATTATGCTTTGCTGATATAATCTGATAATTATTAATTAAGTAATATTTATTTCAAATCTATTTTACTTCTGAAAAGATTTAGTCAAAGCCAAAATTTTCTCACCTGCTTGTACACGTTGAAGAAGTGGGTATTGTTGAAGAGCATTTTTTGCTAAAATCTATCCTTAGCAGTTATCTTATGTTCTGATAAAAGGAGGAGGACTACTCTTCATTTGCAGTATCGATCAGGAACTATTCTCTTAATGTGTTTTTCAATATAATCTCCCACAAACTGATTTGAGAGTTCCAACTCTTCTGGATTGAGTGCACAATTCAAGGGAGAGCATAGTGAACCGCCTTGGTCAACTTGCACCCGGGTTTAGGCGATCTTTCGCTCAAGTGTAGTAGTTCGTCTATGGCTCCGTGATTTCTGGTTTTTTCATTTTCTGATGTTCTATTTCCAACACTGTTACTTCCATCCTTTTTATAAGATGCTTGATAAGTATATTGGCAATCATCTTACTCTAGGGCATTATCAACAATGAAGCACTAGGTTATTTTGCATCCTAGAGGAGACCATTGGTCTATTTTGATAAGATACTTAATTATGTCAATCATCTTTTTATAGGGCATTGTCAACAGTGAACCACTAGGTTATTTTATTGGGCATGTGTACATGTTCCTTACAAGCCTTAGGCATTGACAAAGAACGCATACGCTTCCATCAATATCTCGCCAATGAGATGGATCACTATGTTGTAGACTGTTAGGATGTTGAGATAGACTTCTCTTATGGCTGGATTGAGTGTGTTGGCATTGCTAACAGTTCATCATATTATTTTCTTGCTAACTCGGTATTTGATCATTTACATGTTCGCCAATCATGAATACAAACTCTATGTTTTACTATTTATATGGAGTTATAAATCAAATTTTAACATGTTCTAATGGCAGTAGAGAATGATGGGCGCCTTTTCTAGTTTTATTTTGGAATTGGAACTTTATGTTCATCCAATATTTTGTTTGCTCCGTAACTTACTATATTTCCATAGTGCCTCTCAGTTGGTTTGGTTGATTGGACAACTTTTAATCTTATTTGGGGTTGTCAAGTCCCTTATTTTTTCAACTTTTCTTATTTTTCTGAGTAAGCTAGTAGTACTATAATCATTGCATTAATGGTATGGTATAATTTCACCACTAAATAGATGTATATAGGAACATAAGTAGATTGTGAAATCCTTGATGCATTGTATGGAAAAAGATTTTTGGTAGAAACTAGAAACACTGTAACTTGCACTTACGGCTTTGTTTTTATCCTTTTTTCAGGAAAAAAAAAACACAGAAGTCCTTGATGCACAAGTGAACTATCCACAACCTCACAAGAGAACGCGCCTCACGCGCCATATCTAAATTCAAGGAAGTGACCGTACTAGGTTACCCACCTTTGGTGGGTAACGACGGCGGCTAGCCCCTCGGCCGACACCATGGCGAAGAGAAAGACAACCCCCAAGGTCAAAGAGAAACTCGGCAACAACCTTCCACCCCCCTCTCCTCCACCTTCACCCACTGTCATTTCTGCAGAAACCATTCGAGCTGTCAATAAGAGAATCCTCAAGGAAAGAGATGAAGCTCCTCTTGGTGCAGCTAATGGAGACAATAGATAAAACCTTGCAGAAGCAACCCAGACTAAGGTCATTGAGAATGATGAACCCATTAGTAGTGGAGGCAATAACTTAGCTGATGCTGAGGCCCTCCCAATAGCTCACCCTGAGACAGGGGAAGCTATCACACTCCCCACTGCAAATGAATCTCCTCAACTCATTCAATGTAACAATACATGCACGGAGTAACACATTCAAAGTGAAAAGCAAAATGTCTGTCCACAAGTGACGACAATAGAGGTAGTAACCAGATCTAGAGGATATAAAACTACCCAGAGAGCCACGTACTCTGAAGCTTTTGCAAGCAACAAACTCATTACAAATGGGAAAAAACTCATGTATGTGGAAGGTATAGTGGATGAAATCATACATTTCACCAAGAAAGATGTTGAAAAAACCATTGCGTAGTGGAAACTTAGCGTTGTAGACACGGTGATAGGACCAAGAGTTAACTTTAACATAATGAAAAGCTTTGTCGCCACCAGATGGACAGAGATCAAAATCCCCAAGGTCATCCTCAACGACTCTGGCACCTTCCTCTTCAAGTTTGAAGAAGAACAGGATCATATATGGGTCCTTGAAAAAGGGCCTTGGCTCATTGGAGGCATCAAACCCCTGGCTCTCACCAGATGGAGTGAAGGAATGAAACTTGAACCATCCTGCTTTGTAACAACTCAAGTCTGGGCTAACCTTCCTGATCTTGACGTTAGATTTTGGAATAAAGAGTTCTTTGGAAAGATGGAGAGTGTCTTACGCAAGCCAGTGTTCATTGACAAAGTCACAGCAAACCAGGAGAGACTCTCATTTGCCAGACTTATTGTGGAGACCAGTGCTTTAGCCCCCTTACACACTGAAATCATATTTCTTGGTGAGGATGGAGAATGAGTGACACAAGCTGTCACCTATGAGTGGGCGCCTGCTCGCTGTGAAAGATGCAAAGTCTTTGGCCATGGCATTGGAGAATGCAATCAGGTCAAGAAAGCAGCTCGTCCAACACCCAAAACCAATCACTCATATAGGCAGTTATGGGTACAAAAAGGGCATCAAGGAAATCTACCACCTAAGACACAATAGCCTGAGCAAGGCCAATGCTCCAATCCCATTCAAGACAATTCTTGCTCTACACAAAGGCAATCACAAAGGCAAGGCCCATTTGCCCAAGATCATTGGCAACAACCTACTAAATTTGCAAAGAAGCTTGTTGATAAAGGCAAAGATGCAATGACTGAAGATGGAAGACATAAGGACCAACTATTAGATTCAAAGCTTTGAGTAGGAACCAGGAAAACATTGAGGAAACATGCAAAGGTGTGGACACTGATGCTATCTACCTCAATGAATAAGCTTACTTTGGCCAGTTGGAACATCAAGGGCCTCAACAACCCCACTAGCCATACTTTTGCTGAACAGTTTGTCAAGAATTACAAGATTGATTTTCTAGCCATTTTGGAGACCAGAGTGATAGAACACAAAGATGAAGTTATTGCAAAAAACTGCTCAAAGGCTAGAATAAAATCACAACATTAATGGTATTAATGGTAGAATCTGGATATTTTGGAACAAGAATATCTCCCTTGATTCTTTTTTACTTGAAACATCACAAGTATTACATTGTAAGATCTCTTCACCCCTTATACCTACTGCTATCAACGTCTCCTTTGTTTATGCCTCTAATAACATACAAAAAAAAGTTGATCTTTAGCACTCCTTGAAAGGCTCTGCTCTGTTACTTTTTGGGCTACCCTGGGTAGCTATGGGTGATTTCAACACCATAGCTGATCCTGGTGAGAAATTCTCTAAACAAAAAAAACCATAATCAGTTGACTCCTGACTTGAAGAACTACATGATCAAACTTGGTCTTTTTGATATCCCTGCCTCGGGTGCCTTCTTCACTTGGTCCAATAATCACACTAATGACACTCTTATCCAATGCAAGTTGGACAAAATCATTGCCAATCAGGATTGGATGGATGTCTTTCCCAATTTCTCTTCATACTTTGCCAACAAGGAATTCTCAAATCACTTCCCTGCAATTTTGACTATCCCCAGTGACACCCCTGCAATCAAGAGAAGCTTCAGATATTGCAATGCTTGGTCATTGCATCCATATTATCACAACATTGTCTCTATAATTTGGAGAAAGAAGCCCAATGGTGTCTGTATGTACAAACTTTGCACCAAACTAAAAATGCTTAAAGCTCCTCTCAGAAAGCTCCATACCAAGTCCATTGATGCTGATGAAGCCAACATCAAGGACCTTCACAAGCTTCTCACCAACATTCAAGATGAGCTGCAAAATAAGCCCCAAGATAGAGGTTTATTACAAGATGAATCAAATACTCTATGCTCAGTTAGACAAGTTATCAAGATCAGGAATTGCAAGCTCCAACAAAATGCCAAGTTGCATTGGCTTAAATTTCAAGATCAGTATAGCTCTTACTTATACAATCACATCAAGATCAGAAGGGCTAGGAATTCCATTACAGCCTTGACAAATGATAATGGTGATAGAATCACTGATCCTCGGAAGATCAAATAGACCATTATCAAACACTTTCAGGAGTGGTATGGTGTGGATAATCCTCACCAGTCTTGTGACCCCTTATTGTTTGATGCATGGCCCACTCATATCATACTGATCAAGTTAATATGGTCAAGCCTTTCTCTAGGGAGGAAATCAAGGCTGTATTGTTTGATATTGGGAATAACAAAGTACCTAGACCTGATGGTTTTGGTGCTCAATTCTTCAAAGACTCTTGGTGTATTGTGGGAAATGATTTCACTGATGCTATTTTGGACTTCTTTGATAAAGGAAGACTCCTCAAAGAGACTAACTGCTCAACTATCTCCTTGATCTCTAATTAAAGTTGAACAACCGAGCTCTATACATGACTACAGACCCATTGCCTGCTGCTCTGTCATCTACAAAACAATCACCAAGCTTCTTGTTAGCAGACTAGTACTTGTGCTCCCCAAAATTATTGATCAAAATCAAGGAGCATTCATCAAAGGCAGATCAATTCGACACAATATTATAGTCTGCCAAGAACTGGTTTAGGGGTATTCAAGGAAATATACTAGCCCAAGATGTTCCATCAAAATTGATCTCAAGAAGGCATATGACACTGTCAATTGGAATTTCCTTTTTCAAGTCCTTCAGGGCTTTGGTTTGCACCAGAAAATGATCCTTTGGATCAAGGAATGCATCACTACTAGTTCCTTCACTATCAACATTGGTGGTGAGCTTACAAGATTCATCAAAGGCAAAAGGCGCCTCAAGCAAGGTGATCCCTTTTCCCCCTATCTTTTTGTTCTTATCATGGAGTATCTGAGCAGAGCTTTCAAAATTTTGAGCAAAGACAAGAACTTCAAGTTCCACCCACACTGCAGAAGGCCTGGCATCACACACCTATGCTTTGCACATGACATGTTCATCTTTACTCATGGCAATGCACAAATCATCAACCTTCTTAAGAATTCTCTAGATGACTTCTATGCCAAATTTGGCATGTCCATCAACTCTCACAAGTCCAAACTCTTATTTGCTGTAGTTGACAACAACACATGCAAAGAATTAAAATCCATTCTTAATATGGAGAAGGGTGAACTCCCAGTCACCTATCTAGGTGTCCCTCTATGCAGTAAGAAAGCAGGTGGCCAGGATTATAGCCCCCTTATTGCCAAAACTGTCTCCAAAGTCTCCTCTTGGGCCACCAGAAAACTCTCCTATGCAGGAAGGCTCCAACTTGTGCAAGCAGTTCTTTATGGAGTTAAAAATTATTGGAGTAAAATTTTCATCATCCCTAAGAAAATTATCAAAAAGATCACTGATGCCATGAGAAACTTCATTTGGAGTGGTGGAAATGAAAGTCACAAGGCTCCAATTGCCTGGAGTAATGTGCGTAGGCCAAGAGAGGAAGGTGGACATGGGCTCAATGAGATCCTATCTTGGAACAAAGCATCTATGTCTGATCTCATCTATGACATGCTCAGACAATCCAACTCAATCTGGCATTCATGGGCAAATATCATCTTACTGAGAAATAGCAATTTTCAGAACATTAGGGGAAAAAAAGCACAGACAGTGCTATCTGGAGCTCCCTCATCAATTTGCGCGATGAAATCTTGGTGAAACTCACAAGCAATACTACTCACATGCCAATCATCTTGACACACAAAGGCAAGTATGATAGCAAAACCATGTATGATGCCTTCAGAAGCACAGGGGATACATCAACTTGGAACAATTGGATCTGGGGAAACTCATCACTCTAAGAGTTTTCTTTCTCACCTGGTTGATTATTAGAGGAGTAATCAAGATCAAAGACAAACTACTTCGTATGGGCATCTCTAGTAATGACAACTTTCCATTGTGTTCAACTGCTGCAGAAACCAGTGAACATCTTTGGTTCAACTGTTAGTTCACCAAAACAGTTTTCTAGAAGATGTTCAACTGGGCCAAGATAGGCATAAGGAATTCTAACATCAATGACTGCCTCCGGAGCTTGGAAAGATTGAAGGGGAAACGGAGATTCAAATTCAACCTCTGGATGTGATGCACAACTGCAACCATCTACTATACCTGGAGATGTAGCAAGTTAAAAGTGTTCCAAGAAAGCAGTATTAGTGCCACTAACTGCTCTATGATGATCATTAATCACACTAGAAATTGTGTGTTGTCTAGATGGAAAAAAGAGGATTTGGAGACTAGGAGATGGCTTGAGTGGAGATAGATGATCTTCTATGTAATACTTAGTTTTCACTAGGTGTTGCTTCTTTTTGTCCCTTTCATTTTCATTGTAAGTTGTTTGGTTCTAATTACCTTGAATGAAATTAATATTTCACTTAAAATAAAAAAACTATCCAGAACCCAGGGAAGTATAGGTAGAGCATTATTGTCCTATATGTTTACATTTACCCATGCTTCCTCATCTGGTAACTCAGTTCATAATGTTGTGTTGTTATTTGATTGATTATCATGCTTGCAACCTTTGTCTTCTTGTTAATATCTCAAAAACTTGTTATTGCCCCCGTGAGTAACGAGTTGGGCCTTGCGTTCAAACGTACTTAACAAGGATATGGTTGTTCAAGCATTAATGGTAGAGTACAAGGATACATTTTCATCTTTCACTATTTCAGTATGTGTATTATTTGGGGTTTTTTGTTTGCTTGTTTTCTTTCAAAGTGTCTATTTTCTAATTTATTTGCTCATGCTTGCTTGTCTTGTCCGCCAATTTTTAGTGCATGAGGACATCACAAACATACGAAAATAAATCTCAGTTTCCTTGACATTTATCTCACTGATTTATGTAACATTGTATTTTACGGGTTGAAAATACCTTTTGATCTCCAGAGAACTAGAATTTGGAGGTCATAGTTGTTTGTAAATAATATCATATGCAACACTTACCAATGTTATAGTTATGTTTGTATGTTTGTTGGTTTTTCCCCTTCCTTTCAAGGGTGGGGTTTCAATTTAAAACTAAGATAAATAGAAGTCATTTAATCTCATATGTAATTCCTATTTTGTACAGGCTATGGGTGAAGTAGAAGTTATGAAAATGAAGGCTAATTTGGAATCAAAGGGTGAGGTTGACTTCTTTGTTTGCACCCTTGGGGAAAATGTAACCATGACGAAGAACATGGTGACAATATCTAAGGAGATTCAGAAGGTTCATCAAAGGGTCTTCACTCCATCAATCATTGAGCCATCCTTTGGTATCGGGTGGATAATATATTGCATGTACGAGCATTATTTCTACACAAGACCAAGTAACGCAGGAGATGAACAACTAAATGTTTTTCGCTTCCCTCCACCTGTAGCTCCTACTAAATGTTATGTGTTACCCTTGGTTAAAAACCAATAATATGAGGCAATTTCTCGGCAGATTATCAAGTCTCTGGCAGTTGCTGGTATTTCATACATAATTGATATAACAAGTAATCGCAAAGTTATGGGAAATCCCTTCATTAAACTTTCGCTTATATGCTTTGTGCATGATTCGTCTTATATGTATATGTATATACGTTGTTATGGCTTCAGGCACCTCAGTAGGTAAGCGGTATGCAAGAACTGATGAAATTGGGGTGCCCTTTGCCATCACTGTGGATTCTGTAGGGATTTAGATGCTTTAAGCAAAATTTCAAAAAATAGTTTTCTAACATCTAACTTAGGATATCATGCATAGACTTGATACAAACCACATATGAAAGAGTAACATACATTTTTATGTAAAACTTGTTTTCGAGATCACCCTGGAGAATAGAGCCTCAATTGTGACTCCTCTACTTAGTCCACACGAGTACTGTACTAGATCGCCTTGTCTTCGTTTGCTAGAACGAATGAACGAGAAAAAACAAACAAACTACCTTTGTTGATGTACGACCGTGAGGGTCGAAAGGAGACTTCGGTTCTTACAGCAAAGCCACACCATTCACTTTGTAATCCAATTCTCACGTAAGGAATTCTATTCCTTTTTGTATGTTTGAAAGTAGGATATATATATAAATTATATATGTTATCTTATCTTATAAGATAAATCTCCTTTTAACTAGAAGGAGATATTTATGGTTGATATAATATCTTATATTTCCTAAAGATAACTTTCCTTATGTCATCAAGTAAATAGATAACACTTTATTATTACTTGATGAATAATCCATTCTTCCAACAATATACACTGACCGAAATTCCCAGTCCTACAATGGGCCTCGGTTTGCTTTGATCTATCTTAATTACTCTATTGTGTGTGACCTTATAGGACCCGAATAAAGTAGCAATGGGCCAAATCTAATTTATCTCATAAGCCATAGTTTTCTTCTAACAAAGCACTTATACTACCTAAAATATGTAGATTATTAATCTCCATTATAATCATATTCTATTATTAGTAATTGTCATCTTAATTAAAGGACACATATTCCTTCAATCTCCCATTTGTCCTTAAACAAGTGTGCAATATCAATTCCTTTGTCACTTAGTGTCTAATTTGATGATATGATGACATCTTATGTAATCTATATCAATATTCAAATTGTTTCTTGAACTCCGAGCTTGAACTGTCAAAACAAATGATTACTATTAATCCATTTGAGCACGGCCATGCATTTTTAATTCTTACTCTTCAAGTGGCCATGACACCATTCCTATCCACATATATACAGATATATAAATAGGAGGACTTCTCCACTCTTGTGTGACTATATCTCCCACTCAATTTTCAGCAATCTCGATCACTGCCTTTATAGCCGCCTTTTACGCAACGGTGTTTGACAATGTCAAAGACTACCAATCACCAAGTAAGAGGTATATCGCACTCATGTCTGAGGAATCTACTAATCATAGCTTAACTTAAAATTCTACAACTCATTTGCAGAATCTTAAGGTAGGTATGCCTAACATGTATCCACCATACATGTCCATGTAATTGATTAGACATCTCCATGTCCCTATAACCCGTGAAACTTGATTCTATCAATTAACTTACATAATAGCATGTATTGTGTCATTTATGTCAAATTTAATGACTTAGACTACGGATAACTCATAATTCATAATAGCAATTCACTTAATAGGGTTTCATCCACCATAACTTCTATGATGATCCTATTTGGTAATTATAAATTATTAGGACATTTTACTTAATTCTAAACCACAATTAAATAATAATGAAACTTTATTTCAACAACAAACATGATGCAATATTTTAATAATCATGAAATCAACATCCATAATCTCAAAATAATACAATCTCAAATCCATTCTCCAATGTGCTTGAGTCCCTTAGCCCTAGTGACTGTCATGCTTGGGATTAGGTATAGGTTTAGTTAACAGATCTGCAATGTTGTCATCCGTATGTATTTTGCAAAACTTCACATCTCCTTAACGACTAACTCATCATCTCCTCCATACACCAAGAGATCATCTTTAGTGCTTCTTAAGTACTTTAGGATGTTCTTAGTTGTATTTCAGTGTGCTTCACCTAGACTCGAATGGTATCTGCCACACACGCTCAAAGCGAATGCAACATCCGGGCGAGTACAAACCATGGCATACATGATGGATACTACTACAGATGCATAAGGAATCCTACTCATTCTCTCTAGCTCAACAGGTGTCATTGGGCACTGCTTCTTGCTGAGATGTAAGCCATGCTGCATAGGCAAGAATCCCATCTTGGAATTCTTCATATTGAACCTATCAAGGACCTTATCCACATAAGTTACTTGACTTAGTCCAATAAGTCTCTTAGACCTATCTCTATAGATATTGATGCCTAATATGTACTCGGTCTCTCCTAAGTCCCTCATTGAGAAATTCTTCTTAAGCTAGTCCTTAACGGACTCCAGCATAGGAATTTCGTTTCTAATGAGTAGTATGTCATCCACATACAAGACCAAGAAGACCAATTTGCTCCCACTACACTTTTTGTAAAGACAAGGTTCTTCTTCACATCTGATGAAGTCAAACTGTTTGACCACTTCATCAAATCGAAGGTTCTAACTCCTTGATGTTTGGTTAAGTCCATAAATGCACTTCTTAAGCTTGCATACTTTCCTAGGATTCTAAGGATCCTCAAAACCCTCAGGTTGTGTCATGTACACATCCTCTTCTAAATATCCATTTAGAAAAGCGGTTTTGACATTCATTTGTCAAATCTCATAATCATAATGAGTTGTAATTGCTAGGAGTATCTGAATGGATCTAATCATGACGAATGGATAGAAGGTTTCATCATAGTCAGTACCATGAATCTGTTTAAAGCCTTTTGCAACCAGTCTCGCTTTGAAAACTATTACGTTTCCATCCTTGTTTGTTTTGAGTTTGTAAATCCATTTGCACCATATGGGTACTACCCCATCTGGAAAATCTATAAAGTCCTATACACGATTCTCACACATGGAATCCATTTCAGACATCATGGCAATACGCCATTTCTCGTAGTCTGGACTCGCCACAACTTGCTTGTATATAGTAGGCTCATCGCTTTCTAAAAGCAGGATGTCCAAACTCGCAGTCATTATGAAATCAAAGTATCTCTTTGGTTGCACTTTGGGCCTATCTGATATACGTGTGGGATGAACAACAGGAGGTTATGCCACAACATTTTGTGGACCCTTGATAGGCAATTAGTCGTGTATACCAAACAAAGAAACCTTAAACACCCAACTAATGTATTATGGTAAGTAAGGGTCGAACCCACAGAGAATCAAGCTATCTATCATGTTTGCAGAAATTGTTTATCAATAGTAACAAAGGGGTTTTTTGATTGGTTTGTTCTAAACTATGAAATTAACTAACATAATTAATGATGATGTAAACATATATTGATAAAAGTACTCAGCCAGACAGATATCCATACTTCAGATTGATTGGTTGATCTTTGATTATCTCTAGTTCTTAGACCAGTGAATGTTCCTATTCCTTTTCTTAAGTTATCAATAGGACAACCAGACCTTGATAATACTAATTATCAAACAACTAGGAAACTATCCATATTCAATTCAATAGCAGTAGGAAGTTCAGGAATTTCAGCAGATACATGCAACATAAAACAACCAGTTTTACTTAGCACGCAATCAATTCTCTTCTATAATAAACTATTCCAACCAGTTCTAGAATATCGTAGTTTCTACTATGAATTAGGTATTTCAACCAGAAACAGTCTAACTCTAGCATAAGAATATTACTAATGACCACTAGTTGATAGGCTAGTATAATCAGTAAAACTCAAAGGGATGAAGCACAAGAGAATCGATAACATTCAAAGGAATAAAATAAGAGTTATAATCTCACAACCAATTCAAACGAAGGCTTCAATCGTCTGACTAAGCAAAGAAAACTTAGTTCTTCATGGTCTTGCAAAAACTTCAAAAAAACTCTAAAACGCCGTTCTGAAAATATGCTAGAATGAATGATAATAAAAACCTAAAGAGACTTAGTACTTATAACCTAAGTAAACCTTCTAAAATAATAATATCTGAAATAACAATTATAAAATAAAGAAAATAAAAAAATCCTCCGCGTTGTCTCTAATCGTCAAGGCCGCGACTGCGGCATCCTGACCGCGCTCGCGACTTGCACTTCGTAGCACTCCAGCAAATCCTTCAATAGCCGCGACCGCGGCACTCCAAATCGCGCCCACGGTTTTGCCTTCTCCGCTTCTTGACGAACTTTTTCTATGTCGCGCCTTGCTCTCCTAGCCGTGGTTGCGGCTTCCTCCTTAGCTCCTACACTTTACTAAAATTAGCTCTTTCACCACTTCTTCTCTACTACTCCATCATCCTAATTTATCTCCTAAACCCATATAGATGGTACCTAATAACCTAGTAACAAGTCTTAATTACACACTACAAAGTAGAGCGTATCAAATTCCCCCATGCTTAAACCTTGCTCGTCCTCGAGTAAGCTAATAGAAACCTACTCCTCCAATGAAATACCCAAGGTCTCAGGAAGCACATCAAAACTCTCCAATAAGAACCGCACCTACTCATGAATCACCATAGCACCAACACAGAAACACAGCACACTAGCCTTAAGGGAAAGCAGAGTACTTCCCCCAAGCTTAACCCGAACTCTAGTATGTGAATGAAAATATCTAATCCTAGCTCCTGGCTATCTTCTTATAACTCCCAAAGTGACCTACCCGAAACCTCCTTATAACTCCACCACTTATGTCGCCACACCAAAATGAATGAATCCTAATAATCACTCCTCTTTTTTCACTCATTTTGCCTAGGCGCCCTTTTGGGTTTTCACCTAGCCACTCATTTCATTTTTCACAGATGAGCTCACCAACCCTCACAACACTCTTCAGCCTCTTATTACCCCAGCCTAGTGTTGGTCCGGGCCCCTGAATTTTGCCGAAACCGCCCTTTCGGGTTTTCAGCTTAGCCAAGAGTTTCTGTTTTTTTAAAACAGTAGTACAGACGACCAACAAGTATAACTCCTTCCCCCATTCTTAAATATTGCATTGTCCTCAATGTAATAACATACGAAAAATGAAACTCTAGGGGGAAAGAAAGATACCCACTAGCGATGCCGATGTGGTATGTGTCTCAGATGTTGTGGCAGGCGTGGCGGTGGAAAATCATGGGGACAAGAGTCTCTAGTGCCATGGTGGGAGGCAATGAAATCAAGATCACTGGTTGTCGGTCCCCTACATGCCTCCCACCTGTGTGAAGCAAAGGCGTCCCAATGTTGGCTGTAAGAGCACTACACCAACGACTGATCTCGGAGCATCTGTACGTCTTCATCAAGCTCAGCAATCCACTCCCTATACTGTCTATCTGGGTTTGCAGGACAACTCGAAGTGATTGCCGCACTGTGTCAGCGGTCTCATACTATCTCTCTAGCTCGAATGTATATCAGTCGGTGTCGCTGGAATCTCCTCCTCATCAGCTACATCAGCTGCATCATCTGTTACCATTAAAATCTCGAGCTACATCTCATCATCATCATCATCTACATCATCCTCATCCCCAGTAACCAAATAAAACAGCCGCAAAACCAAAGGAAAAAGGGGCGGCGGCGGTTGCGACATCAACCAAAATTTTTTATGTGCAGACGCAGGGCCGCGATCGCGTTTTCACCCGCGCTTTTTTTTCGATTTTTTATTTTTATTTTTTTTCGAACAGCTCCAAACCGCACAGGTTGTGCATTTTACCACATAGGTTGTGCGGTGCTCTCGGTAAATCTGCAAAATTAAAAGAAATTGAACAGGAAAATAGAGCAACGTCTTTGGCTTCACGTACAAGGAAGGCCGCAATCGCGGTTTTTTAGCCGCGGTCACGACTTTGCCTTGAAAGCGACTTTCCTGCATGTTAGTCTAAAAACGCAACAAAAGAATAATAGAAGGAGAGGAAAACAAATGACAAGAAAACAAACTTCATACCTCGGGTTGCCTCCCGAGAAGCACCTTGGTTAATGTTGTGGCTCGACATAGTGCCGTGCAGATCAACTTAAGTTATCACATCAACAGGTTTAATAGAATCATTATCAGGAGGGTGTTTCTTAGCATCATAGATGTTGTATTCTACCCTTTCACCATCAAATTCCATAGTAAGTGAACCACTACTTACATCAATTTTAGTGTTGGCAGTTTTAAGAAACGTCTTTCCTAACATAACAGGGCCTGCATGTTTGTCATGTCCCATATCCATCACAAAGAAATCAGCAGGAAAAATCAAATTTTCAACCTTCACAAGGACGTCCTCTACTACTCCTTTCGGATACACATTAGACAATCCTAGAAAGTGTTCGCTCAATTTCTGTATCAAGATCTAAGATTGGAGAATTAGTAGCACGGGTGTGAACCATAAGACAGGTCCACACAACAGTTGGTAAACAATCACACACAAACAAGAAAATAATAAAACTTAGATTCCCCGACAACGACGCCAAATTTGATAGGCAATTAGTCATGTGTACCTAACAAAGAAGCCTTAAACACGCAACTAATGTAGTCTAGTAAGTAAGGGTCGAACCCACAGAAAATCAAGCTATCTATCATGTTTGCAGAAATTGTTTATCAATAGTAACAAAGGGGTTTTTTGATTGGTTTGGTCTAAACTATGAAATTAACTAACAGAATTAATGATGATGTAAACAAATATTGATAAAAGTACTCAACCAAACAGATATCCACACTTCAGATTGATTGGTTGATCCTTGATTATCTCTAGTTCTTTAGACTAGTGAATGTTCATATTCATTTTCTTAAGTTATTAACAGGACAATCATACCCTGATAATACTAACTATCAAACAACCAGGAAATTATCCAGATTCAATTCAATAGCAGCAGGAAGTTCAAGAATCTTAGCAAATACATGCAACATAAAACAACCAGTTTTAATTAGCACGCAATCAATTCTCTTCTACAATAAACTATTCCAACCAGTTCTAGAATATCATAGTTGCTACTCTGAGTTAGGTATTTCAACCAGAAACAGTCTAACTCTAGCATAAGAATATTACTAATGACCACTAGTTGATCAGGCTAGTATAATCAGTAAAACTCAAAGGGATGAAGCACAAGAGAATCGATAACATTCAAAGGAATAAAATAAGAGTTATAATCTCACAACCAATTCAAACGAAGGCTTCAATCGTCTGACTAAGCAAAGGAAACTTAGTTCTTCATGGTCTTGCAAAAACTCTAAAAACTCTAAAAGGACGTTCTGAAAATATGCTAGAATGAATGATAATAAAAACCTAAAGAGACTAAATACTTATAACCTAAGTAAATCTTCTAAAATAGTAATATCCAAAATAACAAATTATAAAATAAAGAAAATAAGAAAATAAAGTAAACAAGGAAATCTGCGTCGAAATCCTCCGCGTCATCTCTGATCGTCAAGGCCACGCCCGCGGCGTCCTAACTGCGCCCACGGCTTGCACTTCGTAGCACTCCAGCAAATCCTTCAATAGCCGTGACCGCGACACTCCAAATTGCGCCCACGGTTTTGCCTTCTCCGCTTCTTGACGAACTCTTTCTATGCCGCGCCTTGCTCTCCTAGCCATGGTTGCGGCTTCCTCCTTAGCTCCTACACTTCACTAAAATTAGCTCTTTTACTATTTCTTCTCTACTACTTCATCATCCTAAATTATCTCCTAAACCCATACAGATGGTACCTAATAACCTAGTAATAGCTCCTAGTTACGCACTACAAAGTAAAGCGTATCAACCCTCATTGGAATCAGATTCCGGAGAAACGATAGGAAAGGGGTCTTGCGACTCCACTACCTCCGGTGTATGAGTTCTCTCTCCTTGCGGGATCAGGTCCTCAAATACCGTTGTCTCTGACATAGAGTAATCCATGTCATCTTGTTGCTCAGTTTGTTGCTCTTCTCAAACTTCTTCCAGATCAACATTTCTCCCACTTGACTTTTTGAAAACAAATTCTTTTTCCATAAAGAAAATATCCCTAGCAACAAACATTTTGTGCTCACTGGGATTATAGATGTATTATCCTTTAGTTTCCTTAAGATACCCTACAAAGAAGCACTTATTTGATTTAGGTGCTAGTAAACGTTTTACATAAGCTTCACATCCATAGATCTTTAATAAACATAAAGTTAGAATTCTTCCAGTTCATAACTCATATGGTGTCTTATCTATAACTTTGGACGGAGTCCTGTTTAGTGTGAACACTGCAGTTGTGAGAGCATATCCCTAGAAAGATATTGAAAGACCAGCATAACTCATCATAGATCGAACCATGTCCAACAAGGTCCTATTCCTCCTTTCAGACACACCATTCAATTGTGGTATTCCAGGTGGAGTTAGTTGTGAGATGATCCAACAAATTATATGGTGTCTTATCTACAACTTTGGACGGAGTCCTGTTTAGTGTGAACATTGTAGTTGTGAGAGCATATCCCCAGAAAGATATTGAAAGATCAGCAGAACTCATCATAGATCGAACCATGTCCAACAAGGTCCTATTCCTCTTTTCAGACACACCATTCAATTGTGGTGTTCCAGGTGGAGTTAATTGTGAGATGATCCAACAACTTATTTTAATGATGATCAAATTCTTGACTCAAATATTCACCACCACGATCAGATCATAGTGCTTTAATTTTCTTGCCAAGTTGGTTTTCAACTTCATTTCGAAACTCTTTGAACTTTTCAAATGATTCAGACTTATGTTTCATTAAGTATATGTATCCATATCTACTTAAATCATCAGTAAAGGTTATGAAGCATATGTAACCACATCTAGCTTTTGTGCTCATTGGTTCATATACATCCGTATGTATTAGGGCCAAAAGCTCAGTTGCCATTTCACCCACTCCAGTAAAAGGTGACTTTGTCATCTTTCCCATTAGGCAAGATTCAAATGATTCACAATCAAATGAGGTTAGAAGTCCATCCTTTTGGAGCTTCTTCATGCGATTTAGGCTAATGTGACCTAAACGACAGTGCCATAGATAAGTGCTGCTACAATCATTTGATTTTTGCTTTTTGGTGTTTATGTTATAGATGTTGGATCCTTGATCCACAATATAGAGTCCATTACTCAGTATGGCATCGACATAAAAGATGTTATCTTTGAAAATAGAAAAAAGCTGACCTTTAAGAGTAAAATCATAGCCTTATAAATCCAAAACACAAGTCGCAATCATGTTTCTAGTAATAGACTGGACAAAATAACAATTATTAAGTTCTAATACTAAACCAGAAGGTAAAGGTAAACTATAATCTCCAATGGCAAGTGTAGCAACCCTTGCTCCATTTCCAATGCGTAGGTCTACCTCTCCTTTAGCTAAACTTCTACTTCTTCTTAGTCCCTGCACATTCGAAATAATGTGAGAACCACAGCCTAAGTCCAGTACCTGAAGCTTTACTTGTTAGGACTTCTATAACATTTGTACCTAAATTGGAACTCACAGTTCCATTCTTTTTATCTTCCAGGTATTTCGGGTAGTTTCTCTTCCAATGACCCTTGGCATGGCAGTAGAAACTGATGAGTCTCGGTGATTGACCACCAAGGCGCCCAAGCGTTAATACCACGACACTCAAGCATCAAACATGCTTCAATTCCAAGGAATTTATGTGCACATCTATATCCAAGTCTCTAAGGCTTTTATCCTCTTTGTATTTTTGGTTATTTAGTTTCTTTAGTCTAGTCTTGCCTTAATGACTGTGAAGAGCCATTTGCACATGGGCTTCAACTCACTAAGGCCCATTAGAAGCTTTCCCTTATTGTCTTGATGCCTAGACTATTTAAAGTCATCTTTGGCTTCCTTGTTCATTTGGTTGAAGATTATAGAAGTGGAATATTTCCCTTAGGTTGAGTATATCTCCCTAAGGCCTCCACTTACTTCTATCAACCCCAAGCATTCAAAGCTCTCCTTCTTCCACTCAATCTCATCTACTCTCAAGAAAATTCACTCAAATCTTTGGATCCAAGTTTGACTAAGCCAAGGAACCTCTAAATGAGGTTCCCTTGGCCTTGTAGCCGAGAGCCGCCGTCTCCCCCTTGTCCGCCGCCGGTTGTGTTCACCCTCGGCAGCCCCTCGGCGCCTCCACTGTCCCTCGGCCCAAGCCACCTCTCAAGCTCTATTTGAAGATCCAACAAGCATAGAGAGGAGAAGAAGGCAAGCTTGGACACAATCTAGCATTCATTGGGAAGAAAGGTCCTATTGGTGACCTTGATTCTCATCAATTGGTATCCAAGCTTAGTGTTTCTCTTAGTTGCCTTGTTCGTCCCTCCCAAACCCACCCTCAAAACCACAAAAAATTAGCTTTTCGCCGCCCACCACCACCACCGGCGACCGGACCATCGCTTCTGCCACCTTGCTGCCATCCACCACCACCCTATAGCCACCATCATCATCCCCTTATGCCAGCCACGTGCATTTACCCCTTGCTTGCTCCTTTTTTGAATCCTTAAGTATTGCATGTGACTTGACCCATTTGGAAGGGACCACTTCCACTTTCCCTCTTTTGCTTTTTGGCTCATTTAGCCTATTTAGCTAAGAGACAAACTTGTGCTTGGCTGATTTGTTTGATGAAAGAGAGGTAGGAAGCTTCCTTTGTGGGCCTCAAAGTTATGGTAGAAACTTAAGTGGCAAGAAGACAACCTTCCTTTTCTTCTTGTCTCACTCCTTGTCCCACCCCAAAAAGGGACTTGGCAAGTCACAAATAGACATCACCCCTTGTTGCCACCACTCTCCATTTCCAACATTATTTTTTGTGGCCCCATGCCTTTCTTATTCTCCATGCACCTTGTAATTTCGGCCACCACTCCCATTGCATTAAAAAGAGCCTAAGGAAAGTCAAGAGGCCAAGAAAAGGAAAAAGGCCTAAATTCAAAAAAAAAAAAAAACACAAAAATTAACACAAAAAGAAAAAGCAAAGAGGAGTGGGTTGTTAGCCTTTTTTCTTCTTTTCTTGTTGGTTGGGCTAAAACATTTTGGTGGGATCTCTCACCCTCACTTGGAAACTTGGGCCCCTAAGCCCATCCCTCCATGTTCCTCTAGTCTCTTGCCACTACACTTCAACTCTCCTTGGACCCATAAGGGGCCGAATTGCTCTCTTGCTTTAACTCATCATCCTAAGTTTCAAGGTTGGCTTATACTTCTTAGCTTAAATGATACAATTGGCATTGGTTTGAAAGTGCCTCGGGCCGCTCCCAAGTTTCACGTCACATGCATTTACCCGCCTAGCCCTTTTGCTTGAGCCTTTATCCATTGCTTGTATTTGCTTGTCCTAGGCCTAACTTGTCCCTTGACATGAGCCTTGATTGTTGCATTACTTGATTGCCTAGGTTTAGCTTGCTCCCTCCTTATTAGTATGAATTGCTTTGATTACTTGGGACTCTTTACTTGCTTTGCCTATTGCTTGTGCTAGGTGAGTTCCCATGGCTGAGCCATATTGGCCTTATCCCGCTCGGCCGCCTCCGGGCCGACGCCCACGATGCCACGCTCGTGACCCCATGCCCTTGTATGGAGGCCCTCATCCACGCGCAGTCCCTAGGCCTGTTGTCGTCTATGAGGGCAGTCACCACTATGCTCCACGTTTCACCAAGTTCGACATGGAGTCTTTTGGAGACTACGAAGAGGAAGGAGCCTATGAAGGATATGAAGAGCCCTTTGAAGAGGAGGCTCGGCGGATGTGAGCCACCGAGGATATGATCGCGCCCAAAGCCAGCCCCGACGCCCGCTCGACCGCCATGACCCAGGCTGGCTGCCGCCTCCCCGCGCCAACTGTCGCGCCGAAGGCCATGACCCGGGGTGGTTGCCGCTAATACCTTGCCCCGAGTCGATTTTCATGCGGCTTGCCGAGGAGAGCCGCGCCAAGGAGGTTGTCGCCCACCGTGAGGAGGCCACCGACGAGGCCTTACACGCCGCCCTCCGCCGAGATAAGGAGATTACCAAGGCCACCGACGCCCGGATGAGCACCGCTTAGCTGAGATTGCCGAGTCCGAGCACAGCCGCGAGAAGGAGGCCCGCACCGATGCTCGGTTGGCCGTCATTGAGCACCGCATGGTCAACTTCTCCACCGCTTCCCCGTCGCCCACGCCGGTTGTGGCACCGCCTACCGCACCCCCTCCAGCTCCGGCCTCGGCGCCCACACCAGCCCCGGTGCTCGCTCCCTTGCCGACCTCGATAGTCGCGCCACCTTCGGCCTCAAAGCCCGTGTCTCCACCGCCTCCGGTGTTAGATCGTGACCATACACATGGGAAGGAAATTGTGGAGCATTCTCTGTTTGGTGTCGAGCACAAGACGAGCCAAGACAAGATCGCCGACACCTTGTCTAGGAGGTATGAATTTCCTTCTCTTTGTCATGATCACATTTTGGAGTTTGCACTTACTATATCATTACATGCTCATGACCCCTCCTCTAGCCCTACCCTAGCCGAGTATGCCACTTTGGAGGACCTTGCGGGCTATTATTGGGATGATGATTTCCTTATCCGAGCGGGTGAGCATTGTGGCCTTAGGGCCTCCTCTAGGAATTTGTTGATTACGGATGACCATGAGAACTGTAGGGAATTTGGGAATACAACACACATTGCTACATTTGAGGATAATGTCTTTTGGCCTACACTTGCTCCACTTTTGCCTAGGTCCCAGCCTCCTGGTCCTCACACACCCCTATCTTTTCCACCCACCCCTTGGGAAGACTTAGGCATAATCTTTCTAACCGGATTGCCTACGCTTAAAAAGGGGAGGGATTCTATTTGTGTGTTACGCGACCACCTCCCTACGAGGGATCATGGCATCCCTTGTGGCACTTTACACCTTGCACTCGAGCTAGATACCCTTACCTTTGACCCCGGGGTAATCTTACATGAAATCCCTCATGATATTTTGTTGGCTTGGGATCCTAGGTATGTGGGTCGTTTTTGGAGGATGTTGTGGCTAAAATTTGGAAAGAGCGTTACCTTTGACACTAGTAGCCACCTCCACCCCGGTACCTTGCTTAGAGCCATTCATAGGGACCCACCGCACCGTTGGTTGACCTTTCTGTTGCTTGTTGAGTTTGCTTGTCCTAGGACATTGGCGAACATGCCTCCACCGTTTGCACGGATTCCAGCCCAGCGCCGCTCCAAACCTCGCCCATACGGCCATGAAGCCTACCAAGTGATCAAGTGGCTCATCGATGATACTTATATGGCGAAGCTTGCCGAGGGCTACACGACATCAATGCCATCCCATCTTGTTGTGCCCAAGGAGTCGCCCGACCGCTCTCGTATGCTCGTGCCTCTTTGTGTCAGTGACGGTCTTCCTTACTCCACCTTCACCTTTACGAAGGGGAGACGCGCCACCACACTTCCTCCACATCCCGGACTTCAAGCACACTCGAAGCGAAGATGCTTCAAAGCTAAGAAGGGGAGAGTGATGAGTCCCGATGATTGACCACCAAGCCGCCAATGCATTAATGCCACGACACTCAAGCATCGACCATGCTTCGATTCCAAGACATTTATGCACACATCTATATCCAAGTCTCTAAGGCTTTTATCCTCTTTGTATTTTTGGTTATTTAGTTTCTTTAGTCTAGTCTTGCCTTAGTGAGTGTGAAGAGTTATTTGCACATGGGCTTCAACTCACTAAGGCCCATGAGAAGCTTTCCCTTGTTGGCTTGATGCCTAGACTATTTAAAGTCATATTTGGATTTCTTGTTCATTTGGTTGAAGATTATAGAAGTGGAATATTTCCCGTAGGTTAAGTATATGTCCCTAAGGCCTCCACTTACTTCTATCAACCCCAAACATTCAAATCTCTCCTTCTTCCTCTCAATCCTCTCAAACCTCTTTTCAAGGCTCGATTCCATGGAAGCCAACATAATACAGGTGACAATCATTGACTTATCTTTGATCTTCTTTTCCTCTACTATCTCCTATGGAGTAGACATAGCAGTCAATGTTGGGATAGGGGTGTCAAGGACATTCTCTCTTCCTTCAGACCTGAGAACAATTCTCAGATTTCTTTCCCAATCGAGAAAGTTGTTTCCGTTCATCTTATTCTTCTCAAGAATCGAACGTAAGTTGATAATGGTTGGGTTATTGTTTCTAGACATGATATCTATAACAGAAATAACATGCAAAATGTAAATCATGCTTGTCATGCAAGAGCTTAAAGAAATTTAAACATGCTATATAAATAAGCTAGTGTCATTTTATCCATTTTAAATTTTCCCTTTGAATAAAATGATTTCAAGATCCTATTTTAGATAAGACTTTAGGCGTACTTTGGCACTTCCCTAAATCATATGTGATCAAGGTAAGTAACTTTTACTAGTTATAACATTTATAACTTTTGGTTGATAGATTACATCTTATGTCAAATCTATCTCATGCCTCAAAATCCAAAACTTTATCTTTTGGTCTTTTGTTGAGTATAACCAAATCACGGTTTTAAACACCTTATATAGATTTACCCGTACTATCCCAAGGTCAAAGAATAAACACCTTGCTTTGGCAAAACCTATCCATCAAATTCCAAGGGCCTCATAGGTTATGATTTGGAAAGGCGAAATCTCATTTTTTCTTATAAGGGAACTAGGTTTATCATGCATGTCTATTTACTAATGAACTAAATAGCATAAATAAACAATCAAGCATAAACTTATAGATATTTAAGGCAAAACAAGTGCAATAAATAAATGTGATCCTAATATGGCCCCGAAAAACCCATAAGATCTAATCTTCATAGATTCTTCTTGTCTCTTGGATCTCCATCATTGATTCTCCTCTGGATCTTCTTCTCTTGTATTACATAACGTAAATCTAATGTAATTTCTTGAAAATTAAATTACAAAAATATATAATGATACGTAGATCGTGTATAAGAAAACAATAATGATGTGCATATCATATTTTCTATCCAATTTGGGCCATACCAGTCACCACATGCAATAATAATATCATAATATTAAATCATACATGCAAAATATAATATCAAATATTAAGAGACAATAATAGACTATTAATTATATTAAGGGGTTTGATCAAGTGAGAATGGGGCTTATGGTGTATAATGAGAATGAACCTCCACTCTTGGATGGACTTTCATCCAAGGGTGGAGATAAAAGCTTCATTTAAGTGGTCATGTGTCATGCACATGACCACTTAAGTGGGTCAACTCTGGCATTGATCGGATTTTTTTATTTTATTTTATTTTTTTCGGGCCCAAAATTTCTTTATTTTTGGGTGAAATTTTCATTTTCTAGGCCAAAATTTTCTATGCACATTCCTTGTAAAAGTTATGCACATTCCAACATGATTTCATGCACTTTTGACCAACGTAAAATCGGTCAACTTTTTTTTACGGGCCAACTTTCTTTTTCTTTAGGCGGTTTTTTTGTATCCGGCCCAAAAAATTTTATGCACATTTTGTAATATCCGAGATTTTTGAAGATAAAAATTTGGGATTATTTAGGATTTTGATATTAAGGAGTTGGTATATTATATGGATTTTGAGACTGGGAAAAATTAGGTGTGTTATTTTGAAGTGAAATAGAAGATGGTTATCTCGGGTATATTACTTGAGGTTTGTAGAAAACGATTTTGAGATCCTTTAGGATTTTGATATCTCGATCAATGCTTGAGGAAGTAGATATATTTTAGATTCATTTTAATTATGAATTGATGATATAATTTGGGAAATTAGGATCCTTATTGTTTTGAGGAATAGCAGTGAAAATAATTTCTCGGGTATTAGGCTTTATAAGTATTAATGGGATTATAGGCCTTTGTATTTTTGAAATATAACTTGGGGAATACATTAATGACATATTTTGGGATTAAAAAATCTAAGATAAATTTTATGGTACTAGTTGCAGTATTAGGAAAAACAGCGATACGGGAATAGAAACTGTATCGGTATTAGTCATATTTCAACTGACTACAAGGTCTGGTTCTCTAATTGCATAATTTCTTGAGTCCTTGCTTATTGAATCCGTTATTGATACATTCTTCTATCCCCAATTTGAATCTCCTCAGGTGTTGGGTGATGATATTAGAAGGTACAACAATGGGGGTTCTTCAGCTGAGGAGACAATTAACAGATCTTCACCAAAGGAGGTTCGATCACCGGAAGAACTCCTGGAGAAGGAGATTACGTAAGAGGATTTGGAGGCGGAGGCAGATATAGTGAAAGCAAAGAGAGTTGGAGAATGCACTTTTCTGGAGTTCAAGTGCAGATGTGGATCTGGCTACAGTGTTGGAATTATTGGAAAGAGATGCTTCTATAAGCTCATATAGACTATTCGATCATGTGTAGTAAGATTCTGAACTTCGTTGGAAAACTCTGGAATATGTCATGATGTTAGTTTGTGCTTGAAATTGGTAGGGAATTTGGAGTTTTAGTGGCAATGATGAATGTGGTGAACTTCATTGTTTCTCAGTAAGGAATTCATGTCCATGAACAATTGGAGGTAATGAAAGTGTGCTTAGTTGTTGCATCAAATAGTTAAAGATTGTACATTTGTGGCAATGATGAATGTGGTGAACTTCATTGTTTCTCAGTAAGGAATTCATGTCCATGAACAATTGGAGGTAATGAAAGTGTGCTTAGTTGTTGCATCAAATAGTTAAAGATTGTACATTTGTGGCAATGATGAATGTGGTGAACTTCATTGTTTCTCAGTAAGGAATTCATGTCCATGAACAATTGGAGGTAATGAAAGTGTGCTTAGCTGTTGCATCAAATAGTTAAAGATTGTATATTTGTTGATATGATTCTTCTTTAAAGACAATTTAGTCTTGATCACTTGAAAATGTAGATGGTATTTGTACCTTCATTTTTGTAAACTTTTCAACTTCACAAGAATTAACCTGAAAAAGTTAAATGTGTGCCTTCATTTCAGTATTCTTTTCAGTTCATGTTATACTTCTATTTCTTAATATCTACAACTTTGATCATTTCTGTTGCACAGAGCCCTTGACCATGGCTGATCTTTCTTCTACCTCGAATGATGGCTCTAATGTGTGCATTGCTTTTTAAAGTAAGTTATTTATATTTTATCAGCAAAATGAAGATTGAGCTATTTCTACAATTGGAAGTTGAATACGACTCCTGCTCATAATTAAGGCAGTTTTTTATTTTCTTTCTTCAAATCTTTTATTGCCATCTTAGGGAATACCAAGTGCTTACAGTGAAGATGTTGCTTTGAAAGCTTACCCAGAATGTGAAACTATTCCTTGCAAAGAGTTTGAAGATGCATTTGAGGTTCATAATGAAATCATTTCATAACTTTGTATCTCGAGTAGAACTTCATGTCCTTAACACTATTTCTTTGTTCTCTTTTGAAGGTTGTTGAGTTTGTGGTTGGCTGATGAAGCAGTTCTTCCTATAGAGAATTCATTTGGTAGAAGCATTCACCGGAACTATGATTTGCTCTTGCGACACAGGCTACATATTTTTGGTGAGGTGCAGTTGCCTGCCAGTTATGTTCTTAATTGTTCCCTATTGTGTTCTGCAATTTGATTTGGGAATCTGCAATTATAGATGGATATGTCGTAGTTGCTGCAGATGGCCCCGGGGAGTATCCTGTTATTACGGAATCAAGGGCCGGAAATGATGGGCTCGGTGTGTGTGTCACACCTGGAACTGTTGCTTACGTCACTACTGGAGGCAAGTTCAACTCATGTTTTAGGTCTTGATTATCAGTTTTGTGAAGATAACTCATCCCACATCGGAAAGTTGGGACTAAATAGCCTATTATATAAGCTCAGTGGACTACTCCTCCTATTGCCAATTGGTTTTAGGATGGAACCTCACTGGGCTTATATGCTAGGCCCATACGCGCATGTGCGCACGGACTGACACGTCACCCATTTATCGGCCCACCGGACTTTAACATGGTATCAGAGCGGTTCGGTCTGGGTTTGGACTCCTGGTTGATTGGGCTTGTCGGCCTTAAGACACTAACGGGCTTGCCGGCCTTAAGGCATGATGTCAAGTGTCAACTGGGCCAGGCCAGTTGCCACTTGAGGGGGCGTGTGAAGATAACTCATCCCACATCGGAAAGTTGGAACTAAATAGCCTAGTATATAAGCTCAGTGGACTACTCCTCCTATTGCCAATTGGTTTTAGGATGGAACATCACTGGGCTTATATGCTAGGCCCATACGCGCATGTGCGCACGGACTGACACGTCACCCATTTATCGGCCCACCGGACTTTAACAAGTTTGCAATCTCTAATTTCTGAAGGAGGTTCTGTTCATTTAGAAGGGAGTTTTGCCTTGTTGTTGATTCTTTTCGATCAAAGAGGGGGGAATCATCATCTTGGCAGTTCACCACAACACGTAGGAATAATGGTCATAGTTTCTTGAATTGTTATAATTTTCTACTGATTATGCAACTAATGTTTGTTAGTATTGATTTTGTTTGTCTTTAATCTTCAAGTATGGTTAGCAAACATTTCTGAACTAGGATTTGAGTTGTAAAGTTCAATTTATCAAAGTTTTTTTTTTTCAGGGCCTATTCCAGATGGAGCTGATGCAGTAGTGCAGGTAGAAGAGACTGAACAAGTTTTGGGTGAACCAAAGCGAGTGAAAATATTGGTACAAGCAAGTCAAGGGGTCGATATTTGTCCAGTGGTATCTACTTTTTATTAGACTCCCTCTTCTGCATATGTGTGCTTGTGTTATTATAGAATTCAGTACTCTAAACAATGGTGCAAGGATGATTACTTATTATATGTTTTTCTAACTGTTACAAGTTTGAATGAAAGAATTTTATAGGTCAAAATTGGTTAACTCTATTGCCTATTGATGTGTATTGCTTTTGGCACAGGGATTTGACATCCAAAAAGATGATATGGTTCTGAAATCTGGGGATCGGTTAGGCCTCCTAGAAATCGGGTTATCCTAATATGACCAAAAGAAGACTATATAGTATGAAATAATCATCTCAGGGAATTGCCTGTGGTCATTATTCTCTATAGATAAGGGATTCCAACCGTGCAATGCTATTGGCGGCGGCGGTGCTGCAAAATCATGGACCTTGGCATTGCTCAAGATGATGAAGCTGAACTCGCAAGAGTCCTGAATGAGGCTATTCGTGGTGGGGCAGATATATTTTGACTTTTGGAGGTGTATCCAAGGGCGACCGTGATTTTGTCAAGCCTTAATTTGCTTGAGCAGAAAGGAAAAGTGTTTTTCAGTAAGGTATACGCACAATGGCATTTTATAAACCTCGAATGACTTTAGCCTCGCTATAACATAAACTGTGGTCATGATATGTAGTTCAGGTCTATATGAAGCCCGGGAAGCCTTTAACATTCGCCGAGATAAATACTAAACAGACTCATAGTGCGGGAACAAATCAACTTTTGGCATTTGGTCTACCAGGAAATCCTGTTAGAAGTGTAAGTTTCTTTGTTCAATTAGGTCATACCGAAGGTGGGTAAGTGGGTTTGCATTCTTTCCCATGGCTTTATTGCTTGCTTATCTTTGCATATGTAGGTCAATCTTCCAAGGGGTTATGGATATGTTGAGTTTAAGCTGAGGACTGATGCTGATAAGGCTCAATTATATATGGACGGAGTATGTTATCTGGGACTTGTTCACCAAAGAAATTCTGTATAGTTCTTAATGTGGTTATCTGATGTTGTTTATCCTTGCATGTAGGCTCAAATTGATGGCAACCTGGTTACAGCAAAGTTCACTTTACTACCCAGTCAAAAAGTATCTCCACCACCTAAAGCTGCAGTTCCCCCTCCTAAAAAAGGTGCTTCCAAAAGTGATGGAATTGATGTTGAGAAGGATAGATCCAAGCGACCAAGAGAAGGTATGATTATCATGAAAGTTTGTAATGGTCGTTTTTTTATTCTTGGTTGTATTGTAAATTCTTACTATTTGTGTGTTTCAGCTTCTCCTTGCCAGAAACGTCTTTCTCCTGGAAGGAGATCCCCTATTGCTAGAAGAGGAGCTTCACCTAGACGGATAGATTCTCCTCCTCGCCGTCCTCAAGATTCTCCTGTTCGCCGTCGCGGTGAAACACCTCCAAGAAGAAGGCCTGCATCTCCACCCAGGGGTCGATCTCCATCTTCACCTCCATTTGCTTTTGTAATATTTACTATTCTCATGATTTATTGAATCCATGAGTGATGGTTATGTTGACAGGGCGTCTTCTCGAAGGATCCGTGGAAGCCCACCTATTCGTAGACGGTCACCTTCTCGCCTCCGGTAAGTTATGTTAGCCTGATATTATTTGATTATGCTGGTATGGTTAGTGTATAAACAGAAGATCTATAGCAATCATGACTGTATGAACCACATTAAACATCCTTCTGGTGGTTTAGCTCTGAGTGTTCAGTCTTTAGTCTTTAGTAAAGCTTTCCTGTGATGGTTCATTTGGAATGCTAATATGGAGTGTAGAACTTATTTGGGATAAGTGACAATGAACTGTTCGTATGAACCAATTAGTTCATCTGAAAAACATTGATCAACTAAATTCCTGCTTTTTATAGGTGTTCAATTTCTTCCCTGCCTGCCTATGATTGCTATCATTCAGTTTGTTTCATTTTTCTAGCTTTTGATATTGAAAGATGTCATTGTTTTTGCTAGAGAAGTATTTTATATTTCATTTTTCCCATAGTTGTTATAGATGCAATGTATATAGGTTATCTACTGTTCATTGTACAACTCATGTCCACATCGGGCTCTGAACTTAGAAGCGATAGATTTGCTGCCAAGACGACAAAGCTGGCCGATATACCATTTGAATTACATTTTCAGATTACTGTAAGAAACATGTTGTTTTAATTGAATTGATTGATTCTTTGACAGGCTTCCTACATGATGTTGGCCATGGGAGTATAAGGCTCAAGTAGATTACGGTCTCAACTGGTATATTTTATTCCTAAAGAGTGCTCACATGCATGCTATTAATACAGATCAACTGCTCATATACAATGTTAGGTTGTTGAAATTGCCATTTGATCATATTTCATGATTTAATTGATGAGCAAGTATTTATGACAAATAGAGACATTCATATTTCTATATGCCCTCTTGAACTTCTTATTCTTGAAATAAATAGGATTGTCCTTTTAAAGTGTTCATGCTCACAAGGCTGTGAAAAATGAATCTACTGAACTCATAGGACTATCAAGTAGCAAGCTAAAATTCCAAACAGTTGGCGCGGATAAAGTAGATATTCTATTGAGATGTCTGCTTTATCACACATCTTGTTGATCATCATAAGAAGAAAAACTTATCCAGTAATATTTTTCTCACTTGCAAGCTTGAAGGCGATTCATTGTTACCTTCGGTATTCAAAAGGCGGTTAACTCTTCAAGGGCGTGGGGGCAAATAATTCTTACAGCAACCTAGATGAAGGATGCATTATTGCACCATTTGCAGGCTAGGTAGTTTTAATTAGGAGGACCACCATGATAAAGAGACACAGCATGACAAACATTGCAATCCAAATCAGACATGAAGTCTTAGAGCTATGCGAATACACTTGCGTTGCTCAACTGCCTTTTCAGTGGAATCGAGTATTTGAGTTCAAGCACACAGCCAAAACGAAAAGACGTCATTCATGATTCATCGATAAAATGGGAATGGGAAGTTACACCTAAAAGCTACAGAAGTTATACCAAAGAGCGTGTGAAGTGCAGTTAAGAAGACGTGATAAAGTAATAACAATGATTAAGCATGTCAAATGACCTTAATCTATAGTATTTATCATGTAGATAAGATTACACACACAAAAATCACCTTCATCTTATCCCTACATAGTTGAAGCCTTTTGAACTAATTGTGATGACTGCTATTCTTAATTTCATTATACATGATAATATAATATTTTAATTTCCTTAATTAGTGTCTACGAATACTTTACAATCAAAATATTTCTCTTTATACATGATAATATGTTACTTTTTCTTACACATTCCAACTTTAGTATATGTATATAGATAATATCGATAATCATAGAAAAATGCAAGCCATAAGATATATAGGTGTCCACAAATACCTTAAAATCAACATATTTCAATTTTAAAATATGTTAATTTCCTTAATTAGTGTCCACGAATACATTACGACCAAAATATTTCTCATTATACATGATAATATATATGTTACTTTTTCTTACACATATTTCAACTTACTTGAAATCAAGTTGAATTTATGTTTTTTAAATCAAGGTCGTACTTTCGCAAAATAAAAAGAAGGGGAAAAAAGAGAAAAAAAGGATGAGTAGTAATTAAGTGTATGAGCTATAATCATATTATTAACATCATCATACGATATTCACAAATATTATTAAGGAAAAAATAAGACATTAATGTTATTTTAAAATGATTTAACCTCTTTAAAAATAATACTTATTATTTCAATAAAAAATACTTTAATGCAATTGTCTCTACTTTTAATATAGTTATTAAATCTTATCAAATATATGGCCTTATCTATCTTAATCTATTATGATTGATTTAGATATACACACAATTGATATAACACAGATAGTTGAATAATTTTAATTAATTCATATCATTAACCCAAATTAACTTATTCATAATTTACATTCTTGTATATTAACATAAATTCATATTGTTTATGAATATATTAACCAAAATTTATATTAAAATATATATTTAAATATATTATTTAGTCTTATTAACTTTAATAAATTCTATAAATCAAGGTTCATAAATTTTTATACCTATCTCAAATATTCAATTTTACAAACAAACATAAAAATTCTCTCATGCGCTAGATCATTTTTTAAAACTTCTATCTACATTACTAAGAAATATTTTAGATAAAAATATTATTTTTGAAATGCTCTAACATCTTTAAAAATAATTACTATTGCAAAAAAAAAATATGATTAAAATTTCAAATAAATGATACTTATTTTCTTGATAACAATTGTAAAGATAGTTATTGATTATAAACCCCAAGTTATATTTTCTCAAAAAATATTTCAAATATCATTATTAATCATTTTTAAATGTTAATATACTTAAAAATGTTATAAAAAAATATTTCGTCATCTATGTTAATCTATGAAGGTTGATTTATATATTCCTAAAATTTATATAACCTATATAATTAAATACTTTTAATCTAATCCACCATATATAATTCATAACATCACATTTTTAAATACACAAATCTGTATTATAAGATTGTCATTATAGAAACCAAATAATATAAAAATTAAATTATAATGGTCCTGACATTTTTCTTGATTATAAATATCAAGCCAAACAATTTTCAACTCGATATATAATTATAATGCAATTATCTTTACTTGGTTTAAATAATGTGTTGGCATGGTTTCAATAAAAAAGGGGATATATAAATCTAAACTTAGTAAAAAAAATCACAAGTGATTTGTTTTTGGATTTGTTTTCAGTTTTAGAATAATTTTACTTTCAAACTATAAACAAATCTGTTAAGAAGAAAATTACAAGACTTTTTAATATGTGTCATGTTGTGGAAGCTTTATTCTGCTTAATCAGCATTGGAAATTTATCTTTTTTTGCATTTTACATTTTAGGAGTGACATGTGTACAAATGCATGTAATGTTTTTTTCGCATTGGTAACCGCCTTTTTTTCCTATATATATATGCACTCCTTGTACAGTCTTCATAGGCATTTAAGTGCGTCTACCACCTCTTGTGAGTTGTGTTGGTTTAACAGTTTCTCTGGAGATGATTGTTTTTGCTCTCTACGCTTCGTTTCAGCTCCTGGAGCTGGAACCCCTATAGACGGAGATTATACGTTGCAACAATATGTAGGAAAAATCAATCACATTATAATGCATAAGAAACTCTTTCTAAGTAAGGGACAATACTTTCATCTCTTGCAACACATGACAAGCCTACATTAAATATGTATGAAGTGTCATCTTCACCAATATCCAGCTTGATGATATTCCAACCCATTAATCCCATTGCTACACTTCTACCCAACATCACCCCATTGTTTGTCACATATGAGAGGTTATGCGAGTTCTCTGAAGTAGGTTGATAAGGTAAGTACAAAAAAGAAGGGTGAAAATGATTTGCAAGCCCAATAATTGGGCCTTGATGTCTTGAATTGGAATTATACCTTATTCTGACTGGATCAGTGTATGAAATGCTATTTAGGGGAGTAATATTCAAAAAACGTGAAGACTTATTTATATCATGAAGAATAACATCGGAGAACATGAAGCATCGAATGATTAACTGAGCATTTATTTACAAAAAAAAAATAGTCGAGGTAGTACAAGTATATAGCATGCATACATTTGAGGAAGGAAGACATTATCAAAAAAGAAGCAAAAGCACTACATCCTAAAAGCTTTGATATGTGTGATTCACGAATGGATTCCTAAAACTTGTGGTTGCTTTTGAATCTGCATATTGTTCATAGAATGTGTCACTTTCATGGTATTTTCTGTAAGATTTGCCCGTGTGAGTCATTCTGCAGACTTGGAGCCATTAACTGCTTAATGTTGAGATCAGTTCATAGAATTGTGTTTCTTGAAAATACCTTCAAATACTCCATCAACTCCTCGTCAATGCCTAATTGTTACGAATCAACTGCACCTGGAAGCATAAAAGAGAGTAAGAATTGACCCAGTAGGCAGAGGTTGTGCGTCAACATATCGAACTTCATCGAGTCTTGTGATCACCAAGATAATCCATGTATTTGTGATGCCCCACAGTATGTCTTTGCAATTACACTCTGAATATGTGCAAAATACAGGATAGGAACTTGCTATCACCATTATAATCTATGTATTTGTCATGTTCCACATCATGGTTATGCAGTTGCAATCTAGCGATTCATGATCTCAGAGTCAATGAACGGGCGTTAGTCCCTATACATATTTTTCCCGCTTTGCAAAAAGTTGTGTTCTGTTGCTTCAGTTTGGTCCATGTAGATGGGATTTCAGATCATTTTTTTGTTTCTTGAATGTGAAATTTACCCCTTATTTTGTGCATTTACTCTTACATGACCAAGTTTGGAAACTATTTGGACAAAGTAATGGGATTCTGAATCTTTGCGGAGATTCCTCTGTTAATTACCTTCAGTTTTTTAAGGTTTACTATTAGTTATCATATTCAGAATAAGAGGATTAAACGACTTGAATCATCCTCAACTGCCCTTTTTTGTTGAACAGTCAAAATATGCGTTTAAATATTTTCATCTCACATGCATTTTGCTATTATTTTATGGTTATTTTTACAACACTTGTCATTTTCTCATATGGACTGGATGTGTTTTCAAAAGCTATCATAAGGTATAGATCAACCAGATTTATTTATTTTACCTACTTCACCTTGCCCTGCTTTCATGCGTCGTTTTTCAAGGAATTTGCTACAATTTAGTTTTGGGGCTTGCTAAATTAGTAAATTGGATGTTATATGTGTTATGACTTATGAGATTTAATTTCATATTGGGTGTGCTCTTATTGCGTAGGAAAGTGAGATTACAAGCAAAACACACAGTTCATCTTGTTGTATGTGTCACATTTGATTGGCTTTTGTTTGCATAAAAACAAATGTCCATTTATAAAAAAGGCTTCTTCCTTTTCTCAATTCATTTGAAAAGATATGGAGCTGGTCAGGATGGCGGGATGAATAAAATGATAAGTGAACTTAAATAGGTTTACCCTTTCCTTTGAATCTCATGTGTAAAGTTGGGTTCAACTTAAACACTTCAAACTTATCTTTTGTATTACTGATTTTCATATCTTAAGGATCATCGCGATTTTTTTCCTTGTTTTCTCAAGTATTTCCACGGTCCATGCCAAACTGCTTCTCTAAATGTCATCTTGTGGTGTGCAACATCATTTATAGTCTCTAATGTGAATATGTGTCTAGAATTCTTCGTTTCATGCGCAAATCCCTTTGTGCAACCATAATTTTCCAGCTTTGTCCACAATGTTGCCAATGCTACGACACAAGAACAAGTCCTAGAAGTTCCATTGATCGTCAACTCCCTTGTTGGACCGGTCACTGGGACTGCACTATTATATTAATCATATGTTTCTCTTCAAACTTCATATATATCATCTTGAGTCAATGTTTCTATAATGTATAACTAAACTATTAATCTCAAGTAAATAAATACAAAGCTAATTATATTCACCGATAATAACACACAATAATTCCAACATATAACACTAATATCCCACTAAATTTTAACTCCCACACATCAACTTCAACTTCCTCGTGCGAAGCACGAGACTGCAACACCTAGTATATATATATATATATGAGTGTATTATATCATATATACATATTTATATAATTAAAATGGTTGTGCCACAAAAGGACAAATTAGTTATTTGTCCTTACATGCATATTTTCCTTATTTTTAAGAAATGGCCCAAAAATTTCATTTGTTCTTTTTCACATCCTATAGGCCGGCCATGTGCCTTAAATTGGGCCTATCCTTGCTTAGTCCATTCTACCTTAAGGCCCATTCAATATTAACCCCATATTATTTCTTAAAATTCTAGAAAAATCCCAAATTTTCTCTATTCTTCTTTTGGAAGTCAAACCCGGCCATGACTTGCAAATTTTGCACATGATAAATTTGAAGAATCTAGAAATCTCCCTCTCTTCTATGGTAATAACCAAACCGACCTTGCTTTTAAAAAAATTCTAGAAATATCCTCTTAACTTCTAAAAAGGCCATTCAAGCACTATAAATAGAAATCACCCCCTCTCTTCTTGGGTGGGTAGACGGCCATATACCATTATGGCAGCCATGCTCCCTCTTTCTTTCATACGTCCATGGCTCATGAAAAATAAGGTGCTTCCATGCATGTCTTTAAAACAAGCTTCCATCCTTGATTAGGACAATTATAAGGTATGATTTCTCTTAATATGTTTCTTAATTATAAGTTGTGTAATTGAGGTATACATGAGTAAGAAAGGTATTAAGGATGTGAATAATGATTAATATGAGGATTAATGATGTTGGAAGATAGCTTAGATGAATTAAAATTAAGGTTGAAAGTGAAAGATTAGGACTTGGGTATATTAGTGAACTTATGGAAAATTCTGGGTATATTTCGTAAATACTGAAAAGTTGGGATTAGGATCATAAAATGAGGAATTTTGTTACGAGTATGAGGAATCTGACGGATCCTGATTTGGAGTTATATATCAAAAGTTATGAATGAATCTGTAATATAAGTGCAGATTCGGGATCCGCTGCAAGGTTAGGAATATGGAAATACCGGGCCATAGCAAGGACGGGACAACAAGGATTGTTGTCGTGAGACGTCTTACATGCAAGTTATATGCGAATGTTTATGTGCTTTGCATAAATATCGATTATCTGTATATGCATTGATACCATAATTAGTATTATATATGATGGTTGTATTACATGGTTATGATATGTGAGGTTTATTATATTGGGAATAGATATGGTTATATGTTGAGGTTCTTGATATTATATGATGAGAATATACTGTTGAGAAATATAGGTTATGATATGATTCTATGATGGAGGATGTAGATATGATTATGTGTTAAGGTTATAGGATGGATGATTATATGATATGATATGTCAAGGATTGATAATGATTATATGTTGGGAAATTGATATGATAATAATCGAGGTTAGGATGATATGTCGAGGCTTATATGATTATATGTTAAGGTGTAAGATATGACTAAGTATTGGGATTATATGATAGAAACATTTATGTAATGGATAGGAATGTGATGATATATGGTGAATTAATATGAGCCTGTGTGGCTAATAAGTATGATAAATGATGGCTTGTTAGGAATAAGTGGATGTGGGCATGTGTGGCTAATGATAGGATGATGAGTTGTGAATCATCGGGATTGATTTTCATATTGTTTTCTAATATTTATGTGTTTTCAATCATGTGTTAAAAGTAAATGATCGTTGATTTTGCTTGTTTGGCACCTATGTGATAATGTGTTGATGTTTTTACGTATCGTAAAATGTTGATTTTGTTGATTTCGCCTGTGTGGCAATTGTAAGTATTGTTTGTGAGGCCTGTGTGGCAATGATTCGCCCCTCGATTAGGGCTCTTCTTCGGGTTTTGGCCACACGGGATGAGTGGGTCGAGGAAGGCAACTTTACCTGTTGGTTAGGGATGGTCGGTCGCCTAGCTAGCAATGCTGTTTCCGTCCCGCAGGTAAAAGTGGTGTAGGAAGAAGGTACCTTCATGCCCAAAAGTTCTTGGACATGTTTTCGATATTATCGTGTATGTTCTTCGTGGATGTGGTTTACTGATATGTTATTCTTTCATTATGAATAATATACCCAGGTATGGTTTTCTAAATAATGAATATTGATTCCCGATGATTTATAATTCAAATTGGATTTATGATGATGTTATTATAAATAAGGAATATGGATTAGTTGGGTATTATGATGATGAGATTTAAAGCTAAGTATGACATTAAGGGTAATTATTGTAATCGAGGTTTAATAGATATTTAGGAATTATGGTGAAAGGTTATATGGTACAAGATATGGTCTTGAGGAATTTTTTTATATAAGTAAGAAAGTTATGAATAAAGGTGATAAATTGGTTATAGTGAAGTGTGGTTTAGTATGCTATCCTTGAGGATTCTTATATGAAGTTTTGTTAAGTATAGAGTTGTGTGAAAAGATAAGTGATATAGGTTATAGTTGATGGATACTTACGAGGAATACAATTATATGGAATACTTATGCGACTCAATTGGGATATAGTTATGAATTCATGGGAATCTATGTGATCGAAGTTTCTATATAAAGTCAAGTTAAGTATTACTTATTAGTTTGAGGTTTAGTGAGTAGTAAGTGATGTACCTTGGGTATTTAGAGGAATATCGATGGATGTATTGAGGTGATAGGTAGCTATATATGAGATTGAGGTTGATTATGATATCATGTTATACAATATTGAGGTATTTAGGTAATCTATCTATCGAGGTATAGATAACTATAACCTTGGGTTATAGGTTATTATGGTATTTTCATATAAGTATTCCTTTATTTATGTAATTGCATGTACTCGATTCGCTTATGACTTGCTTATTCCGTATAAGGACTAACCCTATTTATGGGGCACCAATTATGATTGCAGACCCGGATATCAGAATATCGCAGCAGAAGCATGGAGGAGAAAGGACATGTGACATGACGCTAAATTAGGATAAGTGATGTCGAGGATTGTTATTGGTTGGGAAGAAATTATCGAGGTAAGTTTTCTATCAAAGCCTGAGGGAATTTCTGCAAAGAAATTTCTGGCGCTGTAGCTCCCCAAAGTCGGTTATTTTGGGACGTTACACATTTAGTGCATAAGTTATGCACATTCACACAAGATTTCATGTACTTCTAACCGTTCAAGCTTTTTTCTCCTAAAATGTTTATTTTTGGGGTCTAGATTTTTCCCACACATCCAGTGCAAATATTATGCACATTCAAGCCATTTTGCACGCAAATTTAAGCCTTTTTGCACGCACATTCAAGCCATTACATGTGAAGTGCATACGTCTATGCATGTATGTGCATGGATAATGGCTTGTATGTGCACATGATTTGTACTAGCATATACAATGCAAACATTATGCACATTCAAGCCAATTTGCATACACATCCAGTGCAATATGTGTAAAGTGCATACATCTATGCGTGTATATGCATGAATAATGGCTTGTTTGTGCACCTAATTTGCACTATGAGTGCATATATTGGGTTTGTGTTGAAAATGTGCATGAGTTTTAGACTGTGTATGGATGAATATTGAAGTGCATGAGGTTTTACATGTATGTGCACATAGAATAGTATACTTGTGCATTTATTTTTGTACTAGATGTGAAATTCATTTAGTTTTTAACATGCATTGCTCTTTTTTTCAAAAGTGTATGAAATTCCGAAGAAATATGCATAACTTTAGCAAGGAATGTGCATGAAAAGTTTTGGCCCATAAAATGAAAATTCCGTCCCAAGAAAACAAATTATGGACCCGGAAAAAAAAATTGGTCGGTCAACGCTGGCAAGTGAAGTTTGACCAATGGGTCACGTGCATGACACATGCCCCCTTTAATGAAAGTTTGATCCAAGCCCTTGAATTTATCTCCATCCAAGGGCTATAGGATCATTCTCATTTTACACCATAGTGATCATTCTCACATGATCAAATTCCTTATATTAATAGACTTTTAAGATTAAATTAATTAAATTTTCCAATAAAATAATTAATCCAATCTTCTTATTATTTTAATTCAATAAAATCATATATGAAATTAATACCAATATTAAACATTACCATGTATAATTGGATAAAAATATACTCTAGAGATAAGATTTATTGTTACCATATCTAATTAAGGTAGTTATGATCTTATGCTAACAAACTCTAACCCTAATTCAGCCCCCACCTTAGTTGCACCATGCAGCCACCATCCCAACCAGCCCGCGCAGCTAGTCGTCCCCCGGACCGCCGCCCAACCACCCCCGGCCTGTCGTCGGCCACCATGCACCGTTGTGAGCCACTTTTGGCCACCCAGTCGAGCCACTTTTGGCCACTCAGCCATGATTTTACCCCTTCTCCCACTCAAATTTTATAATAATTATAAATTTTGATTATTTTAAGGATAATATGGTTTAATTTTCAAAAAAATAATATTTTTGAAATATTAATATATGAACCAATTTCATACAAAATTAATCAACTTTGGGCATTCAAGACATGAAATTCTATATTTCTAGGGTTTGAATCAATTTTCACCAACATGAAAAATCAAGTATTTTTATGTGTGATTATGATTTATACAAGAAATCATATCTCTTGCATAAATTAAATATACATATCGATTTTAGGGTAAAAATTAAGCAAAAAAAATTCAGAATTTTAGCATGCATAATTTCGGTCAAGTGGCTGAAAATTTTCGCGTATATTAAGCACACAAAAGTCACAACTTTATGCATTCAATCAATTAAGATCATAATTTTAATCATACAAGTTAATCAATACATTAATTTTACCACTAAATTGAACCAAAATAATCAAGAACATGCATCAAAATTAACAACTTTTATTGTGATCATATCAATTTTTGCAAGAGGCTCTGATACCACTATAGGGATTTAGATGCTTTATGCGAAATTTCCGAAAACAGTTTTCTAACATCTAACTTAGGATCTCATGCATAGACTTGATACGAACCACATATGAAAGAGTAACATACCTTTTGATGTAAAATTTGTTTCCGGGATCACCCTGGAGAATAGAGCCTCAATTATAACTCCTCTACTTAGTCCACACGAGTATGGTACTAGATCGCCTTGTCTTCGTTTGCTAGAACGAGTGAACGAGGAAAAACAAACAAACTACCTTTGTTGATGTACGACCGTGAGGGTCGAAAGGAGACTTCGGTTCTTACCGCAAAGCCACACCATTCACTTTGTAATCCAATTCTCACATAAGGAATTCTATTCCTTTTTGTATGTTTGGAAGTAGGATATATATAATAATATATATGTTATCTTATCTTATAAGATAAATATCATTTTAACTAGATTGAGATATTTATGGTTGATACAATATCTTATCTTTCTTAAAGATAACTTTCCTTATGTCATCAAGTAAATAGATAACACTTTATTATTACTTGATGAATAATCCATTCTTCCAACAATATACACTGACCGAAATTCCCAGTCCTACAATGGGCATCGGGTTGCTTTGATCTAGCCAAATTACTCTATTGTGTTTGACCTTATAGGACCCGGATAAATTAGCAATGGGCCAAATCTAATTTATCTCATAAGTCATAGTTGGCGTCTAGAAAAAACACTAAGACTATCAAAAATATCTGGATTATTAATCTCCATTATAATCATATTCTATTATTAGTAATTTCCATCTTGATTAAAGGACACGTATTTCTTCAGATTCTACTTCCTCATGTCAACTGAGGGTCTAACATTCACCTCTTTGAAACCGCATATATTTAATTTTGTAACTTACACAATGTTAAAATGCATGACCTTACAAGAAATAGAATTAGTATCATATCAAACATACCTTGATTCTTATGCATTATTACAAGTTGGTTAGTTAAGTTGATGACAAACTAGTATCGATGACACTTCGAACGTGCTATCGACTAGTCTCGATGACACTTTGAAAGTGTCACCGACTATTCTCGATGACACTTTGAAGCTACCACCACTTACTAGTTACTACTTACTAGTCTCAATGACACTTTGAAAATGCCACTATTTACTATTTTTTATGAAACTTTGAAAGTGCATTAACTAGTGGCGATGACACTTCGAAAGTGACACCAACTAGCGGTGGTGACATTTCGACTAGAATTGTCATCAAAACGAGGATTGTCATCAACTAGTTGTGATAACAATTTGTGTCATTAACTAGTTGTGATGATAGTTTCAGACATCAACTTGTTGTGATGACAATTTGTGTCATCAACTAGTTGTGATGACAATTTGTGTGATACCCCGTATTTCTGTAAGGTTATTTTGGGAATTTTGGGAATTTTCCCGAGTACTCGTTTCGTACGTCGGATTTAATTCAGATAGTTGGAGACATTCTGTAATGTGCTCTGTATCTGTAATATTTTTCTCAGTGAAATAAAATACAGACGACATGCTTTGGATTTTAATACTCGTTCGCGTACGATAATTTTATCCCGGGTTAATATCGTTTTCGTCTAAGAGCTGAGTAGTCGGCAAAGCCACAGGGGCGGCGACCGCCGCATTTATGGCGGCGCCCGCCGTCGCCAGGCTCGAGGAGCAGGCTGGGTCTTCTCCTAGCTGGGGACGCCAGGCTTATGGCGGCGCCCGCTGCATTTATGACGGCGCTCGCCATCGTTGTTGTCCGGAGGTCCTTGCCCGAAGGTCGCCGGCGTGGCTCTGGCAGCGCCGGAGTAGCTCTTCGTAGGGCCATCATTGTGTTCCCGGTGCTTTGGCTATAAAAGGAGGTGTTTGGGAGGGGTTTTTGAGCTCAATCCACAGCCCAGGCTCTCCCAAATTCTTGCCTCACCGGAGTTGTGCCTCGCCGGATTTCTGAAGCTTTCGCCGGAGGTCGTTTAGTGGTGTTTCCAGAGTGCCTTTGTGAAGCTTTTGGTAGCCTTGGAGGTTAGAAACCAAAGCAAGTCGAAGGAGGCCGAGTCGCTCGTGTTTTGGGTGAGTTTTCTCGCCGCTTCTGTCGTCTGAGTTCTTCACGGCGACCGTCGTGTTCTTCATGGCGCCCGCCGTGATGAACTGCGGCGACCGCCACCAAGAACGGCGACCGCCGCCAGTGTCCAGAATGCCTTTTTGGGCTTTTGGCTTTGGTGGTCGTCATTGTGGCGTCGTTCCTTTCGTTTTCTTTCGTCGTTTTTAGATTTGTACTGTGGTTATGTCAGATCTAACTTAGGGTTCCTTTTATGGGTCGACTCGAAGGTCGTTGTGCTGTCAGAGCTAAACCTGTGTCGAGCCCGGAATCCCATCGTTGTCGTTAGGCTTGTTTCTACTCTGCGGATTCAGGCAAGTGGCGGTTCGCTCTTGCTCATCGTTCCATATTTACATTAATTATCAGTTGTTTATCTGAGTAATTAATTTGAAATGATTACTGTGTTTATCTGGAATTGGTTTTATAAACTATTTTGGAAACTGTAATAATGATATTATAATAGGTTGTATATCTGTTAGAACAACGCGATTATTTATGTTCGCCTTGAGGGAATTTATGTGGATTTATCCTGAACTATTGTTGTGCTCGATCTGTTAGTTAGCACGAGTATTCGTAGGAATGCCTGGACTCCGAGAGGTCCATTCGTTTCTTTATAACTTGGGGAAAAGGGCGAGCAAGACCCTACGATAGTAGAGGCTTGGACTCTGCGAGGTTCATTCCTTCGATATAAGTCCAGAGGCTTGGATTCTGTGAGGTCCATTCCTTAGTTGTATGTCCTGCGTGACAGAGCATATGTTTAAAAAGCTTATAATGTAATGTGGGTTTTGGAATTTAATAAGATAAAGTGCCCGAGTGCACATAATTAATATACCTTTGGCGAGTAGTGCAGCTAAGTAAATAGTACAGCTAGGAAAGCTCGTCTCGACTTTTGATCAGAGTACGTTCTCTTTTCAATCTGGATTCGCTGTAAGCGGTGAGGTTGGTCGTGAACCGAAACATCTAAGTCAGCTTTTAAATCACTGATGTCTGATTCTTTAAACGTTCCAGATTTGTCATATTTCCTTAAAGACTCAATCTCTTGGAGTCTTTTTTCGGGTCGATTTCTGTGAAGATTCAGTCTTCCATAATCTTCTCTTGTGCATACCTCTTGTTTATTCCAGTAGGAGTATGATGGTTGACTATCGTCATCGGTTATTATTCGAGAAGCGATGAGTCTAACCTAATACGACTGCTTCGAACCACTCTGCTTTGTACCCTTGCATAGTCTATTCAGTAGACTAACCAACCGCAATTGTTCTCTGCATGGTTGGCTGGTGTCATCCGTTCGATTCGGCACATTAGATAGAGCGAATATATGAGGAGACTAGATTGACTATGAAGACGACGGTTGTTTTTGGATGTTTTTAATAATTTCTTTTAATCAGGTTGAGATCCTTGGAAGATGACCATTGTGGTCAAGATCCTTGTTTGTAATATATTGAAAAGACTTCCGCTGTACTTTATTTAAAGACTTCCGCTGTACTTTGTTAAACTCTGTGTTTGTCCTATTCGGGATTGGGATGTAATCCCGGGACTCATGTTTTATATGAATAAAGTTATCATTTTGTATCATTGTATTTCATGGTTTGTATTCAAACGGTAAAGCCTTGGGTGGTCTCGGTAAGGAACACTGAGGTCACTGGCGGTAATACATTTCCAAATGGGTTCAGATTTAGGGGTGTTACAGTTGTGGTATCAGAGCCAAATGTTTTAAAACGGGTTTGGGATTTTTATATCATTTATCCGTTTTTGAAAATGCTTTAAAAGGGCTCTGAATTTTTAAAGTGAAAAGAATTTCAAAACACCGTTCATAGTCGTGTCTTCTATATAGTCTGATGTAGTAAGCTTGCTTCTATGTCTAGAAAGACTAATTTATTTATCGTTGCCCCACTAGATATGGGTGCATTCTGTTCTCTTTAGAGGAACCCGGGAGAAGCCGAGGTGGTTTCGCCATCTCCAGTTAGGCTTGATTCCTAGTTCCCTCGTTGTGATTTGAGGTTGTAGAACCTAGTATCTCAGTTTCAGTTCATCAACAGAAATTTATGAGTTTGATCTATTCTAAGTTGATTTTATTATAATAAGTATATCATAATGATACTAATGTGATAAAATCCTTGGAATTTGATCAGTAAACAGATGGTGAACACAAGGAACGTTATCTGTGCTGGTGCTGGGCCGAGCAATGACCCCAGACCAAACCCGAGGATTGATGCAGACCCATCAGGAGAGCGTGAGTCTGTCTTCAACAATAATCCAGGAGGCAATGGCCAAGCTCAGGCCGACGCTCCAGTAGTGCTCGATGCAGCAACAGTCGCAACAATTCGGGGGATTGTTGTGCAAGCATTCATCGAGATAATGCGACCAATCGCACCTTAGGCACAAGGAGTGCCAATACCTCCAGAAGTTCTGAGGTTTGAGGAACAAGAGAACCAAGTACTACAGGGAGGCGTGATCAGGAATAGAGGGGAATATGGCCGAGCTCTGAAGGCCATTAACTCTGTGAGACCCGACAGCTACGATGGAAAGGGAGAGTCAGTCAGAGTGGCTCATTGGTTTTCCCACATAGAGCGATTATTCCGTAATGTGGAGTGTACTGAAGCGGAGAAAGTGCACATAGCTTCTCTACAGTTGAAGGAAGAAGCCAGTGAATGGTGGGAGAGTACCGGCTTAGCTGATAGCCCGGTGTTGACCTGGTCAATGTTTAAGACCAAGATGACGGACCGTTTCTTCTCTCGTGCTATGAGGGAGGAGAAACACAAGGAGTTCTTGTATCCTAAGACGGATGGATTGAAGGTGACCGAGCTTGCCACTAAATTCAATCATTTGCTGCAGTATGCTGAACCAGAAATATCCAGTGAGGCTCAGAAGATCTGGTACTTCCATGAATGGATGAACCCAGATATTAAACCATGGATGGTGCACCACACATGCTCTACTCTCGAGCAGTACGTGGATGCGGCCTACAAGTTGGAGGTAACTCTGGAGGAGTCAACCAGGAAGCGTGATAGCCAGAGGCAAGTGCAGAACCAGCCTCAAGCAAGTGGGTTTAAACGTCCCGCACCACCTTCTGATTTTGCCAAGTCCAGCAAGGCAAAGACAGAAATGACTCGAGATGGGTCAACTCAGCAATCGGGTCAGAGCAAGAGTCTGATCCAATGCCATAATTGTGGTGCATCTGGGCACAAGAATTTTGCATGTCGGAATGAGAAGAAGACTTGTTTTGGTTGTGGAAAGGAAGGACATATGCAGAGGTTCTGTCGGCAGGGAATGCAAAAAGGAGCGGAGTCACAACAGGGGTCTGTTAATCCAAACAACAGACCTAGGTTTAAACCAGCAGAGACTTTCAATCCTTCGATGCAGACAACTGCGCATGATAAGAGGAAAGCCCCAGTGACTTCTGGAAGTCAGGGTCAACGTCTTTACGTGATGCGTGAGGCGGATGGACCCTATGCTCCTAATGCTTAGAGTACTTTGTATCTGCATTACACTTTTGTTAATGTGTTATTGATGTGGGTGCTACCCAGACTTTCATTTTGGATGGTTGTAAGTTAAGTTCTGTATGCGGCTAAGTTTGTGAACCTTTGGTTATAAATATTATTAATATGAAATATTTGGTTAGAACCAATCGTCTGTCGGAATTGTCAATTACCATCAAGGGTAAGAAATTCAAAGCGATTTGACCTAAATAACCATGGTCCCATACGATAATTATTCTCGGTATGGATTGACGGAAGCGTCATAAGGCAGTGATCGACTTTAGTTTTTGATATTCCTGTGGTTAGAGGATTTTCGGGTGTCTTTCCAGAAGATATTCCTGGATACCCCGAATCGTGTTGTGGAGTTTGCCGTTGATTTCGAGCCGAGTACCACGCCGATCTCTGAGGCATCGTACCGGATGGCTCCTGTTGATATGCAAGAGTTGAAGAAGCAACTCAAGGATCTTCTTGACAAAAGTTATATAAAGTTGAGTGCATCACCTTGAGTAGGAGTGTCGTAATTTTATTTGTCAAAAAGAAAGATGGACCATTTCGACTTTGTTTTGACTTTCGAGAGTTGAATAAAGTCACGATCAAGAGCAAGTATCTGTTGCCAAGGAGTGATGATCTGTTGGATCAACTACAGGGAGAAAAAGTTTTCTCCAAGATCGACCGGAGGTCTGGTTTTTATCAGCTCAGGATTCGTGAGGATGATATTCCGAGGATTGCGTTCGGATGAGAGATGGTCACTACGAGTTTATAGTCATGCCATCTGGGCTTCGAATGCTCCAACAGTTTTCATGAACCTAGTGCATCGATGTTTTAGACCAGTACTTGAATAAGTTCATAGTGGTCTTCATCAATGGCATTTTGATAGTTTCCCGAGCAAGGAAGCTCACAGGGAACATCTGCGGATTGCTTTATCGGTCCTTAGACCAAGTCGGCTATACGCAAAGTGGGTTAAGTGCGATTGTTGGATCTAGAAGTGGCTTTCTTAGGCCATGTGATCAATAAGAATGAGGTTATGGTTATTCCCCAGAAGAGTGAATCAGTAGTTGTTTGGAAGCGGCCTCAGGGTGTGAGCGAGGTGCGCAGTTTCCCAGAGCTTGCTGAGCATTATAGACGGTTCATGGAAGGATTTTTCTAAGATCACTCCACCTATGACCAGTCTGTTCCACAAGGTCAACAAGAAGTTGTCTGGGATGACAAGTGCAAGACCAGTTTTCAAGAAGTTGAAACAGTGTCTGACTTATGCACCAGTTTTGGCGTTGTCGGAAGGAATGATGGTTATATGTTCTATAGTAATGCTTCGAGAAATGGGTTGGGATGTGTCTTTGATGCAGAGGGGCAAGGTTATTGCATACGCATCTAGACAATTGAAAACCTATGAAGCAAACTAACCAACACATGACCTAGAACTAGCAGCAATAGTGTTTGCATTGGAAACTGAGGTTACTTGGGTGACCCAGAGGTCAGCAGAAGTTTTCCACCAGGAGATTGTCCGTTTACATGGCATTCCTAAAGACCATTGTATTGGATCGAGATGGTTGATTCATGTCAAGGTTCTGGCAAGAGCTTTATAAGGCCATGGGAACTGAATTAAGATTCAGTACAACATTTCATCCTCAGACAGATAGACAGTCTGAAAGGACCATCCAGACCTTGGAGGATATGCTAAGAGCATGTGCACTCGATCGTCCGACTAGCTGGGAAGACAGCCTGAGTCTGATTGAGTTCACGTACAATAATAGATGGCATGCTAAGATCAAGATGGATCAGTTTGAAGCTTTGTATGGTCTCAAATGCAGATCTCCGATTTGTTGGGATAAGAATGCCGACAAGATTCTGCTTGGACCAGAGTTGGTCGAAAGGACAGCTCTAGACATTGCTTGATTAGACAGAGGATGTTGACCGCCCAGAGTCGACAGAGGTCACATTGGAGGAGTCTGCCCATAAACGAGAGAAATAAGTTAAGGGAAAGGGTGGGCAACAGGATCGCCAGGTTGGTTCATTCAAACGACCGGCATCTCCTACCAAGTTTGAAAAGTTTGGTCGTGCCAAGACCGAGACAACTCAGTCTGACTCTGCCAGAGGCTCAGGTTGGAGCAGCAGAGTAATTCAGTGCCACAACTGTGGTGAAGTTGGGCATAAAAAAAAAATTATTGCCAAAAGGACAAGAGAGTATGTCATAATTGTGGGAGAGAAGGCCACATAAAAACATACTGCAGACTGAAGGGTCAGGGACCAATACAGTCTTATCAGGCATCAAATGTTGGCGGTGGGCAGAACCTAAGGCCATAGGCATCGGCTCCTGAGCAGTCTATGGCTCGTAATAAAGGCAAAGCGCCTATGGGGTCTTCAGGCCAAGGGCAAAGACTCTTTGTAATGAGCCAAGCCAACGGAGAAGAACCCTGATCCATTAAGTTGTATTTATGTCAAGTCTTTCTTTAAGATTAAGGAGTAGCGACGTGTGTCGATAATCTTCGTGGTATCGTGATCTGGTTGTTCAACTTTTGTCAGTTAAGGTAATGTTTGAATGATAATGAAGTGTTTCCTTGTTTTGGAAATTTCAGAATGCGTTATCGTTATGAATTAGTTGTTCATACGAAACCTCGTAAGTGTCGAGTACAGCTTATGCCAAGTAAGGATAAAGACTGTCGGACTTATGGTGGTGGAGTATTGTGGGCAACATGTTCGTCCCCTATATGATTAATCACAGGGTCGACTTTGCTGTTTAAATCTAAATCCATTCCTAAGATTCTTCTTCATATATAGAGTATGTCATCTATAAGGCTGGGTGCAACTCTTTGAGGAAGATTAAGTTGTAAGAGTTGTTGTGATAAGAAGAAAGGTTGCAGTTTAAGAGGGGATATGCCAATGATCCCGATGTATTAAAGATTCAGTAAAGAGAATTGTCTATATACACCTAAGGAATAAAGTGGTAAGCGGTATCCCATACGCTGAGTTTTTTTTTTCCAAGCTTCCTTAAGAGATAAAGGATGAACTTGTGGAGTTATGTTCGGAGAGGCTAAGAGCTATCTCTCATAAGTGAGTTGTGTTATAAGCATCGAGACGAGCGAATCATTTTCAGAATGATATCCTAAGGAATTAAGAGTAATATCTCTTGTGATCCATTTCAAGGATGGAGTGAATAAGGATATTGAATCCAAGTGGTAAGATTGGTGTTGAGGCAGGACCCTCATTGGCTTAATGCAAGTTTCGGGGTCGAAACTTCTTTTAAGGGGGAGGTGATGTGATACCCCGTATTTCTGTAAGGTTATTTTGGGAATTTTGGGAATTTTCCCGAGTACCCGTTTCGTACGTCGGATTTAATTCAGATAGTTGGAGACATTCTATAATGTGCTCTGTATCTGTAATATTTTTCTCAGTGAAATAAAATACAGACGACGTGCTTTGGATTTTAATATTCGTTCGCATACAATAATTTTATCCCGGGTTAATATCGTTTTCGTCTAAGAGCTGAGGAGGCGGCAAAGCCATAGGGGTGACGACCGCCGCATTTATGGTGGCGCCCGCCGTCGCTAGGCTCGAGGAGCAGGCTGGGTCTTCTCCTAGCTGGGGACGCCAGGCCTATGGCAGCGCCCGCCGCATTTATGACGGCGCCCGCCATCGTTGTTGTCCGGAGGTCCTTGCCCAAAGGTCGCCAGCGTGGCTCTGGCAGCGCCGGAGTAGCTCTTCGTAGGGCCATCATTGTGTTCCCGGTGCTTTGGCTATAAAAGGAGGTGTTTGGGAGGGGTTTTTGAGCTAAATCTACAGCCCAAGCTCTCCCAAATTCTTGCCTCACCGGAGTTGTGCCTCGCCGGATTTCTGAAGCTTTCGCCGGAGGTCGTGTAGTGGTGTTTCCAGAGTGCCTTTGTGAAGCTTTTGGTAGCCTTGGAGGTTAGAAACCAAAGCAAGTCGAAGGAGGCCGAGTCGCTCATGTTTTGGGTGAGTTTTCTCGCCGCTTCTGTCGCTTGGGTTCTTTACGGCGCCCGCCGTGATGAACTACGGCGACCGCCGCCAGTGTCCAGAATGCCTTTTTGGGCTTTTGGCTTTGGTGGTCGTCGTTGTGGCGTCGTTCCTTTCGTTTTCTTTCATCGTTTTTAGATTCGTACTGTGGTTATGTCGGATCTAACTTAGGGTTCCTTTTATCGGTCGACTCGAAGGTCGTTGTGCTGTCGGAGCTATATCCGTGTCGAGCCCGAAATCCCGTCGTTGTCGTTAGGCTTGTTTCTACTCTGCGGATTCAGGCAAGTGGCGGTTCGCTCTTGCTCATCGTTCCATATTTACATTAATTATCAGTTGTTTATCTGAGTAATTAATTTGGAATGATTACTGTGTTTATCTGGAATTGGTTTTATAAACTGTTTTGGAAACTGTAATAATGATATTATAATAGGTTGTATATCTGTTAGAACAACGCTATTATTTATGTTCGCCTTGAGGGAATTTATGTGGATTTATCCTGAACTATTGTTGTGCTCGAACTGTTAGTTAGCACGAGTATTCGTAGGAACGCCTGGACTCCGAGAGGTCCATTCGTTTCTTTATAACTTGGGGAAAAGGGCGAGCAAGACCCTACGATAGTAGAGGCTTGGACTCTGCGAGGTTCATTCCTTCGATATAAGTCCAGAGGGTTGGATTCTGTGAGGTCCATTCCTTAGTTGTATGTCATGCGTGACAGAGCATATGTTTAAAAAGCTTATAATGTAATGTGGGTTTTGGAATTTAATAAGATAAAGTGCCCGAGTGCACATAATTAATATACCTTTGGCGAGTAGTGCAGCTAAGTAAATAGTGCAGCTAGGAAAGCTCATCTCGACTTTTGATCAGAGTATGTTCTCTTTTCAATCTGGATTCGCTGTAAGCGGTGAGATTGGTCGTGAACCGAAACATCTAAGTCAGCTTTTAAATCACTAATGTCTGATTCTTTAAACGTTCCAGATTTGTCATATTTCCTTAAAGACTCAATCTCTTGGAGTCTCTTTTCGGGTCGATTTCTGTGAAGATTCAGTCTTCCATAATCTTCTCTTGTGCATACCTCTTGTTTATTCCAGTAGGAGTATGATGGTTGACTATCGTCATCGGTTATTATTCGAGAAGCGATGAGTCTAACCTAATACGACTGCTTCGAACCACTCTGCTTTGTACCCTTGCATAGTCTATTCAGTAGACTATCCAACCGCAATTGTTCTCTGCATGGTTGGCTGGTGTCATCCGTTCGATTCGGCACATCAGATAGAGCGAAGATATGAGGAGACTAGATTGACTATGAAGACGACGGTTGTTTCTGGATGTTTTTAATAATTTCTTTTAATCAGGTTGAGATCCTTGGGAGATGACCATTGTGGTCAAGATCCTTGTTTGTAATATATTGAAAAGACTTCCGCTGTACTTTGTTTAAAGACTTCCGCTGTACTTTGTTAAACTCTGTGTTTGTCCTATTCGGGATTAGGATGTAATCCCGGGACTCATGTTTTATATGAATAAAGTTATCATTTTGTATCATTGTATTTCATGGTTTGTATTCAAACGGTAAAGCCTTGGGTGATCTCGGTAAGGAACACTGAGGTCACTGGCGGTAATACCTTTCCAAATGGGTTCAGATTTGGGGGTGTTACAATTTGTGCATCAACTAGTTGCGATATAATTTGTGTTGTGATGACATTTTGTGTTTGTGATGACGGTTTGTGTTTGTGATGACAGAAACTGTCATCAAGATGATGACATCATCATGACACCATTAAAAACAATTACCATCGGGAAAAAATTAGCAGTCAACGGCCGTTGATCGACGATGGTCAAAGATGTTAGTTGGGTTGACTTATGGTAATATGATCATCACATAATGATGACATCATCATGGGTCATGGGTTTAGAATAAGTTTTTTGGGGCATTTGTCTAATTTCACACTCCTTAGAGGGTCACTTTCCCAATTCATCCTTTATTATATATGTTTTGGTTGCAAATTGGAGAATAGTGTAACACCCCCAAAACTTAACCCTTTTGGAAAGGTATTACCGCCAGTGACCCCAATGTTCCTTATCGAGATCACCCAAGGCTTTACCGTTTAAATACAAATCATGAAATACAATGATATAAAATGATAACCTTATTCATATAAAACACGAGTCCCGGGATTACGTCCCAATCCCGAATAGGACAAACACAGAGTTTAAATAAATTACAATGGAAATCTTAAACAAGGTACAGCGGAAGACTTTTAAAAGATATTACAAAAAAGGTTGTGATCGTAATGATCACCTGCCCAAGGATCTCAACCTGATTAAAAGAAATTATTAAAAACGTCGAAAAACCACCGTCGACTCCATAGTCCTTCTAGTCTTCTCATCTACACTCTATCTGATGTGCCGAATCGAACGGATGACACCAGCCCACATGCGGAGAACAAAGTTCGTGGGTTAGTCTACTTAAATAGACTAGCAAGGGTAAAAAGCATAGTGGTTCGAAGCAGTCATATTAGGTTAGACTCCTCGTCCCTCGAATAATAATCGAGTACGCTTGTCAACCACCATACTCCTACTGGAATAAACAAGAGGTATGCACAAGAGAAGATTTTGGAAGACTTCATCTTCACAGAAATCGACTCGAAAAGAGACTCCAAGAGATTGAGTCTTTAAGAAAATATGACAAAACTGGAATGTTTAAAGAATCATACGACAATGATTTTAAAAGTTGACTGAGATGCTTCAGTTCACGACCAACCTCATCGCATACAGCGAATCCAGATCGGAAAGAGAACGTACTATGATCAAAGTCGAGACGAGCTTTCCTAGCTGCACTATTACTTAGCTGCACTACTCGCCATGGGTTTATTAATCATGTGCACTCGGGCGCATATCTTATTTAATTACAAAACACACATTACTGAAACACGTTAATGTTATTAAGAGCGACAACAAGGCTTAAATCACAGGGTGACAATCATGTCAACCCAAATTAAAACACACACAACACACACACGGGACTTAACATTATTATGCCGAGTAACAACGGCGTTAATATTACACCAGGTGTCCTTACGTTCACCCTGATTGCACTATTACAGTGCTTACACTTTAATTATGTGCTTAACTGCACTTATCTTATTAAATTACAACACACACACACTGTTGAGGCTTTTAATATTATTCCGAGAACACGGAAGTTATTATTACACCGGGTGACCTTACGTTCACCCTGATTGCACTGCCACAGTGCTTACAATTTAATTTACAGGGTGACAGTTACGTCCACCCCAATGCACTAGCTAAGTGCTTAATACACAGGACTGCAATTAAGCTCATCCAATGGCGCTTGCAAGGCGCTTAAAACACTTCAGATCCTTACATGTGGATAAGAAGCATAGGTCATGACCCTGAAATTATTCGGAATTAATCCAAGGAATATTATGATTTAAAGAAACGACAAATCCTTACTTGGATTAGCGTTCCCACGAATATTAAATTATAAAGAAACGACTAATCCTTACTTGGATTAGCGTTCCTACGCACACTCGTGTTAACTAAACAGTCTACCACAACAATTATTCACATTAAACCCATCAAGGCAATTAACTTAAACATAGAGATAATAGAAACAGCTAATCCTTACTTGGATTAGTTTTCCTATTAACCCACATGCTATTCTAGCATTAAGATTAATTCCACAACAATACCATCACGGTAATTATCACATAGGATAGCGTTGTTCTAACAGATATACAACCTATGATAATGTCATTATTACAGTTTCCAAAACAGTTTATAAAACCATTTCCAGATAAACACAGTAATCATTCCAAATTAATTACTCAGATAAACAGCTGATAATTAATGTAAATATGGAACGATGAGCAAGAGCGAACCGCCACTTGCCTTAGTCCGCAGATCTGGAACAAAGCAGAGACAACGGGATTCCGGACTCGACACAGGTATAGCTCCGACAGCACAACGACCTTCGAGTCGACCCATAAGGAAACCCTAAGTTAGATCCGACATAAACTAGTATGAATCTATGGAAAGACGAAAGAACCCGAAAGAAACGACGCCACGACGACAACCCACCAAGCCAAAGCTACGAAGGCATTCTGGGTACTAGCGGAGGTCGCCGTTCTTGGCGGCGGTCGCCGCATTCATCACGGCGGTCGCCGTGAAGAACACGGCGGTCGCCGTGAAGAACACGGTCGACAGAGACGAGAGAAATCTCACCAAAACAAAGCGCGTTTCGACCCCTTTCCGCCTTGCTTGGTTTCTGACCTCCAAAGGCAACCAAGAGGCTTCAAAAGGGCTGCTGGAAACACCACCAAACGACATCGACGAGGGCTTCAGAAATTCCGACGAAGGGCACAACTCCGACGAGACGAATTTTGGCAGAGATTTGGTGCTGGAATGGCTCAAAACCTTTCCCCCAACACCCCCTTTTATAGCCAAGCATTTGGAGTTCAAAACGAGAGGGCCTAGAGCTAGTTCGGCGCTCGCCAGAAGTCGCGCCGACGACCAACAGGCAAGGACCGCCGGATAACGAAGGTGGCAATTACGGCGGGTGCCGTAATTTACGGTGGTCGCCGCGGCCTGGCACACCAGCTACCTCCTCGAGCATTGGGACGGCGGGCACCGTGACTTTACGGCGGTCGCCGTGCTTGGGTCTCACTACGGCGGTCGCCGCGACTTTACGGCGGTCGCCGTGACACCTTTTTCCCGCCCGTTCAGCTTTGGACGAACATGACATTAAGCCGGGATAAAAATTATCGTACGCGAACGACAATTAAAATCCAAGGCATGTTATCGGTATATTATTTCACTGAGAAAAATATTACAGATACAGAGCACATTACAGAATGTCTCAAGCTACCTGAATTAAATCCGACGTACACAATGGGTACTCGGGAAAATTCCAAAAATTCCCAAAATAATCCTTACAGAATTACGGGGTATCACATCACCTCCCCCTTAAAATAAGTTTCGACCCCGAAACTTGCATTAAGCCAATGAGGATACTACCTCCACACCAATCTTACCACCTGGATCCAACATCCTTAATCACTTTATCCTTGAAATGGATCACATGAGATATTATTCTTAATTCCTTAGGATATCATTCTAAAAATGATTCATCCGTCTTAGTGCTCATGGCACAAACTTACGCATGAGAGATAGCTCCTGATCTCTCCGAACAAACTCTACAAGTTCATTCCCTTTCCTTAAGAAATCTCGGAAGAACTCAGCGTATGAGATAACGCTTACCACAGTACTCCTTAGGTGTATATAGACAATTCTCCTTACTGAATCTTTAATACATCGGGATCATCAACATATCCTTAACTGCAACCTTTCCTCTCAACATGACCGCTTCACCACTTAATCCTCCTCAAAGAGCTGCATCCGATCTTATAGATGACATACTCTATGTATGAAGAAGAATCTTAGGAGTGGATTTATATTTAAACAACAGAGTCGACCCTGGGATTAACCACATAGGGAACGAACATCTAAGTTGTCCATAAAACTTCACCACCATAAGTCCGACAGTCCTTATCCTTACTTGGCATAAGCTGTTCTCGACACTTACAAGGTTTTGTATGAACAACTAATTCGCAATGATAACACATTCTGAAATTTTCCAAAACATGGAAACACTTCATTAACATTAAACATTACATGAATTGACAAAAGTCGACCAGGCAGATCTTAACACCACGGAGATTACCGACACACGTCGTTACTCCTTAATCTTAAAGAAAGTCTTAACACAAATACAACTTAATGGATCAGGGTTCTTCTCCGTTGGCTTGACTCATTATGAAGAGTCGTTGCCCTTGGCCTGAAGACCCCATAGGCGCTTTGCCTTTATTACGAGCCATAGACTGCTCAGGAGTGGATACCACTGGCCTTGGGTTTTGTCCACCTCCAACATTTGACGCCTGATAAGACTGCATTGGTCCCTGACCCTTCAGTCTGCAGTATGTTTTTATGTGGCCTTCTCTTCCACAATTATGACACATCCTCTTGTCCTTTTGGCAAACAAAACTTTTATGCCCTTCTTCACCACAATTGTGGCACTGAATTGCTCTGCCGCTCCAACCTGAGCCTCTGGCAGAGTCTGACTGAGTTGTCTCGGTCTTAGCACGACCAGACCTTTCAAACTTGGTAGGCGATGTCGGTCGTTTGAATGAACCAACTTGGCGATCCTGTTGCCCACCATTTCCCTTAACTTGATTCTCCCTCTTAACGGCAGACTCCTCCAATGTGACTTTCGTCTTGTAGGCTGCATCCACATATTGTTCTAACGTAGTACAGCCATGACGCAACATTAGAGGCTTGATCTCTGGATTCATCCATCCATGGAAGTACCAGATCTTCTGCTCCTCGGTTGACACCTCAGGTCCAGTGTACTGCATCAAGTGATTGAACTTAGTTGCGAGCTCAGTCACCTTTAACCCATCAGTCTACGGGTACAGAAATTCCTTATGCTTCTCCTCCCTCATAGCTCGGGAAAAGAAACGATCGGTCATCTTGGTTTTGAATATGCTCCAATTCAGCTCGGGATGTTCAGCCAGACCGGTGCTCTCCCACCATTCGCTAGCCACATCCTTGAGTTGAAGAGAGGCGATGTGCACTTTCCCAGCCTCAGTGCAATTAATGTTCCGGAGCAAACGCTCCATATACGAGAACCAATATGTCACCCTGACTGGTTCTCCAGTACCGTCATAGCTGTCAGGCCTCATTGAACTCATGGCTTTTAACGCTTGCCCGTAAGTTCCTCTGTTTCTGACAACATTGATCTGAGGTACTTGCTCCACTGACTCCTCAAATTCAGGAATAGCCTGAGGAACTGGACCACCTTGTACTTGTGGTGCAACTGGTCGCATAACATATGTGATTGCCTGCATGACAATTCCTCGAATTGCCTCCACTGCTGCAGCATCAAACATCATCGGAGCGTTGGCCTGAGCTTGGCCATTGCCTCCCTGGTTATTGTTAGAAGCAGCCTCATGCTCTTCTGTTGGGTCTGCAGCATTCCTCACACTTGGTCTGGGGTCATTAGTTGGCCCAGCACCAGCACGGATAACGTTCCTTGTGTTCACCATTTGTTTACCGATCAAATTCCAAGGATTTTATCACATTAGTATCTTCTGATATACTTATTGTAATAAAATCAACTTAGAATAGATCAACTTGGTAATTTCTAATGATGAACTCAAACCGAGTTACTAGGTTCTATAACCTTAACTCAAAATGAGAGAACTGGGAATTCAAGCCTTATTGGATATAGTGAAACCACCTTGGCTTCTCCCGGTTCCTCTAAAGAGAATAGAATGCACCCATATCATACGGGGCAACGGGGAAGGAATTAGTCTTTCTAGATATAGAAGCAAACTTACTATATCAGACCATATAGAAGACAGGACTATGAACGGTGTTTTCAAACTCTTTTCACTTTGAAAAAAATTCAGAGCCCTTCTTAAAGTATTTTCAAAAACGGATAAATGATTTATAAAAATCCAAACCCGTTTTAAAACAACCTTTGGCTCTGATACCACAACTGTAACACCCCCAAAACTTAACCCTTTTGGAAAGATATTACCGCCAGTGACCCCAGTGTTCCTTACCGAGATCACCCAAGGTTTTACCGTTTAAATACAAATCATGAAATACAATGATACAAAATGATAACCTTATTCATATAAAACACGAGTCCCGGGATTACATCCCAATCCCGAATAGGACAAACACGGAGTTTAAATAAATTACAACGGAAATCTTAAACAAGGTACAGCGGAAGACTTTTAAAAGATATTACAAAAAGGGTTGTGATCGTAATGATCACCTGCCCAAGGATCTCAACCTGATTAAAAGAAATTATTAAAAACGTCGGAAAACCACCGTCGACTCCATAGTCCTTCTAGTCTTCTCATCTACACTCTATCTGATGTGCCGAATCGAACGGATGACACCAGCCCACATGCGGAGAACAAAGTTCATGGGTTAGTCTACTTAAATAGACTAGCAAGGGTAAAAAGCAGAGTGGTTCGAAGCAGTCGTATTAGGTTAGACTCCTCGTCCCTCGAATAATAATCGAGTACGCTTGTCAACCACCATACTCCTACTGGAATAAACAAGAGGTATGCACAAGAGAAGATTCTGGAAGACTTCATCTTCACAGAAATCGACTCGAAAAGAGACTCCAAGAGATTGAGTCTTTAAGGAAATATGACAAAACTGAAATGTTTAAAGAATCATACAACAATGATTTTAAAAGTTGACTGAGATGCTTCAGTTCACGACCAACCTCATCGCATACAGCGAATCTAGATCGGAAAGAGAACGTACTATGATCAAAGTCGAGACGAGCTTTCCTAGCTAAGTTATAGTGCAGCTAGGAAAACTCGTCTCGACTTTGATCATAGTACGTTCTCTTTCCGATCTGGATTCGCTGTATGCGGTGAGGTTGGTCGTGAACCAAAGCATCTCAGTCAGCTTTTAAATCATTGTTGTATGATTCTTTAAACTTTCCAGATTTGTCATAATTCCTTAAGACTCACTTCCGTTGGAGTCTTCCTTTGAGTTAATTTATGTAATGATTCAGTCTTCCAGAGTCTTCTCTTGTGCATACCTCTTGTTATTATTCTGTAGAAGTATGAAGGTTGATTATCGTTATCGGTTATCATTCGAGAACGATAAGTCTAACCTAATACAACTACATCGAACCTTCTGCTTTGTACCCTTGATAGTCTATTCAATTAGACTAACCCACGAACTTTGTTCTCCGCATGTGGGCTGGTGTCATCCGTTCGATTCGGCACATCAGATAGAAAGTAGCTCAGAAGAATAGAAGGACTATGGAGTCGACGGTGGTTTTCGAATGTTTTAGTTTATTCGTTAATCAGGTTGAGATCTTTTGGGCAATGACTTTGGTTGTAATGTGTTTTGTAAGACTTATGTTGTACCCTACTTAATAAGACTTCCGTTGTATTTGGTTTAAACTCTGTGTTAGCCTATTCGGGATTGGGTTGTAATCCCGTAACTCATGTTTTTTTGACAATGTTATGTTTTGGAATTGAATGCTTTGATCATTATGTATCATTTGTATTTCATAAATTGTATTTAAATGGTAAAGCCTTGGGTGATCTCGGTAAGGAACACTGGGGTCACTGGCGGTAATACCTTTCCAAAAGGGTTAAGTTTTGGGGGTGTTACAGTTGTGGTATCAGAGCCAAAGGTTTTAAAACGGGTTTGAGATTTTTATATCATTTATCCATTTTTGAAAATACGTTAAAAGGGCTCGAAATTTTCAAAGTAAAAAGAATTTCAAAACACCGTTCATAGTTGTGTCTTCTATATAGTCTGATGTAGTAAACTTGCTTCTATGTCTAGAAAGACTAACTCCTTCCTCGTTATCTTGTAGGATGGGTGAGTGTTTTTCTCTTGATAGGGGGTCGGAGGACGCCAAGACGGACCCGTCGTCTCCAGGCAGGCTAGATTTTCCGATCCCTCAGCGATGTTTCGAGGTTGGAGGCCCGAGTAGCCCACCCGAGGACATCAAGTATGTGATTCCCGAGTCTGTTGTCCTTACGCCTAGGGATACAGTGGTCACTGTAGCTGCACATGTAGAGCCACTCAGGGAGGAAGCAGTGCAGGAAGTGGGTGAGTCGTCTAGATACGCCTTAGGGCATTACGATGACGATTACCATATCGAGATTGATCCCGAGGATGAGGATCCCATCGAAGATGATCCTGAGGAGGACCCCGAGATGGACCTGGAAGAGCAGAGCTAGGAGCCAGACAACTTGAGGCACTTGCTGGTGGACAGTCAGGAGCCGGGGGTGCAGTTTATTCCCCCCAGTCCAGAACTATCACCAGTATCGGATTATGCACTCATGACTGATGCTGATTGGGAGGCACTGTACACTGAGCACGGTATTGGGAGGAGTGGCCCGACCATGATCTACGAGGACTATCCACCTACTCCGGCTCGGAGGAGGAGGAGATCAGAGGCTGAGTTGAGAGAGATCCTTCGCCAGAGCGAAATGAGCTCTCATATGGAGCAGCAGCAGCTGATTTATCAAGCGATCGCTAGCGCTCAGAGGAGGGCTGGGATAGGAGGACCTCTTATGGACGATCCTTTCTTTTCCACGACTGAGGTTGGGTCTGAGTCACCAGAGCCATGTGACCCAGGACTGAGCAGGGTGTGAAACCCATCGCCAGAGCTCGATGGTGAGCCTAGTCCGAAGAGACCTTGCACGAGTAGCCAGTCTTATAGGAGACGTTTTGGAATGCCTTGATGAGGATTGGCGTTGCCTATCGTAGTAGTTTCCTTTCTTAGTATTTCAGTATGTACTTTGTGTAATATTTCAGTATTGCGGCAAGTACTCTGTGAAACACTTTTATCTTCGAGCAATTTTTGTCCTAACGCTCGGATAATAGACTTATGTGTAGCTTGTGTAACAGTTCCAGTTCATCTATAAAATACCTAGTTGATCTATTATGAGTAATTTTACTACATTAAGCATGTTTGAATGATATTAATGTATAAATAACTTGGAATTTGATCGGTAAACAGATGGTGAACACAAGGAATACGGTTCGAGCTGGTGTTGGGACTAGTCAGGGTCCCAGACCAATCATAAGAGATGTTGGCCAAGGTGAGCATGTATCTGAATCTTATAATCAATCCAGGGGCAATGATCAGGATCAGAGTAATGCACCAGTGGTGTTTGATACTGCAGCAGTGGAGACAATTCGAGGAATTGTCATGCAAGCTATCGCTGAGGCTATGCGACCAAATGTGCCACAGGCACAAGGCGTGCCGATTCCCCCACCGGTTCCTAGATTTGAGGAGCCAAGAAACCATGATGTCCAGGAGAATGCAGTCAGGACTAGGGACAACTATGGTCGTGCTCTGAAGACCATCAGTTCTATGAGGCCTGACAACTTCAACGGAAAAGGGGAGCCAGTCAAGGTGACCCATTGGTTCTCTCACATGGAACGGCTGTTCCGTAATGTGGACTGTACTGAGGCTGAAAAGGTCCACATAGCTTCCCTACAGCTGAAAGAGGATGCTAGTGAATGGTGGGAGAGTACAGGCTTAGCTGATAGCCGTGTATTGACTTGGTCGATGTTTAAGACCAAAATGATTGACCGTTTCTTCTCTCGTGCTATGAGAGAGGAGAAACACAAGGAGTTTCTGTACCCCAAGACCGATGGATTGAAGGTAGCTGAGCTGGCAACCAAGTTCAATCATCTTCTGCAGTACGCCCCATCTGAGATAACCAGCGAGGGACAAAAGATCTGGTACTTCCACGAGTGGATGAGTCCAGATATCAAGCCGTTAATGGTGCACCACACATGCTCTACTCTGGAGCAGTATGTGGATGTTGCCTACAAGCTGGAAGTGACTCTGGAGGAGTCAACGAAGAGACGCATCCGACAGAGGTCGATGCAGAATCAGAATCAGGGTGGTGGATTCAAGCGACCTGTGCCACCGTCTAGCTTTGCCAAGTCTGGCCGAGCAAAGACGGACATGACTCACGGAGGGTCAACGCAGCAGTCCAGTCAGAGCAGAAGTTCAGTTCAGTGTTATAACTGTGGTGTTGATGGGCACAAGAGCAATGAGTGTCAGAAGGAGAAGAGATCGTGCTTTGGGTATGGACGTGATGGTCATCTGCAGAAGTTCTGCAAGCAAGGGAAATAGAAGAGAGTAGAGTCATAGCAAGGGTCAGTTCATCAGAGCAACCGACCTAGGTTCAAGCCTGTCGAGACTCCTAGCCCGTCAGTTCAGACGACTGCTCAGAACAGGGGAAAGGCCCCAGCTGTTTTTGGAAGTCAGGGTCAACGCTTGTACGAGATGCGTGAAGCAGATGGACCCAAAGCTCTGACTGCTCAAGGTACTTTATACCTTCACTCTACTTCCGTATGCATTCTGTTTGATTCTGGTGCTACGCATTTCTTTATTTCGAATAGCTGTGTTAGGAAGTTAGACTTAGTGTGCAACGATTCGTGTGACCCTTTCGTCGTTAGTCTTCCTAATGGAGAACGTTTGGTGGGAACCAAGCATCTGTCCGACTTTCCGATTACCATTCAGGGTAAGGAGTTTGAGGCAGATCTGATCTGTATAGCCATGGCACCATACGACATCATTCTTGGTATGGATTGGCTGACGCGTCACAAGGCGGTGATCGACTTCAGTTCAAGAACAGTGACGGTGACATCTAAGGGCCAGTTCGTGTGCAAGTTCAAGGGCCAGAATGACGCTGATAACGGCAAGCTGATCAATGCGATGACTGCGTTTAAGCTACTACGACAAGGTTTTGTCGGGTACCTCTGCTACTTGGATTCGCCCGCGAAAGATGGACCTGCGATTCTTGATATTCCAGTGGTCAGAGAGTTCTCGGATGTCTTTACAGAGGAGGTTCCTGGATTACCTCCGAACCGTGATGTAGAGTTTTCCATTGATCTTGAGCCTGGTATTGCGCCAATCTCTAAGGCACCGTATCGGATGGCACCTACAGAGATGCAAGAGTTGAAGAGTCAACTTGAAGATCTTCTTGACAAGGGTTATATCAGGCCGAGTGCATTGCCGTGGGGTGCTCCAGTTTTGTTTGTCAAAAAGAAGGACGGATCGTTTCGACTTTGCATCGACTATCGAGAGTTGAACAAGGTGACGATCAAGAACAAGTACCCATTGCCGAGGATTGACGACCTATTGGACCAGTTGCAGGGAGCAAAGGTTTTCTCCAAGATCGACCTGAGATCTGGATATCATCAACTCAGAATTCGTGAGCAGGACATTCCTAGAACTGCGTTCAGGACCAGATATGGTCATTACGAGTTCGTAGTGATGCCTTTTGGGCTTATAAATGCTCCAGCTGTCTTTATGGATCTGATGAATCGATGTTTTCACCAATACTTGGACAAGTTCGTAGTGGTCTTCATAGACGGCATTCTGATCTACTCTTCGAGTGAAGAAGTCCACGAGGAACATCTGCGGATTGCTTTGTCAGTCCTTAGACAACAACAACTTTATGCTAAACTGTCCAAGTGTGAATTCTGGTTGAAGGAGGTGGCTTTCTTAGGCCACGTGATCAATGAGAATGGGGTTATGGTTGATCCCCAGAAGATCGAAGCTGTGGCAAATTGGACACAACCCCAAAACGTGAAGGAGGTGCGCAGCTTTCTTGGGCTTGCCGGGTATTACAGACGGTTCGTGGAGGGGTTTTCAAAGATCGCTCTACCTATGACCAATCTACTCTGCAAGGTTCACAAGAAGTTTGTCTGGAATGACAAGTGCGAGGCCAGTTTCCAGGAGTTGAAGCGATGGCTGACCTCGGCACCCGTGTTAGCACTTCCAGAAGGGAACGACGATTATGTGGTCTATAGTGATGCTTCAAAGTGTGGTCTTGGTTGTGTTTTGATGCAGAGGGGCAGAGTCATTGCTTATGCATCCAGGCAACTCAAGACGTACGAAGAAAACTATCTGACACATGATCTTGAGCTAGCAGCGGTTGTCTTTGCGCTGAAGATTTGGAGGCATTACCTCTACGGTATAAGATGCCAAGTCTTCACTGACCACAAAAGTCTCAAGTATATATTTACTCAAAAAGAGCTGAATATGAGACAACACCGCTGGCTAGAGTTGCTCAAGGACTACGACATCGAGTTATTGTACCATCCGGGCAAGGATAATGTGGTAGCTGATGCATTGAGCCAGAAAACAACGCACGAGAGGGTAGTTGCTTTACTTACTGCTCAGACCAAGCTGAACCGAGAGTCGTGCGACATTGAAGTTCTGTATGATCAGCGTAGATGTTTCCTGAGTATGCTGGAAATTCAGGCTACACTGCTGGATCAGATCAAGGAAAAGCAAGTTGATGACATCGTCTTGGTGAAGCTAAGTAGTGAAGTGATGGATGGGAAAGCTCCCGGCTTTATGATTCAGGATGACGGATCACTTTGGTTTCAAGACCAAATCTGTGTGCCAGACGCAAAAGGCCTTCATCAGTTGGTGGTGAGGGAAGCTCATTCCTCAGCATATTCTGTGCATCCAGGCTCCAACAAGATGTACAAGGATCTTCGGAAGAAGTTTTGGTGGCCAAACATGAAGTGGGACGTGGCAGACTTCGTGGCAAAGTGCTTGACTTGCCAAAAGGTCAAGATTGAACACCGCAGGCCGGGTGGTGAGTTGCTACCTCTCCCTGTGCCAGAATGGAAATGGGAAGACATTGCCATGGACTTCGTCACGGGGCTGCCGAAGACTCAAAGTCAGAAAGATGCTATCTGGGTAATTGTGGATCGACTTACGAAGAGTGCTCATTTCCTAGCCATTAAGACCACTTGGGAAGCCCAGAAGTTAGCAGAGGTCTACCAGAAAGAGATTGTCCGTTTACATGGTATCCCTAAAACCATCGTATCGGATCGAGATGGCCGTTTCATGTCAAGGTTTTGGCAAGAACTTCATAAGGCTATGGGGACCAAGTTAAGGTTCAGCACAGCGTTTCATCCTCAGACAGATGGCCAGTCTAAAAGGACCATCCAAACTCTGGAGGATATGCTCAGAGCTTGTGTACTCGATCGTCCAACTAGCTGGGAGGACAGCTTGAGTCTGATTGAGTTCACCTACAACAACAGCTGGCATGCTACGATCAAGATGGCTCCGTTCGAAGCTTTGTATGGTCGCCGATGCAGATCTCCGATTTATTGGGATGATAACGCCGACAAGATTCTGCTTGGGCCAGAGTTAGTCGAGAGGACAACTTCTGACATTGCCTTGATTCGACAAAGGATGTTGACCGCTCTGAGTCGACAGAAGTCGTATGCAGACAAGAAGCGTAGGAATGTCGAGTTCGAGGTCGGTGACAAGGTGTTTGTCAAGGTGTCTCCCTCGAAGGGAGTTTTCAGGTTTGGTAAGCATGGGAAGCTTAACCCTCGCTACGTGGGACCATTCGAAATTCTGGATAGAGTGGGATCTCTAGCGTACCGCTTGGCGTTGCCGCCATCGGCTCATCCAATGCATAATGTGTTCCACATCTCTTTGCTCAGGAAGTATGTGCCAGATGAGTCTCACGTGCTGAGTTATGAGGACATCGAGATTCAAGCTAATGGTACTTATGAGGAGATGCCCGTGCGCATTTTGGAGAATCGTGAGAAGCAGCTGCGTAGCAAGATCGTATCGTTAGGATGGATTCAGTGGTCCAAGTCTAGATCGGAGGAAGTTACTTGGGAAACGTGGGAAACCGAGTCAGATAGGTTCAGGCATTTTCCCGAGTTATTCTCGACCTAAGTTTCGGGGTCGAAACTTCTTTTAAGGGGGAGGAGATGTGATACCCCGTATTTTTGTAAGCTATTTCTGGAGTTCCGGGATTTTTCCCGAGTACCCGTTATGTACGTCGGATTTAATTCAGAAATTGGAGACATTCTGTAATGTGCTCTGTATCTGTAATATTTTTCTCAGTGAAATAATATACAGACGACGTGCTTTGGATTTTAATACTCGTTCGCGTATGATAATTTTATCCCGGGTTAAAGTTGTTGTCGTTCAAAACCAGAATGGGCGCGAAGCCACAGGGGCGGAGACCGCCGCATTTATGGCGGCGCCCACCGTCGCCAGGCTCGAGGACTGGCGTGGTCGTCTTCCTAGCTGGGCGCCAGGCCTAGTGGCGGCGACCGCCGTGCAGTACGGCGCCCGCCGTAATTCGCCCGTCGTAGGCAATTTGTGAGGCGGCGACCCTTGCTCTCCGCGGCGCCCGCCATCGTTGTCCGGAGGTCTTTGCCCGATGGTCGTCGGCGAGCCTCTGACGCGCCGAAGTAGGCCTGCTCCGCCTCGTCGTAGGGCCATCATTGTGTTTCCTGACATTTGGCTATAAAAGGAGGTGTTTGGGAGGGGTTTTGAGCTCAATCCACAGCCCAAGCTCTCCCAAATTCTTGCCTCACCGGAGTTGTGCCTCGCCGGATTTATGAAGCTTTCGCCGGAGGTCGTTTGGTGGTGTTTCCAGAGTGCCTTTGTGAAGCTTTTGGTAGCCTTGGAGGTTAGAAACCAAAGCAAGTCGAAGGAGGCCGAGTCGCTCGTGTTTTGGGTGAGTTTTCTCGCCGCTTCTGTTGTCTGAGTTCTTCACGGCGACCGCCGTGATGAACTGCGGCGACCGCCGCCAGTGTCCAGAATGTCTTTTTGGGCTTTTGGCTTTGGTGGTCGTCGTTGTGGCGTCGTTCCTTTCGTTTTCTTTCATCGTTTTTAGATTCGTACTGTGGTTATGTCGGATCTAACTTAGGGTTCCTTTTATGGGTCGACTCGAAGGTCGTTGTGCTGTCGGAGCTATACCCGTGTCGAGCCCGGAATCCCGTCGTTGTCGTTAGGCTTTTCTACGGATTAAGGCAAGTGGCGGTTCGCTCTTGCTCATCGTTTCCATATTTACATTGATTATCAGTTATTTCAATTGATTAATTAATTTGGAACGATTATTACTGTGTTCTTTTGGAAGTGATTTATAAACTATTTTGAAAATCATATAATAGGTTGTATATCTGTTAGAACAGCGCTATTATCTGTGATCGCCTTTCGGGCCTTTATGTGGATTTATTCTGTAACTGTAATTGTGCTGTATCTGTATGGTTAGCACTGTTAGTTAGGAATGTACTCGGACGTCGTCCGGTCGTTTCTTTATAATCTGGTATCGGGGTGGCTCGTCTCCACCTGGTACTATTCTAAGATCATGATCGGTCTCTTTCACAAGTGTGTAGAGGCAGGACACTTAGTTGGTGTCACAAACCTTCCGGTGTACGTCACTCTCGACGAAACGTATCCTAAGATGTGTCGTTCCAATGGTGGGATACACATGTAAAAGTCTAATAACGTGATGTGTGTTTGAAATATAAATCAGATAAGTGCTACTCGACGCACATAATAAATAAACCTTCGGCGAGTAGTGCAGCTAAGTTATAGTGCAGCTAGGAAAACTCGTCTCGACTTTGATCATAGTACGTTCTCTTTCCGATCTGGATTCGCTGTATGCGGTGAGGTTGGTCGTGAACCGAAGCATCTCAGTCAGCTTTTAAATCATTATTGTATGATTCTTTAAACTTTCCAGATTTGTCATAATTCCTTAAGAATCACTTCCGTTGGAGTCTTCCTTTGAGTTGATTTCTGTAATGATTCAGTCTTCCAGAGTCTTCTCTTGTGCATACCTCTTGTTATTATTCTGTAGAAGTATGAAGGTTGATTATCGTTATCGGTTATCATTCGAGAACGATAAGTCTAACCTAATACAACTACATCGAACCTTCTGCTTTGTACCCTTGCTAGTCTATTCAAGTAGACTAACCCACGAACTTTGTTCTCCGCATGTGGGCTGGTGTCATCCGTTCGATTCGGCACATCAGATAGAAAGTAGCTCAGAAGAATAGAAGGACTATGGAGTCGACGATGGTTTTCGAATGTTTTAGTTATTTCGTTAATCAGGTTGAGATGTTTTGGGCAATGACTTTGGTTGTAATGTGTTTTGTAAGACTTCCGTTGTACCCTACTTAATAAGACTTCCGCTGTATTTGGTTTAAACTCTGTGTTAGCCTATTCGGGATTGGGTTGTAATCCCGTAACTCATGTTTCTTTGACAATGTTATGTTTTGGAATTGAATGCTTTGATCATTATGTATCATTTGTATTTCATAAATTGTATTTAAATGGTAAAGCCTTGGGTGATCTCGGTAAGGAACACTGGGGTCACTGGCGGTAATACCTTTCAAAAAGGGTTAAGTTTTGGGGGTGTTACAGTTGTGGTATCAGAGCCAAAGGTTTTAAAACGGGTTTGGGATTTTTATATCATTTATCCGTTTTTGAAAATATGTTAAAAGGGCTCGAAATTTTCAAAGTAAAAAGAATTTCAAAACACCGTTCATAGTTGTGTCTTCTATATAGTCTGATGTAGTAAGCTTGCTTCTATGTCTAGAAAGACTAACTCATTCCTCGTTATCCTATAGGATGGGTGAGTGCTTTTCTCTTGATAGGGGGTCGGAGGACGCCAAGACGGACCCGCCGTCTCCAGGCGGGCTAGATTTTCCGATCCCTCAGCGATGTTTCGAGGTTGGAGGCCCGAGTAACCCGCCCGAGGACATCAAGTATGTGATTCCCGAGTCTGTTGTCCTTACGCCTAGGGATGCAGTGGTCACTGTAGCTGCACCTATAGAGCCACTCACGGAGGAAGCAGTGCAGGAAGTGGGTGAGTCGTCTAGATACGCCTTAGGGCATTACGATGACGATTACCAGATCGAGATTGATCCCGAGGATGAGGATCCCATCGAAGATGATCCTGAGGAGGACCCCGAGATGGATCTGGAAGAGCAGAGCCAGGAGCCAGACAACTTGAGGCACTTGCTGGTGGACAGTCAGGAGCCGGGGGTGCAGTTTATTCCCCCCAGTCCAGAACTATCACCAGTATCGGATTATGCACTCATGACTGATGTTGATTGGGAGGCCCTGTATTCTGAGCACGGTATTGGGAGGAGTGGCCCGACCATGATCTACGAGGACTATCCGCCTACTCCGCCTTGGAGGAGGAGGAGATCAGAGGCTGAGTTGAGAGAGATCCTTCGTCAGAGCGAAATGAACTCTCATATGGAGCAGCAGCAGCTGATGGATCAGGCGATCGCTAGCGCTCAGAGGAGGGCTGGGATAGGAGGACCTCTTACGGACGATCCTTTCTTTTCCACGACTGAGGTTGGGTCTGAGTCACCAGAGCCATGTGACCCAGGACCGAGCAGGGTGCGAAACCCATCGCCAGAGCTCGATGGTGAGCCTAGTCCGAAGAGACCTTGCACGAGTAGCCAGTCTTATAGGAGACGTTTTGGAACGCCTTGATGAGGATTGGCGTTGCCTATCGTAGTAGTTTCCTTTCTTAGTATTTCAATATGTACTTTATGTAATATTTCAGTATTGCGGCAAGTACTCTGTGAAACACTTTTATCTTCGAGCAATTTTTGTCCTAACGCTCGGATAATAGACTTATGTGTAGCTTGTGTAACAGTTCCAGTTCATCTATAAAATACCTAGTTGATCTATTCTGAGTAATTTTACTACATTAATCATGTTTGAATGATATTAATGTATAAATAACTTGGAATTTGATCGGTAAACAGATGGTGAATACAAGGAACACGGTTCGAGCTGGTGTTGGGACTAGTCAGGGTCCCAGACCAATCATAAGAGATGTTGGTCAAGGTGAGCATGTATCTGAATCCCATAATCAATCCAGGGGCAATGATCAGGATCAGAGTAATGCACCAGTGGTGTTTGATGCTGCAGCAGTGGAGACAATTCGAGGAATTGTCATGCAAGCTATCGCTGAGGCTATGCGACCAAATGTGCCACAGGCACAAGGCGTGCCGATTCCCCCACCGGTTCCTAGATTTGAGGAGCCAAGAAACCATGATGTCCAGGAGAATGCAGTCAGGACTAGGGACAACTATGGTCGTGCTCTGAAGACCATCGGTTCTATGAGGCCTGACAGCTTCAACGGAAAAGGGGAGCCAGTCAAGGTGACCCATTATATCTGTTATTGGCCTCGATGGCTTTGATGTGAATTATTGCTCTTATGTTTTAACTGTTTAGTTAGAACGAGTATTCGTAAGAACACTATGTACCTTACGAGGTTTAGTGGTTTCTTGATAATGGTACTAGGAGGATTTTCCCTAGTATCTTCGGTCATGACCTTACCCTTACTCAGGGTATGTGCACACAGCTGGTGCCGTCATTTGGGATGTATTCCCTGGGATGTATTCCCTTTGATATTTCTTGTGAGGAGATCCGATATCTCTTGTGAAGAGATCTTAAAAGCTTATAATGTAAAATGTATGTTTTGGAATTAAATAAGATAAGTGCTTTAGTGCACATAATTAATATACCCTCAGGCGAGTAGTGCAGCTAGGAAACTCGTCTAGACTTTGGTCAGAGTAAAGTTCTCTTTCCAATCTGAATTCGCATTGTGCGGTGAGGTTGGTCGTGAACCGAAATACCAAGTCAGTTTTAAAACGCTTGTGTGAAATTGATGTTCCCAAGCACTTGTCATACTTTCCGATAAGACTCAACCTTTTGGAGTCTTCTCTTCATATGTTTCCGTAAGACTCATTCTTTCAGAGTCCTTTCTCTTGATCATGCCTTTTCGTATATTTCAGTAGGAGTATGGTGGTTGACTATCGTCATCGACTTTTATTCGAGAAGCGATGAGTCTAACCTAATACGACTACTTAGAACCTTTCTGTTTTACCCTTGCATAGTCTTTCATTAGACTAACCAACTGATTATATTCCCTTGCATGGTTGGCTGGTGTCATCCGTCTCATACGACACATCAGATAAACTGCAGTTCCGATGAAGGCTAGAAACGACAATGATGGCAGTTGGAATTTTGAAGAGTTTTACCAGGTTGAGATTCCTTGGCGGGTGATTGTTTAGATCAAGACCCTTGTGTCCTTTATGTATTAAGACTTCCGCTGTAATATATTTGATTATGTATTTTGAATCATGGATGTAATTCCGAAACATTTTTTAATCAAAAGTTATGATATTTTGTATTATAACTGTTGTTTTATGATTTATATAAACGGGTTAAGCCTGGGGTGGCTTCGGATGTGAAATCTGAGGTCACTAGCGGTAATACCTTTCAAGGATATATATTTGGGGGTGTTACACAATTGAACATTGAGGTTGAATAGGGGGAGGGGCTCGAGTCGAGGAAGAAGGTCAATGACGAGGGATTTAGGAGATGAAGATTCGTGATGTCGATTTTGAAACAACTCAGAGCGTCCGGTAATGATCTCCATCGAATTGGAGAGATCGAGGACGTGGGATCTAGGAGATGGAGATTTGTGATAGAGAAACAACATGGGTTAATGGAGGCCTCGATTTAGCTCAGATCTGGCGAATACGGAAGATATTTGGCATGAAAGGAGGCGAGTGAGAGCACGGTGGTGCCGGCGAGGGTGAGCTTTGGCGGTGGTGTGAACCTTACATACTCCTCCGGAGATGACATCCATTCAAATGAGAGAGAGCGAGAGTCTGACGGATCGGAACCCAATGTAATTTATGGCGGCGATTGCAGCGATCCCGGCGCAGTTGTGTAGGGGATTCTTAGAAAGCTTCTTTGCGGCGACGGGGCCGGTGATCTCGAAAATTGCAATCTGGCCGGGGTGGACGGAGGGGTCGACGGTGAGAGTGACGCGGTCGCCTACGCCGTCGACGGCGCATCCAATGAAGTCGAAGCCCGGGCCGAGGTTGGCGACAGTGATCGGTGCGAAGCTCTGAACGGATGAGAGAACGAGCTCTGGTTCGGTAGTTACGGTGGTAGAGAGAGAGGGATGAGCTTCCATGGAGACTGGTAGCAGATCGACATGGCTGCACAAGGTGGAGAAGGGAGAGAGGATGTGCTCTCAACATTGAGTTTCTAGGCGTTTATTATTGGTAAGAGTAAGCTAGTTTGAGAGTACCCAAACATGGAAGTAGTGAATGGTTATTCGATGGTATTCAAAGGTTTACCGGATGATGTTTGGGGGTTAACCAGAGGTGGTCGGGGGTTGCCCGGAGGTGGGGGTTACCCGGAGGTGGGGGTTGCCTGGTGATGTCAGGGGTTGCTTGGAGGTGTCGGGGTTTGTCCGGTGGTGTCGGGGTTACACGGATTCTTTACTTAAAGGTTGGTTGGGTTAGTCCATGGAGATTTTCCATAAAGTGTTGGGGGTTACCCATAGCTTTAGTAATGGTTGTTTTCCATTTCCTATACATAAGAGAGGGTTTGTCCCTTGGTGTTGATGGTGGAGTTTGCCCTTGATAGAAGATGATTAACTCTATATACTTCTTCATGTGTTGGTGCAAGAATTGCCCGTTCTTCATGTAACACCCCGAGCCAGAGGTGTCACAGTGCCATAGTCCCGAAGGACTATAAGGCGGTTTTTAAAAGAAAAGAAATCCAAAACTCTTCCCAATACGAAAAGTTAACAACATTAAAATTCTCTGCTCAAGTTTTAAATTACACTTAAACATTTCATCCAACTCAATGCATCAGTTTAATTCCAAAACAACGAATAGTTAATACAACCTTTTCAAATCTGCAGTAAAACTAAATCTTTAACTGTGAAGACACATCTGTGATCCAGAACCCGCTTGTTGCTGCAAACCTGCAAAGCCAAATTGACTGGGGGACCCGATACCCCAGCCAACCGCGGTACGTAAACCGAAGTTGGTCAGTCTTCCATCAAGACTGGCAAGACTCCTCAAGCCAAAACAGTTTAAAATCCAGAGATTTAACACAACAACCAATTAATATCAAACGACAACATGCCACACAATAAATATACATATATATATCATAACTATATCACTATTCCACCAATATCAACCGCACATCAAACATAAACACACACTATCATGTAACCATCCATTACCCCTCTTATCCAACTCTTCAATATACTAACATCACTTAATCCAACCTCAACCTCACCACAAGTATAAACGGATAAGACGATCCAATCCAACTTTACTAACACATCCAATCCATCTTTCTCTCTACTACTAACACCTCAATTACCAACCCTATGAACCTATACACATTTATTACTACTAACACGTATAATCACGACTAACCATTTACAGAACTCACTATAGTACTAATACGTCCAACTAATCTTCGCATCAACAAACACTTAAGCATAAGCAAGACAATCATCACATTATATAAACATGACAAAATAACGACCCAGGCCAGCCACCCTTCCGGTGCCGCCTGTTCGTTAACATGAGCAGCAACCCATACACCTCAACCCAACCCATATTGGCCCACACCCTCAAGATGGGAACCAACCTTCATAATCAATCAACATAACCATCTTTCCTCAACTAGCTGCCACCAACAACCATACTAACAGCAATTCACATCACAACTAGCTACAAAAAACAATATTTGACAACAAGTCAAACTAGCCAACAATCAATATCCAACATAAAACCAATAACCAAACACACAGTCAATATTCACCAACACAATCACTTAATCAAGCGCACAACCAATATCATCACAAAACCACTTTAATCAGATACGCAACCAACATCCAACACCAAAACCACTTAATCAGATACACAACCAACATCCAACACAAAACCACTTAATCAGGTACGCAACCAACATTCAACACAAAACCACTTAATCAGGTACGCAACCAACATTCAACACAAAACCACTTAATCAGGTACGCAACCAACATTCAACACAAAACCACTTAATCAGGTACGCAACCAACATTCAACACATAATATCTCCTCCGTCTCACCACCACATCATCGGGTGAGACAATTCTTCCTCTCTATCCGGATAGGCGGATGGGTCGCATACCATCCGAGTTCCTGGCCCTAACCACCATAGGCATTCTCCCTACGTGATTGAGTGAGGCTTTCATCACTCTGGCCCACCGACCACCGGAGGTCACACCCTCCGAGGCCCTGAATCAACACTCTTCCGGATGGGACTTTCACCATCTAACCATAGCCTTTACCAACGCGGGGTCATACCCTCACGTGGTCGGATGAGGTCACACCCTCACCTCGGCTCCACCATCAACCAACAACAATCACAATTAGTCACAATTGACTACCACATCAACATTTAATCAGACACAACCCGAGACAAATACTAACACACGCACACACACATGCACACACATATTCACACACTTTCAAACAATCATAATTAATCACCCTTAGTCACGAATAAATACCACGTCAATATTTAATTAATCTCAACACAAGGTCATGACACCTAACACATTCAACCATATCAACACAAAACTAACCATCCATCACATAATCAAAATATACCCACGACCATCAAACAAGCCAACAATCAGTATCCACACAACACCATTTAATCAATTTAATACACATTCAATCATATAACTCCACAATCGATAATCCAAATTAACATAATCAGACAAGGATAAAATCAATTACTGAATCAAGATAGGAACAAAAGTACTTTTATAAAAATAAACGGAGGGTTAGCAAGAATCATCTTGCCTCAAACTCGACAACCACGACCTCAGAAGCTCAAATCCAACTCGGACGAACCTGTAAAAATCAATCCGAGCAAATTCCTGGCGTTAATTACTCATACCGAGTCTCAACTAATAATTCCCCAATTTAACCCCAAAATCATACTTTAAATTCCAATCTCAACAAACCCCCACAAATCCACTTAAATAAATTCCTCAATTAATTAAGGGAACCCACACCCTAATTAGTCCAAATCCAATCACTTCAAATTCGTATCCTTGTTGCACAAATTAATAACTTCAGTCCAAATCCCACACATACAACTCACCAAAATTCAGCAAACAATCATATATATATATGCTGTCCAATTACCCCAAATTTCTCAAATCTGTCCATAAGTTCAGCAAACCCAAAGCCCACACTCACCTCGTTGATGCTCCCTTGCACGGCCACCGAAATCACCTCCACCCCCTTATCGTCGCCGGAAACGACAACAACAACTAGCACATCAGCAGCGGTGGATCTCAGCGATGAACTGCACCGTACACAGAACTGGCGACCATCACCGTGGACAGCACAGCGAGCAACACCAAACAGCAACCAGCAGCAGCACCACGACCACCAGCATAGCTCTAGAACAGAGGAGGAAGAGGACGATGCACAACGGTGGTCCGGTCGAGCTCACCGGAGACGACGCTTGGCTGGGCTGGCTCGTCGTGGGTCGCGCGAACAGAGGAGGAGAAGAGGCGGCTCAACTGGCTCACCAGAGGGACGACTTGGCTGGGCACGCGAGGAAGAAGCACAGTGAGTAGCTAGGAAGGGGAGGCTAGCGGAAGAGCTTCACGAAGGAGACGATGAAGACTCAAGACCGACTTCGGCTCCTCCTTTGCTCCCTTTCCCGATTCTAAAATCCCCAAATTTCAGATTCTGATTTTTGTTCCCAAATTCTGATTTTTTAGAAGTCCAAACATTTTATTTACCATTTTGCCATTTTTATAACCTTTGGGGTATTTCACTTCAAAGTATTTCAAAGACAACTGATTATTCAAAAGAGAGGGATAAACAAATTTAACAATTGCTATAATCAGATCTAAGTCATAATCCTTCACCAACAGCTTATCAAGAATTTGTATTTGTGCTTCTCCATCACTGTCATTACCTACAAATAGTGTTCTAAAAATCCCCGCCTAGGCCTCGCCTGGGCGCTAGGCGGTCACCCCCCCCCCCCCCCAGGCAAGAAGAAGCTTCAAATGTTGTGGAAGCAACAACATCTTAGGAGATCACGGATGCATAGAGCATAGTGTTGGGTTATAGCCGATAATAAAGCATCAAACCCCATCCCAACATAGTTTTATAAACATTAATGAATTTGAGAGAACATATGAATTAAGCATCAATTCTTAATCCGCCTAGGCCCTCGCCTAGCCTCCTAGGTGCTATGCCCCCCTCACCGCTCAGCTCCTGCCTAGCGACTTTTAGAACCTTGCCTACAATACCATCTATGATGCTTAATACCTATTCAGAAAATTCATTTGCTTCTTGGATATCAGAATCAGATGTACCTTGTTGAATTTGTATGTTTCTTGTCAAATTAAGAACTTTGCAATATTCCCACAAATAAAAGGAATTAATGGTGGCAAAATATTAAATTTGTTTAGTAATATGGCATTAGAATTGATAAAGTCAAATATAGTGGTACTTATAGATGATTAATTTTTATACATCAATGCTCATAACAAAACGTCATACTATAGGAAAAACAATAACAATCAAAACCAGTATTGAACCACTATAGTTCTCCAAACCAAAGTTAAATGTTAAATAGAAGTTATATTATGTTATCTGAGCAACAAAAATAAACTGTTTCTATGATAAATTTTACAAAAAACTAATTTTATATAAAAAAGCTATATGATACTACATAATAGTTTTAATCAAAGTGAAATGCTTCTTCGTTTTTAACTAATTTCTTAGCTTATTCGATAATTTTTAAATATAAGTTTGAAAAAAATTACACTTGATTTTGTAATGTATGTGGTGACTTTTTTTAATGTGAGGTAAAATATCCTCTATGTAAATGTTGTGATGACACGTAGGAAAAATAAATATGGTAATGACACTCAAGTTTTAGGGTTCTCCTTTAGTATATATAATATAGATATCATATTATGAAAATATTTACAAAATCAATTAATAACTGAATAAATGAGTAGATATATTCATATCTTAGATTGCTACGTAGAACCATAAATTATAGAGCCATTAGATATATAGTCTCGTTGTGATATACATTGCAAAATATTAAAATATATTTTAAATAATTAATTGTTTATGTTTATAATAGGATAAAAATTGAAACAAATTTGACTACCCACTGAATTTTCTTGATTCTCTCCTATATAATTTACACTATTTTCTATGTTTTATGGTTTATGTACACAACTATTTAATAGTCTAATAGAACTAATTCACTAACCATGATTTATAATATATATGTATACACCTAAATAAATTATTGACACAACTATATATAACTAAATATAAGATATGAATTTTGGTATTGACAATAACGATTTACATATTATGATTGTTGAAATCAAATATAAATTCAAATTAGTATTGATAATATTATTGAAAAGTGTAGTCACATAAAATTTATTGATAAAATAGATAAGAAATAAACAAAATATTAGAGATATCATGACATCAGAAGAAATAATTGTTCTAATTTAAATACAAATATTTCATATTCAAGTTCTAATCCTTAGCATATAATATCTTATATATTCATGGTTTTATTAAGTTAATTTGATTTTCAATATATGTTCTTATATACTTAAATTTTTTAAACTCTTCAAATCTTGGTTCCCGAGAGTTTTTTATTATAAGGATTTGTTCTTATTTAGAAGTTGGAATAATCTATTTCTTGGCTCAAGTGTTTGTTTGACTTTAGAGTTGTTTGTTCTTAATTACATGTTATAAAAATATTTTGTTCAATTCTTTCCTTTTACTTTGCCACAATCACTTATATTATATAGTCACTATTCCTTCTTTCATTACATTTTTTAATAAAAAGATACATATCAACATCATTCAAAACTACATATTGATCTCCATACAATATAAAATATATTGAATGAAAATTTTTTGAAAGTTGAAAATCTTTTTTGAAAAGAATCAAATTTATTCATACGAGGTTTATATAATTTCATGGAGGTTTTTGTAATTTAGTGGAATACTTTTAAAATTTTACTTTGTAACCATTTTCTCTAAAATATGATTAAAAATAAATCATGGATAAAAAATTAAATTCATAAACTTAGAAAGAAACAATTTTTTTTAGAATCTTCAACGATATGCATTTCAATTTGATTAACTTCTAATTTAATTAAAATTTGAAGTTTGGGTAATATTTGTTATGGGATAGATTTTATTATTCAAGTAATATATTTAATTGAAAAAATAAATAATATCAAATTTATAATTAAGACGGACAATTTTTATCTAATCAACATAATTAGTTGTTATTATTAATTTGTTAAGTTAAAATAATAATAGCAATAAAAAGAATTTAGATTTGATAAGACTTATTTTAGTTTTTTCTAATTGATATCTTTATTTAATTAAAATAATTATTTATCAAAATAATTAAACAAAGTTCAATATACAATTAAAACAGACCCGCAGTTGTAATTTTTTTAAAGGCTGAATTATGTGGTTGAATTATGATGACACAAAAATTATATTGCATTTAATAAAATCGAATACATTTTTATTAATTAGTAATAAATATAATAATTTATATAAACCCAATACAAATCACTAGGGCACAATAACAACTAACAACAATCAACTACTAAACATAAGATTTTAAAAGATATTTAAAAAAATAAATGTATCAACCATATATTGTTTTTGTGAAAAGATATTAAGAAATTGAATTGGATGGGTCTACAATTCCACTAACAAAAATAATCCTAAAAACATAAATGAAAAGATATATAGCTTAATAATTAAGATTTAGATCATCTAGTAATGACTAATCATTATCAAACAACTTTTAAAAAATTGTGTTTAAAAGACCCTATATGAGATTCAAAATAATCTAAAATATTAATAATGAAAACTATAAAAATGTATGTTTATATAAATTTCAATTGTGATAGCTATCAGTTACAATTTATATTAATTATATTAATAGGTAATTTTATGATAAAAATATAATAGCTATAAAGTTATAATAAAGTAACGAAAAGGTTGATTATCTTAGATTGTGATAGTTCATTGTTTAGATTTGAAAAGGCTGATGAAAAAAAGACATTTGGTAAAGTAAAGGGAATGACGACACATGGCGTAGTAAAATTTTGTTTTAATATATATAGTAGATTTATTGATTTGTAATCTTTTAATTGATTTGTATAATTAAATAAGGATTTAATATGTACTAAGGAAAGTTTAGTACATAAATCTCTCTATATATAAATTTATTTAAAAAATGAGAAAAAGACACGTGACAAAGTGAAGGAAATAGCGACACATGCGTACTGAGATTTTGCTTTAGTATATATATATATCTTTGTGTTGTAGGCAATATAATCTTTGTGGTTCAAGTTTGACTACCCACTGAATTTTCTTGATTCTCTCCTATATAATTTACACTATTTTCTATGTTTTATGGTTTATGTACACAACTATTTAATAGTCTAATAGAACTAATTCTCTAACCATGATTTATAATATATATGTATACACCTAAATAAATTATTGACACAACTATATATAACTAAATATAAGATATGAATTTTGGTATTGACAATAACGATTTACATATTATGATTGTTGAAATCAAATATAAATTCAAATTAGTATTGATAATATTATTGAAAAGTGTAGTCACATAAAATTTATTAATAAAATAGATAAGAAATAAACAAAATATTAGAGATATCATGACATCAGAAGAAATAATTGTTCTAATTTAAATACAAATATTTCATATTCAAGTTCTAATCCTTAGCATATAATATCTTATATATTCATGGTTTTATTAAGTTAATTTGATTTTCAATATATGTTCTTATATACTTAAATTTTTTAAACTCTTCAAATCTTGGTTCCCGAGAGTTTTTTATTATAAGGATTTGTTCTTATTTAGAAGTTGGAATAATCTATTTTCTTGGCTCAAGTGTTTGTTTGACTTTAGAGTTGTTTGTTCTTAATTACATGTTATAAAAATATTTTGTTCAATTCTTTCCTTTTACTTTGCCACAATCACTTATATTATATAGTCACTATTCCTTCTTTCATTACATTTTTAATAAAAAGATACATATCAACATCATTTCAAAACTACATATTGATCTCCATACAATATAAAATATATTGAATGAAAATTTTTTGAAAGTTGAAAATCTTTTTTGAAAAGAATCAAATTTATTCATACGAGGTTTATATAATTTCATGGAGGTTTTTGTAATTTAGTGGAATACTTTTAAAATTTTACTTTGTAACCTTTTTCTCTAAAATATGATTAAAAATAAATCATGGATAAAAAATTAAATTCATAAACTTAGAAAGAAACAATTTTTTTTAGAATCTTCAACGATATGCATTTCAATTTGATTAACTTGTAATTTAATTAAAATTTGAAGTTTGGGTAATATTTGTTATGGGATAGATTTTATTATTCAAGTAATATATTTAATTGAAAAAATAAATAATATCAAATTTATAATTAAGACGGACAATTTTTATCTAATCAACATAATTAGTTGTTATTATTAATTTGTTAAGTTAAAATAATAATAGCAATAAAAAGAATTTAGATTTGATAAGACTTATTTTAGTTTTTTCTAATTGATATCTTTATTTAATTAAAATAATTATTTATCAAAATAATTAAACAAAGTTCAATATACAATTAAAACAGACCCGCAGTTGTAATTTTTTTAAAGGCTGAATTATGTGGTTGAATTATGATGACACAAAAATTATATTGCATTTAATAAAATCGAATACATTTTTATTAATTAGTAATAAATATAATAACTTATATAAACCCAATACAAATCACTAGGGCACAATAACAACTAACAACAATCAACTACTAAACATAAGATTTTAAAAGATATTTAAAAAAATAAATGTATCAACCATATATTGTTTTTGTGAAAAGATATTAAGAAATTGAATTGGATGGGTCTAAAATTCCACTAACAAAAATAATCCTAAAAACATAAATGAAAAGATATATAGCTTAATAATTAAGATTTAGATCATCTAGTAATGACTAATCATTATCAAACAACTTTTAAAAAATTGTGTTTAAAAGACCCTATATGAGATTCAAAATAATCTAAAATATTAATAATGAAAACTATAAAAATGTATGTTTATATAAATTTCAATTGTGATAGCTATCAGTTACAATTTATATTAATTATATTAATAGGTAATTTTATGATAAAAATATAATAGCTATAAAGTTATAATAAAGTAACGAAAAGGCTGATTATCTTAGATTGTGATAGTTCATTGTTTAGATTTGAAAAGGCTGATGAAAAAAAGACATTTGGTAAAGTAAAGGGAATGACGACACATGGCGTAGTAAAATTTTGTTTTAATATATATAGTAGATTTATTGATTTGTAATCTTTTAATTGATTTGTATAATTAAATAAGGATTTAATTTGTACTAAGGAAAGTTTAGTACATAAATCTCTCTATATATAAATTTATTTTAAAAATGAGAAAAAGACACGTGACAAAGTGAAGGAAATAGCGACACATGCGTACTGAGATTTTGCTTTAGTATATATATATATCTTTGTGTTGTAGGCAATATAATCTTTGTGGTTCAAGTGGCTTAGTTGGGGTTCTACTTTAATAGATATATAGTAGATTATATTTGATGTGTAAATAAGGGAGGCTAGAATGAAATGTACATTTGCCAAACTTAGCCACATGCGTCTATTTCGTACTGCTAAAATTGGGTGTGAAAAGAAAATCTTACTTGATAGAAAGAAAAGGAAGGATAAAGACGAAAATAAAATGAGCTAAAAAAATGGTTGCTACCAATCTTGATATTGCTTTCTATTAATTTATTTTTTCATGCACAAGATTCTATCAACATGTGGGTATATATAATACTTCTTACTTTAGTGTTTGTAACTATATTATACGGACAATATTTTTTTGATGAATGTAATCTAAGGGTATTGAAGAGTTATAAACATACATTGTTGTTGCAATGTAGGTTTATTGAATATTTTGTGGTTTATTTTGGAAAGAATTGATGTTAAAAATATTACAGATTTATTTTAGTGCATAAGAAATATATTGCAGAGAATAAAAATCTGCATAGAATATAATATTTTGTGTTACATTTTGGAAATAATTGATTATAAAAATATTGTAGATCTATTTTAATATACTATGTATAGGCTGTAAATTATTGCAAAGATTTGATTTTCAAAATAAAATCGAAAAAAGGATAGCTTACCACGTAGCCAAATTAATGGCATGATGCCACGTGGCTACGGCTGGAAATCACCCGTGGGTGACCGATCCACCCGAAAACCCAACCCGAATATATGGATGATATCACCCGAAGTAAACGGGGTGATGGATGGTTGGTGGGTCGGGTGAAACGGATGATGGGTGGGTGATGGGTATTGTAAATCTCACCCATCACTCGATCCATCACCCGCACTTCATCCACCCATCCGTTCACCTGTCGGCGATTATAGTTCTAATTCTATTTTATTAAAATGTATGACGTTAATTTTAGTTTTTATAAGTTTAAAAGTTGAATATTCTAAGAATATTTTATATGAACATCCATCAAATCTTATATTTAGAACACCTATTTTCATATATTGAAGAAAACTAATTAATTTTTATACTTAATCGTATATTTTATTACATTTAAATAATTATAAAATATTATACGGATGACCCGACCCACCCGAATCACCTGTTGGATGATGGATGGACGGATGTGGGTGAAACGTTTCGCGGATGATGGGTGGGTCGGGTGGAGGATTTAATTCACGGGTCGGGTGATAAAATGGCTTCACCCATCCATCACCCGACCCATTTCCACCCCTACATGTGGCAGTAGAGAGGAGTGTGTTTATTTTAGGGGCGCCAAGTGTCTTAGTTGAGATTCTACTTTAGTATATATATAATAGATTAGGACATGTACCCTCCTATTTGGGTGTTTTATCGTGTGACTTTTTGCCTTATAAGTGTTTGAAAATAGGCGCAATTGCATAAATACCAAAAAACTAAAGGTTGCTGGCAAAAATACCATAGTTTTAAAAGTATGGCAAAAATACCAAATTTGGGTATTTTTGCTATTGTTAAGGGTTTAATTTATTTATTTTTAAATAAAAAAATTAGATAAATCATTAAAATTTCTAAAAAGAAAAGGTAATAAAAAATCTTAATCCTAGAATTATCACCCTAATCTACTATATAACTACTAAACGCAAATACCTGCTAAGCCACATGGCGCTCCTACAATAACCCAAAAAAAATTCCGCCATGTGGCATCACAGTATTAATTTTGACATGTGGCAGCTTGTGGTTTTTTTAGATTTAAATTAAAAATCACAAATTTAGAGTATCCTACAGTTACCTTAAATTAAAGATCAGTCAGAATAAATTTATATTACTTTATTTCCTTAATTAATATATTCTCACTTTATTCTCGGTAAGCTAATAAAAAAATTAGATAAATCATTAAAATTTCTAAAAAGAAAAGGTAATAAAAAATCTTAATCCTAGAATTATCACCCTAATCTACTATATAAATACTAAATGCAAATACCTGCTAAGCCACGTGGCGCTCATACAATAACCCAAAAAAAATTCCGCCATGTGGCATCACAGTATTAATTTTGACATGTGGCAGCTTGTGGTTTTTTTAGATTTAAATTAAAAATCACAAATTTGGAGTATCCTACAGTTACCTTAAATTAAAGATCAGTCAGAATAAATTTTAATTACTTTACTTCCTTAATTAATATATTCTCACTTTATTCTCGATAAGCTAATATATGCATATTTGATATGCAATCAGAGAGAGTAAACAATTGCAATGAATATGGGATATATGGTAAGTTTGTCTAGAAAAGCACGTTATAATTAATATCTATTTTTTGTATTCATATTTTTAAATATGCTGATCTGGTTTTATGAAATTGTAAATATACCTATTGGGCCAATTAGCCCCTTAAATGTTAGCATCATAAATATATATACTTATTTTATGGACCAAATAGCCCATTGATTTTTAGTAATCTAAAATGTTAAATTTTTTTACTATGTAATTTTTTAATCTGTCTTCTTTCAATCAATTTTTTATACGAATAAATTTTTCATTATAGCCAAGCAATCATACTATACTTCTCAAATTTATGTAGCTAAATGTATAATATTGTTGAACAATTACATCACAGAATACAAGCGATTCAAATCAAAAACCAAAATATCAATGTTTACTTAAGAATTAGCACCCAATTATATCCAAACTCCCCCTGATTATTGTTTGTTCACGTTTTATTGAATAAATTCATTCGATGATTTCAAACGAAAGGGATGACCAGAGTTATAGATAAAATAAACACAGAGACAAATTGAGAGAGAGAGACTCACGAAAATAAACCATGCTTGGTTCAGACAACTTTGGACTTTGAGTTTAGAGGAAAACTCTAGATGGGCTTCAGAACTTGCAATCCATATCTTCTTTCTCCGAGAAAATTAGGGTTTTGGGAACCTTCCAGTAGCAACTCCAGATCTACTCATCAAGCCGTTTTTTCCTTTGCATGTTACATAAAAAAAGTAAAAGAGATGTTTTTCTTTGGATCTGACAGAGATAGTCGGTGGATTTGAACATGCAAAGGAGATTAAGCTCTTTTTTTCGTGTATGTGAGCTCTAGATCTCCTTTTGGAGTTTGTTTAGGGTAGATATCCATCATTGGGTCACAAAAAACTTGGATCTGTAATCTTTAGATTAGAGTGTTTTTGGAGAAAAAAACTTGGATCTGGAAGATTTACAAAAAGAAAGAGAAGCAGATTGTGGACGGAATTTCCAAAAAAGGAAATATGAAGAAAATCCCAAAAGTTTTAATTTGTAATGAGAAATGGAGATGGAATTTGAAAGAAGCAAAAAGGAGAATGTTCTCCCCTGTTGAACATAAAAGAGAGAGAGGGGCACCGAAACCGAAAGGAGGCGGAAGTGAAATGGTTAGGAATGTCCGATCGGTGGCTTTTGTATTTTTTTTTAAATACAAAATAAATGGAAAATGGGCTAAAGAACTAAGCTTGATCTGCAATGATCGACTGAAAAACTAATTGGGCTTTAAGTCCATTTATTATTTAAATGGGACCATTGAAGTCGGACATGTAACTGAGCTTGATTTAAAAATATGAAGCCTATTATTAACCCAATTCGATGTATGTGTTATTATTTTCAGCCTATTCTAATATTATTTTGGCTCATATGTCCATTTATTATTTATAAATTTTATTTTTAATATTAAAATAAATATTTAGTATGTACAAAGTTGTATTATTTAAAAGTGTTTATAAATTATTATAAACTTAAAATAAATGATTAGTTTGTATATATATTTATTTTGTCTATCCCCATATGAAAAACTACTTAGCCAAATTTTACTATTAATAAAGTTATGGAGAGTTCCGCCTCTTTTTATATAATATAATTTTTTAATATCTTCAATATTTGTATTCAGTTATTCATTTTTTATATAAGAATTTCTATACTTCTATAACAGTCATTAACTAAATATTTCTATATGAATAAAATATATAATTTTAATATACTATTTTTACAAATATATTAAAAAAAAATCCCGTGCAAGGCGCGGGTAGTACACTAGTTAATTCTAATTATAACAAACCCTTTTCCTCCTATGCTTCTGACGACAACCTCGCTGACTCCACCTTTTCCCTAAGCCGAGGATTCTCCAACCGAAGTTGGTGCTCATCCATGGACACCTCCTCGCCCACTGCGGATGCCCCGCCGCACTCCTTGCAGAGTGGCTTGCCCACATACTCCTTGTAGAGTGGCTTGCCCATTGTCCAGAATAACCCGCCTAGGATCTCAACCTTGATAAAACTCTTAAAAACTCCATCTGCCTTCATCGTCGTTTCTAGCCTTCACGAAACAGGAGTTTACCTGATGTGTCGTATGAGACGGATGACACCAGCCAACCATGCAAGGAATAAAACCCGGTTGGTTAGTCTAATGAAAGACTATGCAAGGGTAAAACATAAAGGTTCTAAGGTAGGCGAATTAGATTAGACCCATCGCTTCTCGAATGAAAGCCGATGACGATAGTAAACCTCAATACCTTTACAGAATGATTCAAAGTAGAATGATCAAGAAAAGACTCCTAAAGATCGAGTCTAAAGGAAACATAAGAAGAGAAGACTCCAAGAGATTGAGTCTTATCGGAAAGTATGACAAGTGTTCGGGAACATTAAAGTTTCACACAAGCGTTTAAAAAGACTTGCCCATTTGGGTCCACGACCAACCTCACCGCGTAATGCGAATTTAGATTTGGAAGGAGGACTTACTTTAGTCAAAGTCCAAACGAGTTTCCAAGTTGTACTTCTCACCCAAGGTTCATTAATTATGTGCATAGCGGCACTTATCTTATTTTAGTGACAAAGCGTACATTCACGTTATAAGCTTTTATATATCGTCTCATCACGAGAGATATTGAAGGGAATAAATTCCGAGAATCGGCACCAGCTGTGTGCACCTACCCTGAGTAAGGGCAAGGTCATGACCAGAGAGTACTAGGGAAAAATCCTCCTAGCACCAGTTATAAAAAAACGACTAGACCTCGCAAGGTACATAGCGTTCCTACGAATACTCATTCTAACTATAGAGTTAAAACCACATAATAATCCACATCAATGCCATCATGGCAATAGTATATATATATATATATATATCTATAATAGCATTGTTTCTAGCAGTATATACAACCTATTACAATATCTCTTTTAATCGTATCAAATATGTTTATCAAAACTGTTCCCAACGAAAACAATATTCATCCCATTTAATTAACAATTAAAACAATTGATAATTAATAGAAATATGGAATGATAAGCAAGAGCGAACCGCCACTTGCCTTAGCTTAGACGAACGATTGACGAAGACGGGTTTCTGGGTCCGGAACGGGGACAGAACTTGGATTACAGATTCCTACGGAACGGCCCATAACGAAACCCTAGGTTAGATTCGACATTTAAAATGATACGAACCGAAGAAGGAATGAACCAAATCGAAAGAATGGAAGTCCCGCCCGAGACCGGCAAGCCAAATGCCACGATCGCGATTGCCCAAGCAATCCGCGGTCGCGGTGGCTCTACCGCGGTCACAGGCGTCGAGGACGAGTGTCCACGAGTGACAAAGGCAGCGGCCGCGAACGCGGCCGGCCTTGTCACAGCCGCGGTCGCAGACATGAACTCCGACGACTCAGAATGGGAGAAATCTCACCGGGGGCGACGCGACGGGGCTCGATTCGGATGGGGCTCGACTCCTGGGCACCTTGCACCTCCAATGCACCACCTTGAGAGCACCACCACCTCCAACAAGAGCTCCGGCGACAACTTGAAGATTTCCGGCGAGAGCTTCGACCTCCGGCGAGCACGAAAACGAGAGAGAATCTGAGAGGGAGAGAGTGATTTTGGTATGCCCTTCAACCCTCAATCCGACCCCCTTTTATAGCCAAAGGAAGGAGCTATCCCTGCCCAGATCAACGGCCAGCCAGAAGATCAACGGTGGCGCGAACGGCGAGGCTCTGAGCGACGCGACGTTGGCGTGTTGGAGTTTTCCGCGGTCGCGGAAAATTCCTGTGCCCAGCCCTTCTGAATCCCATATTTCCGCGGTCGCGGAAATACCTTTTCCGCGTCTGTTTGCCAGGGGAAAGGTTTGGCGTGGGTTTTATACCCCGGATTAAATATATTTGTACCCAAACAAATATTCTAAACCCCGAAAAATACGTCGAATGTATTTTATATCACTCAGGGGATTTTACAGAGATCAATCTCGATACAGAAATCTGAACCTCTCCAAAAACGATACGATCACAGAACGAGGGTTGAGTAAATTACCCAAATACCCTTACTAAAAATGAGGGGTATTACAGATGGAGCTTGCTCTGCTTTAGAGTTAGCAGAGTGGAGTTATTGTTGTCTGAGAAGCAAGCAAACAAGCTTGACACAATCACCATTTCTAGAGAACAAGATCGAATTGGGAGGTGATAAGGCTAGGGTTTAGATCAGAGGAAAGATGTGCTCAATTTGTAATGTTAGCTTAGCTTGATTGAAATTTGAAATGCAATTGATTATGATGCAAACCATATCTTGACAACTTCTCTCTATTGTGTAGGAGCGTTTGGAAAATGATTTGTCTTTAGCAAGAGAATACAGTAAACTTGCACTCCAGTTGAAGGTGAATTTTTGCTATTTTTGACTTTGAGATAAAGCCTCTTATTAAATTTGAACCCGTAGCCCTGCTTAATGACGTGAAAGATCTTCAATTTGAAAGGATGGAAGAGAAGTCTTTAGTTTTTTTTCCCTCAGGCATGGCTGCATTCTTTTTCCAAGACATAAATCAAGAATTTGAAGTTTCAAATGGAGAGAAGGAAGAAATTAGTGCCAAGCTTATGCACACAGAGAATGTGGTTGCTGAAGCCAGTGGCTGCGTGAAAAGACTTGAGGAAGACAATGCAAAACTACAGTGCGCTCTTGAGCAAAGTATGACCAAACTCAATAGGATGTCCATGTATTCTGATTTTCTGGTTGACATGTTAGTCTCCATCCAGTATGTCACAACCCAGTCTGATGCCTGAATGGCAGGAAGTAAGTAGAAATTTGGAAGGAAGAAAAAATATGATATTTTTTACACTTGGCCAAAGTCTGATTTCTCCTTTGTGGTGAAGTCATTGTGCTTCCTACTATATTTTTTCACTATATTCAAGCCATCCTCTTTGACTCAAATGGCAGCATCCGCAAACAGACGCAGAGCCTGAATGAATAATGTGAAAGAAACTACTCTCTCTTTTTCCCATCAATGTGGAGCTCATAATCAAAGGAGACACCTTTCACACTAAATGTACAACTTATGTAATCTCCTAGTCCCATGTGGGCTTCGGAAAGAAATATATGTGCACACTTGTATCAACAGTTTAGTCAACAATTTCATCATCTTCTGTAGTATTTGTGCACAAGGTTATGTTTTGATTAAGCAATGCATTCAACTTTGCACTTGCAATTTCAATTGAATTATATCAAACAATAAACTTTCCATAATTGGAGTGTACATGTATACTATCTCCTACTTCACTGTCAAATTGAACTAGGTTATGTAGATCAGTAGATTCCTATTACTCCAGTTTCTGCAAGCAGATATTTTCATTTTGACAGTCAGTAGTGTAGTAAAAAAGTAAAATAACCGTATACAAACAAGCAACGTTCGTTTCAAATTTAAAGTCTTTCTCATTACGGAACCAACCAAAATTCGTTTCAAATTTAAAGTTAATATAACAGAGTAATGACCTAACTACGTACAAATGTGGCATGTTAAAGTAAATATTGCTCTGAAATTTGGAATCGGCTAATATTTGAAATGTTGTGATATAACAGAGCATTGACATGACTTCGTATAAATATAGCCTGACTACGTATAAATGTGGCCTGATAAAGTACATAAGGCTTTGTTATGTAACAAAATTTACGAAAATGAAGTTTTAAAAGTTAGGCGGTTTTAAATGTCAGAGCAATATTCATTTTATCAGGCCACATTTATATCAAGTCAGGCCACATTTATACCAAGACGGTTTTAAATGACACTTTAATTTGCATTTATTAGTTGTGATCCTCATTGAATTGATAACCACTCAAATCATTTACGAGTTTTGATAAGAGAAATATGCCTTAAACCAAGCAAAGCACAGACTGATCACTATCATCCTATTATGAAATTATACTGAAGCATGAAGGACCAAATTCATATTTCAAAATTGCCACCTGCAAACTAAGAATTCACATATAAATTTGTGTACTTGCAACTTTGATCAGCCACAACACAACAATGTAACACCCACAAGTCTGCAACAAACGAAGTCTTAGTTCATAAAATATGGTACATATATCATGGTATAACCACAACTAGCTATAAGCCTTTGATGTGTAAATAACATTTCAAACTTCATTTTTCATAAATTTTGTTACATAATAGAGCAGAATAACAGATTTGAAAGAATAGCAAATCTGAAAGGTCTGCTCTTCTTCAAAGCTCAACTGAGAAGGAAGAAGAGCAGAGTAGAACTTCGTCAACTGGGCGGTGTGTTAGGGTTTTCGAGCGTAATTAGAATTTTTCTTATCAAGTAGAATTTATCTTGTTAAGTGTAATTAGTTGTTGTTATCAATTAAACGAGAATCGCAACTGATAAATGCAAATTTAAGTGTTTCAAAATTAAAGTTAATATAATAGAGTAATGACCTGACTACGGACAAATGTGGCCTGATAAAGTAAATATTGTTCTCAAATTTGAAATCGGCTAACATTTGAAATTTTGTGATATAACAGAGCATTGATCCGACTTCGTATAAATGTGGCCTGACTTCGTATAAATGTGTCCTGATAAAGTACAGAATGCTCTGTTATGTAACAAAATTTACGAAAATGAAGTTTTAAATGTTAGGCGGTTTTAAATGTCAGAGCAATATTCACTTTATCATACCACATTTATACCAAGTCAGGTCAATGATGTGTTATATCACAAAATTTATAGAAATAAAATTTCAAATGTTAGGAGGTTTCATATTTCATAGCAATATTCACTTTATTTAAGATATAGTATATGATATAATCTTTACAAACTATTACAAGCTTTGTGGCCCAGTCAAAGAGAGGTTAGCTCACTCAATTTATCCTCAACAGGATCATTTTCCTAAATCTAAAGAGTTGGATGACTAAATAATCATGCCATATTATAGGTATATCCAAGTTGGCAAGGCCACATTGAGTTGGGAGGGAAGGGGATGGTGCATATTAAACTTGTACGAATCCCCACTTAATCTGCAAAAGAATTGGGGTGTTCTCTTTACTATAGACATACCTTATTCATATTATGTAATATCTTATTCTATGATGTCCTACTTTACCGAAAAAATTACAGATATGATGTTTCAAATGTAGGAGGTTTCAAATTTCACAACATTATGTACTTTATCAGGCCAAATACGAAGTCAAATCACAAAATTTACAAAAATGAAGTTTTAAATGTTAGCCGGTTTCAAATTTCAGACCAGTATTCACCTTATCAAGCCACATTTGAACGTAGTCAGGTCATTACTCTGTTATATTGACTTTAAATTTGAAACCAACGTTGGTTGGTTCCGTAGACCACCCTCTGGGTCGAGCGACCGTCCACTGGACCAAGCCCACTCGTAATCCAGAGTCGGCTCTAATACAAACCCGAGGCCTTAGAAGCGTCGTCCCATGCCAACCTAGGAACTTCCCAGGAGGTCACCCATCTTGGTACTACTCCCGCCCTAGCACGCTTAACTTCATAGTTCTTTGTCCTCACTTGAACCATGAAAAGGAAGAGCTCTTCTTTGTCCTCACTTGAACCATGAAAAGGAAGAGTTCTTCTTTGTCCTCACTTGAACCATGAAAAGGAAGAGCTCTTGAACCATGAAAAGGAAGAGCTCTTGGTACAAATCCGAGGTATTACAAAATAGGACACCGTAGAATAAGATATTACATAATGCTCATAAAGTTGTTTGATCATAGTAGGTAATTGAGTAAATTGATTAAAGAAATTTTGATCAACCTATATAGGATTCGAACCCACATCATGTGCAACAAACACATTACTCTTCCTTTTGAGCTAATAATAGGCTTTTAAGTAACTTTCCAAGACAAAAGATCAAGCAAAAATACTAGTTAAAAATACAAATACATGATCATTTTTTTTTTTTGGTGAAATACATGATCATTTTTCTAAATCTAAAGCTAGGAAAACAATCTTTACTATAATATGGTATTTGTTTTCCAAATTGAGAAGCAAAACTCATACAGTTTACATTATCAGACCATATTTATACTTTATCAGGCCACATTTATACGAAGTCAGGTCAATGCTCTGTTATATCATAAATTTTCAAATGTTAGCCAATTTCAGAGCCATATTCACTTTATCAGACCACATTTGTACGTAGTCAGGTCATTACTATGTTATATTAACTTTAAATTTGAAACGAATGTTGGTTGGTTCCGTAATGAGAAACACTTAAATTTGAAACGAATGTTGGATGGTTCTGTAATGAGACACAAGATCAATTAACATATAAATATTCTTGTATTCAATCGATGTATACCATGCTTTCAAGCTCATCTGATCTATATACTAAGGAGATTTACACCCAACAATTAGTATTCATATCAAGGAGAGTTGATGTTTTTTCTAGTGTGAAAAGGCGTAAATTGGTCCTTTTCTTAACGCGGCTAAGAAACGAGTTTAATTAACAGAAGAAAGAGGGACAAAAACAAAACCGATAAGGAAGCTAAAACGTACTCCACCTACAATTCTATTCCAAATGATAAGTTGCAAACATAATAGATGGGATCTTGAAATTTTGGTCCATATTGTATATTACCAGGTATTTAGCAGAGGAAACAAATAATTATTCACTGACATAAACAACAATATCAAAAAAAACTATCAATAGAACCATTGTTTGATTAAAAGTGGACTTGTGTAGGATCCTTAAGCATAAATTACAAAGGAACAAAGACGTAGGAGCAAGTGAAGCAACCACTCCTCTCCTGATATTCCTTTAATGGCTGATACAAATTGCAAAGCACCTACTACCCTTCAAAACAGAGCTAACCCATTAGCACAAACTACCACATTCCATATGTATATATATACACACTTCTGAACCAACATTGCATCTCAAAGTGTGAAGCAAAACTCGTAAATATTTTGAGTGGTTATAATTCAACGAGAATCACAATTAATAAATGCAAATTTAAGTATTTCTCATTACGAAACCAACCAACGTTCGTTTCAAATTTAAAGTTAATATAACAGAGTAATGACCTGACTACGTACAAATGTGGCTTGATAAAGTGAATATTGCTCTAAAATTTGGAATCGGAACATTTGAAATTTTGTGATATAGCAGAGCATTGACCTGACTTCGTATAAATGTGACCTGACTTTGTATAAATGTGGCCTGATAAAGTACATAACAATACACTCGGTTGACTAGTAAACTGTATGATGTTTCAAATTTCAGAGCAATATTCATCAGGCCACATTTGTACTTAGTCAATGTTCAATGAACCCTCATGATCTCTCAATTAATCTAATCTTTTTCTAAATTCGTTGATGAATGAAATGAGAACTTTCTTATCAATCTAATCTCAACTTACACACAAGAAAAGGAAACATCCCACTTGTGCACACAAAAATCTTATCACTCCATGAATCAAAATATCATTTCTAGGGAAGTCTTGTTGTTTGAAATATCAACAAACGAAGTGAAGTTCCTACTTGAAGCAACGGGCTCCATTCTTGATTTGAGTTGTTCGCAAGCATCCAGAATGGCAGCCCCAAACATATTAGAACTGGCAGAAGCATCCAAAACAACAACCCCATTCATTTTCGTAAATTTTGTTACATAACAGAGCATTGTCCTGACTTGGTGTAAATGTGGCATGACAAAGTGAATATTGCTTTGACATTTAAAACTGCCTAACATTTAAAACTTCATTTTATAAAAATTTTTACATAACAAAGCATTGTCCCGACTTGGTATAAATGTAGTCTGATAAAATGAATATTGCTCTGACATTTAAATGGACATTGCCGTTCATGCCCATCTTCGTGCCCATCTTGGTATAAATGGACTTGGTATAAATGGACATTGATGTACTAGATGAGGAATTTCTAGTTATAAAAGCTATACCAAATGAAGATGCTTTCCCATGACGCAAAACAAAAAAACTCTAAATTATTATTACTAAGCAATGATTTATAGGGATTACCTCTCCATAAGCCATGTCAACAAGTGAAAAGATGTAGTACACCATAATAGACGACATCAATGGCCAATTCTTCAATAAGCTTTTTTTGGAAGTTGACTGACAAGTTGCAGCCTCTAGAGCATCATACGAGTCTTCATGCGATGGTGTTACAGGACGGGAATGCAGTGATTCCTGCAATATTTTACATATCCCAATTTGCAAGTCTAAGCATAATTCCGGTTTTAACCCCGAGGCATTTAGTCTTAAAAAGTTTTTATGAAAGGCAAAAGGACTCATTTGATGTACAGGATAATGTTATACCCTGAAAGAGTATATAACATTCGGAACTCGCAACAGATGTGCATAACAAAATGTGGATGAGCACAAAAGTGCAAAGAAATAGGCCGGAAAAAACGCTAAATTGAAATCTGCAGAGTAATAAGTTCTTTTAGCCTCAAGCCAGAAAGTAGAGAAAGCAACTCCCAAAGCAAAAACTGAAATATGAAGACATGGCAAGAAATATGGAAATCTACAGAGTAAGTAATTTTAGCCTCTTTGATCTTATATCAAATGAACTGGCTCCTTACATCAGACTAATACTAGTGACCAGATTCATATTATGTGATCTTATATACTTCTTCAATTTTTAAAATCTATGTGATATGTTCGATTGCAGTACTACCTAAAACTCTTGGTGACAGCCTGTGGAGTTTTTCTTGTGATTGTGCAAATACGGATTGCCCAATTTCTGCCTATTAAAAGTTCTTTTTTATCCATTATATTTACTCTTCACTATCTTCTCTTTGAAACTAGTCTACTACTTTCCAGGACTTTAAAGGGGAAGACTTATACATTCATGAAATAAAAACATTAGCTCCTTTGATCTCGTGGTGAGTCGCTTCCTAGAAACGAGCTTATTAGACATGATAGCAATGGTTCCATCGCTTCTACAGAGCAAAATTTAGCTCCTTTGATCTCGTCTGATATGCAAGATTGCCCAGCAGATGTTCAAAGTGGTTTGTCGCCTCCTGGAACATTATAGCAATGGATCCATTGCTTCTAAAGAGCAAAATTCATCTCCCATGATCTCGTCTGGCATGCAAGATTGTCCAGTAGATGGTCAAAGTGGTAAGTCGCCTCCCAGAAGGAAGCTAAGACATGATAGCAATGGATCCATTGCCTCTACAGAGAAAAATTTAGATCCTTTGATCTCGTCTGATATTAATCAACCATATCTTCCGTCTTGGAAGCCTGCTCAACCTATAGGCCTGCTAACATGGTGGCCATCTGATGTTTCAAACGAGGACGAGAAAAAGAATGCAAAAAACTCTTCAGCTCCTGCTGACTTGACAGATCTAGATGTTTGCATTAAGTGTAACAAAGGTGGTGAGGTGCTCTTTTGTAGCGTGAGTAGCTGCCCTCAAACCAACATCACACACAAATTCAGACCCACAATTAACACACAAAACCAACAATTAAAGCCTTAATTGCAGAAAACTCATCTCTCTTTCATTACACATGGGGATCTGAACAAGCACCAATGTGGAAGTAATCCTTACCCTCACCAGCTTTAACGTCCAAATTTGATTTTGGGAGACGCTTAACCTTCTTAACCCAGACCCAGAAACAATCCAAGCACAAGATTAGTCTATCAAGGTTCTGAATCATGAACATCAAAATACACACATTTGCCACCATCTGAAGCGGTGGGGCCAAATACCCGACCTGAATCAAGACCCACGTCGCGTAATTGTCGTCAGAGTCCGTGCGCACAACCCCCGCAAATCTGCCATTAACGACCACCAAATCACCAACACCCTGGCGCGTCTCATCAAATCCGACCTCCTTACGACGCTTAACGAGCTCATCCGCCAGAACCACTGCCAGCTGGCCCTCCGCGTCTTCTCCGTCGTCCGATCCGAGCCTCAACATCGAAGCAATCCACGTCGTTCAAACCCTAAAATTGGCACACAACCCCCGCAAATCCGCCATTAATGACCACAAAAACCAAAATATGTGAAATCTTAAGACCCTAAAATCGGCAAGGAGGAAGAAGGACATACCTGTGAGCACGGCGAGAAGGAAGAAGAACGGCCTTTGAAAGTTCGCGATATCGGGTAGAAGATCTGGGGCAATGTGGAGTATTGCGATAACGAGACACCATCAACCGATCGATCGTGATATTAGGTAGAGGAGGAAGAACACACTATAAATCTTGCAAGGTAGAAGGAGAAACAACCGATCGATCTTCCCCTGGCTGAAGTTTTGCAGGATCTGCCTTCGAAGATGAACTGGATTTTTTCTGGAGATATCGGGGCGAAGGAGATGGAAGATATTGGGGTGAAGGAGTATAATTTATTTTGTTAAGTGTAATTATTACTTGTTAAATGTAGAGTTTTCACAAAAAGAAAAAATAAATAAAAATATGATTTTATCTTTTTATATTTTACAAATTTAGTAAGAATACCGATAAATTTGATAGTTTTGCAATTGTTTGAAAGTGACGGTATTTTGGCAAATAGCTATTGAAAAGTCGATAGTTTTTGTAATTACGCCTTGAAAATATGTAATTGGTGGAGATCAATTTCAAGTCGTTCTTGCACCAAAAGCAAAATAGTGGCCCAATTGGTGGGAAGAACTACTCTAGGAACGTCATTGTGGTTGACTTAGGGTTTATTTAGTGGTGTTTTTATAAAGACTAGGTCTTGTGCCTCATGCTTCGCACGGGGAAATTGAATGTTATTAAGTGATAGTATTTCTATTTTTAGCGATTGTTATGTGCTTTAATTCGCACGGATAAAAGATAATTCATAAAGTTGAAGCTATTTTTGTAGGTGACATGTTAAGTAGTGGCAATATGCTAAGTATGCTTAAAAGATGTAGTTTTATTTCTTTTCGTGCACAAGTTTAATTAGGCTAGCAAAATATCATACTTGTTCCGCTTTTTAAATAATAGATACAACTTCTCCGACAAAACTTGAACTTTTTTGACAATGTCATCTATATATATCTATATAAAATAATAAATTATTTAACAAATATTATGTGAGACTATGCATTTGTAGGAGCACGTTTATATTAGGAGATAAAAGAAGTTATATAAAAAACATGTACCATCTGTTTGTTAATGAGGCAACTTTATATATGTATAAATATATGATATGACATGATGAAAAAAAGTAGTTGATAAATATTGGTATCCCTTGATAAGAAGGATTAATAAGATCAACGAGCAAGCGCTTTCTTAGTAGCATCACTTACTTGAGAAAATGTTTGTGCTTAAAAAACAAAAAGACCACGTTTAGAAACATGGTAGTAAATCTGCTGATATTGTTCAAATGCAACATGCACTGCTCTTAGATGAACCTTTTGGATTGAATTTGTAAATGTTAAATATCTATTCTCGTCAATAGTAAGTAAATAAGTAAAGATTTCGGCCATAGCATGTTTAGACGAGCACGGCGATGTACATGCCGTCGTCAGCGAGGAGGACATGTCGGAAGAGACAACCCTATTAATTCGAGGAAGGAGAATAAGAAGGGGGAGAGGCGGTGTCGCTATAGTAAATAATCTCCAACTCCATGTGTACATACAATTAACAAAACTATATTCATGAATAAAACAAAACTGAAATAAGAAAAAGAAAAATGTACATACAATTAACATAAACAACATGTTGTTTGTTGTTTATGTTATATATATATATATATATATATATATATATATATATATATATATATATATATATCTTCTTTGTCTAAAATTAGACCTTGGTGTTTTCTCTTATCCTTCTCCTCATCTTTATTTGATTTTTATATTTTTGCTATTTCAATTTTGTCAATTTTCACGGATTGATTTATATTGGTTGGATTTATAACAATTACTTTTCGTTTCTATGTTATATTTGTCAATAAAAAAAGCTTTTCGTACGAAACACATGCAATTAGAGTATTTCATAAATACCTAGATCAAACCTTCAAAAATGAATCTTTTATTCTTTCGTTTACTTTTTTCTGGAAATCCCTCCTCGATTACGATTTCTCTCTTAAACAAGAACCTTATAAGCATGAGTTTCCGTAAAAAATTGTTGGTGAAAGGGACCTGGCGTAGCGATGAAGTCGATGCTTCTTCGAGGTGGAGTCGGTTGAGCTTTTCAGCGCTCGAGCGTTCCTCGTGGACTGTTGGACTTCTGTACGCACATCCAGTTCATTTCCTTTCATCTGCCTTCTCTGAAAATCCACGGTGTGTGCCTCTGATATTCTACAATACGACTCTTACTTTCAAATTACCTTTATTTGGATCTGCCTTTAATTTGTGGGTGTTGATGACTACATCTTGCCATTACTCTGACCCTGAACTTATTTAAATCAATCTGCAAGTTTATTTCTTGATCTCTGCCTTTTGTTGTGATATTTGTTACGAATCGTTTTTTCGTGGATCTATTTGTTTGAGAAATAGTACTCTGAAAGAACCCAGTTGCTTTAAAATCAGTTATTCGGACTTGAAATCCAGTGACCAGCTACCCCCTCAACATACTACTAAAACAAAAATTCAGGACTTGAAACCCCCAAAATCAATTGAAATTACACGAAGGAACCAATTCTTTGCAATCCTGCTGCTCTCTATCTGGCTTTCCTTTATATATGTTTTTATGTTGAAACACATTTATCTCTGAGCTAACTAATGATGAACGGAACCCCTACCACACAACCAATTCTTTGCGATCCTTGAAGATAACATTTGCGAACAAATGACCTCTTTAGTGTTGAACAATTATAATTAGTAGGAAACCTTTTTTATTTGATCAGGTTTTCAAGCTTGAAATTCATTACTTCTCTGCAATTGTGGAGCTGATTTAGTGTGGAGACGAAGTTTTTTCGGACATGGTTATGGTCGTGCGAGGCTCTTAAAGATCCCTAAAGGGCAACATCAAGGTGGTCGAGACTCCTGGAGATCCCTCATTTAGGTAAGGGCAACGTCATTGTTGTCCATTCTGCACTGATTTGTTTGACCTGTGTCCGGTGGCGCTTCTATAGCGCTTTACTTGTTTCTCTCTCTAGATTGTTTAGGCTATTTGACTGTTTTGTTGTATTTTTTCTTGCTTGTTTTCCCATGCCGGTTTGTTCGGATGTCGTTTGATCGGCCTATCCATTTAACCGACATTATTATGTGGGTTGAATCGAATTTTTACCTTATTAAAAGAATGAGTATTTCATAAATATTTAATTAGGAATGATTTCGAGAATCTTACATTTTCAAAAGTAGAATTTCACAATTAGAGTATTGCATAAATATTCAATCATTAGCTTACTTCTCTTACCCATTATAAAAAGTTTATATGTATCGGATTTGGGGAAAACAAAAATATTAAAACAAATTTGGGGCTTTTAATTTTTGTAGCACAAATTACATCATGAAATTTTAAATGGAAATTCCGCAAGGTAACCCTGAGATTTTGCAAATTTTGCGGGACACCCACATATTTTAACTATTCTGCGTGGTAATCCTTAACTCTTTAAAAATTCTGTCAAATAATCCTCAGTTACTTGAATCGTTAAAAGAGTTGTTAAATTATTATTTTTAAGCTAAAAAAGTTGTTATTTGATTTTCTTTTAAAAGAAAAAATGTTAATAATTAATATCACACATAAAAAAGGAAAAACAAAAGAAACAAAGGTTATGAAATGCGTACAAAGTTTATGAGATAGAAGAACATGCACGACCCAGGTCTCAAATTAACATTTGTTTTCTTTTGTTTTTCAATTTTTATGTGTGATATTAATTATTAATATTTGTTTTTTTTTCTTTTAAAATCAAGTAAACTTTTTCACCTTAAAAATAATAATTTAACAGGTCTTTTAACGATTCAAGTAAGAGAGGGTTATTTGGCGAAATTTTTACCAAGAGCAATTCAAGGGAAGGCAAACCAGTTCATCCATTTACATGTTTACTAAAATTCACAGACCTAGTCATGGATGTCCAGGTGCATGAGATACAATACCACACTTAACATAACATTCAGCTGTGACACCAACTAAAGAGCAACCATCTAAAATAATGCGTGCTCCGATTCCTCCGAACAAGGACATTACAGGACAGCACCGACTTCTGATCAACAAGGCGGCCTCTTCTAAGCGCTAGAAATTCACAACATTACAATATAATACATATGAGAGGTGTTTTTGGTCTTAGCTTCTTATTATATCATCAGAAGTTTTCAAGACCACTTATCTTTAGTTATGCTGTTGGGCATCCTTCTGCAGATGCACGTGAGGGCACGTGCCTTCTGGCACCCCTCTTGTCCACAGGGTCCTAAGCTCGCCTCTCTTTTTCCCGAGCACCAATAGCGTCCCTGCATAACACGAAGTAGGAATATGAATGAGGTTTATCCATAGAAAAAGGGAAGAAGTATCTTTCCTGTTGAGATGGTCTTTCTATAGGCTAAAATTCCAGGTCTTTCATCATTGGGTTAGTTGGGTGTTAAGAGGATAGTGGCTGACCGATTGTGAATGGGACGATGTAAAGCAAAGCAGGTTGGCCATGGCCGTCCATCAAGTTCAATGCCACATATGTAACAAGAAAACCTGTCAAGGAATGAGCTAGAATTGAGCATCACTCAAAATCAAAATAAAAATAGATTCAAATAACATAGAAAAATAGAATACAAATGGAGTATACATCGATATGAGCAAGCATTTTACCAAATCCATAAGCAAACATTGCCCACAACAAGTACCATGTTTGAAGGCTTTTCTGTACAAGCCAGTCGTACCTGTCAAAAGGCAAAACTAATTTTCATCTTCACTTCCCAAAGAACATTTATAAACTGTGTAAGATAATTAGGGACAAAAGAGAGATTTTTTCAAATCTATTGATCCGCTCTACTTTGTAGTGCGTAACTAGGAGTTGTTACTGAATATTAGGTACCAATTGTATGGGTTTAGAACACAGTTTAGGAGAATGGAGTTTGAGAGAAGAAGTAGTAATATGGAGGATTTTAGTGCATATTGTGAAGACATTGAAGATGAAGGCGAAGCCACCACAAGAGAAGACCACCAGAGAGAAGTAGAAGTCGCTGCATAAGCAAAGTTGCGGGTGCGAAAGCTTGGCCACGGTCGCGGATTGAAGACAAAAGCAAAAGTTCAGCGAAGAGTACAGAACCGCAGGCGCAAAGGAATTGGTCGCGGTCGCGGAAATGCTTTCTGGCGCGGAAGCGCGTTCGGGAGTTCGTCTGATATCTGTTTTATTTTATTTCTTTTATCTTTATTTTCTTTTATTTCGTTTATTATATTTTAGGAAGATATTATTTCTTATCTTAGGAATTAGGTTTTGCTAGGTTATTTACCTCTCTTTGTTAGCAGTCTTTTCAGAATCACTTTATCGTTCAGTTTTTCCCTTAGAGTTTTATGCTTTGAAGACTATGAAGAACTAAGCAACCATTGCTTAGTCCGACGATTGAAGCCTTCGTTTGTATTTGATTGTGAGATTATAACTCTATTTTCTTTCCTTTGATTATATTGATTCTCTTTGAGCTTCATCCCATTGATTCTTACTGATTTGACTAGCCTGATCAACTAGTTAATTTTAGTGATTTTCTATTGCTAGGGTTTGGATATTTCTGGTTGAAATCCCTTATCTTGTGTAGCAACCGCAATTTACAGGAACTGGTTGTGAATGTTTATTGTGAAGAGAATTGATTACATGTCGAGTATTGACGGGTTGTTAAGTATTGCATGTATCCTGCTTAATTCCTATGCATACTGTTGTCGTTAGATTGAATCTTGATGGTTTCTTGATTGTTTAATGGTAAGTATTTTCAGGGCTGGTTGACCTGTCTATATATATAAGATCGGAATAGAAATATTCATTGGTAGGAATTGGAGATAATCTAGGATCAACCAATCAAACTGAAGTGTGGATATTTGTCTGGCTAAGTTATTTCTCACCCATTGATTACATCTTTTGCATTGATTTACATTGTTACTTGTTACAAACCAAAATCCCCACTTTTGTTACTATTGGCATACAACCTTGGCAATTAGGAAGATTGCTTATCTCCCTGTGGGATTCGACCCTTACTTGTCTGCTATACTTAGTTAGGTTTTTAGGGATTCTTTGATAGGCATAACGACTTTAGTCTCATCAAATTTGGCGTCGTTTCCGAGGAGGCAAAGTTTCATTTTTTCTTGTTTGTTTGTTTTGTGTGCCAACTATTGTGTGGACCTATCTTATGGTCCACGCCCGTGCTACTGACTCTCCAATCTTAGATCTTGATACAGAAATTAAGAGGACACTTTCCAGGAACCGTAGAGAAACCCGCACGCAGCTCGAGATGGCTGAGAAACAAACTTTGAGGCAGTTGACTGCGCCGGATCTAGAACAACAGCCGCTCGCTGTGCAATTTCCGAAGCTCGCTGATGGTGTGAATTTTGAGCTCAAATCTGGGCTGATTCATTTACTACCCCACTTCCATGGGATGAATGGAGAAGACCCCAACAAGCATCTCCTTGAATTTCACGCTGTCTGCAGCAACATGAAGCCCATGAACATTACTGAGGAGCAGATCTAGGTGAGGGCCTTTCCTTTCTCTCTGAAGGATGCGGCCAATGATTGGTTCTATTATTTGGCCCCAGGAAGCATAGATACATGGGCGAAAATGAAGAAAGCCTTCCTGGAGAAGTACTTTCCTGCAACGAAGCTCAATAGCTTGAAGAGGAATATTAGCAATATCGAACAACATGCTACTGAGACGTTGTATGAGTATTATGAGAGGTTCAAGAGGTTGATATCAAGCTGTCCATACCATGGTTATTCTGACCAAGACCTCGTTCTATATTTGTATGGTGGACTTCTTGATGATGAGCGCATGATGGTGAACACAGCCTGTGGCGGTAACATTCTCAACAAGACGCCAACTGCAGCATTTCAGATATTCTTTGAGCTATCCGAGGGCTCAAGACAGTTTAGCAAGAGAGCGAGCATTCAAGCAGTTAAGGCCGCAGACTCTCATCCATCATCCTCACTACTTTCTGAAATGGCTGAGATGAAGGAGATGATGAGGAGGTTTATGATAAAAGGCAACCAGCAGCAAGTCAAGTCCTGTGGCATATGCTATGATACGATGCACCCTACTGATGCGTGTCCAACACTGTAGGAGCCCACCACTGAAGTGAACGCTATGGGAGGTTTCGGTCCTCCAAGGCCAAGATATGACCCGTACTCCAACACGTACAATCCACGGTGGAGAGATCACCCCAATTTGAGATACGAGAATCCGCAGAACTCTCCACATGGCCGGGATGATCAGGAATTCCACTAGAGACCGCCACAGTTCCTACAGCAGTAACAACAATTTCAGCGGCCCGAAGGTCAACAACAATTTAGAGCATAATGTTACCCTAGACCTCAAGGCCAGAGCGCAAGTTCGTCTATGTCCGGTGATGACATGATCAAGTCTCTCACTCAGAGTGTATCGACGTTGGCAAACACTATGATCCAACAGAATCAAGAGATGAAGTCTAGTATTCAGAACTTGGAGAAGCAGGTAGGGCAGATCTCTCTGGCTGTGAGCAAACTGGAGGCTAGGGATGCGCGTAAACTCCCATCACAGACGGAATTGAATCCAGTGTAGAACGTCAGCGCAATGACGCTAAGGAGCGGAACACAAATGAAGGAAGTGACGGAGGCTGCAGAAGAGAAACCGCGACTGCAAATTGAAAACCGCGACCATGGATTGAAAACCGCAACCGCGGTTTGCTTACTGAAGAAGAAGAAATCTCGTCGGGCGAACATCAAAACATTCCGCGACCGCGGCCAGATTTCCGCGACTGCGGAATTCCCCCAGAGACGACATAAACTCTAGAAGACAATCCGTGATCGCGGATTGACAGCCGCGACAACAGATTCGTCACTGGCGACCAAGAACTTACAGATGCTGAACCGCGAGTGCGGGTCACAAACCGCGGTCGCGGTTGTGCCTTAGACGTCCACGATGGTTACGTTTGTCCATACTTTCCTCCGCTCAGCTCGCTGAAGCCACTTGCGCCATTCCCTGAGGCATTGAAGGACACCAGAAGGCCGGAGAACGACAATGATATCTTTGAGACCTTCAGTAACTGCGAGGTAAACATTCCATTAATCACGCTGGTTAAGAGCATCCCTCGCTATGCAAATTTTTTGAAGGAATTATGCAAGATTAAGAGGAAGAAAACAGTGAAGACGAAGAAGAAGGTTCAAGTGAGTGAGAATGTGTCCGCTATGCTGCAAAAGCGGATGCCCAAGAAGTGCAATGACCCGGGCATATTCAGTATTCCATGCAAGATAGGTGACACCACGTTCGATAAAGCCATGCTGGATTTGGGTGCATCTATAAATGTATTGCCTCTCTCGGTTTATGAATCTTTGGGGCTTGGACCATTGCATAAGACAGGGACGGTGATTCAATTAGCGGATATGTCTATTGTGTATCCCAAAGGAGTCCTACAGGATGTTGGTAGAGGTCGATAAGCTGATTTTCCATGCTGATTTCTTTGTGCTGGATACGGGGCAAGACAAGCATGCAACCCCTGTGATGTTGGGTAGGCCGTTTATGAAAACGGCAAATACAAAGATTGATGTGAGTAGTGATTCACTCACCATGGAGTTTGATGAGTTGAGGGTCGAATACAACATTGATGATGCAAAGAGACACCCTCCTGATTTTGATCCAAAGTGTTCGGTTGATGTGAGCAACCCAAGCTGATTTGAAGGGCACAATGTCGAGCCACGACAGTAACCAAGGCGTTGCTCGGGAGGCAACCCGAGGTATGTAATTCTTTTCATGTCTTTTTCTTTTCAAGTTATCATTATTTTCGTTTCGTTTTTAGACTAAACTATAGGTTGGAGTTTCGAAGACATAATCAGCAAAGCAACAGACGCGAAACCGCGACCGTGGAAATATTTCCGCGACCACGGTTTTACCACTGTAAGTCCACTCCTCTGAAAAAAAAAATTTAAAAAAATTCTGAAGACACCGCGATCGCGGCCCAGCTGTCCGATTTTTACTACGAGAGATGGCGCGCATCATGCTGCCAAGGAGGAGACATTAGCCCGACATTTTTATTTGGCACCGATGATGGCCCGACATTAGACAGCTGATGAGGAGGAGCTCCAAAGCCAACTACAGATATGATTATTGATATGGAGCGACAGAGCCCGCTACACGAGTACATTAGGACTCTGAATCTGTGTTCGTAGAAGGCTCGTGCAACCCCGTTTCTTTGATTTGCCACTTCACCTTACAATGGATCTTTTTGGTTGCACGTGGAGTTTGTTTGAGTAGGACCGCCGCAACACCAGAGACTTGTGTTTTCAATGAATTACCGACAGCACCAACGTCCAAGTCGAGGCTACCTCGGCGACGGTCGTGAGTACTTTTCTACCTTCCCTAGTGTTTCATCTTTTTGTCTTTCATTACATTGAGGACAATGCAATATTTAAGCATGGGGGAGTGATCTATACTTGCTAGTCATCTGAGAAAGAAAAGAAGAAAAAGAAAAGAAAATCATGGGCTAAGCTAAAAATCCGAAAGGGCGGCTTAGGCAATTGGACCAGCATTAGGCTAGGGTAATAAGTGGTCAAGAGTGATGTGAGTTTTGTGAGCCCATCTATTGAAAAATGAAATGAGTGGCTAGGTGAAAACCCGAAAGGGCGCCTCGGCAAAATGAGTGAAAATAAGAAGAGTGATTATTAGGATTTCTCATTTTTCCTGGCGTGGCGACATAAGTGTTGGAGATATAAGGAGGATTCGGGTAGGTCACTTTGGGAGTTATAAGGAGATAGACTGGAGCTAGGATTAGATATTTTTTTCACTCTATAGTGTTCGGGTTAAGCTTGGGGAAAGTACTTTGCTTTCCTTGAAGCTTGTGTGTTGTGTTGATTGTGTTGGTGCCTTAGAGATTCATGATTAGGTATAGTTCTTAGTGTAGATAGTTTTGTTGTGCTTCCTGAGACCTTGGGTATTTCATTGGAGGAGTAGGTTTCTATTAGCTTACTCGAGGACGAGCAATGTCTAAGCATGGGGGAATTTGATCCACTCTACTTTATAGCGCATAACTAGGAGTTGTTACTGAATATTAGGTACCAATTGTATGGGTTTAGAACACAATTTAGGAGAATGGAGTTTTAGAGAAGAAGTAGTGATATGGAGGATTTTAGTGCATATTGCGAAGACATTGAAGATGAAGGCGAAGCCACCACAAGAGAAGACCACCAGCGAGAAGTAGAAGTCGCTGCAGAAGCAAAGCCGCAGGCGCGGAAGCTTGGCCACGGTCGCGGATTGAAGACAGAAGCAAAAGTTCAGCGAAGAGTACAGAATCGCGGGCGCGGAGGAATTGGCCTCGGTCGCGGAAATGCTCTCTGGCGCGGAAGCGCGTTCGGGAGTTCGTCCGAGATCTGTTTTATTTTATATATTTTATCTTTATTTTCTTTTATTTCGTTTATTATATTTTAGGAAGATATTATTTCTTATCTTAGGAATTATGTTTTGCTAGGTTATTTACCTCTCTTTGTTGGCAGCCTCTTTTCATAATCACTTTATCGTTCAGTTTTTTCTCTTAGAGTTTTATGCTTTGAAGACTATGAACAACTAAGCAACCATTACTTAGTCCGACGATTGAAGCCTTCGTTTGTATTTGGTTGTGAGATTATAACTCTATTTCCTTTCCTTTGATTATATTGATTCTCTTTGAGCTTCATCCCATTGATTCTTGCTGATTTGACTAGCCTGATCAACTAGTTGATTTTAATGATTTTCTATTGCTAGGGTTTGGATATTTCTGGTTGAAATCCCTTATCTTGTGTAGCAACCGCAATTTACAGCAACTGGTTGTGAATGCTTATTGTGAAGAGAATTGATTACATGTCGAGTACTGACGGGTTGTTAAGTATTGCATGTATCCTGCTTAATTCCTATACTTACTGCTGTCGTTAGATTGAATCTTGATGGTTTCTTGATTGTTCAATGGTAAGTATTTTCAGGACTGGTTGACCTGTCTATATACATAAGATCGAAATAGGAATATTCATTGATAGGATTGGGGATAATCTAGAATCAACCAATCAAACTGAAGTGTGGATATTTGTCTGGCTAAGTTATTTCTCACCCATTGATTACATCTTTTGCATTGATTTACATTGTTACTTGTTACAAACCAAAATCCACACTTTTGTTACTATTGGCATACAACCTTTGCAATTAGGAAGATTGCTTACCTCCTTGTGGGATTCGACCCTTACTTGTCTACTATACTTAGTTAGGTTTTTAGGGATTCTTTGATAGACATAACGACTTTAGCCTCATCATCTATAGAAAAAAAGGACTACTTTTTATTCAGTACTCAGTAGGCATTGACAAGAACCACGAGGAGCAGGGCACTGACCTTAGTGAAAAAGCTACCAGAAGTCCAGGCGAAAGGATGTCTCCAAATCCGATGATGCTGTAACCACCCCATGGATCGAATATGCGGGGAAATTTCAACAGCATTGGTATACCATCCTCCCCACTCTTATCACCACGAGCAGCCTATTTGGGAAACAAAATCTATGCAATTAAGATACGTCATTGCCCACTTAGAATAGCAACTTTTTGGGTGTGAAATAGATGGATATGCAACTTACCACAAGCATCACACTCTCATGGAACAATGTCTTCGAGCCAAACACCCAAAATATGTCATTATATAAGGCACAAGTGAGAAGAACTGCTCCCACCTGATAGAAGCTAAAATCGTATCGCCTTATCAAAATAATCCTAAACAAACCTAACTCAGTAGAATAGACAAGTAAGAGTCGAATCGCACAGGGAGGAGTTATTTATCTTTATCTCAGGTTGCATGCAATAGTAACAAGGGGGGTTTTGAGGTTGATTGTGTTCAAACAAGTAAACAAAACAAACAAAGCAAAGAGTTGTATTCGATTAGGGAAAAATACTTAGCCAAACAAATATTCACCATTCATTTGATTGATTGATCCTAGGTTATCTCTATTCCTTCCTTTGATTATTCCTATCTTTATTCTGAAATAGCTACCAGTCCAACTAGTCCTGACAACCCTTACTATCGAACGCACGAGAAACTATCAAGATTTAGAACAATAGTAGCAAGACGCATAGGAATTAACCAGGATACATACAACACTGATTTTTTGCAGCATTTAGCACATAATCAATTCTCTCTCATAATAAACTAGTCCAACTAGTCCTAGAATATCATGTTTGCTACACAAGATAAGGGATTTCAACTCGAAATATCCAAACCCTAGCAATAGACAATTACTAATATAAACTAGGTGATCAATTCAGTCAAATCAATAAGAATATGCTCAAGAGAAAAAATATAATCCAAAGGAATAAGAAATAGAGTTATAATCTCACAATCATTAATCAAATAAAGGCTTCAATTGTCGAACTAAGCAAAGGGTGTTTAGTTCTTCATAGTCTTGAAACAATAAAACTCAAAAGGGAAAATAATGCTGAATGGAAACAACGATGAATGATAATGATAAGCTGCTAAGGAAAACTAGGTTAAATAACCTAGCCCAAAACCTAATGTAAAAAGATAACAAACTTAATCTAAAAGGGAAATAAACTAATGAAATCAGAATAAAGAAAATAAAAGAAAATAATAACGTAAAAGTGAACTTCGGATGAGAACTTCGCGCGGCTCCGCTCCTATGCATTTCCGCGATCGCGGAAGAAATTCTGCGGTCGCGGAAAATTCCAATTCTGGCTCCTCACTCTCGACTTATCCGCGACCAGTTTCCGCGATTGCGGATTTCTTCTGTAGACCCAGTTGGGTCTATTCTTCGTCTTCTTGGGTGGCTTCCTTCTCTCTTCAATATATCTTCATTTAAGCTTCTCCAAACCACCATATCTACACTTCTACTTCTCAACTCCATTCTCCATAGTTGTGCTCTAAACATCTCCAAATGATACCCAAAATACCGGTAACAACTCCTAGTTAAACCCTACAAAGTAGCGCTGATCACTACCTGATTCAAAAATCACCAAAAAATGTTAGTGAAGAAAGGTTATGGAGAGAGTATAAACAACATTTAACTTGGAATTTTTGGCAAGAAAATGACTTAAGTACATTTGGACCTTGGTGAAAGGTTATGGAGATGGTCTTAGAACCTTTACTCACACCTTTCCTTTCTTTACATGCAAAACGTAGAGGATCTGAAAAAATGGTTTACAAAGTAATACCTTAAGATTTGGAATTTGTACAATTTGGAGCACTGTAATTATCAATGCTATTCCCTGAAACATATAGGGAAAAAAGGTACTGTTATCACTTATCACAATGATAAAATAGCATTTCTTATAAAATTACAAGTATCTGTTAGGTGGTTGAAAATCCTTACAAGAACATCTTGACCTATCCAGGCATAAGAGGCAGTACGATAAACTGCCCAAACAGTTGCAAATGTGATGCAGAATGGAGAAACATCCAAAGTGAGATAGGAAACTTCTCCCAAGATTGGTACTCTAATGAATGACTTTGTAGCTGGTTTGAGAAACCTGCAACATGACATGCTTAAGAGTTTAAGATCCATATAAAACACTCAGAACATGATATCACAAAATGTTTTAAATGTTTTGATAAACTCTGTGTAAACTCGTCAAATTTTATAGAAGGCCAACACTTGTAAGCAAAACAGGAACTACTGTTTGACTTCTTACAAGGTAGTAGAAGAAAAATTTCTACCGGATTTATCTCAAGCTAGAAGCTTATAAAGTTAAAGAAGGTAAGGTTATGAAATAGGCAAGAGAGAAAGGAACAAAGCAAGCATACCTTGATAACAATGCAGCCAAGCAAGTTTGTAGGCCCTGAAAGCGCAGGTAAAAGGATAACCATAAATAATTGAAAGCAAGAAACAAAATATGTGCTAGTAAGCATAAATATTCAGGCCATACTCACAGATATAAAAAATTGGATATATTGGCATATAAAAAACAAGCACAGTTTCAGAACTATAGAGATAAATCAAATGGTAACCACCAACAAAGTGTACCTCTGCACCACCGATGCAGATGAGAACCACCAGGAGCTCCACAAACCAGGCTGACAATAATTTGTAGAGAATGACCAGAAAGCCTGAAGCAACAACAACAAATAGGACAACGGAAGTTGTGCTGATGTCCATCACACCACCAAAATTCATGTTCTTGTAATTATGCAGTTCCTCTGGAGCATCCTGTCACAACAACAGAGCGGCTTCAGTTTCTCAAAGGTCTCTTCCTTTCCAACAACAACTTCACCGACACCATTACTCTTTAGCTCGCCAAATCTCTTAGCTTGCAACATATTGATCTCAGCGGAAATGGGTTAACGGGTTCAATTCCAACTTCTCAAATTGTGCATTTACAGCATCCTCTAGCTCTTCTCCCATTTACAGCTTTCTTTAACTCCTGTAGCACAAAAATCTTGCTCTCAATCTTTGCAATTTGCATATGGATCAATTGAGTAGAGTTGTCATGATCTTTCCTTTCAACAGCCGTAGAATCAAGGACTTCACAAACTCAATCAACACCCAACACTACTCAATTCACAATACATTGCAAAACACGACTTACCCAAATCAGAATACAAGCAACGAAGGGAAAAAAAAAACCTAGCCTGATTAGCCATTTTTCGAAATCAAAATTTCTAATTCGAACCGACAAACGTTAAAAATCAATTGGGAAAAAACAGCTATACTGACATATCAAGTCATCAACGGTTTATAGTTCCGATTCCATATCCTCAACAAAACAGATGACAATATTCATGAAGCAAAAAGCATTCGAGATCTAATAATGCTGAACTGAAAGAACAAGAAACGCCGAATAAATCGCCAAACTTATCCAGGAAAGAGAAAAAGAAGGAAAACCTCGCGAGTAGAAGAACCGTTGGACAATTAAGCGGAGCTTTGGCAAGATCTTCTGGATCTTCGTTTTCTCTGCTCAAAGGCACCGACGTGGACTCCTTCGTTTCCGCCATTTTTTATCCAAGAAAGAAAGAAAGAAGGAAGAGTCTGGAGAGAGTTACTTCTTCTGCTCCCTTTGAGTTTTGTACTTGTGTCTTAAAACGAAGAGATGGAAGCTACTACTGAAGAACGGGAGAAGACGATGGCATGTCCATAAATTTTACGAAATATCAGGTGTGTACTTACAAAAGGCAAAACTTGAAAAGTGAAAAAAAAGAAGAAAAAGAAAAAGCAATAAATTAATTAACCCTATAAACAAACACCACGTACAAAAGTAGGCTATAGTGGCAATTCATCATAGTTGCACGTCATCAATTTGAAGAGTAAAACATGCACATATATATGAATTTCATCTCTCACTTTTTAGTAGTTAGGATAGTATTAGTTATAATTATTTATTTATCCTCCTTCACACTTTTTTATATCACATAAATTTCAAATTTTAAAAATACGTTTCAATAAAAAAAATACAATATAACTAATAAAGTTTCTATAAATACTCTATGCCAAACAATGCCATAGTTATAATGGCACATTGTAATGAAAATAAGACAACAAAGGTGTAAAAAACTAAAAACCCATCAAAATATGCACGTCAATCAATTGTTTTCAAAGCTCAAAAACAGTGTCGGTCCAAATATTTGATGGGCCCTAGGACGAAATAAAAATTAAGGCCCTCGTAAATATAAAAGTAACGTTTGAATAATTTATTAATTTAAAAATTAAGAAAGAAATATAAAATAATAAGAAAGTATTATATATGATAATTATATAAAGTAAATAAAGATAGAATAAAACCACTTTTTATGTCCAAATTAAAAGTTTGATTTTCTTAGAAGAATGAGATTTTATGGTAAACAATTAATATTAAAAAGAAATATTAATCAACAACATTGAAATAAAAAAATTCTTTATATTCAAAATGAAAAATAAACCTCACAAAAAATATAAAAAAGAAATTAAAATAAAAACCAAATCCAAATTGAAAAGGAATTGGCTCACATATGAAATGAAACAAAAATTGAGAAACGAGAGCAATGGGCCACATATTAAAGAAAAAACGTTATATACATTATATAAGATAAAAATGAAAAAGTTTGAGTTTTTTATTTTGTCAAAAAAAAGGGCTTAACGAATAAAAAAAATCTAGCATAATAAAGAAAATGAAAATCAACTAAAAGATAAATGAGCCTACATACTAAACGTAAAAAGTGAAATTATTGAGATTTAAACCTAAGACCTTTTGAAACTTAATTGTACTTTCATCCACTAGACCAATTTTTTTTTTCTTAATTAATAAATATATTACTACTATTTAATATTGGATTTGGACCCCTCCCGACCTTGGGCCCTAGACGGCCACCCTACCTAAACTATCCAAAAGACCGGCCGTGCTAAAAAAACCCGTAATTTAACAATGGATTCCTAAAATGCTATTTCGCCAAATTAAGGCCTTTGGATTTACATACATTGCTTTTCTCTTTTAGAAATTTAAATCAAATAACGTGGCCGTGGAAGAAGCGCTCTATGACTGATAGGTGCTATTTCATACACCTTTACTAGCAATTATTAGCATGATTTGGAGAGGTTTTGGATGAGTTTTGGTGCTAAGTCTGCGATCCAGATGTTTTGGAGAGAAGTGAAGAAATCCAAGATTTTGCAGCTTAGATGGAACATGAGGATGGATGGAGCTGCTGGAGCATCTATGGAGAAGACTACCAACACTTGGTAGGATTGAAGAGCAGCAGAAACAGAGAAGAAGAGAGCTGGAGAAATGAGCTCACCGCCCCGCGTCAGAAGTACCGCGGTCCGACGGTGACTCTCAGTGAAGATGAAGCCCGCGCCAGAGGATGCCACCGCCCGGCGGTGGAAGTTCGACGCCTCGCGGTGGAATTCACCGCCCCGCGGTGGTTGTGCTTAATGACCTCGCGCTAGAGACAATTTAGTGTCCTTTTATGTTTGAGACTTTATTTTATTATTATTCTGTTTCCTTTATTGTTTGCATTAGTTTAACCTAGTTTTCTAAGACTATTTAAGCCTCTTTTCTAGGTTACGAAAATAGAGACTTATCATCACTTGATTGCTTCCGTTTTCAGACGTTATTTTCTATAGAGTTTTCCATCCCCTTTGATGGAAAACTAACTTCACCCTTGTTCTGCTAGACGATTGAAGCAGTACAGTTGATGTGTTTGTGAGATTTCTATTCCTTGTTCTTATCCTTATAAGTGTTGGATTGATTCTCTTGGTTATATTGATATTGATTTCTTGTTGTTATTCTTAGCCTGATCAACTAGGTTAAATGCTTTTTATCAATTGCTAGGATTGCATATAGGGGTTCCGAGTGCATATCTAGTGGCAAACACAATTGTGCGTATAGGGGTTCCGAGCGTACAATTGTGAATGAGAATCAGTTGCATGTTAAATAGGGGAGTGAGTACTTGTACGTCTTTCTACTTGCATGTATCCTATATCCTTGTGTGCATTGCTATTGCTGTGTTGGTGCTAAGGTACGCTGACAACTGTGAAAATCAGTGGTATTTTATCATTGGCATAGTAATAAGTCTATTGACAACTGTGAGAATCAATAGTACTTAAGATCAGGGTGGGAACGACTATAAGGATAATTAAAGAACTTGGACGAAATAGATTTCAGTGATCGAACTTTATCTCTGTACTTGTGGATTTCGCTCTAGTAGAACTACTTTCCCTTATCATATTTTCTAAACTCAACTCAATTCATTTTCTTTGGTTGCTTTGTTCTCTTGATAACTTAACCCCCCGTTTGTGTTACTTGTCATTCACGGTTGCATACTACATCAAACCTTCTCTGTGGGATCGACCCTTACTTGCCTGCTATACTTCTGTTTAGTGGGTTTGTTAGGATAATTTACTTTGATACGGCTAATCAACGACATTTGCTTGTGCATCTTTTAGCCGCTGTCAATGACCGATTCTCCATTTCTGGTTATGCGAAATGCGAAATTTCGCGTTCATAAAATGATATCAAATGTTCATTATCTGGACGGTCATGTTCACAGATAACATGTTCATGTCAACAAAAAGTCAGGTTCATAATCTGGGCGGTCATGTTCAAAAAAATAAGTTCACCGAAATTACAGGTTTTGTCACCGCGTTTTTTCACTTAAAATTTCCATCTTCTAATCTCAGCCCTTCATCCCCTCACATGTTATTTCTCACTTCTCACCCTAAGATTAGTTCTCATGAAAACCTTAATCTTATTTTTTATCTCGAAAAGTAATTGAGGTCGACTTATTGATTTATTACTTTAGATGTTGTGATATTTTCTTTTAACTCCTCAAATTTTAAGGCTCGTTTGGTTTAACTTTGAGATTCACGTGATTTTTCAACAAATTTTTTACTCATTCCAATTTCTAGTTGACAATTTTAAAATTTAAAGTAACTAGTATGATATAGCATGTTTTAAAACTTTTATATTGATAGTAGGAGATTAAAATTACTTCAAATATAAAAAGTGAAAAACCCAGAGTAAAATCGAACCAACCCGATATATTATTTGTTTAGATTTGATTTTGTTGCAAGAGTCAAATCACAAAATGGAGAATGTAGTCCTGATATGCAAAAAAAGGAGTTGAACATGCCCTAAAATCCAATTTATAGTAGTTTCAACCGTACAGTCACAGTCACAGAAGTGGAGTGAATAAAAGTAGTCGTTACAGTGCACGTATCAAACGGATGCTTTTTTTTTATACGTCAAACAGATGTTTTTTTAAACAACCCTTGTCCCTGAATTTTCAAAAACTCACTCCCTTAGACCACCCATAGTGGGAGGGTTTTTAGATTTTAATATTATTAGTTTTTAAGTAATAGTAATTTTCAACTAAAAAACGGACCTCTAAGTTTCTAGGTAAAAAACCTCTAAAAAACTAGTTAGAGAAAGGATATGTTTGATTGTAAAAAAAAATTCAGTTAAATTTGTCAAAACGACGTCACTTTTAAACAAAGCAGACGCAAAAAAGAGAGTAAACCAAACACAACCCAAGGACACGTGTCCAATTCTGATGAAATGGGTGAAAAAGTTGAAAGCGCTACAAGCCATTGGATCAAAAGCAGATCAAGGGTGGAGAAAAATGGTAAAATGAGTTGTTTTTATGCTATTTTAAATGCGTTTTCAGCTCGAAAATAAATAAATTGATGAAACAAAATATTTTTAATATTTTATTTTATTTTTATCTATCCATAGACACCCATTGTGTATATGGTTTTTTATAAAAAAATGTTTTCATTGAAAATAAACAATATAAGAAATATAAATATTTAAAAATGATTTTAGTATTTACTATAAGTAAATTAATTTATGTAATATATAAAGTATTATATTGAATATATTAGATGAAATAAAACATGAAAATTAATATATTTACACATACAATAAATATATTACAAGACATTAATATTTATATATTACAAGACATATACCATAAAAATTTAACATATTACAACAACATTTAATATATTACATCAACATTACACATGAAATTAAAAATATTAAAATAACATTACATCAACATTCTAATTATAGTTTTTTTAATAAATATTATACCATATTAATATGATTGTCTTTTAATTAATTTTTTTAAACTATGAAATTTTACATTTTATATTCAAAACATTATTAAATATTTAAATAGTTGATAAATAAATAAAGTTATAGTTAAAAAACTTGGATTAAAAAATCATGAATGTGGAGAAAAGTAGAATAAGTTTTTAAGATGATGTGAAAGAAAGAAAGTTAAAAAAATTATTAAAAAACCAAGTAAAAAAATTACCAATGTGAATGGTCTTAGAGGAAATCATCATTTTCTCTTTCTGAGGTAAGACACCTCCTTCAATGGCTGCCCAGGAAGACATATGAGTGATTGTCGAACAAGAACGCGAGATCCCAATGCTCAGAGTGGTAAAGAACAACGCGATCCTTAAGAACATCTTCCTAATCAACTCCCCCGACCCCCGTCGAGAAGATTCAAGCAAGATTGGCCAATATTTGGAGCATACTTTGTTAGTAGGGCGACACCCAAATTGCCAAATCCGGTTGGAGCATCCCAGCATCAGTCGATTCCACCTCTGAATTAACACCAAACCCTCTCTCAAACGTCTTTGGGTGACCGATTTAACATCCGGTAAAGCGCTATCTCTCTCCCTCGCTCGCCCTCTTTTCGGAATCTCCTTAGGGTTTCATTCGTTTGTCACTTTAGGGTTATTGTAAATGTCTTCTGATAAAACTCCCTTTTTTTAGGGCTTTCTCACCAATCTGTCTAAATTCCGGAATTAATGTCTCGAAGGTTCTTGAATGGATATTGTTCAATTTTTTAAAATTCTGTGGACTGTGGAAACCAATCATGCTTTTGCTTGTATGTTGATTTCAGTTTTTCCTTGCTCATCACTTAGCTAAAATGTTTGAGTGTTTTCTGGTTCTTGGTTTGCTGTTTTTGGGTCATCTTTAGTACATGGCACATGGATATCAGGGAAGAGGGTCGAGCCAAATATTCAGGTGGATGTCAATGAGGGCGATGCTCTGACAATTGGGAAATCCAGCAGGGTTTATAGGCTGCATTGGATTCCCTCCCAAAAGGCTTGTGAATTGAATAACCAGGTTATCCTACCAATTGATGTTCTAACCCCAAATATCGAAAAGGATGAAGAGGTGAAAATGGTAAGGAAATAAGATAGTGGCAGGATTAGGTTTTATTTTGTGATCTGTTTCCATACTACAGTAATATGATCCAATGGTTTTTGTTTGCTTTGTGTCATTTGGGTGTTAGGATGGGAATGCCCTGCTATTGGAAAATGAAGTCGAATCCGCTAATTCTCCTTTGAAGGCTTCACAAGTGTTGGTTTCTAAACCCCATGAAAACTCAAAGGAAATGGAGGTAATTATTGAAATTGGGTTTATGTGATTGTAGGTTTGATTCTTATTATTTTCTTTTGAGCTCTAATTTATCGGGTTTCTACATTATGATATTATAGGATGTGAATGTCCTGATATGCAACAATGAAGATGGAAATCTTTTGGGAATAGAATGTGAACATTCAGCTGATTTTGCTTCAAAGGCAAAGGCTTCGGTTACGAATCAGTTTGAAACCTTAACAGAACTGGAGGTACTAGATGGATTTAAAACGATATAATTGGGCATAGTTTTTATTACTTTTTCAGCTCTATTTAATACTGTTTGTGGTTATTGTTTGGCTCGCTTGATTATGACATTAGGAAGAGAATGCACTTGTATGCAAAAGTGAAGACGCAAAACCAGTGGATTCAGCTTCGGAGGCTTCAAAGTCTTTACCTCAGAGTCCAAACATCAAAACCTTGGAAGAAAGAAAGGTCTTATCAGTAGCTCCACTACTTGAAGCTACAAAAGACTTTGATATGCAGTTTATTAATCTTGCTTTAGAGGTGCTTCTTGATGAAAATCCTCCCCCGGTTACACTAGGAGACATGAATAAAAGAGAAAGAAGGAAATATCTGTGAATCATCAACAGGGTTTCTAAGGGAACGGGTCATTGGCCAATTAGAGAAAAATCACCAATTTGTGGAAGACAAACAGAGTTCACAAGATCTTATCTTATCAGAGAGTGAGAAGTCCCCTAGTGGGCCAGCTTTAACATCTCATTTGATAGATAATTTGGATTCTACAACAACTGCATTATTTGTAAATGAAGCATCACACAGAAATGAGGATCAGATACCATTCAATGATGAAGAGAATGACGGTGCATGGAGTTTCTGGTTTCTAGGCAGCCCAGAGATTGATCCAGAAAATAATTTCAGCAATATTGATAAAGAAAGTCAAGGAACAGAAGGTGATAATGCAAGGAAAGAAAGAAACATTTCAGAAGACTCTACTTCTGCTGTAAATGAGAGCTTACTATGGAGTTTCTGGTCTGGAATTCCAAGAGCAAAATCTGTGTACCCATCATCCTTCTCGGATGCAGATGTGCTTTCTCAGATAGAAACCCAAAATGAGAACTCGAAGTTTCTCGGATCCATGGAAAAGCTATGCAAATCTGAAGCGAGGTCTCCTTATAGAGAAGCTCCACGCATTTGCTCAAGAAAAGGTCAATTTTCAAGTGCTCCTCAAATTAAAACAAATAGGACAATGCAGGAGGAATTAGATGTTATTAGTATTGATAATGAAGATAGATTGCCGAATGGGGCAATGATTGATCCAATCACAAGAGTGCTTTTCATCGGTATGGACCATCCAGAAGAAGAATAATTCACACCAGAAAAGGAAAATTACACCCTGAATTCTCAAGCAATCAAGAGGAAATCAGGTGTATTGGAAGATGATCACCAACCAGGTCTAGAAGAATCACTTTGCAGTGGTGCAATCATTAAAGCTGGCATGGATTCAGATAAAAGTTTGTATGCCTACTCCAGCAAGGAGAATTTGACACCAAAGTTCATTCAGGAGCAGAAGCCTATAGGACAATTATCAGCTGATCACACGAAGTTGTCCATGCTGACAACTGCACTAGCCCAAAGAACACCTTTGCAAACTCTATTTGCAGGCTCTCCTCAGAAGAGTATCTCTGAATCTCATATGTCCGGTGCAAACATGTCTGCCTACTCCAACAAGGAGAATCAGACACCAAAAGTCCTTCAGGAGCAGAAACAATCATGGCATCCGTCAACAGAGCACACAAAAATGTCGATGTTGGCGAAAAGAGAAGCACAGAGGACACCCTTGCAATCTTTGTGTCCAGACTCTCCTTGGAAGAGCATCTCTGAAACACATATCTCCGGTGCCAGTTTGTCTGTCTACTCAAGCAAGGAGAATCAAACACCAAAGCAGAAATCAGCATGTCATCCTGAGTGCACAAAAATGTCGACGCTGGCACAAAGAGAAGCACAAAGACTGCCTTTGCAAGCGTTATTTAAAGATTCTCATCAGAAGGGCATCTCTGAAACTCATATATATGGTATTGCTAGCTTGTCTGGCTACTCTAACAAGGAAAATCTGACTCCAAAATTCCTTCAGGAGTAGAAATCAGCAAGTCATGCATCAACAGAGAAAAAACATCTGTGTATACTGAGGACAAAAGAAGCACAAAGGATGCCTTTTCAAACATTATTTGTAGATTCTCCTCAGAAGATATCTGATACTCATGATTCTGCTGGTCTTTTAAGAAGCATGGATCTCAAAAATTATGGAAGTTCCATGGACAAGGTCTTGATCTTTAAATTTATCCATTTTCTCATAAAAAACAATTATGATTACATTGCTTAAATGGTTTGTGATTTTTTGCAGCACAAGTGTTCTGTACCACGACTGAAAAGGTGGACCATGGTAGTGGACATTACCTGCCTCCTTGACAAAAACTCAAGAAAGGCATTGCAGCTCCTCGAAGGGATCAAGGGAACACAACTTATCATTCCTAGGGCCGGTAATATATACAAGAAATACTTTTACCTTGATGAATTTTCTCGTTCTAGTTGAGACATTAACTTGACAGATTGTGATTACATCTCCATGAACAGTGGTAAGGGAGCTGGAGTTTATGAAGCAACAAGCCAGTATCTTCAGAAGAAATACAGATGCATATTTGGCGTCCTAATGGATTGAAGAATGTTTAGTCAGAACTAAATGGTGGATTCAGATGCAGAATTCCATGAAAGATGATGGAAAGTTTACAGAAGATGAAGTGCTCGATTATGCCCTCTACTAGAGGGGAATTCAGAATGACGAGCAGCTCATCCTTCTTAGTGATGATGCCACCAGGATGATCGAAGCAATGGCGGAAGTAATCATTCTATCCTCACTCTTTCATCTATGATATGACCTATGTATTCATATTTGGATAAATAAAAACTTACTTTTAAATCTGTTGTTTTCCCCAAGGTTTAATCTGTGAGACTCCCGAAGAGTTCCGTGAGAGTCTGATCAACCCATTCTCCAAAAGGTTCTTGTGGGCTGATAGTACGCCTAGAGGACAAACGTGGTCCTACTTGGACGATGTGATTCTGAGAGATCATTTCTATTCAGGCTCTTTCAAGACTACAAGTGCAAATGGCTTAAAGTTGGTGCTGCCCAACTGTCTATGAAACCCACATTCCTCGTCATATTCTTCAACCTGAAGAATGGAATCCGGATTAAGGGATTAATGATGTTGCACATGGCTTTTGAGAAGTATATTTTTCTGCATGAAAAAATGCATTTGGATCAAGTATAGTTTGTTGTTAGAGGGATCTTGAGTTTCAAATGTTTGAACATAACTCATTTGAGTAGCTCTAGCATTGAACTTCTAGTGTGCTGCATGTTTCTTGAATTGTTTTCTCTTTGGACAAGAATAGCTGGCTCAATCCATTAGAAAAAATTGTAGGTCTGAAGTTGTATGTAACCTTTCACGTTGAAGTTTTATGAATCTCCCATTAATTGGAGGTTTTCGATTCTGTTGCATCGAAATTTGGTTTCAGAACCATGAAACCACAAAATCTTTCCACTCAGATTCTATTTTGCTGGGTGTCGTGCTTCCCCATCTTTTGCACTTAAAACCCATAGTTTGCACTTGAATTGTTGATTTTGGTCAGCCCTTTTGAGGAGAATATCAATCTTGCACAGTATAATAGATGATTCTATAATGTTGCCTAGTTGGAGATGAACCCTAGGAGGGGTTTTGCAAGAGTCAATTCTATATGGAGTGAAATTTACACCCAACAAAATTGCATACAACTCAGCGGATACTAGGCAATTGAAAGTGAAATCTCTTATCTCCCAAGTCTTTGTTTCTCTCCCCGTCAATCCGCCGGTAGATGAGATGTCATTGTATCCAAGTCACTCAATTCAGAACCTTCTAGCCTCTTACTAGCTCTAAGTTAGGGCAGATTAAATGCTAAGTTAATCCACCTATGTACCTAAATCTATTACGAGTACGACCAATAACCAACACAAGTTCTAGAGGAATTTCAGAACATATATTACCAAAGCTGGTTTTGAACAAAGATAAATAAATAAACCAATTTATTTGATTTATTTTTGGCCTTCATCTTTCTTAAAATCCAATGTCTGAAATCTGAATGCTATTATTGTAAGCCGTTAGTACTGCTACTGCATATAGGAAACACAAATTGCATTGACACAAAATTCATTTAACGGGGAAGACCTAAAACTTACACATACCACATCCATGTCCATTTGTGGCCCCCCTTTATGAAATGTTGAATAAAACCCATAAATTCAAACAAAATAAGAAAAGCAATTGCAACCACTCGTAGCAGTTGAACTAAAAACTTCCTTCCCTTGGAAATCCAAAGTTTTGAATCACACAATTCACAAAAACAAATAAAACACCAAACCCACTTCTTACACCTCCTCTTTACACTTGCAACCACTAGTTCAGAAACCTGAATGGGCACCGAGGAATTCACCTTCCCAATCTCATCGGACACCGCGCGAGCCTTCATCGACTCGCCTCCGTTGTGGAGGCGCGTGGGCCACACGCACACCACCACCTCCACCTCTTCTTCACCCTCAAAAGAAACAGAGCAACTCTGTTCCCCCACCAGCCGAATCCATCAAAGAAAGAGCTTCTCCGAAATAGAAGTCGGCGTCAGGAGTCTTCATCACCGATCGATCGAAATGGACGGCCACGATCGGATGGACTTGCTGTGGGAGGATTTCAATGAAGAGATCCGCAGGAAACAGAAGCCGTTCATTTGCAGCTCTGCCCTCCGTTCTTCTTCTTCCTCCTCTTCCTCCGATGATCTTCCTGATTTCGGGTGCGTCCCAACTGCCTTCAATCTGTCGAAAGCCGCCAACGGAGGCGGTGGCAGGGCGGTGGTAGCCAACGGCAAGAAGGTCGGCGTGGTGGTGCTGGCTAAGGTGCTGAAGAGGTTCTTTTTGCTCCGGCACCAATCTGCAAAGAAGAGGTCTTGGTGATTAATTTTCTGTTTTTCTTTTCTCACTTTGAATATTTGTAATTATATAGTATAGATCATAAAACAATAGTCACATTGATTATATACACACTCGGGGTCATTTTGTGGTGAATTGAGATTCTCATCTTGATGAATTGAGATAATTGTGTTTCCGTGATGTTCCATGCTTTGTGTTTATCGTACACCATTACCAAATTCATGATGTTGGTGATAGTACAAAGTAGTACTAGAAATCGGAGTTGTCCATATTTGAGCTTATCTCAGTCATAGAAAGAGGTACTAGAAATCAACATTTTTATCAAGGATGGAGTTTGTGTGAACTGCATATATTTTATGAAGTCTATAATTGATAGCATAACTTATTAATTTCTCTAATAATACATAATACATTGTGGAGGTTGGGGTCAATTCTACTGTCGACATCAATCTAAGTGAGGTATTTCAAAGTGATGGTCACCAAACTCTCTCTATAGATGTACTATTCTACGTATAAATTTCAATCTTTGCGTAATAGCCGCAATGGATAGAGGGCAGTAGGGCACTACACCACACCATTGACATGCACAAATCAAATGATATGATGACACTAAACTAACTACTCCGTATTCGTTTAAGGAAAATTCTTGTTGGTGCCCCTGAATTTAGGGTTATTTCTATTGGTGTCTTTCGATTAAGTTTTTTTTTCCGATTGATTCCCCTAAGGTTTGAGTTTGTTTGCTTCGTAACCATACTTTTTCATGTTTGTACCATTCCAGTTCAAATTGATTAAATCCAAGTCCACCATTGTGTTACACGCCCTCAAATTAGTAAGATTTTACTCCTAAAATACACAAATCCATGTCCGAACCATGTCGATTTCTATTCCAAAGCAACAACCCGTTTTTGACCTTAAGAATTCAAATCAGAATGATTCGAGTATGGATTTGATTGTTTTAGGAGTCGAATCCTACTAAGTTGATGTCAATAAACATAATGATGAGCTTTGATTTGATCAATTCGAACCGAAATGATACGGATATGGAAAATATCGGTTACAAAGCGAACAAATCCAAACCTTAGGGGCACCAATCGGAAAAAACTTAATTGTGGGACACCAACAAGAATAACTCTAAACTCATGAGTACCAACAATAATTTTCCTTAGTTTAATTATAGCAAAAAAAACGAAACTAATCATTTCAATGAAAAAGTACAGCTAATTGTAAACAAGACAAATGTATAAATGCCATAGAAATGGTTCTAGTGGTTCCAAACTACTTTTTTTTTTCTTTTTGATAAAATGGGTACTTGTAGTATTAAAGTAAATCAATTTCAGCAAGGATTATGACACCTTGAGGGAAATTGTCAGTTAAAATTACAAGAGGCAAACAAACAGAAGCCAAACGAGCAACATGATGTGCCACTACATTACCCCTACGATTGACATGAGAAAATACAACATTATAAAACGAAGGTAAAATATGTACTATATCTTCATAGATAAGATCGACATAAGACAACCCAAAGGACCGGGATCGAAGTCGCGAAATCAAGGAAAGATCATCAGCTTCAACCTGAAGCGTAAAAAAACCCATATCAGATGCAATTTGAAGCCCAAAATGAACAACTTTGGCTTCAGCACAAGCAACATCCCAATGAGTACAAAACCCCTGGAAGCATTGGCGAAGACATTTCCAAAAGAGTCCCTGAACACCACCCCCATGCCTACCCAACCTCCAGGAAACACTACTGCATCAGTATTCATCTTCACAAAGCCATCAACAGGAACCTGTCAACTTTGAAAATCAAGAGAACTTGAAGAAGAGGTTAGTTTTCCAACAGAAAGCTGTAGCAATAAGTAATCGAAAACCAATTTGCGGAAGCCCTCTCTGAGAAGAGGAGCATTAACTTGATTGTTTGAAAATAAAGCCTTATTCCTCAAACTCCAAGCCACCCAAGAATTCGTCATGAAATCACAAATCCCAGTTGTCCCGAATTGACGTTTAATGTTAGAAATGATTTCCCACAAAGAGGAAGAAACCGGTGGACTAAAAAATGAGACAACTGAAGACTGCTCCCAAGCCAATTTTGCATATTCACAGTAAATAATTGCATGAAGAGGAGTCTTATCATGAATTCCACAACGATCACACAACGGGGAATCAATCATATGCCTATTAAACAAAAGGTGTTTGACAGGAAGCATACCTGAGCATAACCTCTAGGCAAAATTTCGCAGCTTTGGGGGGCCCTTGATACGCCAAATAATCTCCCAAGGAAGGTCCATGCTACTGCCAAAACGTGCCCGCAAATCTGCATCATGACCACATCTCCCTAACCAGTACACAGATTTGACTGTGAAAAAACCATCTTTGGAGGGGCACCAAATTCGCATATCACTCACCAATCTCGAGCTAAGAGGAAGATGAAGGATACGATTCACATCAGACAACTCAAAGAGAAGCCGAAGCGAATTTGTCTTCCAGCTTTTATTTTCTTCATCAATAAGATCTGCAACCATAAGCCTGAGGTCATAACCAGGAGGCGGTAAAGGTGCTCTACCAGAAGTGCCATTAGGCAACCGTTGTTCATTCCAAACATTAATAGAACGTCCATCTCCAACTCTCCATCCAAGTCCTTCAATGAGCAAAGATTTGGCACCCCAAATACTCTTCCAAGAGAATCTTGAAGACCTGCTGCCAAGAAAGGACTCCAGAAAAGAAGAATGTCTCAAATATTTTGCCTTAAGAACTCTAGCAACAAGAGAAGATTGATTCTGAATAAGCCGCCAACCCTGTTTTGCAAGCATTGCCTGATTAAACACTTTTAAATCCCGAAAACCCATACCACCCAAATGCTTAGGCAAACAAAGAAAATCCCAATCGCGCCAGTGGATTTTCCTTCTCTGATCAGTCGAACCCCACCAAAACTTTGACATCTGAGCATGAATATCATCAATAATTCTAGCAGGCAGACAATAAATGCTCATCATATAAAGAGGTATGCTTTGAATTACCGCTTTAAGGAGTGTTTCTTTCCCCGCTTGCGATAACAATCTTTCCTTCCAACCTTGTAGCTTTTGCCAAATCAAAACCAGCCTTTTTCGATCTTCCTATGGACGAAGGAAAACCCGGATAAACCTCATGCTTCTCTGTCAAACGAACACCAAGTAAATGTGCAATCTCCCCTTTCTTCGCAGATGTGATGTTCCTGCTAAAGGAAACCTCAGACTTATGCAAATTAATCTTCTGTCTAGATGCTCTCTCATAAACACTGAGAATATCAGTTATACGTGAGCATTCCTACGGCGTCGCTCTAGCAAAGAGCAAACAATCATCTGTAAAGAGAAGGTGAGATAAAACCGGTGCTCTTTGACAAATCAAAATACCATGAAGATACCCAAGCTGAACAACGTTAGAAACCAAGGAGGAGAGCACCTCAGCACCAATAATAAACAAGTAAGGTGAAAACGGATCTCCTTCTCCAAACTACTTTATAATTAGTTGAAGAGAGAAAATCTCAATCGAACTCCTAAACAAGAAACATATGAAGTACCTTTTGCTACAAGTCTATAATGTTAAAGTCAATGAACTAGTCAAGGGAGGGGCGTGTACGTCCGTGCACAAGCCCACCATATAAGTTTATGGGGTTTCATCCTAAAATCAATTGGCTATAGGAGGAGTAATTCATGATATTATATAGTGGTCTTAATTTTTTTATATTTATGATGTGTGATTGTTTCTCCCCATCTTATCTTCTACACACCCCATAAAGTGGCAATTGATCTGGCCCAGTTGGCACTTGACATCATGTCTTAAGGTCGGCAAACCCATTAGTGTCTTAAGGCCGACAAGCCCAATCATGCCTTAAGACCGGCTAGCCCAAATCAACCAGGAGTCCAAACCCAAACCGAACTGCTCTGATACCATGTTAATGTTCGTGGACCGGTCAGGGGAGGGGCGTGTACGTCCGTGCACAAACCCACCATATAAGCCCATGTGGTTCCATCCTAAAACCAATTGACTATAGGAGGAGTAATCCATGATATTATATAGTGGTCTTAGTTTCTTTATATTTCCGATGTGTGATTGTTTCTACCCATCTTATCTTCCACATATAACTATAAGTTAAATCGGATCTACATTAAATGAGAGTTAAATTCTGCACAGGCTCTTTTGGGACCAAAGTTTAGAGTATTACACAATTAGAAACCTATCTTTCAAACCAAAGTGATTATCGCAAAAATCTGTTGAGAATGAACACTTATATGCAAATTTAAGAACGATGTGTGTATGGGTGGACACATTATTTTCATTGATTGGGGGCACAAATAAAATTGTTATTGCAATAAAATATAATATACTAAAAATTGGATAATTTTTTGTTATTATAATAATATTTTTTGAGGTGTCATGCCCTTAGTTTTCAATCAAATGCCTAATTTTGTGTGTTTAAAACCATTACATCACAAACCATAATTTTTAATCAAATTCCTAAATTGGTTTAATCCTAATCCGAATCTCATAATCTGAATCCATAATTCCTTAATTAGTGCAATGAATTTTATTTTTTAGTTTCTTGCTTTGTCTAGACCGAAATATAAGACATAATTAGTATTTTAATGAGTCGATTATATTGAATTACAAAGCTAATTGAAAAGAAATACAAAGGAGAAACAATTTGTAATATCCCTTAATTTTTAGTAAGGATAATTGGGTAATTTTTCCCAACCTTCGTTCAATAATTTTTTTCGCTTTCAGTGGAGTTTGGATTTTCAGTAATATCCATGATCTCCGTAATAATTCTCTGAGTGGTATAAAATACATTCGATGTATTTTCAGGACTTAGAATATTTGTTTGGATACAAACATATAATTTCTGGGGTTTAAAACCCATACCAAATCTTATCCTCCCATTTCAATCTTATCCCGTTACCACTTGGCTTCCCACTTGTGCATGGTTGGCCCTCTTGCAAGTCCTTGGTCGGACCTTTGCCCCCTCCTTGGGCTACCTCATTGGGCTGTATAAGGTGGTGGGGATGAAGAGTAGAAGGGCACACCAGACCTCTCCATTGTCTTCTCTCCCGCTGAGCTGCCGCCTCCCCTGTTCCTCTCGGTGAGCTTCCTCCGCCCCTCCCCTGTTCTGGGCTGGTGCTGCTGGTGCGTCGTGGTGGTGATGGCAACTCGTGCTGCGTGTTGTTGTTGCAGTCGGGATGGAGGCAGGGTAGAGGATGGGTTAAAGATGGAGGAATAGTGAAGGTGGGGCCCTCCCCCCTTGTTTAATTGTTGCTGGGCCGAGAGGCCCAAAACCCTTTCAGTCCAAATTTAACCCAAAATTATTTAAGCGCTTAGGCCTTATCCTTGGAAAGGATATTTTCGGTAGTCGTCTCGTCTAGATTCATCGCCGAATCTACTCCAGGCAAGTGGCGGTTCGCTCTTGCTCATCATTCTATATTTCAATTAATTATCAATTGTTTAGTTGTTAATTAATTTGGGATGATTTACTGATTTATTGTTCGTTGGGAACATCTTTGTTAATAATTGATTAAAAGATGATATTATAATAGGTTGTATATTCTGGTAGAACAATGCTATTATAGATATATATTGTAGATGTGGGCCTTGATGGCTTTAATGTGGATTATTACTGTGTTGAACTATTTAGTTAGCACGAGTATTGTGTGTTAATTACCGTGATGGTATTGTTGTGAATTTAATGTGAACTTAATGCTAGAATAGCACGTGGGTTCATAGGAACGCTAAGTCCAGATAAGGATTAGTCGTTTCTTTATAACTTAATGTTCGTAGGAACACTAATCTGGTTATGGATTAGTCGTTTCTTTATAACTTAATGGGTTAACCTATAACTTCCTACCACCCGCTAAGGTAGGAGGGGTTTAAGCGCCTTGCTAGCAACATTGGGTGGCGTAATGTTACATCACCCTGTGTTTTAAACTTCCGTTGTTACTCGGATTAATTTAACGGCGGTAAATTAATTAAGCACCTCGCCAGTGTATCGGGGTGGATATAAGGTCACCCAGTGTATTAAACTTCCGTTGTTACTCAGAATAATAATTAAAACCCTTAACATAAGGGTGTGTGTTGTAATAAGATAAGTGCGGTTAAGCACATAATTAATAAGCTTTGGTAGTTGTATTAATTTGGGTGGACATAATTGTCACCCTAAGGTTTAAAGCTTTGTAGCTGCTCTTAATAATATTAAAAGTCTTAACGTTGATGTGAGTGTGATTAAGTGGTTATAGTAAGAGTTATTACATGGCATGATGTATGGGAATAAAGTTGATGTCGTGATTGAGGAACCGATTAATCTCTCTAGAAGTAATCTAGAGGATAAAGTGATTAAGGGTGAATGTGTGGAGTTAATGTTCTAAGAGATTAAGAGTTACCTTTCATAGGTGAGTTGTGTTATAAGCATTGAGGAGGATGAATCATTTCCAAAATGATGTCTTGAGGAATTAAGAGTAATATCTCATGTGATCCGTTTCGAGGAACATAGAGTGTGGTGATTATGTCTGGAGAAAGTTAAGGAATCTTGAAAGTTTAGGTTATAAAGTGAGTAAAGGAATAGGTTAAGTCATTACCGAAAGGATCTTAAGTTAGAATTTGGCATAAGGACCAATTCTGATGTTAATGAATAATGGAATTATGGGAAGTATCTTTAAGGAAGTTGAGGTTGTAATGTTTCCAGGTTACTAAGAGTTGATAATGGGATTATAAGGAATTAAGAGGTGAACTTTAAGATTTTGTATATAAGGAAATTGTGAGGGAGATGCGTGTTCTCCTATTTTAAGATAGCCATGATTAAGTGGATAAGATAAGTGCGGTGATGCACATAATTAAGGATTTAGTCCCCTAGGGATTTAGTTCCCGACTCGACTTTAGGGATTTAGTTCCCGAGTCTATTCCGCCTTAGGGATTGAGTTCCCGACGGTATATTTCTGGTGTAGAGATGATCTAAGAGCTTAACGTGTTGGGGTGCGTTGTTATTAAGTTAAGTGCGGTGTTACACATTTTAATATACCCTTCGACGAGTAGTGCAGCTAGGAAAACTCGTCTTAACTTTTAAATCGCTCGTATGCGATACTGTGATTCTGTGATTAAATAAGTTTCCCAACATTTGTCATGTTTCCGATAAGACTCAATTCATTGGAGTCTTCTTTTGGGATTGATTGCTGTAAGACTCGGTCTTCCAGAATCTTCTCTTGATCATGTCTTTTCATGTATTCTAGTAGGAGTATGGTGGTTGACTATCGTCATCGGTTTTAATCCGAGAAGCGATGAGTCTAACCTAATACGACTACTTCGAATCACTCTGCTTTGTACCCTTGCGTAGTCTTTCATTAGACTAACCAACCGTAATTGTTCTCTGCATGGTTGGCTGGTGTCATCCGTTCGATTCGGCACATCAGATAAGTTGCCATCCCGTGAAGGCTAGAACGACTATAGAGGCGAACGGTGTTTTTGATAAGTTTATCCAGGTTAAGATCTTTGACGGGTGATCATTGCGATCAAGACCCTTTGTTGGTTATTTAAAAGACTTCCGCTGTGTTAAATATGTTTTGTGTAAAGACTTCCGCTGTGTTTTTGATGTATTTGGAATTATGTTGTAATTCCGAGACTTTGGTTTAAATGAAAGTTATGAAAATTTTGTATCATAATTGTTGTTTGATGATTTATATCAACTGGTAAAGCCTTGGGTGACATCGGACAGAACGTCTGAGGTCACTGGCGGTAATGCCTTTCCAAGGGAAAATTTGGGGGTGTTACACAATTTACATTATTGAATAATGTCAATTTGCATGATTAAGCTTTATATATATATATGAAGGGAGAAATTTACTAGATTCCTTGGAGAAAATGTAGCCATGAAATTTTACAATCACCCTAATCCAAGAATTTCTAAAAGGATTAATTAAAAGCTGAAGCATTATGGTTTTTGTTTGATAACAAAGATTAAAACAAAACTAAATATCAAATATGAAAAATATAGACAAATAAGAATAAGAACGTGGAGAGTGAGGCTTGAACCCTCAACCTAAAATTTCCTCAAAAGCTATGACATTTACACACTAACTAATTACACTACACTTATTTATTGTTACTTTCAACAACTATATATTATATATATAATTCTGTCTAAATATCCTAGTGGGGTCCAGTGCCCCCATTGGTCCCCACTTGGGGACGCCCCTGGATGTGTGCACATACTTTCAAAATATATGCACACATATATATGGAGTATATGGACACGTAGTACAAACCATATACACAAATATTTCAATTATTATGCGCACACATAGTAAAAAGTATATGCACACATAATATAAGATATATAAACACATGTTTTCACGTTCCAAGTGCACCAGAATTCATGTGTGCATATGCACACATCCCATTCCATGCCATGTGTGCATATGTTTTGTCGCTATGTCCGCATAAGAACATACCATTGTCATGTTTGTATATAAGCACCCATTCTCACTTGATCTTTTTTCAACTAATTATTCGGTATATATATAGAATTAATCAAATGAGAATGGAAGCCCCTATGCGAACATATTGTGGGGCACATTCATGTGCATTATGATGCACTTTTAAGGTGTACCACGTACCTAGGGGCACATTAAAGGTATACTATGAGGCAACATTCACTTTGATGCAAAAAAGGGGCACAAATGTATTTTATACGAGAAAAATGCAGGAAAAATGGCACAAACATATTATATCAGAATAAAACAGGCATGAGCGTGCATCATTGTCTAAAAGGCTAGTGCATCGTAGCGATATTAAAATTTGCACCGTAGTTATATTGAAATATGTTTTGCAGTCATATTGAAATGTGCATCACTAGAGTAAAAAACTTGTGTATCTGCGGTTACGTGTATCACAAGCTATATTGAATGTGCATCGTAATATTGAAATGTGATTCATAGCTATACTGAAATGTACATCGTAGTAGAAACAAACGTGTACCACGTAGGATGTGCACTAACATTATACTAGAATGTGCATCATTTTCACAATCCGCATGTAAAGCAATCTTTGCACCTGAACAGTCCTCTATATAGAGTATTGTTCAGGTGCGAAGAAGGCTTCTTATGATGCACATCCTTGTGTTATGTCAATGCTTGATCAAATGGATCTTAAGACCACCTTCTTCAATGAAATAAACCTTGTTTTTAGATAAGAGCATAAATGTAATTTTACCTTTAATAAAGGGGATGAATTTTTGTTTTATTATTCCAAGTGAATAAAGTGAAACATATATTTTTATTCCATAAAAGTATGTTACTTTTTATGTCATGATGCAGTTAAAAGTTATCTTAATTAACACTATGTTAATGATAATCTTGTTAGTCATATCAATTTTAACCTAGAATATTTAAGTTAAGATTAACAATATGTTAATTGAGATTTAAATAAGGTTAAGTGATAAGGATATGCAACTTAGGCTTGAATTAATTCAAAATAAAATTTCACTATCCATAAATTTGGTTTAGAATGTATATATAAACTTTGGGTAAATTATATATAAATTTGGGCAAATTTTATAATTTTTGAAAAATGAAATAAGGACATTTTTGCCACAACTTGAAAAGTTGGGCAAAAATGTGCAATTTGGGCAAAAGTTGAAGGGGATCGTGAGCTTCTTCTTCCTCAAGCCACATGTGAGCTTCAAGCTTCCATCCATGGAAGTTTGGCTCGGTTTTTAGCCCCGTTTTCTTCAATTGGCCCATGGGATTTGAAGATATACTTATCCTAAACCAAATTATATCAAAATCGGGATTTATAATCGCTTAGATTGATAGAATTTTATCTTCTAAGTTAAATAGCCCGGTAACTCCAAAACTTCGGTAAAATCTAAAATTTGATCTCGTTTGAGATTGGATTTGGACGAATTTTGTGGGGTTGGAAAGCTATCTTTAAGTACTTCAAAAACCCTATAAATACCCCCTCACCATTGAAGGAATTTACCCAATTTCAAGCCTTAGGATTTCGGTTGTCCATAAAACGTTCGTGCACTTGCAGAAGCGATTTCTCCTTCAGTTTGACACCTCTAATTACGAGTTAGGTAAGAAAATCGTCTTGAAGTCTAGTTTCCAGAGACACCAACCACGCATCATTTGGAGTTCAGACGAGGGAGATACGAAGCAAACAACGAGAGGGTGTCGACAAGAACGAACCAAACGAATTCGGTAATGGCTAATTCGTACCCCTATTCGGTTTTTGTCCAATTAATCATGATTATGTATGCTAATTGAGGTTAATTAAATACATATTGGGTTAATTTTATTTTAGAAGTATTAAAATTAAATTAATTATATTTTATGATATTATCTTAAATTGTAAGTTGTTAAGGAATAACGCTACAATTGGGGAATGTGTTGGGTCTTTGAGGTGATAAATAAATTGAGTAATTTATTTATTTATGCTATGATTATTTAGAATATACGACTAATTTATTATTAGTATCGTATAGATAATCGTTATGTTGAATAGCCTTGAAATTGATTTATTTAGAGTTAAATAAATTCAATTAAAAATCGAAACTTGTATCCTTCAAATGTCGTTATTGAATAAATTATTTAATCGTAATTTATTTATGTTGTGTGACGGTACATCTCGGAATCGCTTATGGAACGGAAATAAAGTAGGGAGCCAATTTGCTTTTCGAAAGCAACTATTTCCATTACGTCGTTCAAGCTCTTCGTAATCCAAGGCAAGTGGCGGTTCGCTCTTGCAATTTATTCCATATTTTTCTTAATTGACAATTAGTCTATTGTCTTAATTAAGTTGGGATAGATATTCTTAATTTTGTGTTTGAGAACTTGTGTGTTAAATTGGTGTGTAAATAAACCTTATTATTAGGTCATATATTTGCTAGCAACGACCCTCATATATGTATATATATATTATTTTGTAGGGTGCTAGATGAACTTTGGTGTGAATTTGGTGTGGACTTATATGCTAGTTAGCACGAGTATTCGTAGGACCGCTAATTACCTTGCGAGATTTAGCTATTTCTTTATAACTTGGTATTAGGAGGATTATTACCCTAATACATTTTGGTGATGACCTATCCTTATTCGAATATAAGTGGTGGTGCACATAGCTAGTGCCAATACTCGGGATTCGTCCCATTCTATATCTCATTGCGAGATCGGTTGTGGAATTAAAAGCCTTAACGTCAATGCACGTTTTGAAATTAAATAAGATAAGTGTCATTTTGCACATAATTAATATACCCTCGGGTGAGAAGTACAACGTGGAACCCACCCGAACTCTTGTTTAAAGTAAGTCCCCTTTCCAATCTAGATTCGCATTATACGATGAGGTTGGTCGAGGACCCAAATATTCAAGTAGTCGTTTTTCAAACTTTGTGTGATAAATATAATGTTCCCAAACAAAATACATATTCATATAAGACTCAATTCCTTTGGAGTCTTCTCTTGGCGCATATCTCTTTATATTGTTTCAGTGAGAATATCCGAGTTATGCATCGTCTACCGACTATTATTCGAGAGACAATGATAGTAACTGGATACAATCACAATGACCACTCTGTTTGAGCCCTTGTTTAGTCTTTCATTAGACTAACCAACCTTTCCTTTTCCTTGCATGGTTGGCTGGTGTCATCCGTCATATACGGCACATCAAGTAAAGCTTCCCAAGTTGAAGACGCGGTAAGACAATATAAAATTACAACGGAAGACTTCAATAAGATCATAATTACATGACTAGGTTATCTAACACCTTCACCATTTACACAAATGAAGAAGATTAATTTCAATAATCAAACAACATAGAAATATAATTTGAAACCAAACTTCAACTGCAAGCCGTCTTCTCCGATTCATTACTTCTAGATACCCGAGACGAGCAAACTGATGTGCCATATGAGACGGATGATACCCGCCAACCATGCAGGAAAAATAAGGATTGGTTAGTCTATTAAAAGAATAAGCAAGGGTATTATATGTGAGGTTCTGCGTGGTCATATCTAGTTACTACAATCGTTGCTCGAATAAAAGTCGATAGATGATATGTAACTACAACATTTTCAATGAAAGGAAGGATGGCAAAAGAGATATGTATCAAGAGAATACCCAAAATGGATGTGGGTATTACGGGAAGAAGATATGATTTGCTTGAGAACGTTTACAATCATCACACAACATATATAAAATTCCATTGAATAATTGGGTCTGACCAACCTCACCGTATAGTGCAAATTCAGATTGGAAAGACAATCCACTTAGACTGGAGGAAGAGCATTTTCCATATTGTACTTCTCGCTCTGGTTCATCAATTATGTGCTCGTAACACTTATCTTATTAAAATTTAACACACCACACATTATCTTTAAACTTTTAATAGAGTCTCGAATAAAATGAGAACAACACAGGGCGACGTTATATCCAACCCAATTACACTAGCAAGGTGCTTAAACACCACTTATTATTAACGCATGGATAAGAGGCAATGGTCATGACCTTAAAAATATTAGAGAATTATTCCGACTAATACATAGTTATAAAAATATAATTATGCATCACAAGACCATACCTAACACTTAACGACTATAAAGTCCATCTTTAAGGACTATAAAGTCAATATTTAATGACTATAAAGTCCACATTTAAACACACAATGTCCCCACACAGTATCGTCATTAAGACGATTACAAAATTAATTATGCACAAGTATATAACTAATATATAGATATTGATAATAACTATCAACCTAAATACAAAATTATATGAAGCACACAAGTGTTCCCAAACATTGAATTAAGTTTTAGAATTAAGTTACACAATTAATTAACAATTAATTTCAATATTAATTTTCGGTCCAAAGATTAACTGAAATAATAAGAGTGAACCACCACTTGCCTTAATTAGATTCGGCGATGAATCTAGACGAGACGACTAACGTTAATTAATTAGCGTGAATGTCGACTTCTATGAATCCAACATCGAGGTTCCATTTCTCGATCGATTCACGACTCACGAATTTACGACAAAATTAAAAATAAGTTAGTTTATGTTTACTTATGTAATGAGTTTGTTAAAATAACGATACGAAATGAGTCACAATTATACCGTTTGATCGATCTTGGGTCAAATTTGACCGGATATGGTATTGGGATTTTAGGACCAATATGGAGTGGGGCCCACGACTCTTTCTTCATCAAATTGAAGAACACAAATTCCATGAATAGCCATGGCGGGTAGAGCACCGACGTAATCCGAGCGGCGATGGCTCGACGGAAGCTGCTCCAGTGCATGGCGGCGACACGAGGACAAACCATCCCCACAATAGTGGTGCAATGGTGGCGGGGCGAGCGATGCGGAGGCACAGACTGAACTCGTACAACCCAAAAGTTTCTAGCACGACCCCTCGAACAAGCCTACTTTGGACTGCTTGTTGGTGGCTTGAAGAAATGCAAATGGCTCAATTCTGGCGACGTTTGGTTTATGATGCTATAAGGTTGTTGGAGTATAATTGTCCCACATCTAAAGTTGAGACATAATTTGCCTAGTATATAAGCTTGATGGGCTACTTGATGCGCCCCTATCCACCATGACTGCCACAGAGGAGGAGGAAGCTATGAGTATTCGCTCAGAAGGGCCAATAACACGATCGCGTGCCAAAGCAATCGTCAACGCGACACAATCCATGGTTGTCCGCGTCGTCGCAAGTAAAGGAACACAAGAGACCGTGTTCTCTCTCAAGCGCCTTCATTCAAGTCCAGAGAACGCGTTCTCTGTCAATCTCCTCTCAACCATCCATTGAACGCGATCTTTTGAATTGTTTTGCAATTACTGACATTAATATTTCTAGTTATTTGTTTTGGGGCGTGTGTTCCACGCCTGTCGCGTGGGCTGTCCCATTAAGCGAGACTCGGCCCATCCGAGTCCCTCTATGTACTATAAAAGGTCATCTCGACCTTCTTTACTAGGTTACGTCATAATTTAATCTAAGCTTTTGCCGAGAGTCATTTGCCTCCATCCTTATATCTGACGTCAAACACCTCTCTGTCTTCTCATCTCTTTCACTCCGCCGCCGACGCTACGACAACCACTCGATCTTCATCGAGTCTATCCCCTTCGCTGCCGACGGTACGATGGCTCGACGGAAGCTGCTCCAGTGCATGGCGGCGACACAAGGACAAACCATCCCCACAATAGTGGTGCAATGGTGGCGGGGCGAGCGATGAGGAGGCACAGACTGAACTCGTACAACCCAGAAGTTTCTACCACGACCCCTCGAACAAGCCTACTTTGGACTGCTTGTTGGTGGCTCGAAGAAATGCAAATGGCTCAATTCTGGCGACGTTTGGTTTATGACGCTATAAGGTTGTTGGAGTATAATTGTCCCACATCTAAAGTTGAGACATAATTTGCCTAGTATATAAGCTTGATGGGCTACTTGATGCGCCCCTACCCACCATGACTGCCACAGAGGAGGAGGAAGCTATGAGTATTCGCTCAGAAGGGCCAATAACACGATCGCGTGCCAAAGCAATCGTCAACGCGACACAATCCATGGTTGTCCGCGTCGTCGCAAGTAAAGGAACACAAGAGACCGTGTTCTCTCTCAAGCGCCTTCATTCAAGTCCAGAGAACGCGTTCTCCGTCAATCTCCTCTCAACCATCCATTGAACGTGATCTTTTGAATTGTTTTGCAATTACTGACATTATTATTTCTAGTTATTTGTTTTGGGGCGTGTGTTCCACGCGTGTCGCGTGGGCTGTCCCATTAAGCGAGACTCGGCCCATCCGAGTCCCGCTATGTACTATAAAAGGTCATCTCGACCTTCTTTACTAGGTTACGTCATAATTTAATCTAAGCTTTTATCGAGAGTCATTTGCCTCCAACCTTATATCTGACGTCAAACACCTCTCTGTCTTCTCATCTCTTTCACTCCGCCGCCGACGCTACGACAACCACTCGATCTTCATCGAGTCTATCCCCTTCGCTGCCGACGGTACGGCTTCGCTCAACTCTCGAGCCACCATACATCATCACCTTCATCTACTCACGCGAGGCTACCAATACTGCGTTCCACTCATTCAACCCCAGGTTCAACGCGCGCGACTTCCCACCAAGATCATCGATCTGGCATTCACAAGCAGGAACGCATCAACTGGTATCAGAGCCTTTGATCTTGTAAGTCGCTTGTCAAGTCTCATTTGTTCACAATTTTTTTCCCCATCATTCTTGCTTTCGCGTTTATAAAAAAAAAAATTATTTTCTTCCTTGCTAGTCCTTTCGGTTTCTACAAGAGAATCTCTTGGCCGATAATTGTTTGATCACCTAGCGAAATTTGTGTGATTTGTTTGCATGAAATCTGCGTAATTAATTCAAAGATTTCCTTAATTAAATCGCGTGAATCTTGCTTGCATATCTTGCCATATTTACTTGTGTTGACCGTTACAAATCTGCATCAAATCTTCTCTCTCTTCTATCGCGTAAATCTCGCGATTTCTTTCCTAAGTTACTTAGCCGTTTAGTTTTATTTTATTTTATTTAATTCTTATCCGATCTTCAATCAAAAGTCAAAAACTAAGATCTCGGATTTGAATTTCAAAATTCAAAAGTCAGGTCGCATTTAAAAAAAACACGACAATTCAAAAAAAAGAAAAGAAGGAAAGCCAAAATAAGGCAACCTTCTTCCCTCACTGGCTAGGCTCATCTTCTGTATCTCTCCACCGTCTAGTGTCGCACTTGAGGTGTGTCTTGTGTGTACGCGTTGTTTACGCAAGAGGTTAGGACTTCTTTGTTTGGTTTCGTTTGCTTTTTTGCTTGCATATCACACTTGCTTTGCTTGCCTTTAGCCGCTCTCAAGGCCAAAAGAACGCGCCCTCCTACGTGAACAATTGTTACTTGTTGAGTGTTTACTTGTTCTTTGGTTGTGAATTGTCTTTTGTTCGTTTTTACTCGCGATGTCTGGTCATATTATGATGGGTAGCCTCACGGCACCCACCGGTGGGAATGTCCAAGGAGATGGCAACAACCACCCACCACAGCAGAACATCGTGCAACATGAAGTGATCCCACTCGCCAATCCTCCCCAACAAGACCCCATTCTGGAGCTCTCGAAGGAGCAACGCGAGATCCAAGAGCTTAGGCGCCAAGTTGCCTAATTCCAGGCCATGCAACGCACTGCGCATGCCCAACCCACACCAACGTTGATGGTCCCTATGGACACCCTGGTCGCACCGCGTCACACTGAGGCCAGACCAAGTCAACAACGCGTGGACAAGGGCAAAAGAGTGATGCCATCCACCTCCAACTTGCAACCGCACCTTAATAGGATCCACTCAGTGATCGAATACCGCCAAGGCTATGTGTCGCATCGCGAACGCTATGCACCGCGGGCAACACCAACCGGCGTTGACAGCGACTCTGACCGCGAAGATGACTCCCATGGTGAGTACTCTGAACCCTTTGACTTCAATGACAAGTATAATGCCAGAGGAACAAGACGCCACCGCGAGATTGCATCAACACCTCTTACCGGCCGCGCCAGACGACATGAGCGCGACTCAGATTTGCCGTGTATATCCAATCGTGTCGCAGACAATGAGTCACGTCAGCATCGGCATGGTCCCACACCAGTGCCTTTCGACGTCAACGATCACCTTGGCCATCAAAGTGCGCGTACTCCGCGTTACGGCTCTGATGGATATGGCTCGACGACACTGATTGTCCATGATGATTTCCACGAGTTCGATGATGAGGAGATAGAGGACGCAAGTCTCATCAATCCAGGTTCCTTCCATCCTCCCCTTGGTGATCCCATTGAACTCCAAGATAGACCAGCGGATTGGATTCCACCTCCACTCCAACCAGTAGGACCACCGCATCGCGTTCCAAGCGACAACAGACGTGACTCTCGTGGCCACCAACATGGAGACATGCCGCATGACTATCGTCGCCTGTAATATCCCTCATTTTGTAGGGGTAATTTTGAAATTTTCTTATGCCCATATTACAAGTCAGATTAAATTCAGAGAAGTACGGACATTCTATGAGATGTTTGGTCTCTGTAATATTTTTCTGAGTAATACAAAATACAGTTAATGTATTTTTGGGTTAAAAAGTCGTTAGTGTATGAATATGTTTAACCCGGGGTTAAGAATATTTAACCACTTGGTAAGAAACAACAAAACGGGTGAAAAGGGGCAAAATTGGCCTTGACCGCACCCTGCCGCACCCGCGGCGAAGGCCAATGCCAGTGACGGTCACGAGTCGGCCACCGCATCCTGGCCGCACCCCGCGGTCGTCGTCAGCATTGTCGTCATCGCGATAGGATTTCTGCAGCTCTATCCTTTGGCCGAACTTGCTCATCACGTCTTCCCATCTGGTTGGGACACCTCATGGTTGATGTGTCCAGCTTGTGAGCAACTTGGTGGGGCTATAAAAGGAGGGAGGAGGCTGAGAAGAAGGTCACAAACCCAGCTGCAAGTCATCCTCTTCCTTAAGAAAACTTCATTGTTGTTCAAAGTTCAAGCTTTGTTTATGAGTGTGTTCGAATCCATTTTGAGTGTTAGAAAGGTGTTTCTAAGTGGAATTCTAAGGCTTAAGAAGGTGGGAGATCAAACCAAGAACAAATCAAAGTCGAACGAATTGATTTGGGCGAGTTCCCCATCGAAATTCTATCGAAATCCTCACGTCTGTCTCCTGGCCGCACCCGCGGCAAGGCGCCACCGCACCCCCACCGCACCCCGCGGTGAGAGCCGACCGCACCCGTGGCGGACTGGGTTCGTGTGTGTGTTCTTGGGTGTTTGGCTTCGAGCGAGGCTTGGTTTCTTCGATTCCTTTTGTATTCTTTTAGATTCATATATGTGGATATTGGATCTAACTTAGGGTCTCGTAATGGGTAGTTCAAGAGGGATTTATCGTCCAGGATCTGTCCCAGTTTCGAACCCGGATACCTCTTGTTGCTAAGCTTGTTAGAGCTCTCGTCTGATCTAAGGCAAGTGGCGGTTCGCTCTTGCTTATCATTCCATACTTCCATTGATTATCAATTGTTTAATTGTTAATTAATTTGGAATGATTACTGTTTTGTTGGGAACTGTTTTGTTAAATAATAAATGATGGAAAGATTAAGATATTATAATAGGTTGTATATCTGCTAGAACAACGCTATTATATATATATATATGATTAAATATGGATATTATAATAGGTTGTATATCTGCTAGAACAACGCTATTATATATATATATAGATTGATATATCTATGATGATGGCCAGGAGGGCATTGATGTGAATTATTACTGCGTTTGTAACTGTTTAGTTAGAACGAGTATTCGTAGGAACGCTACTGTGTATCTCAGTGCGAGTGCTAGTCATTTCTTTATAACCTGGTGGTTAGGATATAGTTCCTACTATCCTTCTCTAATGCCATTTGTAGGGAATTAGTTCCCGACTCCGCCTTGAGGGATTTAGTTCCCGCGGGATTTAGTTCTCGATTCGACTTTTGGGATTTGGTTCCCGAGTCAACTCCGCTTGTAGGGATTTAGTTCCCTACTCGACTCTGTAATAAGGATTTAGTTCCCTAGGGATTTAGTTCCCGAATCAACTTTAGGAACTTAGTTCCCAAGTCAACTCCTTCTTAGGGATTTAGTTCCTGACTGTATCTCGAGATCCGGAAGGATGAGAGAATCTAAAAGCTTATAACGTGATGCGCGTTTTGGAATTAAATGAGATAAGTGCCGTTGTCGCACATAATTAATATACCCTTCGGCGAGTAGTGCAGCTAAGGAATAGTGCAGCTAGGAAAGCTCGTCTTGACTTTGATCAGAGTAAAGTTCTCTTTCCAATCTGGATTCGCCTTGGGCAGTGAGGTTGGTCGTGAACCGAAACATGAAGTCGTTTTTGAACGCTTGTATGATATTATTAATGTTTCCCAACATTTGTCATACTTCCGATAAGACTCAATTCGTTGGAGTCTTCTTTTGGGACTGATTGTTGTAAGACTCGGTCTTCAGAATCTTCTCTTGTTCATATCTTTTGATATATTCCAGTAGAAGTATGAAGGTTGACTATCGTCATCGGTTATTATTCGAGAAGCGATGAGTCTAACCTAATACGACTACTCGAACCATCTGCTTTGTGCCCTTGCATAGTCTTTCATTAGACTAACCAACCGCAATTGTTCTCTGTATGGTTGGCTGGTGTCATCCGTTTGATTCGGCACATCAGATATGTTACAGATCTAAGAAGGCTAGAACGACTAAGAAGGCAAATGGTGCTTTTGACAAGTTTATGCAGGTTGAGATCCTTGGCGGGTGATCATTACGATCAAGACCCTGTTGTTATTTCAAAGACTTCTGTTGTGTTAAAAAGGTCTTGTATTAAGACTACTCTGTATTATAAAGACTTCTGCTGTATTTCTGATGTATTTGGAATTTTGTTGAAATTCTGAGACTTTGGTTTAAATGAAAGTTACAATATTTGTATCATAACTGTTGTTTTATGATTTATATAAACTGGTAAAGTCTTGGGTGACATCGGACAGAACGTCTGAGGTCACTGGCGGTAATACTTTTCCAAGTTTATATTTGGGGGTGTTACAGATTTGGTATCAGAGCCGATTTTTTTTTTAAAACGGGTGGGTTTAAAACATTTTCTTGGAACAAAATTTTTTATGAACCATTGACTCGTTTGAAACTGAAAAATGTTTTCGAAGGCTCTGAATTTTCAAAGGAAAAATTTTCAAGCCATTCTAGTCGTGCATTCTTTTTAGTCTGATATGGAAGTTCACTTCTATATCTAGAAAGACTAAAACTCTCTTCTCGTCGCCCGTAGATATGGGTGCATTCTGTTCTCTTCAGAGGGACTCAGATAAAGCCGAGGTGGTTCACCATCTCCAGTAAGGCTTGAATTCTCAGTTTCCTCGTTATGATTTGAGGTTGTAGAACCTAGTAACTCGGTTTGAAGTTCATCAATAGAAGTTACCAAGTTTGATCTATTCTAAGTTGATTTTATTACGTTAGAAATATCGGAATGATATTAATGTGATGAAATCCTTGGAATTTGATCGGTAAACAGATGGTGAACACAAAAAACACTATCCGTGCTGGTGATGGGCCAAACAATGGAGAGGAACACGAGTCTGTTTCCAACAATAATCCAGGAGGCAATGGCCAAGCTCAAGTCAACGCTCCAGTGGTGTTTGATGCCGCAACAATAGAGGCAATTCGGGGGATTGTGATGCAAACATTCACCGACATTATGCGACCAGTCGCACCTCGGGCACAGAATGTGCTAGTACCTCTAGTGGTTCCTAGATTTGAGGAGCCAGTTGTCCTTGTACCTCATGAGGATACTGTCAGGAATAGAGGCAACTATGGCCGAGCACTGAAGGCCATAAGCTCTATGAGGCTTGACATCTACGATGGAAAGGGAGAGTCAGTCAGAGTGGCTCATTGGGTTTTCCACATGGAGCGGTTATTCCGCAATGTGGAATGCACCGAGGCTAAGAAGGTGCATATAGCTTCCCTTCAGTTGAAGGAAGAAACCAGTGAATGGTGGGAAAGCACCGGTTTAGCCGATAATCCTGATTTGAACTGAGGAATGTTCAAGTCAAAGATGATTGATTGTTTCTTTTCCCGAGCTATGAGGGAAGAGAAGCACAAGGAGTTTTTATATCCAAAGACGGATGGATTGAAAGTCACTGAGCTGGCAACCAAGTTCAATCATTTGCTGCAATATGCTGGGACGGAAGCGTCCAGCGAGGAGCAAAATATCTGGTATTTCCACGAGTGGATGAGCCCAGATATTAAGCCACTGATGGTGCGTCACGGATGCTCTACTTTGGAGCAGTACGTGGATGCAGCCTACAAGTTAGAGGTGACTCTGGATGAGTCGACCAATAAGCGTAATAGCCAGAGGCAAGTGCAGAACCAGCCTCAGGCGAGTGGATTTAAACGTCCCGCGCTAATAGGGCGTTATCGTGACACCTAAACAAAATAATCCTAAACAAACCTCACTAATGTAGTCTGGTAAGTAAGGGTCGAATCCCACAGAGAATCAAGTTATATTTCATGTTTGCAAAATCATTCACCAATTGATAACAAAGACAAAGGGGGGGGGGGGGGGGGGGGGTTGAATGAAACTAACTAAGAAAACGATAAATAAAATATAGAAAGCTTGGCTAGACAAATATCCACCTTTAGTTTGGTTGATCGATCATTGATTACTCCTAGTCCTCAATACTCATGAATGTCCTAATCCCTGTTCTGAATTAGTTACCAGTCCAACCAGTCCTAATAACCCTAACTATCAAATAACCTAGAAGACCTTCTAGATTGAATCTAATAGCAGCAATGAATTCAGGAATAGATAGGTACATGCAAGTGTAGCAACCAGTCATACAATTGCATGCAATTAATTCTCTACATAAACTAAGGGATTTAGATTATCAACCAGTATCCTCCAATCCTTAGTAGTATGATCAATAACAATCTCAACAGGTTGTATGGAAAAGGGGGACCAATAGCATAATACTAATTTCTCTAGGTTGTCAGACTAGAGGGAACTACTATTAACAATCTAATTGATTTCCTAATCAACAAATCAAGGGGAATCGATATATGATCAATGAGATTAAGCACGAGAGAGAATTAATACAATCATAGAAAGAGTAAAGGAATAATCTCAATATCAAATTCAAACCAAGGCTTCAATTGTCTAGCCAAAAACACCAAACAAAACAAAGAACTAAACTAAGAAAAGGGAAAAACAATACTCAATGGAAAACTAGGTCTAACGTGATCCGAAGATGATGAATGAAGGTTGTGGGAATTAGGTTAAATAAAGTTAACCTAAAGCCCAAGATCACAAACCTCATCTACAAGGAAATAAAATATAATATTCGAATTAAATAAAATAAAGAAAAAAAGAAAAGGAAAAAGAAAACAAAAGTTCGGAAATCTCCACGGGCTGTCTCCCGTGTGTGGCCGCGATCGCGGTTTCAAAACCGCGATCGCGGTTTGCTCTCGAATTTTAGCCCGATTTAACCGCGGGCGCGGCCGCTGTTCTGCTCCTGTGATACTTCCGTAAAAACACCATAACTGTTGATTCCTAACTTGGATTGTGCTCATATTTTGAGGACTTGCAGTAGACTTCAAGAGCTAACTCCTCGAATTGGAATCACTCCATTTGGACGTCTGAGTAAAGAGAACGAATCAATTGAACTCAGCACATTGTTCTTCTACTCTCGTGTGGACTCTCTCCTTGGTTCTTCTTCGTCTCCTCAGTGGTCAACTCCTCTTCGATATATTCAATTTGCTTCTCCAGACCACCAAAACCACACTTCTCCGCTCTAACTCCAGAATCTCCAATTGTGCTCTAAATACAACCAAACGGCACCTCAAACCTGGTAACAACCCCTAGAAATACACTATAAAATAGTGCCGATCAAATCCCCCATGCTTAAACCTTGCTCGTCCTCGAGTAAGCTAAAGTCAACCTACTCCTCCAATCAATCCCCAAGGTTTCAGGAAGCATAGAAAACTCAACCTCCAAGAATCATACCCAACAATAAACTCTAGGCACCAACACAAATAAGCCCAGCACAACATACAACAATACCAATCAACACCACACACAATCAAGCTAAAAGGAAAGCAGAGTACTTCCCCCAAGCTTATCCCAAACACCATAGAGTGAACCAAAATCTAATCCTAATCTCCCATCTATCTTCTTATACCTCCCAGAGTGACCTACCCGAATCCTCCTTATATCACCTCTTCTTATGTCACCACGCCAAGTAAAATGAGGATCCTAAAAATCACTCTTCTTCTTTTCACTCATTTTGCCAAGGCGCCCTTTCGGGTTTTCACCAAGCCACTCATTTCATTTTTCAATAGATGGGCTCACAATATACTCACATCACTCTTTACCTCATATTACCCCAGCCTAATGCTGGTCCAAGCCACCTGCTTATTACCTAGGCCGCCCTTTCGGGTTTTCGACCTATCCCAGGATTTCTAATGTATGCCTTTTTTCAATTTTTGGCTTTTTTCATTTTTTAATTTTTCTCCTCAACAACGTAGCAAGTATAGAACTCTCCCCATGCTTAAACATTGCATTGTCCTCAATGTAATGAAAGACAAAAGAATAAAGCACAGGGAAAAGCAAAAAATAACTCACAAACGTCGCCAAGCTGCTTGGACACTATAGGTGTCGCTGGCGGTCTTCTCAATAAATGCCCAGGTCTCTGGTGTTGGACGGGTGTCTTCATCAACTCTATAACCTTCTCCTACCGTGCAATCAAAAGGGAACCACTTTGGTGAGTAGTGGTAAAACAATGATATTAGGATTGCACGGCCTTCTAGGAACACATGGTGGAGCCTAGATATGATCTTGATGGGGGCTCTAGTGTTCCTTCTCCTCAGCTGCCAATTATAGGGCCAACATCGTTGTCAATTAATGTGTAGGGCTAATTTTTTCTCCGTTGACAACATGATGCGCACCTTCTCCATGGGGAACTCTGGACAGCTGGTCTTCGGTAGAACTTTTTTCGGAATTTTTTTTTTTGATTTTTTTTTACTAAACCCTAATTCGCCGCGGCGGCCGCGATCGCGGTTTCCAGGCCGCGGTCGCGGTTGCTTCTCGAATTGTTTGCCGCGGTCGCGGTGGCCAAGCCGCGGTCGCGGTTTTCCTTCTGCTCTTCCTGCGGGTTAGTCGAAAACGAAAACACAGACAAAGAAAGAAAACTAAAAGAAAAGGATAGTGTCTTGTTATCAAATCGGTAAACAAACAAACAAGAAAATACAAACCTTAGAGTCCCCGGCAACGGCGCCAATTTGATAGGCGTTGTCGTGACACCTAAACAAAATAATCCTGAACAAACCTAACTAATGTAGTCTGGTAAGTAAGGGTCGAATCCCACAGAGAATCAAGTTATATTTCATGTTTGCAAAATCATTCACCAATTGATAACAAAGACAAAGGGGGGGGGGGGGGGGGGGGGGGGGGGGGGGGAGGGGGGGTTTGAATGAAACTAACTAAGAAAACGATAAATAAAATATAGAAAGCTTGGCTAGACAAATATTAGTTTGGTTGATCGATCATTGATTACTCCTAGTCCTCAATACTCATGAATGTCCTAATCCCTGTTCTGAATTAGTTACCAGTCCAACCAGTCCTAATAACCTTAATTATCAAATAACCTAGAAGACCTTCTAGATTGAATCTAACAGCAGTAATGAATTCAGGAATACATAGGTACATGCAAGTGTAGCAACCAGTCATACAATTGCATGCAATTAATTCTCTACACAAACTAAGAGATTTAGATTCTCAACCAATATCTTCCAATCCTTAGTAGTATGATCAATAACAATCTCAACAGGTTGTATGGAAAAGGGAGACCAATAGCATAATACTAATTTCTCTAGGTTGTCAGACTAGAGGGAACTACTATTAACAATCTAATTGATTTCCTAATCAACAAATCAAGGGGAATCGATATATGATCAATGAGATTAAGCACGAGAGAGAATTAATACAATCATAGAAAGAGTAAAGGAATAATCTCAATATCAAATTAAAACCAAGGCTTCAATTGTCTAGCCAAATGAATTCAGGAAGCTTGGCTAGACAAATAACCTTAAATAAAATATAGAAAGCTTGGCTAGACAAATATTAGTTTGGTTGATCGATCATTGATTACTCCTAGTCCTCAATACTCATGAATGTCCTAATCCCTGTTCTGAATTAGTTACCAGTCCAACCAGTCCTAATAACCTTAATTATCAAATAACCTAGAAGACCTTCTAGATTGAATCTAACAGCAGTAATGAATTCAGGAATACATAGGTACATGCAAGTGTAGCAACCAGTCATACAATTGCATGCAATTAATTCTCTACACAAACTAAGAGATTTAGATTCTCAACCAGTATCTTCCAATCCTTAGTAGTATGATCAATAACAATCTCAACAGGTTGTATGGAAAAGGGAGACCAATAGCATAATACTAATTTCTCTAGGTTGTCAGACTAGAGGGAACTACTATTAACAATCTAATTGATTTCCTAATCAACAAATCAAGGGGAATCGATATATGATCAATGAGATTAAGTACGAGAGAGAATTAATACAATCATAGAAAGAGTAAAGGAATAATCTCAATATCAAATTAAAACCAAGGCTTCAATTGTCTAGCCAAAAACACCAAACAAAACAAAGAACTAAACTAAGAAAAGGGAAAAACAATACTCAATGGAGAACTAGGTCTAACGTGATCCGAAGATGATGAATGGAGGCTGTGGGAATTAGGTTAAATAAAGTTAACCTAAAGCCCAAGATCACAAACCTCATCTATAAGGAAATAAAATATAATATTCGAATTAAATAAAATAAAGAAAAAAAGAAAAGGAAAAGACTACAAAAGTTCGGAAATCTCCACGGGCTGTCTCCCGTGTGTGGCCGCGATTGCGGTTTCAAAACCGCGATCGCGGTTTGCTCTCGAATTTTAGCCGAATTTAACCGCGGGCGCGGCCGCTGTTCTACTCTTGCGATACTTCTGTAAAAACGCCATAACATTTGATTCCCAACTCGTATTGCACTAATATTTTGAGGACTTGTAGTAGACTTTAAGAGCTAACTCCTCGAATTGGAATCACTCCATTTGGACGTCTGAGTAAAGAGAACGAATCAATTGAACTCAGAACATTGTTCTTCTACTCTCGTGTGGACTCTCTCCTTGGTTCTTCTTCGTCTCCTCAGTGGTCAACTCCTCTTCCTCTGGATATCTTCAATTTGCTTCTCCAGACCACCAAAACCACACTTCTCCTCTATAACTCCAGAATCTCCAATTGTGCTCTAAATCCAACCAAACGGCACCTCAAACCTGATAACAACCCCTAGAAATACACTATAAAATAGTGCCGATCACGCGCCACCGACTGATTTTGCCAAATCTGGCCGAGCAAAAACGGATATGACTCATGATGGGTCTACGCAACGTTCGGGTCAGGGCAATAATATGATCCAGTGCTACAACTGTGGTACTTACGGGCACAAGAGTAATGTGTGTCCGAAGGAGAAGAAAACGTGCTTTGCCTGTGGAAAGGAAGGACACTTACAGTTATTTTGTCCGTAGAGGAGGCAGAAAGGAGCTGAGTCACAACAAGGGTCTGTTAATCAGAACAACCGATCCAGGTTTAGACCAGTGGAGGCTCCTAGTCCTTCAATGCAGACAACTGCGCAAAACAAGGGGAAAACCCCAGTTGCTTCTGGAGGTCAGGGTCAACGCCTTTACGAGATGCGTGAGGCGGATGGACCCAATGTTCCAAATGCTTAAAGTGCTTTATACCTTCATTTTCTTTGATGGTATGTTGTTGATTTGGGTGTTACCCAGTCTTTTGTTTTTGATAGTCGTGGTGGTAAGCTAAGTTTAGTAAGCAACAAGGTTGGTGAACCTTTTTGTTGTAAATATTCCTATCAATGAATATTTGGTTAGAATCAAGCATCTGTTGGAATTCTCGATTTCCATTTAGGATAAGAAATTCAAAGCAGATTTGATTCGTATTGCCATGACTCCATACGATAATTTTCTCGGTATGGATTGACTGATGCGTCATGGGGCAGTAATCGATTTTGACTCAAAGACTGTGACGGTGTCATCTGGGGACCAGTGTGTAGGCACATTTAAGGGTCTGAATGACGCTGATAACGGCATGCTTATCAAATGTGATGGCTGCGTTTAAGGTATTTCTACAAGGTTGTGTCAGGTACATTTGCTACCTGATCCGCCGCCCATGCAAGATGAACCTTCAGTTCTTGATATTCCGATCGTTTGTGAATTTTGGATGTCTTTCCAGAAGATATTCATGGTTTACCCCCGTATCGTGACGTGAAGTTTATAATTGATCTCGAGCCTGGTATCGCGCCAATCTCGGAGGCACCATACCGGATGGCTCCTGTTGAAATGCAAGAGTTGGAGAAGCAACTTGAGGATCTTCTTGACAAGGGTTATATAAGGCCGAGTGCATCGCCTTGGGGTGCCCCAGTTTTGTTTGTCAAGAAGAAAGATGGATCGTTTTGACTTTGTATCAACTATCGAGAGTTGAATAAAGTCACGATCAAGAACAAGTATCCATTACCTAGGATTGATGATCCGTGGATCAACTGCAGGGAGCAAAATTCTTTTCCAAAATCGATCTGAGATCTGGTTATCATCAGCTCAGAATCCGTGAGGAAGACATTCCGACGACTGCTTCGGATATTGCCTTGATAAGACAAAGAATGTGGACAGCTCAAAGTCGACAAAAATCTTACGCTGATTCAAAACGTAGGAATGTTGAATTTGAGATAGGTGACAAGGTCTTTGTCAAAGTACCGCCATCTAAAGGCGTGTTCAGATTTGGTAAGCGTGGGAAGCTTAACCCTCGCTATGTAGGACCATTTGAGATCCTTGATATGGTAGGATCTCTAGCGTACCGTTTGGCATTGCCACCATCGGCACACCCAGTACATGACGTGTTTCATGTATCTTTGTTGAGAAAGTATGTACCTGATGAGTCTCATGTGCTGAGCTATAAAGACATTGAGATTCAAGCAAATGGTACTTATGAAGAGATACATGTGCGTATTCTCGAGCGCCGTGTGAAGCACTTGCGCAACAAGGTAGTACCGTTGGTACTGATTCTGTGGTCCAAGTCAAGAACCAAAGAGGTTACTTGAGAGACTTGGGAGACTGAGAAGGATATGCTTGGACGCTTTTCCGAGTTGTTTTCGGCCTAAGTTTCAGGGTCGAAACTTCTTTTAAGGGGGAGGTAATGTAATATCCCTCATTTTGTAGGGGTAATTTTGAAATTTTCTTATGCCCATATTACAAGTCAGATTAAATTAAGAGAAGTACGGACATTCTATGAGATGTTTGGTCTCTGTAATATTTTTCTGAGTAATATAAAATACAGTTAATGTATTTTTGGGTTAAAAATTCGTTCGTGTACGAATATATTTAACCCGGGGTTAAGAACATTTAACCACTTGGTAAGAAACAACAAAACGGGTGAAAGGGGGCAAAATTGGCCTTGACCGCACCCTGGCCGCACCCTGCCGCACCCGCGGCGAAGGCCAATGCCAGTGACGGTCACGAGTCGGCCACCGCACCCCCACCGCACCCCGCGGTCGTCGTCAGCGTTGTCGTCATCGCGATAGGATTTCTGCAGCTCTATCCTTTGGCCGAACTTGCTCCTCACATCTTCCCATCTGGTTGGGACACCTCATGGTTGATGTGTCCAGCTTGTGAGCAGCTTGGTGGGGCTATAAAAGGAGGGAGGAGGCTGAGAAGAAGGTCACAAACCCAGCTGCAAGTCATCCTCTTCCTCAAGAAAACTCCATTGTTGTTCAAAGTTCAAGCTTTGTTTGTGAGTGTGTTCGAATCCCTTTTGAGTGTTAGAAAGGTGTTTCTAAGTGGAATTCTAAGGCTTAAGAAGGTGGGAGATCAAACCAAGAACAAATCAAAGTCGAACGAATTGATTTGGGTGAGTTCTCCATCGAAATTCTATCGAAGTCCTCACGTTTGTCTCCTGGCCACACCCACGGCAAGGCGCCACCGCACCCCCACCGCACCCCACGGTGAGAGCCGACCGCACCCGCGGCGGACTGGGTTCGTGTGTGTGTTCTTGGGTGTTTGGCTTCGAGCGAGGCTTGGTTTCTTCGATTCCTTTTGTATTCTTTTAGATTCATATATGTGGATATTGGATCTAACTTAGGGTCTCGTTATGGGTGGTTCAAGAGGGATTTATCGTCCAGGATCTGTCCCAGTTTCGAACCCGGATACCTCTTGTTGCTAATCTTGTTAGAGCTCTCGTCTGATCTAAGGCAAGTGGCGGTTCGCTCTTGCTTATCATTCCATACTTCCATTGATTATCAATTATTTAATTGTTAATTAATTTGGAATGATTACTGTTTTGTTGGGAACAATTTTGTTAAATACTAAATGATGGAAAGATTAAGATATTATAATAGGTTGTATATCTGCTAGAACAACGCTATTATATATATATATGATTAAATACGGATATTATAATAGGTTGTATATCTTCTAGAACAACGCTATTATATATATATATAGATTGATATATCTATGATGATGGCCAGGAGGGCATTCATGTGAATTATTACTGCGTTTGTAACTGTTTAGTTAGAACGAGTATTCGTAGGAACGCTACTGTGTATCTCAGTGCGAGTGCTAGTCGTTTCTTTATAACCCGATGGTTAGGATCTAGTTCCTACTATCCTTCTCTAATGTCGTTTGTAGGGAATTAGTTCCCGACTCCGCCTTGAGGGATTTATTTCCCGCGGGATTTAGTTCCCGATTCGACTTTTGGGATTTGGTTCCCGAGTCAACTCCGCTTGTAGGGATTTAGTTCCATACTCGACTCTGTAATAAGGATTTAGTTCCCTAGGGATTTAGTTCCCGAATCAACTTTAGGAACTTAGTTCCCAAATCAACTTTAGGAACTTAGTTCCCAAGTCAACTCCTTCTTAGGGATTTAGTTCCTGACTGTATCTCGAGATCCGGAAGGATGAGAGAATCTAAAAGCTTATAACGTGATGCGCGTTTTGGAATTAAATGAGATAAGTGCCGTTGTCACACATAATTAATATACCCTTCGGCGAGTAGTGCAGCTAAGGAATAGTGCAGCTAGGAAAGCTCGTCTTGACTTTGATCAGAGTAAAGTTCTCTTTCCAATCTGGATTCGCCTTGGGCGGTGAGGTTGGTCGTGAACCGAAACATGAAGTCGTTTTTAAACGCTTGTATGATATTATTAATGTTTCCCAACATTTGTCATATTTCCGATAAGACTCAATTCGTTGGAGTCTTCTTTTGGGACTGATTGCTGTAAGACTCGGTCTTCAGAATCTTCTCTTGTTCATACCTTTTGATATATTCCAATAGAAGTATGAAGGTTGACTATCGTCATCGGTTATTATTCGAGAAGTGATGAGTCTAACCTAATACGACTACTCGAACCATCTGCTTTGTGCCCTTGCATAGTCTTTCATTAGACTAACCAACCGCAATTGTTCTCTGCATGGTTGGCTGGTGTCATCCGTTTGATTCGGCACATCAGATATGTTACAGATCTAAGAAGGCTAGAACGACTAAGAAGGCAAATGGTGCTTTTGACAAGTTTATGCAGGTTGAGATCCTTGGCGGATGATCATTACGATCAAGACCCTGTTGTTATTTCAAAGACTTCCGTTGTGTTAAAAAGGTCTTGTATTAAGACTACTCTGTATTATAAAGACTTCCGCTGTATTTCTGATGTATTTGGAATTTTGTTGAAATTCCGAGACTTTGGTTTAAATGAAAGTTACGATATTTGTATCATAACTGTTGTTTTATGATTTATATAAACTGGTAAAGCCTTGGGTGACATCGGACAGAACGTCTGAGGTCACTGGCGGTAATACTTTTCCAAGGTTATATTTGGGGGTGTTACATTGCCAACACGATGTTCCTGCTCCCTGAAGAAGACAAGCGCCTCCTAGGGACTTTGTCACTGACGATATCCCGGTTCGCCAAGCTCGCCGTCATCAACATCGCGCTCAGGAAGCTAACCAGCGCGCTTATGCACCACACCCTGCTCCACATACACCACAGCTTAGCCGCCACGAGGTAAAGGTTAAAATTGAGCATTTCTTTGGCGAATATGATCCCGCTGTGTTTCTTGAGTGGTTGCAGGCTACAGAGTATACTTTGCGATATTGCAAAGTCCCCCCAGAAGAGCATGTTGACGCGGCAACGTTACATTTCAGAGCATCTGCACACGTTTGGTACCACAGGTTCGTGGACGATCACGTTCATCGACACCTTTATCCCATCACGGATTGGCACCAGCTCGTGTATGTCATGACCCAGAAGTATGTGCCAACAGACTACAGAAATCAAATGCGAATGGAGATCGCCATGGCGCGTCAAGGCTCCAAAACACCTCTGGAGTTCTTCTCTCAATCGGAGGACGTGTACTACAAAGCCAGCATCAGTGTCGCACCGTCCACACTGCAAACGAAATTTCTCAGTGGCTTGAATGTCTCCATCCGTGATCAACTCGAGATATTGCCAATCAAGGATCTGAATACCTTGACTCACACCGTGATGCAACTCCACAACCAACAAACGCGTCGTCGGCAATCCTCTTGGCAAACTCCGGGTCAAAGAAGGTCTGATTCTAACTCTGGTCAATCCCCTTCTACTAATGTGCGCAACCCACCCACAGGAACCACCGCGTCAAATCAAAGCAGACAGGGGAAGATCGCGACAACTCCCACCAATGCTCCTCACGCGACGCCAACAAAGGGCACATCAACAACTCCAGAGCGTGCACGAGACTTGGAGTGTTTCAAGTGTGGAGGACGAGGGCACTACATGAGAAATTTCCCAAACAACAAGAAAGTCCTATTATCAAGTATCGTTGTAGGATATGAGTCTTATGAGGATGACACACCCCTTGAGACCATCGAGGAGGATTTGAAGATGACGAGGAGGCTTACTCCACTGAGTAGACCTGGCAAAATATGACCCGACCCGGTAACCCGACCCGTTCCGACCGAAATGTTTTGACCCATTCCGACCGAAATGTTTTGGGTCATAACCCGTAAAGTTGAACCCGAAACCAGTTTTCAATCAAACCCGATGACCCGAAAAATTTTTGGGTCAAAAACGGGTCGGGTCGGGTCAACCCGATGGATAAAAAAAAGGCGGGAAATTGAAAAAAAAAATCAGGCGCTCATCCTAAATTCTACCCTAAAATTTCCCCAAATTTTAGGGTTTATTTTTTTTCCATTCTTTTCTTTCACACGGTTTGCCTCCTCGGGACCTCGCCTCCTCCAAATTTTAGGGTTTATCCACAGCTCCTCGGGACCTCGCCTCCTCCAACCTCGCCTTGCCGACGGCTTGCCTCCTTTCTTTCACAAGTTCAACGCAGGGTGCACAGCTCCTCGCCTCGCCTCACCTCGCCTCGCCTCGCCGGCGGCGGCACCTTGCCTCGTCCAATCTACTGATCTCCTCCAACCTCGCCAGTCGCCTCGCCTCGCCTAGGTACTTTGATTCTCAATTCTCTCCTTCATCTCGTCATCTTCCTATTGGATCAATTCGTCATCTTTCTTATACCTCTCGTCATCTTCCTATTTCTCTCTGTTCAATTCTCTCCTACTGGAATCGAATTATTGGTTGCCGAATTCCTGTGCTAGGGTTCTGAATCTGAAGACTGTTATCTTGAGATTTCATTTTCGTAGTTTTGTAATCTTGATTTTCGAGGTTTTGTGTCTCCTATTTCCCGTTGAATTGTTCGATTTTGCTTGAATTGATTTTGGTCAACTGAAAGGCTATCTTAGAACTCTAATGCTACTTGAATTTGTGCTTTTGCATGTTCTCTTTTATTGTCACAATTCAGTGGAAAGATATTCCTGCAACTTTTAATACCTGGTGCCCTGGTGGTATAATGAAAACTGTTTCATGTTAAGGCCTCAAATTCGTCATTTCAGATTATATATGGCATTAGGAATATTGTTTCATGGCTTCGTCTGGAATGTCATTATAGTACAACGCAGATTTGCAGTTACCTTCGTCATTTCAGATTATATATGGCATTAGGAATATTGCTATCATCAACTCTTCAATTCCTTTCTTTCTGTGTTTACTTTATGTGGATGGTATGGAATAACTTGATTTGTAATGAGTCATAGTTATATTTTTTTGTTTGTTACATTTGAATTTTGGTTTATATGAGGATTTGGGTTACTTATGGTTATGATTTTCACTCCTAATATTTGATGAAAATGATTGTATAAATTTATAAGATAGTTTTAATAAAATAGAACTAAGATGTTAAAATTAAGAGTTAAGGCATTATGATAACATTAATTTTACCGGGATTAAAATTGAACGATAGATAGCCATGCGGAAAAAAAAACTTAATATAAATATTTCGTAAATTAAAGCAAATTAAATTAACAAAAAAAGCAGGAAATAATTGCGTAACTCGACCCATTGAGTTGACCCGAACCGGCAATAAACCCATAATAACCCGACCTGGTTTGACTCGGTAAATTTTAGACCCGAAATGACCCGACCCGAAATAACCAGAACCCGACAGTACTCAGACCCGAACTTGCCCGCCCGACCCGATTGCCAGGTCTACCGGTGAGGCAACCGCGCTAAATGAAGGCACACCACTGAGCCTTGTCACGCGACGTCTCCTCACTGTCAAGGAAACAACCCTTGTCGACCAACGCGAGAACCTATTTCACACGTGTTGCTTGGTCAAGACCGCGACCTTGAGTGTCATCATCGATGGAGGCAGTTGTTGCAATATCATTAATGAAAAGGTGGTCAACCATTTCAACCTGCCAACCACTCCTCACCCACAACCATATGGGCTACAATGGATTTCATCGAGTTCTGGTAACACTGTAACTCGTCAATGCCTTATGTTTTTCTCCATTGGTCAATATACAGACTCAGTGCTTTGTGATGTCCTTGTAATGGACGCCACACATCTTTTGTTGGCGCGCCATGGCAATTCGACAGGCGCGTCCTTCACGATGGGTACTTAAACACTTATGTGTTTACTTACCACGTGAAACACGTCACGCTCTTACCTATGTCTCCCCATGAGATTTTACAGGACTAGGTTGAGCGTGATCGACAGAAGGCAATGGAAGCAGCAAAGACCCAGAGTACAAGTTGCACGCGTTCTTCCACTGGGCACGAAGTCGCTACCACCGACAACGCGTCCATTGATCGAACGCGTTCAAATGAAGGGCCAAAGACCATGTCAAAAACCAACAAGTTGAAAGGCACTTGTGAGCACAGACTGCTTTTGGCGCGTCCAAGCGACCTCACTGCCCCTTGAGTGGCAAGGCACCATGTTTCCTTTTAGTGCCCACGCGTTGCAACACGGAGAGCCAATCATGGAAGCACTGTTGAGCGCGATCTCCGAGTTGCTCGATGCAAGGACTTGTTCCCAGAGGAGCTTCCCCAAGGCCTTCCACCTTTACGAGGCATCGAGCGCCAAATTGATTTGATGCCTAGTGCCTCCCTCCCAAATCGCGCTGCCTGTCGTGCTGGCCCAGATGAAACACAAGAGCTCCAACGCCAAGTGCAAGAACTACTAGAACGTGGCTACGTAAGGGAATCCCTAAGCCCTTGTGCGGTCCCAGTGATCCTAGTGCCAAAAAAAGATGGCTCATGGCGAATGTGTGTCGACTGCCGTGCCATCAATCAGATCACAGTCAAGTACAGACATCAAATACCGCACCTCGATGACATGCTCGATGAGTTGCATGGCGCGACCCACTTCACCAAAATGGACTTGAAGAGCGGTTATCATGAGATCCGCATGAAAGCGGGTGATGAATGGAAGACCGCGTTCAAAACAAAGTATAGGCTTTATGAATGGCTAGTCATGCCGTTTGGTCTCACCAACGCGCCGAGCACGTTCATGAGGCTCATGAACCATGTGTTGAGGGAATATCTAGGGAAATTTGTTGTAGTGTACTTTGATGATATTCTGGTGTACTCGCGTAGTCTAGAAAATCATGTAAAGCACCTTAGGCTTGTGTTAGAGTGCTTGAGACGCAAACACTTGTATGTCAACCTTGGCAAGTGTCGTTTTGCATCCGACACTACGAACTTCCTGGGCTACGTGGTCTCCAAAGATGGACTCCGCGTAGATGAAGACAAAGTGAAGGCCATCCGAGATTGGCCAACACCCACAACACCAACAATGGTTAGAAGCTTCCTTGGCTTGGCAGGCTTCTACATGAGATTTGTTCGCCACTTCAGCTCCATCGCCGCGCCACTACATGAGCTCACAAAGAAATGGGTCGCGGTGAATTGGAAGGAAACCCACAATCACGCGTTCAACGCGTTGAAAGAGGCCTTGTGCAACGTGCCACTGCTACAACTTCCAGACTTCACCAAGCACTTTGAAGTGAAATGTGACGCGTCCAATGTAGGGATTGGTGGAGTCCTCCACCAAGAGAAGAAGCCCATCGCGTTCTTCAGCGAGAAGCTCACTGGGGCAACTTTGAATTACCCCACCTACGACAATGAGCTCTACGCTCTTGTCCGCGTACTCAAGACATGGCAGCACTATCTCTAGCCACGCGAGTTCGTGATCCACTCCGACCACGCGGCCATAAGCTATCTGAAGAGTCAAGCCCACCTAAGCCGCCGCCATGCGCGTTGGGTAGAATTCATGGAGACGTTTCCATACGTCGTTATGCATAAAAAAGGTAAGGAGAATATGGTCGCCGATGCCCTTTCTCGTAGGTATGTTCTCCTTACTCATCTTCAATCTAAACTCCTTGGCTTCGCATTGATAAAAGAATTATATTTGACTGATCCATTCTTTAAGCCAATTATAGAACACTGCCTTAGGGACCACGAGTTTGCGACATATTTCTTCCATGAGGGGTACCTTTACAAAGCAGGGCGCTTGTGCATTCCTAGCTCACCCATTAGGAAACTCTTCATCCAAGAAGCCCATGAAGGACGCGTTCATTTTGGGGTTACCAAGACACTAGCTGCTCTTCGTGAGCATTTCTCTTGGCCACCCATGACAACTCAGGTGACGCGTTATTGCACAAGTTGTGTCACGTGTCAACGCGCGAAATCTAGTTCCCATCCCTATGGTCTCTACACGCCTCTGCCCATCCCATTAGGCCCTTGGGAAGATTTGTCCATGGACTTCATCACAGGTTTGCCTCTCTCTCGTAAGGGTAAAGATTCAATCTTTGTAGTTGTGGACAAGTTTTCAAAAATGGCCCATTTTATCGCGTGTAAGACCACACACACTGCTAGTGAAATCGACGCGTTGTTCTTTGACAACGTGGTCCGTTTACATGGGATACCTAGGTATGTCGTGAGTGACCGCGATACAAAATTCGTTGGCCTTTTTTGGAGAACACTTTGGGAAAAGTTGGGTACCAAACTTTTGTATTCCACTAGCTACCACCCACAAACAGATGGCCAAACTGAGGTGACCAATCGAATCCTAGGAGCCCTCCTTAGGACCATGCTCAAATCCAACCCAAAACGTTGGGAAGACTTACTTGCAATTATTGAGTTTTCTTACAACAGGTCTAGGCACTCCACGACAAAGCTCACTCCGTTCGAGGTGGTCTATGGTAGAAACCCACTAACTCCGCTAGACATGCTGCCGCGGCCTCTGAAGGATACTGAGAACCCGAACGCGGCCAATCGCGCCGTGATGATCCAGGAATTGCATCAAAGAACAAGGGAGCAGCTGGAACGCCGCGCTGATCAAAATGCCACACAGCACAACCGTGGTCGCCTCTGCGTTATTTTTTCCCCAGGAGAGTTGGTACGGGTGCATCTTCGCAAAGGGCATTTTCCAGCTAAGCGCAAATCCAAGCTGGCCCCACGCGGTGATGGCCCTTTCCTTGTTGTGAAAGCCATTGGATACAACGCATACGACATCGCGCTCCCACCAGACTACGGTGTCCACGCAACCTTCAACGTCGCAGACTTGGCACCATATGTGGAGCCCGAATCCGATGATGGTGAAGCAGGGACGCTTCACAGCCAAGTGGGGGAGGGTGATGAGCATTCGCTCAGAAGGGCCAATAACACGATCTCGTGCCAAATCAATCGTCAACGCGACACAATCCATGGTTGTCCGTGTTGTCGCAAGTCAAGGAACACAAGAGACCGCGTTCTCCCTCAAGCGCCTTCAATCAAGTCCAGAGAATGCGTTCTCTGTCAATCTCCTCTCAACCATCCATTGAACGGGATCTTTTGAATTGTTTTGCAATTACTGACATTATTATTTCTAGTTATTTGTTTTGGGGTGTGTGTTCCACGCGTGTCGCGTGGGCTGGCCCATTAAGCGAGACTCGGCCCATCCGAGTCCCGCTATGTACTATAAAAGGTCATCTCGTCCTTCTTGACTAGGTTACGTCATAGTTTAATCTAAGCTTTTGTCGAGAGCCATTTGACTCCATCCTTAGATCTGATGTCAAACACCTCTTTGTCTTCTCATCTCTTTCACTCCGCCGCCGATGCTACGGCAACCACTCGATCTTCATCGAGTCTATCCCCTCCGCTGCCGACGCTACGGCTTCGCTCAACTCTCGAGCCACCATCCATCATCACCTTCATCTACTCATGCGAGGCTACCAACACTGCGTTCCACTCATTCAACCCCAGGTTCAACGTGCGCGACTTCCCACCAAGATCATCGATCCGACATTCACAAGCAGAAACGCATCACTACTCCTCCTATTGCCAATTGGTTTTAGGATGGAACCCCATTGGGCTTATGTACTAGGCCTAATCTGCGCCTATGCGCTCGTGTCCGCATGACCCCCGGTCATTGGGCCCACGGACTTTGACATGGTATTAGAGCGGGTTCGGTCTTGGGTCCCTTTATTGGATTGGTTGGGTATGACTATAAAGAGATTGAGATGTCCACCCACACTCGTTTGTTCAAGTGTCAACTGTGACTGGCCAATTGCCCGCCCGTTGCACTTGCGGGGGCGTGTTGGAATATAATTGTCCCACATCTAAAGTTGGGACATAACTTGCCTAATACATAAGCTTGATGGGCTACTCCTCCTATTGCCAATTGGTTTTAGGATGAAACCTCATTTGGCTTGTATACTGGGCCTATCTGCGCCTATGCGCTCGTGTCCGCACGACCCCCAGTCATTGGGCCCACGGACTTTGACATGGTATCAGAGCGGGTTCGGTCCTAGGTCCTTTTATTGGGTTGGCCAATTGCTCTGATACCATGTCAAAGTCCGTGGGCCTATAGACTAAGGGTCGTGCAGACACGAGCGCAGATAGGCCCAGTACACAAGTTTATATACTAGGCAAATTATGTCCCAACTTTAGATGTGAGACAATTATACTCCAACACGCCCCCGCAAGTGCAACGGGCGGGCAATTGGCCATGCCCAGTTGACACTTGAACAAATGGGTGCGGGTGAACATCTCAATCTCTTTATAGCCAGATCCAACCAACCCAATAAAGGGACCCAGGACCGAACCCGCTCTGATACCATGTCAAAGTTCGTGGGCTCAATGACTGGGGGTCATGCGGACATGAGCGCATAAGCGCAGATTAAGCCCAGTACATAAGCCCAGTGGGGTTCTATCCTAAAACCAATTGGCAATAGAAGGAGTAACCCATCAAGCTTATATACTAGGCAAATTATGTCCAAACTTTAGATGTGGGACAATTATACTCCAACAAAGGTTTCACCGAGGGTCGATGCGGTTGATGATGTCTAACGGCATTGCAAAAGTGGTACAAACAGTGGCCCAAACTAAAATCAAATTATGCGAAGTCTCTTTGTACACTACAAATATTGTCTTCGTACACTACACTTTGAAACGCAGAAATTTTGCTTAAGCTATATACCCGCGTTTGAGTCTAAATTGTACCCAGAAACTGAGTTTTTGTACTAGAACGAAACGCGGGTATTTTGCTTAACCTGTGTTTCAGTTTTTTTTGTTTTTTTTGAAAGTGAAACGCAGGATCCTTGCTTAAGCAAGGATCTTGCGTTTCACTGATTTTTTTCTCTTCAAAATTGCATTTTTTTTTTGAAAGTGAAACGCAGGATCCTTGCTTAAGCAAGGATCTTGCGTTTCACTAATTGTTTTTCTTCAAAATTGCATTTTTCCCCATAATCATGTAGAGAATTTCAATACGGGTCCGTACATATAAAATTCGTCCAAAACGGACATCGTTTGCCCCTCCAAAAGCCCAAAAAACGAAATCTTCATACCTTTTTTTTTACAATTTGGTGCCCAGCATACAGCGCATTGTAGTGAAAATTTTTGGTATTTTTGGCATTTTTCTACTATAATTTTGTATAAGATTTTAATACGAGTATATAACTATACGTTAGAACCATAATATATAATTATAGTATATAACTATAATATATAGCAATAGTATATAACTATACAATATAGAGTGCGGTTCCGGTGCGGAGCACTCTTCCCGTGCGGACGTGCGGACATGCACTATAGGGCCTTATTTGTGCACTTTTGTAAAAATTTTGAAAAATGCTTGGAAAAAAAATTGAAAAAGTTTTTTTTTTTTTTTTTTTGAAAAAGTGCACAAATAAGACGTTAAAGTGCACAAATAAGACCCAAAAGTGCATGCTCCGCACGTCCGCACGGGAAGAGTGCTCCGCATATGATCCAAACTCATACAATATAACAATAGTATATAACTATACGATATATATAACAATAGTATATAACTATAGTATGAAACTATACGATATAACCATGGTATATAACTATTCGTTAGAACCATAATATATAATTATAGTATATAGCCATAGTATATAACTATACGATATAACAATAGTATATAACTATAGTATATAACTATAGTATATAAAATTTGTATATAACCACAGTATGTTAGAACCATAATATATAATTATAGTATATAACTATACGATATAACCATGGTATATAACTATAATATATAAATGAACGATATAGCAATAGTATATATATAACTATACGATATAACAATAGTATATAACTATACGATATAACCATAGTATATAATTATACGATATAACATTAGTATATAGCTATAGTATATAACTATACGATATAACCATAACTATTCATTAGAACCATAATATATCATTATAGTATATACTATACGATATAACCATAGTATATAACTATACGATATAACAATAGTATATATCTATAGTATATAACAATACGATATAACAATAGTATATAACTATACGATATAACCATAGTATATAACTATAGGATATAACCATAAAATATAACCAAATTGGATATAACTATAAGATATAACCATAATATATAACTATAGGATATAACCAAATTGGATATAACTATAAGATATAATCATAATATATAATTATATGATATAACGATATGATATAATCAAATTGGATATAACTATAAGATATAACCATAGTATTATAGGATATAACCATAAGATATAACCAAATTGGATATAACTATAAGATATAACCATAATATATAACTATAGGATATACTATAATTATATATTATGGTTCTAACGAATAGTTATATACTATGGTTATATCGTATAGTTATATACTATTATATCGTATTGTTATATACTATAGCTATATGCTATTGTTATGTCGTATAGTTATATACTATTGTTATATTGTATAGTTATATACTATTGCTATATACTATAGTTATATACTATAATTATATATTATGGTTCTAACGTATAGTTATATACTCGTATTAAAATCTTATACAAAATTATAGTAGAAAAATGCCGAAAATACCAAAAAATTTCACTACAATGCGCTATACGTTGGGCACCAAATTGTAAAAAAAAAAGGAAGGAAGACTTCGTTTTTTGGGCTTTTGGAGGGGCAAACGATGTCCGTTTTGGACGAATTTTATATGTACGGACTCGTATTGAAATTCTCTACATGATTATGGGAAAAAAGAGTCCAATTTTGAAGAAAAAAAATTAGTGAAACGCAAGATCCTTGCTTAAGCAAGGATCTTGCGTTTCGCTTTCAAAAAAAAAACAACTAAAACGCAGGTATTTTGCTTCGTTCTAGTACGAAAACTCAGTTTCTGGGTACAATTTAGACTGAAACGCGGGTATATAGCTTAAGCAAAGTTTCTGCGTTTCAAAGTGTAGTGTACCAAGACATTTTTTGTAGTGTACAAAGAAACTGCCATATATATCTACTAAACGCAAATACCCACTGTGCCACGTGGCACTCCAAGAATGCATCAATTTTTTATTTGCCACGTGGCATTCCTACAGCACATTGTACACATGGCAACCATTCCGTATTTTTCGGGTTTTGTCATTTCTTACCTTCAATATGTATCTGTCAGAATCGTACAAATATTCCAAATAGTTAATATATGATCTGCTACGATATTTTTAAGGATGGGCAAAACTAGACCGGACCGGACCGGACCGTAAATTTATGGTCCGGTCCACGGTCTGGGGATTTTGACGTTCCCGGTGTTACGGTACGGTCCGGACCGGTTGGACCGTAAAAATTAAAAAAAAAGGTTAAAAATATTTTTAGGGGTAATTTTTTTGGTCCGATCCGGTCCATAATTTTTACGATCCGGTCCGGTCCGGACCGTAATTTGTTCGGTCCGGTCCGAACCGTAATCAAACCCTTTAAATGCCGAAAAATATAAAATTCAGTCTTACCGGTCCGGACCGTGGACCGGACCGTAACGGTCTGGTCCGGTCCACGGTCCATACTTTAAAAAAATTATGGTCCATCGATCCGGATGCCCATCCTTAGCTATTTTTGTAATCATTTATTTCGCAAATCATATTACAAATCGTACAAATATTAGGCAAATCGTAAATAATGATTTCCAAATCGTAATTATATGATCTGCCACACTATGTATGTCTAAAATAAAACCCTTCAATTTTTGGGAAAAGATAAGGTGAGGATGGGCGCTTAGGAGAGGAGTGAGGACGCTCCAAGACCGTCGGATTAAGAAAAAGTGTGTACATACCAGTCAAGGAAAAAATACGGAAAAATTCGGATACAATTCGGCACGGCCGAACTTTTCGCGAAAAAAAAATGCGTCCTGCGTGCACACGCATTGTAGTCTGTATGCACACATACGTTGTTTTGCATGCACACACACGTTGTTTTCATGTGCACACACATGTCATTTCTGTATGAACACGTAGGTTATTTTTGTTGGCTTTCATACGTATGCACACATGTTATTTCGTATGCGCTTTGAGTCATTTTCGCATGCACACATATTCTATTTTCATGTGCACACATGCACACCTACGTTGTTTCACATGCACACATAGCACGTAGTGCATTTCGTATGAACAAGCATGTCATTTTCACATGCACATAGTAGTATACTTTGCATGCAAACGAGAGTATACTTCGCATGCACACAGTCGTGTTTTCATGTGCACACGTTTTGTTCATTCCATATGAACGCACATGTTTTGTGCATGCACACAAAAATAAATTTCACGTGCACACCGTAGTGTATTTGTCATGCACACAACAGTGTATTTGGCATGCACACAAATCTGCACTTCGCATGCACGCGAATCCGTTTTTTTCGCGAATAATTCGGCCGTGCCGATTTTTTGCCGAATTTTTGAAAAGCGATCTGGACACTCCGTTTGCTTCCCATCCGACGGCTCTCATGCGTCCTCATTCCTCTCCTCCCTTCTCATCCTCACCGGATCTCAACCCTCAATTTTTTATGCTAATAGACATTTGCATAGGCCTACAAAAAAAAAATAATAGGATAATAATACACTAATCTGAATAACCCTAATGTGCTACTAGGGTAGCAAAAAAAAATCCAACCTACAAACTAATACATGTATACAAACCTGCAATATGTGCAAAGAACACAACAAATGACCAAAATTAAATCATCAATGCAAAGAACACAAAAATTAAGTTGATGCTGGAAATTAGCTCAAAAAAAAATTGCCTTGCCATACATACAAAATAAATGATTGGCTGAAACTGAAACAAATTACATAAAAGAAATGATATGGGGCCCGGTCCATATATATTTCTGCAATATGTGCAATCTGCAAGGCAGGGACCCGGTCCATATATCTTTCTATAATATGTGCAATCTGCAAGGCACAATTTTTTCCAATTAGAAGATGTACACAATAACTGTACATAATAAAATGCATCGATTATGGCAGTTTCAATATGTGCACAATCAAATAAAATCAACCATTATAATCCATAAAATTTAGGGCTAAATAGAGAGCCTCTCCCACAATTACATTCTAAAACTTTGTTGTCTTGCGCATGCCTAAACAATATCGATTCTTCCTTGAGTTAGCAGGTATTAGTAAATTTATGTTTGTGCAATTCATAATAATACGTTTATGAAGTGATTAGTTCGTTTATGTTTTGTTGTTGATGTTTTGTTCCATTGGTCCTATCTCCACTACTGAACAGATTTTCGACTACGGAGTTTCAGCAAGTACAGAACTATAAATAATGCACTTATATTACCTTTCATTATTATTTTTGTATTGAATTTTTGTATGACCTTTGTAGCAATGTCAAAACAACAACAAGAAATAAAGGATATTACGGGTCCTGAGGGAATAATGAGCTAAAGGTTCGAGTAATTCGATTGTTTAAAGTTCCGAAGAAAGAAGATCGTACGCAATACAGTACAACTGAATAATTTTAATGGATTAAAAGGTATTAATTTTCAGTTAGTATTAATTTGTTTTTAATATATACAAAATAGTTTGCCTAATATTTGTATACCACTGAGATATATTTCTTATTGTCTTAAGGGTGAGAAAATCCATGCAGTCATTAAGGAAGCTTTTATGGTGAATTTATCAATATTAGAGGAAGGAGGTGTATATTTGATTTCAAACTTTGGGGTTGCTCTTTATGATATACCTTTCAAGTTCTCTAATCATAAATACAAGATTATATTTTATCGCAACACTACAATTAAGCGAACTTCATCAATTTCTATTCCTATTCATGTATTTAAATTAGCTGATTTCGAAAAAAATCCTAGACGAGTCACTGGATCAAGTATATCTTTATGGTTAGTAATTCTTAAATTGTATCATTTGATTCTATTATAACAATTACTGTTTCAGTACGTTAATATTTTATTTTACACATAATAGTAATTATTGTGTAGATGTTATTGGCCAATTGGTTGGAATTGGTGACAACATTGTTACCTTTACTAACCGGAACGGAAAAGAGGGTAAAATGATCAATATACAACTGATGGATACAAGGTAATTATTTTGTTTTTGAAATTCTGCATTATATTCTAATTTCATATGTAATTTTATATTTTGTTCTTTTATATTCTTAGTTATTGTTTTATATTGTATAATTATTACAGGGATAATGTCATCAATTGTACATTATGGGATGATTATGCCAAATTATGTCATCCATTTGTTGGGTCTTCCGCTCATAATTTCGTCGTTGTTATTATACAATTTGAAAAGCTAGGAAAATGGAATAATACACCTAATTTGTCAAATGGTTATTATGGCACAAGGATTTATTTTGATGATGATAGTGTATGTGAAATACCCCAAAGGTTATATAAATGGCAAAATGGTAAATAAGATTTTTGGAATTTTTCTTAAATCAGAAAAAAGAGAAATTTTGGGATTTTGGGGATAAAAATGAGAATTGGGGAAATTAGAAAATCAGAAAAGGGGGCAGATTTGGAGGAGGCCTTGTCTTCTTCTTCAGGTGAGCTCCGCTGAGCTGTGCTCCTCCGCCTCCCTGCCCAGCCATCGTCTTCTCCGGCGAGCTCGACCCGGACCGCTGTCCGCTTCCTCCTCTGTTCGTGGCTGCTGTCGTGGAGCTGCTGCTGAAGGTCGGAGCTGTTGTGGAGCCGTTGCTGTTCTGTCCGCTGCTGCTGGAGTGCTTGCTGTTGTTGCTACTGTGAGCTCCGACGAGGAGATGCCAGTTCCGGCGACAGAGGCGAGACCGCGAGCTGCTGATGCGAGGCACATCGATTTGCTGGTGCGAACTACAACGAGCTGTAGCGCGAGACCGCGGTCGAGGCTATGCAAGGCTCGGCTCCTGCGCGGCCTGCTAGTGCTGCTCCTCCGGCGACGAGAAGCCCCATCCCGGCGGCGAGAGCAAGGTGTCGACGAGGTAAGATGAGGTTCTTCAATTAGGTTTGTTTGGAGTTCAGAAATTTTGCTGAATGTTGTATATGATGGGCTGTTCGTGGACAGATGTGGAGAATGGCAAGGATGGCGCTTGACTATGAAGTGTTTGGCTGAATTCGGTGGGTAATTGTGCAACAACTTTGGATTAATTAAGAGATGGAATTTGGGGTGGAATTTGGGTATGATTTGGCCTAATTAATTAGGTATGATTAGGGTTTGAATTTGGGGGTTTGTTCGTAGTGGATTTGTATGAGTTAATTAATGCCAGGGATTTGCTCGGATTGATTTCGCAGGTTCGTTCGAGTTGGTTGGAGATCTCTGAGGTCGTGGTTGTCGAGCTTGAGGCAAGATAAATCTTGCTAACCCTTCGTATATTTTATAAAATTACTTTTGTCCCTATATTGGTTCAGTAATTGATTTAGCCTTGTATGAGTAAATTATTTTGGATTATTAGTTGTGAAATTTCTTGGTTGAATATGTGTGTTTGTCGACACCTGTGTGTGTTGGCGGTGGTGTGTTGGATTGTGTGCATAATTATTGGTTGTGCATCGGATACCAGTTGTGTGTTTTGTTGTTGGTCTTGTGTTGGGTATTGATTGTTTGCTTGGTTGTTGGCAGATATTGGTATGTGTTTGGTTACTGTTTTGTGTAGAATATTGGTTGTTGCTTGATTGTTGGCAGATATTGGTTATGTGCTGGATTATTGAATGCAGAATTACGTAGTTGAATATATGTGTGTGTGTGTGTGAATGTGTGGGTGTGTTAGTAATTGTCTCGTGTTGTGTTTGATTGAATGTGATGTGGTAGTTGGTCATAACTAAATGTGGATTGATTGTTGTGGATTGATGGTTATGAATTGATTGTTGTGGATTGATTGGATTATTGAATTTAAAGTTGCTTGGTTGATTATATATATGTGTGAATATGTGTTAATCGTTGTCGTGTGTAATAATTGATTGGGTGTCGGATTGGTGATGGTTGGTTATGGAGCCGGGGTGAGGGTGTGACCTCATCCGACCGCATGAGGGTGTGACCTCCGTTGGTTAAGGCTAGGGTGGATGGTTGAAAGTGCCATCCGGTGGTGGGTTGGATTGGAGGTGTTGGTTGGTTGCCTTGTGTCGTGTTTGATTGGATGTTGGTGTGATAGTTGATTGTAACTAATTGTGAGCTTGGTTTCCCACTTTAAGGGTGCGGGCCAACATGGAATAGGTTGGGACTGGGCGGCACCGGAAGGGGTGACTGGTCCAGGTCCTCCATGGTTGGTTTCCCACTTTAAGGGTGCGGGGCACGGGGTGGCTGGTCCAGGTCCTCCATGGTTTTTTTCCCACCTTGAGGGTGCGGGGCACGGGGTGGCTGGTCCAGGTCCTCCATGGTTGTTTTCCCACCTTGAGGGTGCGGGGCAACATGGGATAGGCCGGGGCATTGATCGTCTCACCCATTTGCTTGATAATTGTGTGTGATTGACAGTTGTGTGTGTTGGATTGTGTGTGTTGACTTTTGTGTGTGTATTGACAGTTATGTGTGTTGGATGGTGTGTTGACAGTTGTGTGTGATTGGCTGTTGTGTGTGATTGGTTGTGTGTGTGATTGGTTGTTGTGTGTGATTGGTTGTTGTGTGTGTGTTGACAGTTGTGTGTATTGACATTTGTTGTGTTGGCAATTGTGTGAGTTGGATTGTGTGTTGACAGTTGTGGGCGTTGACAGTTGTGTGTGTTGACATTTGTGTGTAGTGACAGTAGTGAGTTCGGTATGTTTGGTTAGCCTTGGTTACATGTTGGTAGTAAGATATGTTTATATGTTTTGTAAGTTGATAATTGAGGTGTTAATAGTAGAGAAGAAAATTAGATTAGATCGTTTTATTCATTTATACTTGTGATGAGGTTGAGGTTGGATTGAAAGAGGTTAGTATAGTGTAGAGTTGGATAAGAATGGGTAATTGATTGGTTATGTGATAGTGGGTGTTTGTGTTTTGACGTGTGATTGGTCTTGGTTGGTTGATATGATTATGATATAGTTATGATATATATATATATATGTATATATATAATGTGTGACATGTTGTTATTTGGCATGAGTTGGTTGTTGTGATAATTTTCTGGTGTTAAACTGTTTTGGCTTGTGGAGTTTTGCCAGTCTTTCGTAAGACTGATCAACTTCGGTTTACGTGCCGCGGTTGGCTGGGGTATCGGGTCCCCCAGTCAATCAGGCTTGCAGGTTTGCAGCAACAAGCGGGTTATGGATCACAGATTGGTCTTCACAGTTAAAGATTTAGTTTGCATCAGATTTGAAAATGTTGTATTCGCTTCCGTGTTTTGGATATAAATTGATGCATTAAACTGATGACAGGTTTAAGTGTTGTTTCAAACTTGAACATGATTTTTGATGTTGATAACTTTTGTGTAATTGGAAGAGTTTTGGATTTCTTTTCTTTTAAAACCCGCCTTATAGTCCTTCGGGACTATGACACTGTAGCACCTCTGGCCCGGGGTGTTACAGTATGTGAGATTGTTGAATTTAAGAAAAAGGTAATATTATTATTATTACATAAAATATGCATTTTAATATCGAATATTGTGATATTTAATTTAATTATCCTATAATATTTGTCTTTATTATGTAGTTTCTCAAAAAAAGAATGTTCAAAAGGTGGCCAAAGTTGTGTAAATTGACAAATGAGCCGTCGTACTCCCAAGCCGACCTTTTCTTAAACGTGAATGATAGAAAAACTTTAAATGAACTTTACGAACATCTTCACGATCGAGGAACGGTTAGTTCAAAATTTTAGAATTTATATTTATGTGTTAATAAATATTATTCAAATTTATTTACACTATCTTACATATTTATATATAATATCAACTATAGGTTCTCCAAGCTATTACTCTTGCCACCATTGATTATATTGAAGATTCCTACGGATGGTACTATAATTCTTACAAACATTGTAAAAGTAAGGTGTAACCGCAAGAGGAAAAGTTTTGGTGTAAAAAATGTGAAACATTGGTTAACTATGCAGTCCCTAGGTACAGAATTCTGTCATTAAATTATGTAATTTCAATTCAGTCAATTTTTAGTTCAGTACTCTTTTATTAAGTTTTTGGGTAGAATTTGCACAAATTATGAAATTACATGCAAAATTCAGTTATTTTAATGTTTATACATGACATTCTAATTGTTGTTTGTTTATATGCAGATTTAGTGTTCAAGTTAGTGTTATAGACGGATCTGGTACTGCTCAATTCACTATATTTGATATGGAAATTTCTCAATTGTTGAAGAAAATTGTGTCAAGCATTATCGAATCAACGGATAAGGTATATATATATAAACTTTAATGCATTACTTAGTAATTGTTGTTTTTTATTGAACTTATATTTTTTTTCAGGATGAGGACATAAATAACATCCCGAAAGATTTAAATGTCTTGGTGAACAAAAAAATGTTATTTAGAGTTCTTATTTCGCAATTCAACATTAGCAGACTTCCTTCACCTTCGGCATATACCGTGACGAATATGACCGACGATACAACTCTCATTGAGAAATTTGAGCAAACGACCAAAGAATCTGAGGTATGTAATGCTGAATTACTTTTATGTAATGCTAAATTTTGAAGTTTTCCTATGAATTAATTTATTATTACTTACAAATTTAATTATTGTTTAATTTAATTATTGATAGGTAAATCTGAAATCATGCACCCTAGACAATGATGTTATGTCAAAAGTTTCTTCAAATGAAATGGTTTCACCCCGTAAGCGTCGCTATATTAACATCGATGAAGAGGATGAAAATGGTGAATCAGATGAAGAGGAAAGTACTAAAGCTAATGATTGTCCTTTAGCTAATCGTGGGGAGCACTCAACTACCAGGAAGAGGCTTATATTCAAGAAAGTGAAGGAGGAAAAGCTAGATGAATAAACAATTTCATATAAAATTTAAATTTTATAATTTTGTTTTGCAGATTTTTGATAAGTTTAGAATGGTCCTTTTCATTTAAGTTTGATGTTTAGTAACTCCTCCAAGTTAGACAATTTGTTTTGATTCTATTGCAGATTTCTGGTCAGTTTATATCATTGAAATTTTATAGTTTTGTTTTTCCTGAATGATATTTTGTTACCAAAACTAAATCAATAGTAGGGATAGATATATGACTTAGGTTCTACGATACTGAAAACATGCAACAACACTAATATACTATTTTTCAGTTATATGATTTAGGTTCCAGGTTACTGAAAACATGCAATAATACTAATATACTAAGTACTCTATGAGACTAATAATAAGAACTTAAATCTAAACAACTAATTCTTGGCGTACCTGTATGTCTTCTATAATTATATGCAATAACAATCCAATTTTTTTGATGATTCCAGTCTGGACTCACACACATCAGTCCTATACCCAAAATAAATAATTTATATTAGGTAATAGATTTATAAAATACATTAATTATCACAACTTAAGTATTAAAAGATAGAATATGACCTTAATGTATATCTTGAATCACTGTACTGTAATAGATGTATTAATTGGAGGAAAAATTGGGATCAACCTGTTATTTCATGTGAACAAAATTCAGTAAATATTTTTATGTTAATGATGAATTAAATATAGTCTTAACATTAGAGTAGGAGCCATATCCTTAGATGTTTCAGTTTAGGCTAGGGTTTAAGTCTTTGCTTAAGTGTTCAATCCAATTCCACATGAATTCCTATAAGAAAAATACAATGTTAAGTACATAATATATTTGTGATAATGAACTAACTATTATATTACTTTTAAAGAAATATAACCGTGACCTGGAAGTACATCTTCAATTAAACAAAGAGATATTTTATTTCTTAGGTTAAAACCTATAAAGCAAAATGAGGAGAAAGTATCAAAAAAGTTATAAAGCAAAATGAAATTATCTAAAATGACTTTACATATAGTTGATGATTGTAGGGATACCTCCATATCTTCCTCCACCAAAAAAACATTATCCTTGAATGTCTTTTTTTTGTACTTGAACCCGTTTGGAGGTGGAAAGTGCTTTTCTATTAAGCCTGAAAGACAAATAAGTTTAAAAAAAATTAGATTTGCAAACTCATACACATAGAGAAAGATATTGAGAGATGGAGAGAGATTGAGATAGAGATAATGACACAGAGAGCTTAGCTTTTAAATGTAAGGTTGGTGTTCTTTGTTGGATATGAAATCCTTCGGTGGCTTTCCATGTTAAATGAATACAGAGGTGATCCAAATAATTTTTTGTTTAAACCTTGAAGACAAAGAAGTAAAAAAACAATATGTAATTTAGCATGCAGAGGGATTAGATTTAGGGTAAGTGATTTAGAGAGGGAGAGAATAGGACTGAGATAAAGCATCCTTACATTTATCCACATTTGATTTCTCCAGAACATCCTCTATGCGTCTGAAACCCGTCGATCTCTCTGCATGTTATTAAACAATGTAAATAAAATGTTACATATCTTTAAAATTGGAATTAATCGTATTTATATATATATACTATATGCTACAAGATTGCATGAGTTCTGTGTGTTCAGTTTTTCAAGTTGTTCGATACTAGGAGTCTTACAAAAATCTCAGAAGTTGTTCACTTGGAAGAGGCATCGAAACTAAAAGGTATTGTTTATTTTTGTGTTGTTCGATTTCTAATATTTGATTGTGTTAGGTATTAAAACTAAATCAATAGTGTTCAGTTATATGATTTAGGATACTGAAAACATGCAATAAAACTAATATAAGAACTTAAATCTAAACGACTAATTCTTGGCGTACCTGTATGGCCCTTTTCATTTAAGTTTAGAATGGCCCTTTTCATTTAAGTTTGATGTCTAGTAATTCCTCCAAGTTAGACAATTTGTTTTGATTTTATTGCAGATTTCTGATCAGTTTATATCATTGAAATTTTATGATTTTTTTTCCTGAATGATTTGTTACCAAAACTAAATCAATAGCAAGGGTAGATATATGACTTAGGTTCTACGATACTGAAAACATGTAATAATACTAATATACTATTTTTCAGTTATATGATTTAGGTTCCAGGTTACTGAAAACATGCAATAATACTAATATACTAAGTACTCTATGAGACTAATAATAAGAACTTAAATCTAAACGACTAATTCTTGGCGTACCTGTATGTCTTCTATAATTATATGCAATAACAATCCAATTTTTTTTTATGATTCCAGTTTGGACTCACACACAACAGTCATATACCCAAAATAAATAATTTATATTAGGTAATAGATTTATAAAATACATTAATTATCACAACTTAAGTATTAAAAGATAGAATATGACCTTACCGTATATCTTGAATCACTGTACTGTAATAAATGTATTAATTGGAGGACAAATGCTAAAACCTGTTATTTCATGTGAACAAAATTCAGTAAATAGTTTTATGTTAATGATCAATTAAATATAGTCTTAACATTAGACTAGGAGGCATACCCTTAGATGCTTCAGTTTAGGCTAGGGTTTAAGTATTTTATTAAGTGTCCAATCCAACTCCACATGGAATTCCTATAAGAAAAATACAATGTTAAGTACATAATATATTTATAATAATGAACTAAGTATTAGATTACTTTTAAAGAAATATAACCGTGACATGGATCTCAAATTTTAGAAGAATGAAAGATTACGTGTGACCTTTATAGAGAGGCACAGTATAGATAGTTTTCTATTGTTTTGAATCAATGGATCTGGAAGGTTTCAAGAAGAAACATACAGTTTTGAAGGAGGGCCGACACAGACAAAGAGAGAGATGGAAGAAAGAGATGGATCTGGAAGCTTTTATATTCGATGTTATATTTTCAAATCTATACAAAAGAAACAGTTTCAAAAGCAGGCGATAGAATATAAGTTATGAAGCTAAAAGAAATAATGGAAATGGAAATGCCAGAAGGACTACCTTGCCTGCTATGAGCAGCATATTGAACTACACATTCGCAATGTAATATTTAGTGTTTTGATCAGGTATAAATCGCTTGCTGACATCCAATCATAGAGAGGGAAGAATTGCAAAAGTTAATATCTTATTATACGACACATATATGCTATATAACAAGGTAATGTAATTTCTTATATACTTCTGTCTATGTACAGATTTCTATATACTTTAGAAAATTGTCTTTCAAACATACATTGCAACTTATATGCCAATATATGATAATTTTCATTAGTACATGATTATAGAATTTCAAATTCAAGATTATACTTGCACAAAGAGATATAGACACATAAGGAATATACCTAAAGCTAAAGATAGTGGGCGTTACTGTATGTCTTTCATTTTATACAATATAAAGTATTGTCCCCAAAGTTTATTATGAGTCCAATCCGAGCTCACATATGTGATTCCTATACCAATAATAAACAAGCATGTATTAGTACTGAATAGATTTATAAAATAAACAAAAATAGTCATGTTAATTACAGGAAAAAGATAGAGCACGACCTTACTGTAAATGTTAATGTAGGGTAACAAATGCAATAACCTGTATTTTCAGGGGATAAAAAATTAGTAATATTTTAAATTTTAATGATCAATAAAACATAGTCTTAATATTAGTGTACGAGACATACCTTTAGATCTTTCACTTTAGGTTAGGGTTTAGCTCTTGCCTTAAGTGTAGAGTCCAGATCCACATGGAATTCCTATAAGAAAATAAATATGTTAAGTACATAATAGTTTATAAATAAAAATTAACAAAGTATGCTGTAGTTGCAATTCTGTTCAAATCAGTAAACATACTTCCAGTTAAAACATAAAGATTTTTGTTGAAGTAAATATAGCATTGATTTCTAACTATTATTTTAATTTGCATTGATTTCTAACTATTTTTTTTTCCATAAAATTTAATTTACCATATAAAATATGAATATGAACTATTTTCAAACTATACGAATATATATTACGAAATTTATGCTATAATAATATTACATTAAGGAGATATTACGTACCCTTATCCATTAATTGCAGAATTTCCCTATATGTATATATCATATTTACAGAATATAGTATTTATATTAAATGGAAACATTATAATTTTCATATATGTGATGATATCAGAATTTTCCTAACGGGATGAATTCAGAATTTTGTTTAAGTAAATATAGCTCATAAAGGTGATTTAGTGATTTTCTATGATATACTATTATATTGTTATTTATACACTATCTCAAAATAGGGACAAAATTACAAATCAAGACTCTATAAGTACCACATATGTTGTAACTCATCTATCACGTTCAACATTCTTAATTTCTTAAGGATCATCATTTTATAATATTAAGTATGGTGCATCCCATTCCGCATGATGTCTCAATTGACACTGAGGTGCTTTTTCTTACAGATATTGTACCGGAAAGCCATTTTTATAGGTTTCCAAGTATCGCAAACAATTTTTACATTCGACTTTCCTTTCCAATTGATTTATCGGACGATGAACATTACATCAAATGTTCAGTTACTATGCCGAGTGATCTAGCAAATGCAACACAAAGGTATTTTGTATTCTAAAAGTATTTTTTGCATTTATTATATTGTTTTTTGTAATTTAATAATATTATGTGTCATTTTTTTATTAATTTAAGGTTGTTAAAAAATGTTTTTTCTGTTTTAAGCATGTGCAAGTTCAAAAATGCTTTGGATGAAATGAATAAGAGATATAATCCATTCATCTATGAGAGAGATCCTATTCTATTCTCAAACATTCATATGAATGTTGCAATAAGAAATGTGGTAGGATTTTTCGGTCCAACTCAACTCACAGAATTTCATTCGACATTTACATCCTATAACCTATGATTGTTGTTCTTACACATGCTGAATTGGATGAAAGTCTTCTTGAGCAAATGTTTTTACCATATGGCCATGATCGCTATATACGTATTGATTCATTGTACAATAATGAACACAATTACATCACATGACGCAACAGTGATGTAAATATATGGATTGACAGTGAAAGAAGTGATTATATATTGAAATTTAATAGCAAGTTTGTTGAAGCGTGGCAGCTTTCATGTATTTACGAAATGGGTAATGAAATGTCCGGACTTTTACTATGGAGTAATTTGGATGAATTTGCAAAGCATAATCGTCTACGTTGGCAATACTTAAATGAGAGACGGAAGGTGATTAATTTAAGTGATGAAGAAGAACAAGACAACGAAAAGGAAGAAGAAGATAATGAAGAAGAAGACAATGAAGATGAAGAATCTTTTGAGGCAGAAGAAGACAATGAAGATTAGGATAGTATGAATTTTATTTGTTTTAAAGTTTTTAGATATTTATAATTTCCAATTTATTATGTCATTTTTTTTAAAACATGTGACTCTTAGTTATGTTTCATTTAGGTATTACATGATTATTAATGATATGAGTATGTTTGTTTTAGTTTTTTCCACTTTTTATTTGCTGAAGTTTGCTTCGTTAATTTTGTAAAGTGCAAGATAAAAGAAGTGAAGATGTGAGAAAAGAAAATAATGGTCATATATTGTTAAAGAATATAAAATATTAATATATTATAAAGTTTATACAAAATCTCAAATTTACTAATAACTGTAAATGATTTCACAAATGCATTAAAATTGGTTATAAATCTTTTCATTTTGTATGTAAAGGAGATTTTAGGTTATGGAAAACAAGACTATATTAATATTTTTCATATTATACTTATTCTGATAAACAATTTAAGTAAACTAATATTTGTTTATGATTTGTTTCTTTATTGTCATAAGCAGCTATATACGATTTGAAGTCTTTGATTTGTTCGGATTCACTTATGTGCAGAATGAACTAAATATTTCCATTTAAGTATAAACCTAGAAGGAAAACTTAATATTTGTGCTTACATTTTTAATATATTTATAGACACTTGATATTGTTTGTTTATGTTAACTTTTAAAACCCTAAGTTATAAGATATGAGAATATAATGAAATTTTCTAAAACCATTTAAGTATTCGTTTATATATATACGTCTTAGGTGCTGAGATTGCATATGGAGTTTGTGTGCTGATTTACATACAGTCAAGTGTTATCTAGGAGGCTGTTGTGAAGTACATAGGGTTTTAACTTGTGAGACAAAGCTGCTTAAAGTCATCGAAACTAACTAGTAATGTATTTGTTAATGTTGTTCGATTTATAATGTTTTATTTTCTTTATTTACAACTAGATCTAGATGTCTTCAATTTTATGATTTAGGGTTACTCGATGTTTTGTATACAACTATACTACTAAATACTCTATGCAAAAAGTCATTACAAACTCTAAATATACCTAAAGCGAAAGATAGTGGGTGTACCTGTATGTCTTTCATTTGATGCAATATAAAGTATTGTCCCCAAAGTTTATTATGAGTCCAATCCGAGCTCACATATGTGATTCATATACCAAGAATAAACAAGCATGTATTAGTACTAAATAGAATTGAATTTTTTAAAAAAATAGTAATTTTAATTACAGGAAATAGATAGAGCATGACCTTACTGTAAATGTTAATGTAGGATAACAAATGCTATAATCTGTAATTTCATGGGATAAAAAATCAGTAAATATTTGTAATTTTAATGATCAATAAAACATAGTCTTAATTTTAGTCACTACTACAAAACATGACAAATAACACGGGCGTTTAAGGGTATATAACCCGGATCAGGTCCGGGTTAAAGAGTTACACCGCATTTGCCTAAGGTCAAATAACCCGGACCTAAAATCGGCACGCGCAGGTTATTTGCATCCCAAAATTTTCCAACAATATTTCACGGTCCGGGTTATTTGGACATCAAATAGCCCGGATATTAGGACATTCTGGTTATATGTAAAACCCAAATAACCCGGATATACTAATATCCGGGTTATATTAAAAGCCTATATATCCGAGTTATTTAAATGGTCAAATACACTGGTTATGAATATATCCGGGTTATTTAACCTAACCAAAATACACCGGATTTTAGACGCTCGGGTTATTTCTATACTGTTAAATATATCAGTTATTACATCCAGGTTATTTGATTTTGAATTTTTGAAAAATGAAAGAAATATAACTCGTATTTGTAGGTCCGAGTTATTTCTGTTTATTTAGGGGAGACACCATAGCCTCTATAAATTACATTTTAGACACCTGTCCTAATTATACATAATAATTAACAACATTCTTAAACTCAATGTCAAAATAACATACGTTTTTTTGCATTATCCAACTATGTCACTAACCATACAAGTCATTGACAAAATCAATGTCACGACTACAAATAACTAAGACAATATACGTCATTGCCAACTTCGTGTCACAACTACAAATAATTAAGACAATATATGTCATTTCCAACTCAATGTCACAACTAGAAATAACCGAAATATAACCAAGTCAATAGCTAATAATACTCCTTGTTTTACACATCACAATTTTGATTCATAACTTCAGCCACTATTTTAGTCTCACACCTGTAAGTATTCCAAATAGCATATATTAGGCATTGTATAAAACTAATTAACAAAATCAATCAAATGCAAACTCCAAACTATACTTAACAAGATCAACCAAGAGCATATTGTTGGCGTGAATGTGCATAACCAGGATATTGACAATGTCACACCAATAAGTGAAGAAAAAAGAAAAGCGAATTTTTTAATACATGAAACACGTTACAGCAATGGCCTTTTTAGCCAGAAATAAGAAGCACCTTGCCAAACGGTGCTTTGAGGTTTCATTGTCGTGTACTGTAAACGACCATCTGCATCCGACATAAGGCATGCATATAAAACAGACCCTAATAAAATATTATGATTACTCATTATTAACATCACCATACTGACAGGATAAAATGCTGGTTATAACAAAAGAAAGTTACAATAATAGCAGAAGCAAGGAAATCCACCATTCACAATGAGAATGAGGACCAAGGAAGTTTACCTGAAAACAGTAGTTCACGTGATCAACACCAGAGCCGTCAAGATTATTGGGATCCATTTTGAAGTACTGACATTAGAAAGAAGGGAAATTAAAGCTAGGCTAAACTGATATAGTGATATCAACTATTAGATTATACAGGTGGAAACTTGTACGAAATCTAGTTGGAAGTACGATTTTGACAGCCATTTCCATAGTCTTACACCCGAATACATCAAAGCTGGTTTGAATCATCCAGCTCTCCAATAAATCAAGCAGCCCCTAGTGAGGTGAGAACAAGCCCACATTATTTGGAAAATTCCCCAACAAGATTACCTATAATACACTCTGAGTTGTACAATCTTCTCCAAGTGGCTTCAAGCAGATATTAATTAGGGATACAACTGAGCCAGAATAATTTGCTCGGAGTCCATCAACCTACCATATATAAGAGAATCCATGTTTAGGGAAAACAATATTGGGATTTTACCTTGAATACAAACTCCAAAGATAAATTAGAATCAAACCACATACCTTCTTCTGTATTTCAAAAAGTAACTTTAAATTGTCATCCGTGAAAATATTGGGTGATTTTCCATTTGCTTCACTGGGCATGGTGGCTATTATAAGCTGGAGAGGGAAATGTAACAAAGGAGAGTCAATCCACGATGGTGATAACAAACTGCTCAAATTGGAGGAAAAGAAAACAGACCAAGCTGATTATTTTTATCATAAGACGCATGCATTCTTCATGGTGGAAAAGAAGAAAGCAATGAACTAAAATGTTACTTAACGTTTCAGCTTGTCACTAAATTAGAAATTTACTACCAAACAAAGAGCTTGAAATTCCATAACAGCATTTACACAGCTCAGACACTAGAATGCAATGATGTTATCTAAAAAAAGGTTGAACAACAAAACATGCAAAAGGATTGAATACCTGAATACATGACCATTGTAGCTACCTCTGTGCAAATCATATTATAATAATGTCAATAAGAGACATTCAGAGAAAATTTAATATACGGTCAAGATTTATAGCAGAATGAAAACCTCTTCAATCCTGTAGAAAGGGGGCAAATGAGTATCAAAGAACTCCTTCTCCCTTGCCGCCCTGCTTCCGGGACCTACCCATCGCTGAAAAGTAGGTAATATAATGTAGTGGAAGACGATGAGTGTTTACTTGTCACAATTGAAGACACTCAAGTTTCTTACTGAATAATCATGAATAGATTGAAGACACTCAAGTTTCTTATTGAATAATCATGAATAGCAAAAGCCTTTCACAAGGACTACATGTACTTACGTAAGGTAACTAGTTCTACAAAGTCACTCTGCTCACCTGGCTACAAACCACATAAGTGAGGCCATAATTAAATTAGTACCTTCTCAGGTCATGTCTCAACTTTGAAACGGATTAGGCCCAAGCAAAGCACAAGAACTGTACCCAATGATAAAAAGAGCACTAATGTTGAGCTTCTAGCTACCCATATTCCATAATTCCTGAGAATAAAAACAGCCAACTGAAAAACAATTAGAAATACAAATGCATAAATTTCAAGTCTCAACATTGAGAGGAATAGCAGAAGAAGAGGACAAACCGACATAATTTTGACAAATATCCCTGCACCACTGAAAGTTTGATTCCGCTTCTAATTCGCATACCATCTTCGAGAATCTGGATTGTAGTATCCAACGAAGAGAGAGTATTTAACAAATTAAATACAAATGCATAATCAGTAGTAAATCATTGATTGATTATAAGACAAATAAAGATGTTAAAATTTATCATGATCTTGTAATTGAGAGGACACCTAAATGGCTAAAAACACTTTCACTTTTAACTATATTAAGAGTACACCTATGGATAAAAATTCATCTTGTTATAACAAATGATGGCATAATAAGTTAATGAATCATGATCACCTAAATGGCTAAAAACCCATCTCATATCCACCCATTAGCCTAGTGAATTAACAAATGAATTTCCATGTCTTTACTTGCACTAGAGTTCTTCCGAAATGCAATTAATCTATTCACAACTTGTTATAGGCTTGAAAACTATAAGTTCTTCCCTTCAAGCTTTGCCAAAAACAAAGATAAGAACAAGTTGAAAACTCATTGCCTTTTCTATATAACCTGCACAGTAGTATACTTCAAAAGCATCCAAACCAAGATGATCGCCTTTTCATCATATCCATCCCTATTAATCATCTCCCTACAATGCTATCTACTTCTCACAACCGCTACAAAACACCCACTAGACCCCCTAACCCCATCAGAAATCACCAAAATAACCCTCACAATTTACAACTACACCAAAATAACCCTCACAATTCAAAATTACACCAAAATAACCAACCTCAGATCACCAAAATAACCCTCACCAAATTTTTACATTTCCCCATCCCTCCAACTGGACCACAAATCTACACCATTAAACAAAAGAAATCAACACAGTATAGGCCAGAGGGAGGAAATTGCGGTAAATGTTTAATCTTGATTTCAGCTTTGAACAAGAATATAAATATAATGTGTGATCTAATCATGTCAAAAGCCTTACAATTCGTAGCCTGACAACTCCTTTTCTTTGTGCTAATTTTTCTTCTTTTTCCTCCACCTTCAATGTTTCACCCCTGACTCGCCCCTTTAATGATTTCCTCGCTTCACCACCAAAAATCTGAAATCAAAAGCAATTTCATTTCATATGGATTATTATACTTATAGTCTCCCCTCTCATAATTAATGTACTCTTCTCATTTTTTCACTTGTACCTTTGCTTATCAATATCTCTTCATATTTGTAGTGTCATTGATGATGGCTTGCTAGCTATATGAATACTCTGATTCAATTATAGTAATTTTAGTCATCAATTGTCAAGTCAAGGGAGTAAATCTAACGTCAAGTCAAGGGAGTAAATCTAACATGCTTTCTACTGTTCTTAACTCACTGAGGCCTTAATGCCTTATATATATATATATATGAAAACCATATATTCACTATTCTTAACTTACTTCCACTTACGTCAAATTAAGGGAGTAAATCTAACATGCTTTCTACTGCTCTTAGTTGTTCACAATACAAAGAACTATATACTAATACTGATATTGTTGCAGTACTGCAATAGCATTTGCTTTGTTATCACATCCTATATCCAGAAAGGACCAAAAACAGAAGGGTAAAACTTATATCATTGTCCTGAACTATTGTTAGTAAAAATTCAGATGATGTAATACATTAGCAGTCTTGTATTTCTATGCCTATCTCAGTGCACACCACTTTGTTTCTTTTTCAGTTGACTAGGTGATTTCTGTTTATGAGTTTTGTTGTTGAGTAAGAGTATGATAATCCATTGCAGGTCAATGTCATGCTAAAAGAACTACTAGAAGAGGAGTTTGGACCCCAATTTGGCATCAGGGAGTATTCTTTCCTCAACGAGCCATTATTACCAACTGAGGTATATTTTTAAAACCTAAAATGAATGGCAAACAAAGGTTGCAGAAATAGGTGGAAGAGGCAAATTCGATTGATACAAAACAAGCCCCGTCAGTACATATAAGCAATTCTGAAGAAAAAAAATCTTCCCCAAATTCGATTGATATAAAACTCGTGAAAAGAGAAGGCTAGCACATACAGAAACACCACAACTCAGTATAAAGTATCATATAAACACCTCTTCCAGTTTGTTGGCTGCAGAAATAGGTGGAAGAGGCAAAGAAATTTTACCTGGTTGACACATACGAACGGAGGCTGGCGAAGAGAGGAGCGGTCCGACGAGGCCTCGGACCAGTCCGACGAGGCCTCGGACCAGTCCGACGAACAGATTAGGGCACTATATGGTGCTAAGGTTGATGGTGTTGATTGAAGAGGAAAGAGTCGAGTATATTAGGGTTTCGACCAAAAAAATAAGTCGAGTATATACCGAACTAAATAATGTGTTTAGTAGAAATTAGGTTCAAATAACCCGGATGATAAAATCGTGATGTATATGTATGTTAAATATAACCCGGGCGTTTGATATACGAGTTATTTAATAGTATTTTGCCTTTATATAACCCGGATTTGTAGAGGTCCGGGTTATATCTCACAACACTTTTTTTAGAATGCGCATATATCTCGCCACTTGAACGCCCGGGTTATTTGCTACGAAATATTAGATCGTTTTTGTAGTAGTAAGTGTACGACGCATACCATTAGATCTTTCAGTTTAGGTTAGGGTTTAGCTCTTGCCTTAAGTGTCGAATCCAGATCCACATGAAATTCCTATAACAAAATAAATATGTTAAGCACATAATAGATTATAAAAAAAAAGTAACAAATTATGCATGAGATCTTAAAGATAAATAAGCATGACCTGGAAGTACATCTTTAATGAGACTAAGAGATGTATCTTGGATTTCTTATGTTGAAACCTGTAGTTGCAATTTTTTTCAATTCAGTAAACATACTTCCAGTTAAAACATAATGATAAGCTAAATTAATATGTTACAAGCACTTACCATGCAGTATGAGTGAAATTGAACTTTACATTCTGGGTATGTGAATTCCAGTTAAGAAGCATTTATATTTGATGCTATATTTTCAAATCTATACAAAAGTAGCAGTTTGAAAATCAAGCGATAGAATATAAGTTATGAAGCAAAAATAAATAATCTAAATTGAAATGGCAGAAGGACTACATTGCCGACTATTAGCATATTGAACTGCACATTCGCAATGTAATATTCAGTGTTATGATCAGGTACACATAGCGTGCTGACATTCAATCAGAGAGAGGGAACAATTGCAAAAGTTAATATCTTATTATACGACATATGTATGCTATATAAAAAAGGTAATGTAATTTCTTATATACTTCTGTATATTTACAGATTTCTATATACTTTTAAAATAATGTCTTTCAAACATACATTGCAACATATATGCCAATATTGAAAATTTTCATTAGTATATGATTATAGAATTTCAAATTGAATATCATAATTGCACAAAGAGAAATAGACACAAGGAGATAAATTATATACTGATCTTGATTATACATGCTGATATTTTGGGTGTCTTTCATTGTACTCTCTGAGGATTTTTCCTCATATCAGAAAAATACACAAGTATTTCCTTTCCTGCTGTTTTCAGTCTTTCACGAGTAGGCATGATTACTTGAAAGTCAGTGCAGAATATGCTCTGAGTGCTTACAGTTTATTCCTTTTGGCGATGAAACTAATAACTTCTCAGAGCATACTCTGCACTAACTATTACCCTCTCAATGATATAGCGGTTTATGTATGATTTCTATACTAATTTTTATTTCAGAGAGATGTAATCCAACATATCTAATCTCTACAAGAAAGGTACCTTTATATCTACTATTGTTCTAAATATTTTTGCATATAGAATTTAGATATTTTCTATAACATATGGTTATAGCATTTCGAATTTATATCAAATATAAACCCTAAATATAATTATTCAAGCTATTAAAGTGAGCTAAGATTGATTTAAGACACTTCAAATTATATATCAAACTTGCATTTGGTAAAAAAACAGATATAATACTTAAACCAAAAAAGAATCAAACAAATGAACATATCTATGTATAATCAATGAAACAGAATACGCTGAATAAAAGCAACCCAGATTAGTTTCGTACTGTATGAAAACATTATTTATTATAGATATAAGTTGTATATAAATGATATTTTTATGTATACTATTAGTTTGTATATAGTATATTTCCTTCATATACATGGAATAAAAGTATAAATCATACATTGCAACATTTATTTAAATGTATATAATTATCCTTGATATGTGATTACAACTGAATGGGTCGGAAGAGAGAGAGAGAGAGAGAGAGAGAGAGAGAGAGAGAGAGAGAGAGAGAGGAACCTACTTCTTAAATTCTAATATTTCCAATCCTTCCACCAAACAGTCAAATAGAGATATAGAGACATACATGTGCTGAAAATCGATTTTGATTTAACCCTGCAAGACAAACTTTTTAACAAATAGATCTGTAAAGTCAGACAGAAAGATAGAGAGAGAGGTGAGATAAAAGGGGTATAGGATTTAGGGATACCTGCATAACTTCCTCCACCCAAAAATTATTATCCTTGAAGGTCTTCTTTTTTTGTAGCTGAACACGTTCGGAGGTGAAATGTGCTTTTGTTTTAACCCTCGAAGACAAAAAAGTTTTAAAAAATCAGATTTGTAAGACAGCTAAAGGGGTATAGGATTTAAATCGGAAGGGGCCGGAGAGAGAGAGAGAGAGAGAGAGAGAGAGAGAGAGAGAGAGAGAGAGAGAGAGAGAGAGAGAAACCTCTTTAAAGAACTTTTTTGGATCTGAAATCCAAATGTGACTTTGCATGTTAAAGGAAGTGTAAACGGTGGTGAAAATGGCCATCAAATTTTAACCCTGCAAGACAAAGTTATAAAGTCAGATCTGTAAAGTCAAATAGATAGATAGAGAGAGACATAAACTCAGTTGAATTGTTTGACAGACAAACACACACACAGGAGAGAGAAAGAGAGACACGAACCTCCTTATTAAATATCATGTTTGTTGGATTTGAAAACCCTCCCTGGCTTTGAATTTTAGTTGAAGATGAAGACGTGTGGAAATGTCTTTTGGTTTAACCCTCCAAGACAAAGTGTAAACAAAATATTAGAACTGTAAGAGCATCTATGGAGAGAGAGAGAGAGAGAGAGAGAGTTGATTTGAAGTTTGACAGACAAACACAGAGCAGAATCAGAAAGTTGAAAGAGGGAGAAATGATTTTACAGATCTAGATGAATCGGGAAATGTCTTCATTTTAGAAGTTTGTTAATGGACCACGTAAATATTTAATGGCCTTATTTGGCCCAAGTAAACAATTTAATGTCAGTTTAAAATTAGAATGGGCTTATTGGCCCAAGTACACAATTTAATGGGCTTATTGGCTTATTGACCACGTAAACATATAAATATCCGGCTCATTAACAAACAAAATAGAGAGTTTAATTGCATTATAATACACATGTTGGGCCGCATATAAAAAATTGTTATGAGGCCATTAAATTTTATTAGGCGTATTTAAATTACGAAACATGAAATGGGCCAAAAAGCTCATAAGCATACTTGGTTATATTCAAATTAACTATACAGATTGGATAGTAAATTTTGGGCCGAAAATTTATATGTTTTTCAGTGTTTGGGACGCACATACAATGTTATAAATATTTTATTTGGGCCTATTAGCCCATTCAATTAAATAAGTCTCATTAATCTATATAAATAAACAGTCAAAGGGCCAATAAGCCCATATAAAGTCGTCTTCCTATCAATGAATTCAGGCCAGAAAACTTATGAACATGTTTTATGCAAAGAACATTTATCAGACTTAAACAAAAACAAAATGAGCACACATGCATAGTTTTTTATAAAGTAATATATGTCAAATTATATAATGTATAAAGTCTAAAATCAATGAAGAAGAAGAAAATCAATCATATGAAATCATTGTTTAGATTCATATAAGACAGGAATGAATCAGGAAAAAACATCATTATTCAGTATAAGGGGTGGAAGATTTCAAACGGAAGGGGTCGACACAGATATATATATATATATATATATATATATATATATATATATAGAGAGAGAGAGAGAGAGAGAGAGAGAGAGAGAGAGAGAGAGAGAGAGAGAGAGAGAGAGAGAGAGAGAGAGAGAGAGAGAGAGAGAGAGAGAGAGAGAGAGAAAGACACACACACACACACACACACAGAGAGAGAGAGAGAGAGAGAGAGAGAGAGAGAGAGAGAGAGAGAGAGAGAGAGAGAGAGAGAGAGAGAGAGAACATCCTCTATGGATCTGGAGATTCAATGAAAAGGAAAGAAAGTTTGGACAACAGATACAGAGAGAGAGCAAACTAAACGGCGGAAATGGAAAGTTAGGAAATGAGATAGGGTTAACTTTATCGTCGAAGATATCTTTTGTTTTTTTAATATAAATGAATATAAATAGGGTCAATCGGTGTGGCGTTATTGCAGAAGCCCATAAGCCCAAATGAGGTGAGCCGCCTATAAGCCCATTAATTGAATTTGTCAATTATTCCAATGAATAAATGTTTAGAAAATGTTGTAATTGGGCCTTGAAGCCCATTGATCGAATATGATTACTAAACTTAATATGACAGTCTACACAGATGTAATGGGCCAATGTTAAATATTGTATCTATTCTTTTAGCAATTTTTTTTATAAATTTATTTAGTTTAAGTCTATATAAAGAATATATAAGAAAAACATATAAAACCAATTAAATATTTCTATCGTGAGTTTCAAGAAAATCAGACTTAGTATATGGTTCTTTTATACTAAGTCTACCCATAAGCCCAAATTAGGTGAGCCGCCTATAAGCCCATTAATCGAATCTGTCAATTATCCGAATGAGTAAATGTTTAGAAAATGTTGTAACTGGGCCTTGAAGCCCATTGATCGAATATGATTACTAAATTTAATATGATAGTCTACACATATGTAATGGGCCAATGTTAAATATTTTATCTATTCTTTTAGCTAATTTTTTTTGTATACATTTATTCGGTTTTAAGTCTATATAAAGAATACATAAGAAAATCATAAAACCAATTAAATATTTCTATCGTGAACTGCAAGAAAATTAGACTTAGTATATGGTTATTTTATACAAAGTCTACCAAGAAGCCCAAATTAGGTGAGCCACCTATAAGCCCATTAATCGAATATGTCAATTATCCCAATGAATAAATGTTTAGAAAATTTTGTAACTGGGCCTTGAAGCCCATTAATCGAATATGATTACTATACTTAGTATGACAGACTACACACATGTAATGGGCTAATGTTAAATATTTTATCTATTCTTTTAGCAAATATTTTGTTATAAGTTTATTAGGTTGAAGTCTATATAAAAAATACATAAGAAAATCATATAAAACCAATTTAATATTTCTATCGTGAGTTGCATGAAAATCAGACTTAGTACATGGTTCTTTTATACTAAGTCTACACATATATTTTAATGGGCCAATTAGCCCAATAGCTATAATGAAATAGATCAGACATAATTACTAGCCCATTTTCCTTTTAGCTCATTTTCCTTTTAGCTGTATTTTTTATCTGAAATCATATTTTTAATTCGACTAGCTTTGAATCAATTACACGAAGAACAAATCTCAGAGTTAAACCAAATCAATTCTGACCTAAATACAACCCAAAACATTGAAAGAATTTTACACATCCTAGCATTACAGAGATTAATGAACCATAACAGAGAGTAATGAATCATAACAAAAAAAATCAACAGGTGGAAACCAAATTATTCATGATTTTTGTCTCCTCCATTTTTATTGAACACAAGGCAGACGATTACAAATGGAGATTAAAACATAAATAGATTACCTTCGTGACGGTAGGGAGAGCCCCACAGCCTCCTTATTCAAGGTACAATCCTCAACAATGTCCAGAAGTCCTCATAGCATGTTATGAAAAAAAACAAATTAGTCAGAATATGCGAAACTGATAAAGCAGCAAAAAAATAAACAAAAAATCAAATCCAAAATCGCCGATAAGATTGTTTGCTCAATTTTGACATAGAACAAGCCAGACTATGATTTAAAAACGAAAAATTATCCGGAGAAGGAGATAAATAGAGAGAAATGTTAAATACCTTTATCAAGCTCCAGATCTGTCAAATAATTATGGTTTAGTTAACCCTCTTTTAGCCAGATAGAGATATATGTTGGCGTCCTTTGTCGTCCTCTAGATCTGAACGAGATTGTAGAATAATCTCATTTTTTGTGGATGTGTGAGAAACTAATTTGGATGTAGAATAAATCGGATCTGGAACCTGTAGATCAGAGGGTTTTTTTGTGAAAAACGAATTTGGATCTCAAAGATTTGAACAAAAACAAGACGAAGGCTTGGACGATATTTACAGAAAGATGAAATTCAAAGTGTAAAGAACTGGAAAGATTGAAAGAGGAAATAAAATATATGGATCGAACTGGAAAGATTGAAAGAGGAAAGAAAATTCTTGAAGCTTCAAGAATACGTGAGTGAAACCGAAACACGGCGCTGAAGAGAAATGAAAATGAGGGAGAGAGGTAGGGTTTCAGCATCTGTAAAATGGCCGAGGTTGATGTTATGGGCTTGGCCCAATAACTTTAACGGTAATATGGGCTTGGGCTAATAATGATTTACAATTTTGTTGTTTTTACATTTGTTTATATATAATTAAATAATTATATTAAATGTTAAGTTTGTATTTTTATTTATTTTATCTGTAAAATATATCTGAAAATTTCCATTGACTATGGTATGTATGAATAAAACAAAAATAATATAATGTTTAGATTTGGTGATATTAGATATACATGACAAGGGATAAATTATTTTTAATACAAATAATAATTTTTTACATAAATCGGGGTTTTTTAGTTGGGCGTCTATTTCAGTTATGCATTTATTCTAATTGGGCCTAAAAGCCCATTAAACCAATTCAAATTTGCATTAAAAATTTACAATTTATACAAATATGATTTGGGCCAATAAGTCCATTTTAGTATTTACAAATTTATATTATATTTTTATAATACTAAAATAAATATTTATAATTGAATTCTATTTAAATACTTAAATTAAGTAGTTAAACATGTTTATTTATTTTTATAAGATTAAAATAAATGATTGGTATGTAGATTTATTTATTTAAATGTTTATATGTTAGTTTGTCAGGGTGATTTTGTTATGGACGAATTAACCCGACATAACAGAAAGTTTAGATTGGATGCTGACAGGCAGGTTTTAGTCGTGTTACCTGGTCAAAATAAATCCTAACAAACCTAAACTAGTAGTTTTTGGCAAGCAAGGGTCGAATCCCACATGGAGGAGTTGTTTTCTTTATGTAGATTACATACAATAGTAACAATGGGGGGTTTTGAAGTTGAATTGGATGAGAACAAAGCAAACAAAATAAACAAAGCAAAGAGTTTGTATTCAATTAAGGAAAAAAAAACACTTAGCCAAACAAATATCCACCTTCAGTTTGGTTGATTGATCATTAATTATTCCTAGTCTTCAATCCTTATGAATGTCCTAATCCCTGTTCTGAAATAGTTACCAGTCCAACTCGGCCTGGTAACCCTAACTATTAAACCAATCAAGAAACTATTCACAACTCGTTCTCGACTTTGCACAACACAAGAATTTTCCGCGGGCGCGGCCAGATTTCCGCGGTCGCGGAAGTGGCACTCGTTTGCTCCGCGCTCCGTCTTTCGCCGCGGCTGCATCGTGACTTCGTCCTTGATCGCGGTTGGTCACGGCAACCCTTATCTTCTCCTTCCTTGCTCATTTGTGTGGCTCTTCTTCTATCATTCTTCGTCTCCTCAGGTGGTTTACTCCTCGTCTTCTGGATGTCTTCAATTAGATTTTCCAAACCACCATATCCACACTTCTTCTCTCCAACTCCATATTCCACAGTTGTGCTCTAAATCCCTACAAATGGCACCCTAAACACCAGTAACGATCCCTAGTTAAACCCTACAAAATAGTGCTGATCAAACTCCCCCATGCTTAAACCTTGCTCGTCCTCGAGTAAGCTAAAATAAACCTACTCCTCCAATCAAATCCCCAAGGTCTCAGGAAGCACAGAAAAATCATCTCCTCTAAGAATTGCACCTAACAATGAATCTCCAAGGCACCAACACAATATGCACAACACAACACACACATAATACAACACCAACCAAGTTTAAAGGAAAGCATAGTACTTCCCCCAAGCTTATCCCGAACACCATAGAGTGAATAATAATCTAATTCTAGTCTCCCATCTATCTTCTTATACCCCCCAGAGTGACTTACCCGAATCCTCCTTATATCACCTCTTCTTATGTCGCCACGCCAGGTAAAATGAGGAATCCTAATAATCACTCTTCTTCTTTTCACTCATTTTGCCAAGGCGCCCTTTCGAGTTTTCACCAAGCCACTCATTTCATTTTTCAATAGATGGGCTCACATATATACTCACATCACTCTTGACCAATTATTACCCCAGCCTAATGTTGGTCCAAGCCACCTGCTTATTACCTAAGCCGTCCTTTCGGGTTTTCGACTTATCCCAGGATTTCTAGTTTTTGCCTTTTTTCAATTTTTGGCTTTTTTCTTTATTATTCGTTTTTTCTCCTCAACGACATAGCAAGTATAAAACCCTCCCCCATGCTTAAACATTGCATTGTCCTCAATGTAATGAAAGACAAAAAGAATAGAAGCACAGGGAAAGGAAAAAAATAACTCACAAACGTCGCCGAGCTGGCTTGGACGCTACAGTTGTTGCTAGCGGTAAAACAGTAGAAGCACAGGTCTATGGTGTTGTGCGGGCATCTTCACGATCAACTCCTAAATTTTCTCCTACCGTGCAACCAAAAGGAACCCACTTTGGTGAATAGTGGTATAGCAAGTAAGTCGGGGTTGCACGGCCTTTAACGAACACATGGTGGAGCCCGAGTATGATCGTGGTGTGGGCTCTAGTGTCCCTCCTCCTCAACTATCAATTGTAGGGCCATCATCATTGTCAAATAATGTGTGGGGCTAATGTCTCCTCCTTGACAACATGATGCGCACCTTCTCTTCATGGGTAACTCGGACAGCTGGCCTTCGGTTTTTTTTTCGTTTTTTTTTTCCAGGCAGGGCAATAGGAGGACTTACAATTGGTGTGGGAAACACCTTCTTCAATAAGGTTCGGGCCTCCTCCCTACAGGTTAGTTTACAAACAAAACAAAAACAAAAGCAAAAGCACACTAACACAAATGCAAATAAAAACATGAATTGAAAAGACAAGGAAAGAAATACATACCTCGGGTTGCCTCCTGGATAGCGCCTTAGTTATTGTCGTGGCTCGACATACTACTCATCCACCTCAACTTGGGTTGCCCACAGCAACTGAACTCCTGGGGTCAATATCAGGGGGATGCCTCTTTGTATGCTCTATGTTGAGCTTTACCCCCAGTCCCCTACACTTCATGATGTGTGGACTGCTGTTTACATCCATGATTGCGCTTGCCATCTTCATAAATGGCCTACCCAACATCTCAGGGGCTGCATGATTGTCCTGCCCCGTATCCAGCATGGAGAAAGTTGCCCTTTTACTCCCAGTTTCTTTCTTGTGCTTCCCCTTTGGTTTCTTTTTCTTGATCTTGTGCAGTGCCTTTAAAAATTCCTTGCAGCGAGGGATGATGTTTGCTAGTTTGAGCAAAGGAATGTTTACCTCATAGTAACTGAAGGTTTCAAATAAATCCTTGTCGTTTTCCACCTTTCTCGTGTCCTTCAGAGCTTCAGGAAAGGGTGCGGGAGGCTTTTCTGATCCGAGCGGAGGGAAGTAGGGGCGCACATAGTCGTCATAGGGGACATTGGGGCGAAGAGGTGCGTTTGGAGTATTTCCGCGGTCACGGATTGGTGACCGCGGTCGCGGAAAATCGTCGACCTGGTCGCTGTCTTCGGCTCTTTTTCCGCGGTCGCGGATTGTTCTCGACCTGGTGCTCTTGTTCCTCCGTGATTTTTCCGCGGTCGCGGGTGTCTTGCTGCGGTCGCGGATTATCGCCGATTTCGCCCTCCTCGCCAGTAGTCACGCCGCGGTCACAGCTCTCGTCCTCGTGGTTGCTGAATTCCTCCAGTTCCCAGGGCATATCTTCTTCAGGGAGCACCTCGCGGTCGTAGATATCATCTGGAAGGCCCAACTCCTTTAAAAGCAAACCGCGGTTGCGGCCGTAGTTTCCGTGGTCGCGGATCTCTCTCTCTCGTGCTCGACTAGCCTCCACCTCAGCTTCGTTCCTTAGCGTCATGGCACATACGCTCTCCCATTGGATCACCGCCGTTTCAGATGGTATTTGCCTGGACTCCCTGGCCTCCAACTTGCTCAACGACTTGTCCAAACTGATTCTCCAAGGTCTGAATACTAGAATTCGTCTCGTGCTGATGTTGGACCACTGTTTCAATTTTTTCCCCCATCGAGGTCACAGTGCTAGCCATGGTCGCTATGCTCTGCATGATAGTGTTGAGTATGTCAGCACCGGGCATAGGCGAGATTGCATTTTGATCTTGGAATCTATGCGCATATGGTTGGCTGTACTGTTGCGGGGTGCCCTGCTGATAGAAATCATGTGGCCCCGGGTAAGACTCCTAGTAGTCGTGGCCATATGGAGGGTATTGATGGTTCCCGTATCTCGGATTTTTGTGATCCCTTCACCCTGAGTTGTAGGTGCTTGGGTCCGGTTCATATCTCGGCCTCTGCGGATCAAAACCTCTTACATCGTTTACTGCAGCTGCATATTCAGGAAGTCTTGGGCAATCGTCAGTGGGATGCAGCGGATCATGACAGATTCTATAGGGCTTAACTGGCCTTGCTGCACTTGAAGTTGGGTGATATCCCCTCTCTGGAGTAAACGTGTAGGAATATGGGGGGAGATCTATCCATCTCTGTATCAAAATCAAAAAAGAAAAAAAGAAAAAAAAAAGAAACAAAATCAGTAGCACAAGTGTGGACCGTAAGATAGGTCCACACCAAAAGTTGACACACAAACAAACACCAAGAAAAATTAAAACTTGCCTCCCCGGCAACGGCGCCAATTTGACAGGCAGGTTTTAGTCGTGTTACCTGGTCAAAATAAATCCTAACAAACCTAAACTAGTAGTTTTTGGCAAGCAAGGGTCGAATCCCACAGGGAGGAGTTGTTTTCTTTATGTAGATTACATGCAATAGTAACAATCGGGGGTTTTGAAGTTGAATTGGATGAGAACAAAGCAAACAAAATAAACAAAGCAAAGAGTTTGTATTCAATTAAAGAAGAAAAAAAACACTTAGCCAAACAAATATCCACATTCAGTTTGGTTGATTGATCATTAATTATTCCTAGTCCTCAATCCTCATGAATGTCCTAATCCATGTTCTGAAATAGTTACCAGTCCAACTCGGCCTGGTAACCCTAACTATTAAACCAATCAAGAAACTATCAAGATAAATCTAACAGCAGAATAAGCTCAGGAATAGATAGGCTCATGCAATACTTAACAACTCGCCAGTACTTTACATGCAATTAATTCTCTTCACAATAAACATTCATAACTCGTTCCCGTAAATCGTGGTTGCTACTTCTGAATTAGGGATGAATAATATTGATCTCAACAAGTTGACCAGAAAGAGGTAACTAACACTATAGATAATACTAATCTCAACTAGGTTGTCAGACTAGGGAAACTAATATTAATAATGATAATCACAACAACTGATGAGTTAGATCTAACCAATACTATTCAAGATCCTAATCCTGCAGTATGAATAATATCGATAAAACTAGGTAGCTAATCTAGAGAAATCAATATAACTCAATTGGATGAAGCATAAAAGAATTAATAACATTCAAGGATAAAGGAAAGGAATAACCTCATAATCAAATTCAAACTTAGACTTCAATTGTCGGACTAAGCAAATGTGCTTAGCTCCTCATAGTCTTCGAAAGAAAAGAATACTGAATGGAAAATAGTACGTAATAGCGAATGTCGATGATACCAAGATGAATGAATGGAGGCTATGGAATTTAGGTTAAATAGACTTAACCTAAAGCCCAAGATCACAAACCTCATCTAAAAGGAAATAAAACTAAAGTATCGAAATATAAAATAATAAAAATCGAAAAATAATAAAAAATAAGAAAACTCGGAAAAGCTTCGCGGGTCGCCTCCGTGTGCTTCCGCGGTCGCGGATTAGATTCCGCTCTCGACTTTGCACAGCACATGAATTTTCCGCGGGCGCGGCCAGATTTCCGCGGTCGTGGAAGTGGCACTCGTTTGCTCCGCGCTCTGTCTTTCGCCGCGGCTGCATCGTGACTTCGTCCTTGATCGCGGTTGGTCGCGGCAGCCCTTATCTTCTCCTTCCTTGCTCATTTGTGTGGCTCTTCTTCTATCCTTCTTCATCTCCTCAGGTGGTTTACTCCTCGTCTTCTGGATGTCTTCAATTAGCTTCTTCAAACCACCATATCCACACTTCTTCTCTCCAACTCCATATTCCACAGTTGTGCTCTAAATCCCTACAAATGGCACCCTAAACACCAGTAACGATCCCTAGTTAAACCCTACAAAATAGTGATGATCAGATGCTATTAGAGAGAAACGACAACGGACAAATTCAAATGGATCAGGTTAATATTTTGAAGGCATTTTTTCTAATAAATATAAATATGAACTTTAATCTACTATACTAATTATGCAGGATCTACACTTGGAGGCACTCCCAATTCTTTCATTAATGATCGTATCCCAATGTCCGACATTTCAAATGGCTAGTAATGGTTATTATAGTAGATTATCTATTTACTTCGATTTTTTCATTTATATTGTAATTAGTGTTTGATGTTCAATAATACAATATATGTTTAACTTCATTGTGTCGAAAAAAATTAATGTTTAAAATAAAGTTAAATATGTTTATAATTATAACAAAAATTAATTAGTATTTATATTGTTTGCTTATTCGTAAAAAAAAAATCTATCATTATTTATTTCTTTAATGTTCAGTTACAAGAAATTCATCTACTCCGAAGACTTTGCACTATAGAAGTGATCAAAACGTTCATAATTCACTTTTACCTATTATTGTTCCAGACAAAGAAAACTATGGTACCACTTTTTGTTCTTACTATATATTTTATTAAGTATAAAAAAAAGGTTGTGTTACTATCATTAATAAGTACATTATGGTATAACTATTTATTTACAGTTCAATTGCACAATGTCATGCTTACAGAACAAAATCATCTGCAAAATGTCGAACAAGGTATGGTATTATTTAAAGTGGTATGAAATGATTGATTTATTAATTTATAATATTTAATATTTATTTTCATGCTAAAATTAGCTCGATTGAGGAGGAAATTGAGAATGAATGTAATAAGGCATAAGCGGTATGGAACACCGCTAATCGAATCAGGTTAGAAAAATATATTATATTTAATTACAATTTAAAATTAATGTAAATTTTTCTTAACCATAATTTTATGCAGATAATATACTTGGAAATATTAGCAACTCTATACTTACCCAAGCTAGACCATTATTTATTTCATTTAATGGTTAGTCATTAATGAAATTTATTTTCTAAGTTATTAATTGGTATACATGCATGATCTTAAGTTCGAGGTTATTACTAATCTATCATTATTTAATACTTTAATGTTCAGGTACAAGAAATTCATCTACATTATCAGGATGTTCATCTAATGTACCACATATAAGTGATGGTAGTATTCAATTGTATTTATAAGTATACTAAATATAGTAGTTATGTTATAATCTTGGATTAGGTGTAATTTACAAAGAAAAATATTAATATCCATGTATTTATGCAGTGTACGTCAACGTTACGCCGACAGATTTACATTTACCAATAGTTGATCAAATTGCTAAAAAGTTGATTCTACCTATAAGCCTCACTGACAAGGAAAACTATGGTAACAAATTTATGTTTTATAAAGTCATGTTCTTAAGTATTATAATATATTTTGTCTTACATCACTATTTGTACTATGATATATTTATTTATTTGCAGATCCATTACAAAACGCGAGTCTTACCAATCAAATTGACGTAACAAAAGTTGAACAAGGTATGATGTTGTTCAGTAAAAAAGAATTGAGTGATTTATTGCCTTACAATATTTGTAATTGTTTTCCTTTTACAAATTAGCTCGCCGCAAGAGGATGTTAAGAATGAATACGATTAGGCATAAGAGGCATGGAACACCACTAATTGAATCAGGTAAGCAAAAAAGATGCCGTAGTAAATAAAAATTACAAAATAATGTATACCCTACAATTAGCAACATTTGTGCATGAATTGTACTTGGAAATATTCAGAACTCTGTACGTACCGAAGCTACACCCTTATCTATTACGGTTAATGGTAAGTCCTTATGAAGCTTTTCCGGTCTCATATATCGTTATACATACATATATGATATTAATTCCGACGTTGTTTATAATATATCATTTCCTTTGCATGTAATGTTCAGGTCCTACGACTTCATCTGCGTTGCGAGGGCGTTCATCTACATTACCAAATATTAGTAATGGTATAATTAATATCGATATTTGTATTATTATGTACTGATAATAGGAGTCTTTTCTGTATTACATTAATATTGTTTAACACGCTATAATGTCCTGAATGTATTTCAAAATAAACAGCTTTTAGCAGTGTGTATTATTTTTAATACTTGATTTATCGACCTTTATTTTGGAATTACAATATTATACTTTACAAATCCTGTCGCAAAAGTGAATAGAACAACGACAAATCATACTGGTAAACCAGGTATTTCCTTTGTATTATTTGGTGAATTGTTAATATTAGTTTGTATATTGTTAAACGCTCATCTATATTTTGTAGTGCAATACCTCGATCACGGTGAAGTTGTGTATAAATGTCTACATTGTGGTGCATTACTATGGCATGCTGAAAGATTAAATATACAAGACCCTTCAAGCGAAGATATATCTCATATATCTCACTTATGTTGCATGAAAGGAAAAATTGAGTTGCCATTGCTGCAACAGGCACCCCCGTTGCTGAAGAATCTTTTGACAAATAGGCATCCAAAAAGCAAACAATTTTGTGAGAATATTATAGCTTACAATATGATGTTTGCTTTCACCTCTTTGGGAGGAAAGGTCTTACCCATCACGAAAGGTCGTGGACCTTATTGTTACCGAATGCATGCCCAGAATTTCCACAGAATAGGGAGTTTGTTACCAGTTCCCGGTGAAACACCAAAGTTTTTGCAACTCTATATATATATGATACTCAAAACGAGGATTCAAATAGAATCAGTGCCATTAGGTATGTCATTTACGTATATTTATATTTATTTTGTTAATATGTATGATTATTTAATATTATTTTTATTATTAAGATATTATTGTGATGTTTACTTATGACAGCTCTAAAGTCAAAAAAGTTGATGATTCTCTTGTGACTGAGTTGAGAAAGATGATAGATCAACACAACCCCCATGCAAAGGCATTTAGAATGGCCAGAGATCGATTTAAGGATGAAGGTGTGGCAGATCTTAAGTTGCGCCTGATTAGCACAAGAAACACTGATGGTCGGAGATATAATCTCCCAACCTGCTCTGAGGTTGTTTCTCTTATTCTTGGTGATATTGATACAAATCTCTCGCACAGGGTCATTATACTTCAGACAAGGTCTGATCAATTACAACGGATTCACGAATTGCATACTCCGTACCTTGCGCTTCAATATCCGTTGACATTCCCTTATGGTGAGGATGGCTATAGGCTTGACATTGCTTTAAGTGAAAGGTGCAATACTTCTGCAAGGAAGAGGACAAGGGTGACGCTCAAAGAATTCTGTCAGTTTAGAATCCACGAGCGTCGAGGCAAAGCCTAGACTCTGAGGTTATCTAGAAAGTTGTATCAACAGTTCTTGGTTGATGTTTATACGATGATTAAAGCAGAGAGGTTGAACTACCATCGAACTAATCAGAAGAACAAACGGGCTGATTTATATAAAAATCTTTCAGCAGCAACAAGCAAGGGTCAAACAGCACCGGCTTCATCTGGAAAGCGAATAGTGTTGCCATCTTCCTTTACAGGCGGTCCGAGATACATGCAGCAGAACTATCAAAATGCAATGGCAATATGCAAACACCATGGTTATCCTGATCTATTCATAACATTCACATGCAATTCAAAATGGCTTGAAATTGTAAAGTTTTGCGAAGAAAGGGGTCTACATCCAGAGGATCATCCAAACATTATATGTAGAGTCTTCCACATGAAACTAGAGTCCATGGTAAAAGATTTCAAAGTTAAAAAAATATTTGGCAAGGTTAATTCGGGTAACGTCTCTTTCGACTTTCCTTACTTTAGTTGTTGTTTTAATTTTTATTATTTTGTAAACCTCGGAAGTTTATAGTCTATATATGTTTTAATTTATTATTTATTTTAATATATTTGATAATTTGTATTTATTAAGACATTTGGATGTTTTGAGTTATTTACACAATCGAATTCTAGAAGCGTGGTTTGCCTCATGCCCATATTTTGTGTTTCTGGATAAGGAATCTAAGTTGCCAACCACTACAGATATTGATAAGGTCATATCGGCTGAAATTCCACACCCAATAGAGGATGCTGGTTTATACAAGGCGGTGACAAATTTCATGATGCATGGTCCATGCAGAGCTTCTAATCCATCCTCTCCGTGTATGACAGATGGAAAGTGTATAAAGTACTTTCCAAAACAATTTGTTGAACATACGTTTGTTGATGAAGATGGATACCTTGTATATAGAAGGCGTGAAGATGGTAGAACGATCGAAAAGAATGGAGTTCCCCTTGATAATCGATATGTGGTTCCTTACAATGCATTTCTTCTCCTAAAGTACAATGCACATATAAACGTTAAATGGTGCAATCGATCGGGCTCTATCAAGTATCTGTTCAAGTACATAAATAAACAGGCATGATCGCGTCACTGTTGCAATAACAAGCTCTGATGCAAACAATTTCGGTGATGATGGCATGGACAAAATAAAAAACTACTACAATTGCCGTTATATATCGGCGTGTGAAGCTGCTTGGAGGATTTTTTGCTTTGATATTCATTACAGGACTCCTGCTGTTCAACGGTTGAATTTGCACCTTCCTGGTGAGGAATGTAACACCCCTAAAATACCATTTGGAAATATTACCGCCAGTGACCTCATATTACACATCTGGGGTCACCCAAGGCTTAACCGTTTTATAACAAACTATGTAATAACATAAACTTTATTAAATGACATACAACTGCCCAAATAATATTTTATTTCAAATGTTGAAATTACAATTCGATAACAAAATCGAGTACACATATTTATTACAGCAGAAGTCTTTAGAATAAAATGACTCAACAGGTCTTGACCTTACGATCTTACGCCTATGATCTCAACCTTAGAAAGAGACACACAAAATGCCAATTGCCCTCACGCCGAGTCCTTGCCTTTACTGATGAGGAAACTTATTTGATGTGCCGTATGAGACAGATGAAACCAGCCAACCATGCAAAGGAAAATAACCGGTTGGTTAGTCTAATGAAAGACTATGCAAGGGTAGAAATAAAAAGATTCTAAGTAGTCGTGTTAGGTTACACCCATCGTTTCTCGAATAATAGCCGATGACGACAGTGAATCTCAACACTTCTACAGAAACATAAGAAAAGGTATGAACAAGAGAAGACTCCAAAGAAATTGAGTCTTAGGGAAACGTATGAAGAGAAGACTCCAAGAGATTGAGTCTTATGGGAAAGTATGACAAATGTTTGGGAACGTTATAATTTCACACCAGCTTTTGAAAATGACTTGATCATTTGGGTCAACAACCAACCTCACCGCGCAATGCGAATTCAGATTGGAAAGAAGACTTACTCTAACCGAAGTCCGGGCGGGTTCCAAGTTGTACTTGTCGCCCAAAGGTTCATTAATTATGTGCATAACCGCACTTATCTTATTTAATTACAAAATATATATTCACGTTAAAGATTTTATTATATATATATATATATATCATCTCGACACGAGAGATATCTTGGGAACATTTCCCAAATGTTTGGCACCAGCTGAGTGCACCACCACCTATATTCGGATAGGGGTAGATCATGACTAGAAAGGGTGTTAGAGCATTTATCCTCCTAAGCACCAAGTTATAAAGAAACGACTAGACCTCGCAAGGTACATAGTGTTCCTACGAATACTCATTCTAACTACACATTTAAGTTCACACATAAATCCACACCAATGCCATCACGGTAATAACAGGTATAATAAAGTCATTTCTAGCAATATATACAACCTATTATAGAATCATATTTTATCACATCATTTTATAAAATCTATTCCCAAACGAAAACAACACTTCACTCCATTTTAATTAACAATCAATTAATTGATAATTAAAGGAAATATGGAATGATAAGCAAGAGCGAACCGCCACTTGCCTTAATCTAGAAGAATTGAAGATGTCGGGTTTCGGGATCTGGAAACTGGAATCTGAATACGGATTCCTATGACGACGCCGAGACAAAAGACGAAACCCTAAGTTAGATTCGGTACGAACGGAACGAGGGTAAATGAACTGATAAACGATAAGAATCGAAAGGAACAAAAGCCTAAGCCGTGACCGTGGATGCCCAAGCCACGATCGCGCTTGCTAGAGCAAGCCGCAGTCGCGGTTTGGACTTCCGCGGTCGCGTAAATCATCCCCGCGGTCACAGATCTCCCTTCCGACGACGGCTCCAACTCGGTTTCGAGGCTTACCGACGACGAAACAACCACTTCTTGGCTCGGACGAGGGCTCACTACGACCACCACCACTACTTCCCACCCTCCAAGACACTTTCGGTGACACCAAAATCTCCGGCGAGGCTCCGACGAACGCGGGAATTCCGGCGAAGGCACAAAACGAGGGAAAAGAGAGGGATCGAGAGTTGTGGATAAAGATTTCCAAAGCTGAAGACCCCTATTTATAGGGTGAGGAGGGATCAACGCCGAGCAACCCAACCGCTCGAGCTTCCTCCATCGGCAAAACGCCGGTCAAGCCAAACGTCGAAACGCGGAAAGAATTGAAGGAGACGATGAACAGTGTTTCCGCGGTCGCGGAAATGCCGCGAGCGCGTCCTTTGGCCTTTGGTCGCGGATTCACACGCGGTATAATTCTAGATCTTATTTTAGTACCTTTAAACATATTCTAAGACCCGGTATATATATTAAACGTATATTACTACGTTGAAGAGATCATTACAGAGATTCCGAATACGCCAACCACGTCTTGCTTACAGGACAATGGTTGGGAAAATTACCAAAATATCCTTACTAAAATTGAGGGTTATTACAAGGAAAGCGTTTTATTTGATGATGATGATCCTATTGATGCAGTCTTAAATGATCATGAAAGTGAAAAATCAATGTTTCTCTAATGGATGGCGTCTAACAAGAAGTTTCTAGAAGGTAAAGATTTGACATATTCCGAATTTCCAGAGAAATTTGTTTGGGTACCTTCATCTAGACATTGGAAAAAACGTGATAGACGTGGTTCAGTTGGAAGGATTTATCATGTACCTCCAGGTAGTGGCGAGAAGTACTATCTTAGAATTATGTTGAATCATATTAAAGGACCAACATGCTACGAAGATTTACGGACTGTTGAGGGTATAGTTTATTCTACATTTAAAGAAGCTTGTTATGCATTGGGGTTGTTAGATGATGACAGAGAATACATAGACGGGATAACTGAAGCAAGTTTTGGGGGATCAGCGCACTATATTAGGAGTCTATATGTATTTCTTTTGTTGTCTGATAGCATGTCAAAGCCAGAGTTTGTTGGGAACAAACATGGAGGCTTCTAGCAGATGATATTGTCAACAAACAGAGAAGAATTCTACGAATTGAGGGTATGCATTTCATTATTAATGTTTACATGATCATAATGTTATCTGCATTTGATTTACTCTTGCATTCAGATATTGTACTCATTTAATTGTAGTGACATGTGCATGCTATATATATGCAGATTTGCATCTAACAGATGATCAACTACAAAACTACGCTCTTGCCAAAATTGACAAGTTATTACAACAAAATGGTAGTAGTTTGAGTCACTACAAAACCATGCCTCATGTAGATTCAAGTCTTATGTCTGAAGGTGTCAACAAGCTTATACAAGATGAACTTCGATATGACATAACAATTCTAGCCGAGGAGCATGCACAATTACTTTCTAGATTTACAATGGAACAAAAAGGGGTTTATGATGAGATCATGAATGCTGTTATATCAAATAACGGGGGTGTCTTCTTCTTATATGGTTATGGTGGAACATGCAAAACTTATATATGGAGGGCACTTTCGTCGGCTATAAGGTCAAAAGGTGAAATAGTCCTTACTGTTGCTTCAAGTGGAAATGCGGCTCTCCTAATACATGGCGGCAGAACTGCTCATTCGAGGTTTAAAATACCTTTGCAAGTTAACGAGGATTCAACGTGTCATATATGTTCAGGTACGGAACTTTCTGAGTTGATATGTGCCGCCAAACTTATTATCTGGGATGAAGCTGTCATGACGAATAGGTTCTGTTTTGAAGCTTTAGACAGGACGTTACGAGATATTTTACGGGCTACAAATCCTCTTAATTTAGAACAGCCTTTTGGAGGGAAAGTCTTAGTATTTGGTGGAGACTTTAGGCAAATCTTACCCGTTATATCAAAAGGTAGCAGGCAAGATGTTGTTTTTGCCACAATTAATTCTTCTTATTTGTGGGATCATTGCAAAGTTCTTACTCTGACAAGAAACATGAGGATTCAACAAGGTACATCTGATTATGAGATCCAAGAGGCAAAGAAATATTCTGCTTGGGTATTAAGCATCGGAGATGGGACTGTAGGTCTTGACAATGATGGGGAAGCGCAAATAGAAATTCCCGATGAACTATTGGTGAAGGATTATGAATTAGATCTGATTCCAGCAGTTGTCAAATCTGTTTATCCCTCTCTTATGGAAGATCAGTTGGCTCTGGCATACTTTGAAGAACGAGCAATTCTTGCTCCAATACACGAAGAGGTAGATAAAGGTAATGAGTATATATTGTCTTCGTTGCCTGGTGATGAAAAGGTCTATCTCAGTTCGGATAGTCTGTGCAAGACAGGTTTTGTTCAGATAGTGATGCCAGTATTTATACGTCTGACTAATTGAACAATATTAGATGTTCTGGTATGTCGAATCATGTACTGAAACTTAAGGTTGGGGTCCCTATTATGCTGCTTCGAAATATTGATCAGACTTCAGGTTTATGCAACGGGACGAGATTGATAACCACACAACTTGGCAGTCATGTCATACAAGGGAGAATTATTTCAGGCAACAATATTGGACATACGGTTTTGATTCCTCACATGATAATGTCACCGTCACACACTTCATTTCCTTTTAAGTTTCAACGAAGACAATTTCCCTTAAGTGTCTGTTTTGCTATGACCATAAACAAGAGCCAAGGCCAATCTCTTGCCAATGTCGGTTTGTATCTTCCACGTCATATTTTCAGTCATGGTCAGTTTTATGTTGCTTCATCAAGGGTGACTAGCAAGAAAGCTTTGAAGATCTTGATTTGCGACAAAGACTAGAAGAAATATAATACTATAACCAATGTAGTATACAAAGAAATTTTTGATAATTTGTAGCAATTTTGAACATCGTGTCATATTTTATGGTTAGCGTGTCATTTTCATGTATTAGAGTTAAATGAACATTTTTATTATGTTTGATCGTTTTAGTAGTATTGATGTAAAGGGGTATGGCTATGCCTGTTTCTAAGACTACTTAATCAATTTTTATTATTAATAAAGTTATGGAGAGTTCCGTCTCTCTTTATATAATGTAATTTTTTATATCTTTAATTTGTTTAGTCAATTTGTCATTTTTAATTTAAATAACTAATCAAATATATATTGAAACAATAATTCATCGATAATTAAAATATACTATTTTTATAAATGTAAGATAAAATAAACAAATCCCGTGCAATGTACGGGTATTACACTAGTTAATACTAATTTGCTCGGATTTTGGCAAAATCATTGAAATGCGTTACGGTCGCGGCATCACCAAATCCTGATGATTTGGGCAATATTAGTTCTCAATCAACCCGGATTTTATGGGGTTTTGATTGGCACTTGATTGATCTTCGATCCCCAATTGAAATAACGAAGAATCGTGACTTTGTTTGCTCAAATTTTGGCAAGAAATGCCATTGATGGAGTTGGCCGAGTGGGGAAGAACATGGCCCCTATTTTGACTCCTACACGGCCCACCCATACTTTTTGATTAATTACAGTTTTCCCCAACTTTCCCAACTTGTGGCAATTTGTCCTTATTTCATTACAAGATTATAATAAAATTTTCCAAACTTTATTTTATAAACATAGTTCCATTTACATAACAAGTTTCTTACTATATGAATGCCACATTTTGATAATATGTACAAAAATCATTCTAAACATAATTTTACTCTTGTATAAAAGAAATAAAAAAAATTCATAACTTTTATTATTATGAAAATAAAATTACAATAATGCCCTTCTAATTTAACGTGGATTATTACACATATAGGCTTATTTGGATATCCTAGTCTATTGTGGTTTTGGTTTTACATGTTTTCTCCTGTTTGGTTCATATCGGGATCATTAGCTAACGTGATAATAATTGTGATTTTTAGGTAATGATTCCTTAATGATTGGTGCTCCAGGGGAACACTTCTAGGATGATGGTGGTCAACCTTGATGTGATGTGACTTAGAATGGGTTTCTTGGTTTGTTCGTTGGAGTTGTTTGTTGGTGTTTATCTTTTGTCTTGGAATGTCTCATTAGTCCTAGGAACGATTGAGATATATCCATAGTTTTTGTATTTCATATCGCTTCTCTAGTTAAACATTTATTATTGCATACATGTTGGTTTTCGTTGACATTTTCCTAGTAATAATAAGTTGGATAATTTTTGTTATTTCCTTGTCGTGTCTTTGTTGGAAAGTCCGATTTAGTGAATTTGTTAGCAGACTAGGTCTACCGACTAGGTCTGATAGACCTTATATGGTCCTCAACTATGTAATGTCACATGTTTCTGGAGGGGGTGTTACATTGTTCACAATATTAAGTGGTAGAGATTTTCTTATTCTATTTCAGTCTAATGTTTGTGATTATCTATATAGTCGTTGACATGAAAAATATATCAAACTTGTCTCAAGCTTTATGAAATTAAGAAATTATAGTTATCGAGGCTTCGTACGGGGGATTTTATATATGACATATAAATCTTAAAAAAATAAAAGTTGAAAAAATAAGAAACGGACGGGGTGTTCGGTTGAAGGGGTTGAAGCTAGATGAATGTATCTTATAGAAACTAAAGGTAGATAATTTTATGCGCAAAAAATCACTTATAACCCCAATATTACGGGAAATGAAGCAGCTGATCTAAAATTTGTACCCATCGATTTCTCCTCCACTAATGTGTGTATACTCACCGAAGAAACATTTGTAGTTGTGCTACTTCACTGTGGACTAAGAATTTTTTATTTTATGTGTTCAAATTAAGTGTCAAATTTCAAAGAAAAACATTGGTTTTGTGAAATCAAGTGCTTGAGTTTTGTAGTTCTACTCAGATTAAAGGTTTCCCTTTGTCAATGATTAACCCTAATTTGTAGTTTTTGTAATCTTACATTATTCGTGGATTTAATTTGATATATGATTTTTTTTTGATAAGGTAAAATTAGACCGAAAACCACAGAAGAAACGGTTTCTCAGTCTATAGCATCCTTGTGGATGAGAACTAAAAGCTCTAGATTGGTTTGAATATCTTCCAAAGATCTCTGCTGACCCAACATTGCAATGCAGTCAGCCACAACATTAGAGTCTTGGAAGACATGAAAGATCTGCACTGAAAAAAAAAGTTGTAAAACACAAAAGGATATAAGAAATTAAAATTTCAATATCCCAAGGACAGTGCCAGATCTTATTCAGGACGTTAACAATCGTTAAGTTGTCATATTCAAGGTGAATGTTGTTAAGGCTTAATTCATAGGTTTTAACTAGTGCATTTCTGACAACAAGCATTTATGTTTTTAGAGGGATTGAGATACCACACTTTTCACCAAATATGTAAACTGGTTCACCTTTATTATTTCGGAAGATGAAATTGTAGCTTGACTCACCATTAGTCTTGGTAGAACCATCAGTATTGATCTTTACTACATTTTCCGGAGGTTTCCTCCATTTCTTCTTAGGTTGCCTATTTCTGTTGTTTTTGTTCTTATTCTCCTTAGTTTCCTCTAGACAATCTGGGTTCCATTTCCTTGTTTGTTTCCAGTTATGGATTTGGTTTTTAATATAAATAGGCACATCCGTAATTATATCTGTATCATTATTTACTCTTCCAAAACTTTGTTGGTTTCTGTAAAATCAAATTCTTCACCAAGTGATTGCCAGCTCTAAAAATTGTGGTCTGTTAATTTTACCTTGGATTTCCTCAATAATTTCAAAAGTTTTCCTATTACCTATGTTTAAGGATCTAATGAGTCCATAAGTCTGGTTGTTCATTTTTTCTATAGTTTTCAATGTATGGGGACATTGAAATAGGAGATGATTTGAATCTTCAATTTGTGAATTACAGCGAATGCACCCCTGAGGGAGTGCAACTCCTTTTTCAGCTAATCTAGCTTTTGTAGGAAGTCCATTTTTCATAATTTTTCAGAGGAAATTTTTAACCTTAGGGTAAGTATCTAGCTTCCAAATCCAGGAGGAGTCATGTGTTGTATATCTTTTGTTTTTAGCAATCATATCCATAGCAGATTTTGTGGAGAACCATCCATTTTTACTAGCTTCCCAGTACATTCTGTCATGAATGTTATTTAAAGGTATTAGGGTGGATATTATTTGGTTAGATATATTTGTTGGTAAGATTTGTTCAAGTTTTTCCTTATTCCATGTATTATTTGGTAGGATAAATTCTGCTACTAGAGCATCTTTATTCTAGTTTGGTTGTATGTTGACAGTATCACATAATGGAGTTGTAGAGAGCCATTTATCAGTCCAAAATTTAATTATTCTACGATTTCCAACTTGCCAGATGAGTCATGTTTTGAAATCAGTCAGAATTTCAATCATTTTGATATATGATTTTTCATTTGATATTTTTCACTACAAAGGGTTTTTTTTTTTATTTGAAGCACATATTGCACATCAAAATACCTCTATCAATGGTTAACCCTAATTTAAGTATTCTTCATTTTCTCTTACATATTTTGATATGTGATATGGAATTCATAAACAAGTCTTAGTGGTTCTTTGGTTTCGGCAGGAGACACTTCATTATTTTATCGCACTTTCATAATAGAATTTGTAATCCTAGCTAGGGTGAGTATTATATGTTAATACTATGATTAATGAATAATGATATTGATTCTTCACTCGGCAAGCCTGACTAGGTGACTCTCATACTACAGCCCATCCATCCTTTTTTATTCATGGATTAGAATAAACAATGAATCCTCAATCTACATTTAACGTGTTTTTAAAATTGTGTAAATATTTTGATTTTACAAGGTTGGTAAGTGAAGAAGGTTGTTTAGGCGTTATAAAACTTGTGAATGTTGTGGAAATTTTGATAAGTAGAGGTTTTTCGCATGTACTTTATCTCTATTTCGTTGAATTGTTTTTTCTAACCTATGTCCTTAAGGCATAGGTTAATGTCTCTTATATAAAAAGTTTTGATTATGTGTTAATTTTTTATAATTTTTTAAGTGGATTTATCCTTTTCTATTTAGGGTTTAAATGAAAAGAGCTTATCTTTTTGAAAACTTGATGGAAACAATATCAACTCACATATTTGATCAAATTTGTAATATTAGTAACCAATATTCAGTTGGTCTAGTGGTTTGGCTCTAGATTTCCTTAAACGTTCTATTCAGAGGTCTCGAGTTTGATTCCTGCTGGAGACGTGTATGGAGACACTAATGTTGGGAGGGGTCAATCACTTCGTGTGCCAACAGTACCCCGGTCTGGACGTATGGCGGCTCTGTCCGGTCGACCCAGGCGATCAAGACCAATTTTTTTTGTAATATTAGTATTAGGCAGATATTAGGAGATATTATTGTATATATTTAATTGTTATTTTTGGTAGTTAAGATTTGGTAGTTTGCCCTAGTTTCTATTGAACGATGTATTTATTGTTCTTGCCTTCTCATTTATCAATTAGAGGAATGTCTTTTCACTCAAGTTTCTTGCTATCAGAGCCAAAAACCCTAAACACGAACCAACCTACCTATGCGTGATTCCCTTGCCATCGATCTTCCCCTCAAAATCTGATTTTTTTTCGTTCGATTGCTTCAGTTGAACGACGATGACCAACCCTAAGAAGAAGGCGACTCTCGATCCGACTTCTCCGCACTACCTTCACCCGTCAGATCATCCCGGCATGAACATCAACCCGATGATTTTGAAGGGTGATAATTTTCAGGAGTGGGAAAAGGGCTTGCGTAATGCTTTCCGGGCGAAGCATAAACTCCGATTTCTTGACGGCACCATACCGCAACCAGCGGCTGAATCTGATGAACTTCAAGATTGGTGGAACGTTAACTCCATGCTCGTCGTGTGGATCATGCAGTCGATTGAACCTACTCTCCGCTCATCCATCACCTACACCGATACCGTAAAGAACTTGTGGGATGATCTCCGCCAATGGTTCTTGCTTGGCAACGCACCGCAGATCCTCCAACTCCGCGCTAACATTGCTCGTTGTGAGCAGAAGGGGCAGTATGTCGCCTCCTATTTCGGTCGTCTCAAGCACTTGTGGGACGAATTGCAGTTTTACGTCACCAATCCGGGTCAATATAAGTGTGACATTTCTTCAACTCTCAAGCGTGAACATGAAGAGGCCATGACACATCAGTTCTTGATGGGCCTTGACAGTACTATTTTTGAGGCACTTTGTTCAACACTTATTGCTCAAGATCCGCTCCTCATCTCAATCGGGTTTACGCCCTAATGATTCAAGAAGAGCGTTTGAAAACGCTTACTACCGAGCAGACTACTCTTGAACATGCTCTCGCCTTTGCTGTTGCGCATGGCTCATCTCGCCCCTCTGCTGGCCGTTCTTCTGGTGACCACAACACACCTAAACCGACTTGTACTAATAGCAAGAAGGTTGGACATGATGTTCAATTGTGTTTTAAATTGATCGGGTATCCTGAATGGTAGGGACAAGATAATCAGTCCATCGCAGACACCTTCGGATTGAACCAAAGTCGCAGCCGCAGTCGAGGTTCTTCTTCTGGTGGTGCTAAGACAACGCCTAGTCCCGCCAATGCCGCGTCGGGTTCTGGTGGTGCACCATCTTCTCCTCAGGTCTTCACTGCTCAAGATCGTGAGGCCTTTAGCAAGACCATTACTAATGATAATGGCAATCTATGATGTCCATGTTCAAGCAATTCCATGCCAAAACCGAGTCCGACAAACTCATAGGTAACCCGTGGTTCAATGGATATTGGATACATGTGCTTCGTACCACATGTCTGGACGCAGGGATTTGTTTATTACCTTGACCGATGTGTCCCCTAAGTCAATTATGCTACCAGACAGGTCTTGATCCATTACGGGTCAAACCGGATCCGTATTATTGGGAGATCATTTACTTCTTCACAATGTTTTATATGTGCCCACTTTCAATTGCAATTTGATATTGTTTCAGAGTCTAAAACATAGGGCCAGACCGCGGTTTTTTAAGACAAGGAACCACGGTTTATCGTCCGTGGTTGTTCTCGGTGTGGTCCGACTCTCGGACCACGTTTTTGGGGAAATCGTGGTAAGTCGGACCGCGGTTATTTAAAACCGTGGTAAACAATGCCGGACCGCAGTTCATAGACAACCGTTGTGAAACATTAACCGCGGTTCAATTCTGGTGCGGTAAATTGTCGGACCGCGGTTACTCAAAAACCATGGTAAACGTATAGCACCGCGGTTAGTTTAAACCGTGGTCTGGCTTTATTTTATTTTAAAAAAAAATACACCACGTCTTTTGTACAACCGCGATAAATAATTATATATATATATATTTTTTAAATCCGTATATTATACGGCTTATACATACCACAATCAATCAACTTATTCATTTTCCCACAACACAAACTCGATCATAAGCAAAATAATCCTGATATATATATATATATATCATTGCCATTGTCTACATACAAGAAAATCCATAGTATAGATAGGTACTTGCAAAAAAAAAATCAGTGGTACTTGTCCTTACATCCTAAGCAATAAAATTCAGTGGTACTTGTCTCCCTGATATCTTGAACTATAAAACTCTAACCTGCTTCAAGCTACCGTTGATTGATTTCATCCTGAATAAAAGGCTCCATAAAGTCAAGCCATTCTTACGAACTTCATCGATATTTTCCTTTTCATATTACTTTGGGGAGCCTTCAAAGTACTGCAAATATTAAATGAATGGGACGCGAGCATAAAACAAACGAAACAATAGTTTTATATTTTCATCTTTTGAAAGTATTAGAGAATGCATGCATACCGTATTCGGTATTTTGACAACACCTTTTTCAATGATTTCCAACATGTACCTACATATGTAGTACCCACATTCGATGTTGTTTGGTTCTTTTGGACATTGAGAATATAAAATATATCAACTTTTAATATAGAAACGTGATATGTGAAAATTAACAAAGCTATTAAGTATTGAAAGGGCATTCATTATATAACTAACCTTGACAACCTTCCATCGTATGTCTCGTTTGATTTTTACCGCTTTTCTATTGAACCTTTTCATGGCCCTGTACAAAAAGAAGTGTTATTAACCAACAATTGCAATTAAACATTCGTAAAATCAATATAATAGGTTAACTAATTAACAATTGTAGTAAGCCAAATAATAGGTTAACTAACAATTATAGTTTGACCTTTTCCTGATTGTCACATAGTACAGAAATGTAGTACTCATCATCTAAATTTGCCCAAATCTTGGTATTGTTCAACATCAAAGGCTTACAAGTACAAACCGTAACTACGGTTGAGTCTAGCTAATTGCCTAATTGATGGTGCGTGGCCTCATAAAATTTTATCAGGCTTCCAAAGCACGAATTGAAGGACTAAAAAATCTAGCAAATCAAACATTCAAGTCCTCCATGAAAAGCATGATTCCTATTCCTCTTAATATCATACTTTATCCAGCTGAAATATTTTTTTGCAGGCACTAAGAAGTCAAAAGTACACCAAGTGCATCCAACTAAGAGTGAACAGATGAATGAAAAAGAAAAATAAACTACAAAAGGTATATTAAAAGCAGCAAAAATAGAGTAGATTGAATTACAACTAAAGAAGCTATTTAAACAGGTGCACTTGTAGCAACAACTATCTAATTCAGCCATCTCTGTTGCCATATAGTTGATGGTTCTTTTTTGGAACCTAGAACATTGATTTACATATGTAGAAACCTACTGAAAGACAAGTATCAAAATGCTCATCATTTAGATACATAATATTGTTTTCCAATTAAACAACACTTTAGTAAATGAACGAGGTGGAATACCTAAACCATTTTCTGCTTTGCACTTAAACCCTCTCTTGAGGTGGAATACCTAAACCATTTTCTGCTTTTGTGCTAAGACTAGTTCAAATCAAGTTCAAATCACTCAAGTTCAAATCAACTAGATATCACAGATTGAAGAATTAACATGCGTAAAGAGCTGCAATGCCCAATACATACATAGTTGAAGCATATCCTTACACGCTTAGAATCATAGAAGAAACAGAGGACGACTTGATTTTCGAAACCTTTTTCGAGTTCTGTGGCTGGAACACGGTCACCGTACTTGATCTAACATTCACTTCCTTCCGCTCAGAGGATGACGATGCACCACCATATAGTTAGACTGAAATCAGAGATTTATCAATGGAGCACATCTCAGAAGAATTGTTTAAGCCAAAGATGTCATAATTAATGGTCGATCAATCACATGCCAAAGGTGCACTTAAAATCAACATATTGGTAGAAGACGGAAATGGTAGTTAATTAAATGCAAAATCGTGTGCAAAGTTTTAAAGTTGGGAACCTGTAGTCATATAAAGCATAGTATAGGAGACAAATTGTACCACCCCGACCCAGGGTATTACGGTGCCATTGACCCGAAGGTCCATAAGGCGATTTAAAAAAAAAAAAAAAAACCAAAGTACTTTCAATTACACAAAAGTTATTAACATCAAATCCCTGTTTCAAACTTGAAACAACACTTAAACCTTGCATCAAGTTCCATATATCACTTTATATCCAAAACAATGGGTAGTGAATACAACATTTTTCAAATCCGTTACAAAACTAAATCTGTAACTGTGAAGACAAATCTGTGATCCAGAACCCCCCTTGCTACTGCCAACCTGCAAAGACTAGTTGACTGGTGGATACGATACACCAACCAACCGCGGAACATAAACCGAGGTTGGTTAGTCTAATGAAAGACTAGCAAGAATCATCAAGCAAAAACAGTAGAACACAAGAAAGAATTATCATACCATCCAACCAACGCCAAACAACAACACATCACCCTATACTATTACTATCACAACCATTACTCAACCATTCATATTCAACTCTTCAATATGCTAACCTCATTCAATCCAATCTCAACCTCACAACGAGTATAAACGGGTGATACGATCTAGTCCAACTTTACTAACACATTCAATTCATCTTTCTTTTCTACTACCAACACGACAATTAACAACACTACAAAACATATATACATATATTACTATTAACACGTAACCAAGACTAACCAATTATATCGAACTCACTACTGTACTAATACATCCAATCCAACCTTCGCATCAGTGAGCACATAAGCACGAGTGAGACAATCATCACTCTAAGTAACCATACTATCACATACACGGGTGAGACGATCATCACCCTAACCATACCAACCTTCGCCTCAGCGAACACATAAACGGGTGAGACGCTCATCACCCTACAACATACTATCCATGGATAGACTACCGATGTGACACTCATCATCCAATTGTGGCCTTGAACCAACGTGAGGTCACACCCTCACGTGGTCGGGTGAGGCACTCATCACCCCGGCCCAGCTATAAGGAGTCATGCCCTCCCCTTATAACTAAAACAAACAAACAAGATTTATGATGGGTCGACACTCACTATCCAATTGTGGCCCTGAACCAACGTAAGGTCACACCCTCACGTGGTCGGGTGAGGCACTCATCACCCCGGCCTAGCCTTAACCAACGTAGGTCACACCCTACGTGGTCGGGTGATACGCATATCAACCCCGGCTCCACTAACAACCATCAACAATCATCCAATACTAATCAACCATCCAAAACCAACTACAACCAATCAACCACAACCAGCAGAAATCAACAACCACAACTAGCTACAATCAACTATCACACCAACATCCAATCGATCGTAACACAAGACAACAACAACTAACACATTCAACCATGTTCAACACAAAACCAATAACCCAGCACATAACCAATATCTGCCAACCATCCAACAACCAAGAAAACAATCAGTATCCAACACAAGGCCAATAATCAAGCACACAACCATCATCCAACACAAAACCAATAATCACACATTCAACCGTATCAAGTAGCAAAACCAATATCCACACATTCAACCCTATCAAATAGCAAAACCAATATCCGCACATTCAACCATATCATTCTATGCCTACAATTCTAGATCAGTTTAACGGACAGGTGCATAAATCATTGATGAAAATAGTAATATACGAAAATAATTATTTTAAAACGAGATAAGTAAAGAATAAGCAAGAATCATCTTGCCTTAAACTTAACGGCAACAACCCTAGAAATCTCACCAACTTCGCCAACCAATCCAGAACGAACCTGCAACGACAAGCCGAACAATTTCCTGCATTAAATCAACACATACTAAACCACTACTAACAAACCCCCAAATCAGCCCCCTAAAATCAAACCTTCAATTTACCAACTTCAGCAAAACCCCCACAAATCAACCCAAATACGTACCAATCTTTCAAGACAGAAATCAGAATGCTAACTGTCCACAATCCTTGCGAAATTCCCAACGAGAGCTGCAATTTCCACTGTACAAGCATCCAGAATCTGTCCAAATCATCCAATTCTGTCAACAATTCATTTATGCCCAAAATTGACATCAAAACATTTCTAACCTAACACCCAAAATAAGAAGGAAATCAACCATTCAAGACCACACAACAGCTGCGGTTACCTTCGTCAGTGGCTAGCCTCCGACACTGGAATCGGGTTTCTTGTCGCCGGAGGAGCAGCACCAGCAAGCAGTAGCAGCACGCGACAACATCAGCAACAACACGGGACAACAGCAGCAGCAACACGCGGCAACAGCAACAGCTCGTGGCCTCGTTCAGTGGCTCGCCTTGTCGCCGGGAAGGGGTTACAACATCGACAACGGACAGAGGCTGGCGATTCTCTACCGGCCGCGCAGAAACTTCCATCGCACAACAGTTACAACGGTCTCGCTCAACCACTCGCCGCGGCTCGCACCAGCTCGTCGCGACCCGAACCAAGGAGGGAAGGTGGTGACCGACAGGATTCAGAGGTGGTGTCCACCGGCGGGAACGAGCAGCTCACATGGAGAAGAAGGCAAGGGCGATCTGAACGAAGAAGACCCCCTTTTTCTGATTTTGCTCCTCTTATTTATTATGACCATCGTACCCTTATAGATATATAAATATAGGCAATGGCTAAATGCACGCGGTTTCGCGTCTAAATGGACGTGAAACCGTGCGCGTAGCTTAGCAGCACGGTTTCGTGCTGCTAAGCTACGCGCACAGGGGTAAAACGGGCATAAACCTGTGCGCGTAGCTTACGCGCACAGGGAAAAAAAATGCAATTTATCCATGCGCGTAAGCTACGCATACAAAAAAAAAATCGAATTTTTTTTCTTCCCATAATCATGTAGAGAATTTCAATACGAGTCCGTGCATATAAAATGCGTCCAAAACGGACATCGTTTGCCCCTCCAAAAGCCCAAAAAACGAAGCCTTCCTACCCATTTTTTTTACAATTTGGCACGGCATATAGCGCATTATAGTGAATTTTTTTGGTATTTTTTGCATTTTTCTACTATAATTTTGTATAAAACTTTAATATGAGTCCGTACATAGACCTGTCAAAAACCGACCCAACCCGAAAGGACCCGAACCCGACCCGAACGTCACTAGGTCAAGAAGGATCCGAACCCGAAGGACCCGAACCCGACCCGAACGTCACTGGGTCAAGAAGGACCCGAACCCGAAGGACCCGAACGCAAATTCGAGCTCGCAGGTCCCCTTTAATTTATATATTTTATTTCATTTATATTAAATATTTTAATATACTTTATTAAATAATAATATAATATTAATTATATTTTTATAATTATTTTATTAAAGTTAAAAATCATAATAATAATCATAAGAAAAGGACATGTTCGACTCGCCGGGTTAACCCGAACCCGCCCGACTCGAAAATTTTACCAACCCGATATGACCCGAACCCGACCAACCCGACCCAGTTGACAGGTCTATCCGTACATATAAAATTCATATAGTTATACTTATGTACTATAGTATTTCATTAAATTTCGTATAGTTACACTTATATACTATAGTCTTTCATTATATTTCATATAGTTACACTTATGTACTATATTATTTCATTAAATTTCGTATAGTTTCACTTATATACTATAGTATTTAACCATATTTCATATAGTTACACTTATGTACTATTGTAATTCATTAAATTTCATATAGTTACACTTATATATAGTATTTCATTAAATCTAGTATACTTAGACTTATATACTATAGTATTTCATTATATTTCATACAATTACACTTGTATATTATAGTATTTCATTAAATTTCATATAGTTATACTTATGTACTATAGTATTTTATTAAGTCTAGTATAATTAGACTTATATACTATAGTATTTCATTATATTTCATATAGTTACACTTATGTACTATTGTAATTCATTAAATTTCATATAGTTATACTTATGTACTATAGTATTTCATTAAATTTCGTATAGTTACACTTATATACTATAGTATTTCATTATGTTTCATATAGTTACACTTATGTACTATAGTATTTCATTAAATCGAGTATACTTAGACTTATATACTATAGTATTTCATTATATTTCATACAGTTATACTTGTATATTATAGTATTTCATTAAATTTCATATAGTTACACTTATGTACTAGAGTATTTCATTAAGTCTAGTATACTTAGACTTATATACTATAGTATTTCATTACATTTCATATAGTTACACTTATATACTATAGTATTTCATTATATTTCATATAGTTACACTTATAAAATACTATAGTACATAAGTGTAACTATATGAAATATAATGAAATACTATAGTATATAAGTCTAAGTATACTAGACTTAATGAAATACTATAGTACATAAGTGTAACTATATGAAATATAATGAAATAATATAGTAGATAAGTGTAACTATATGAATTATAATGAAATACTATAGTATATAAGTCTAAGTATATTAGACTTAATGAAATACTATAGTACATAAGTGTAACTATATGAAATACTATAGTATATAAGTCTAAGTATACTAGACTTTATAAAATACTATATTACATAAGTGTAACTATATGAAATATAATGAAATACTATAGTATATAAGTCTAAGTATACTAGACTTAGTGAAATACTATAGTACATAAGTGTAATTATATGAAATTTAATGAAATACTATAGTACATAAGTGTAACTATATGAAATATAATGAAATACTATAGTATATAAGTCTAAGTATACTAGACTTAATGAAATATTATAGTACATAAGTGTAACTATATGAAATACTATAGTATATAAGTCTAAGTATACTAGACTTAATGAAATACTATAGTACATAAGTGTAACTATATGAAATATAATGAAATACTATAGTATATAAGTCTAAGTATACTAGACTTAATGAAATACTATAGTACATAAGTGTAATTATATGAAATTTAATGAAATACTATAGTATATAAGTGTAACTATATGAAATATAATGAAATACTATAGTATATAAGTCTAAGTATACTAGACTTAATGAAATACTATAGTACATAAGTGTAACTATATGAAATACTATAGTATATAAGTCTAAGTATACTAGATTTAATGAAATACTATAGTATATAAGTCTAAGTATACTAGACTTAATGAAATACTATAGTACATAAGTATAACTATATGAAATATAATGAAATACTATAGTATATAAGTGTAACTTTATGAAATATAATGAAACTCTATAGTACATAAGTGTAACTATATGAAATATAATGAAACACTATAGTATATAAGTATAACTATACGAAATTTAATGAAATACTATAGTACATAAGTATAACTATATGAAATATAATGAAATACTATAGTATATACTATATTATATAAAGTTTTTATTCTCGATTTTTGGCTTTTTGGAGGGGAAAACGATATCTATTTTGGATGAATTTTATATGTACGGATAGACCTGTCAACTGGGTCGGGTTGGTCGGGTTCGGGTCAAATCGGGTTCGGGTCATATCGGGTTGGTAAAATTTTCGGGTCGGGCAGGTTCGGGTTGACTCGGCAGGTCGAACATGTCCCTTTCTTATGATTATTATTATGATTTTTAACTTTAATAAAATAATTATAATAATATAATTAATATTATATTATTATTTAATAAAGTATATTAAAATATTTAATATAAATGAAATAAAATATATAAATTAAAGGGGACCCGTGAGCTCGAATTTGCGTTCGGGTCCTTCTTGACCCAGTGATGTTCGGGTCGGGTTCGGGTCCTTTCGGGTTGGGTCGGTTTTTGACAGGTCTATGTACGGACTCATATTAAAGTTTTATACAAAATTATAGTAGAAAAATACAAAAAATACCAAAAAATTTCAATACACGAATGCGCTATATGCCGGGCACCAAATTGTAAAAAAAATGGGTAGGAAGGCTTCGTTTTTTGGGCTTTTGGAGGGGCAAACGATGTCCGTTTTGGACGCATTTTATATGCACGGACTCGTATTGAAATTCTCTACATGATTATGGGAAGAAAAAAAAATTCAAATTTTTTTTTTTTGGGTGCGCGTAGCTTACGAGCATGGATAAATGGCATTTTTTTTCCTTGTGCGCGTAAGCTACGCGCACAGGTTTATGCCCGTTTTACCGCTGTGCGCGTAGCTTAGCAGCATGAAACCGTGCTGCTAAGCTACGCGCACGGTTTCGCATCCATTTAGACGCGAAACCCCGTGCATTTAGCCTTTCCGTAAACATATTGGGGTATTTCACAAATGACTAGTTCTTATGCTGTAAGACAGAGATAACTTGGATATATAGAGCATATTATACTAGTTCATCAGTGTTAAGCAATAGAACCCTATAGTGTTAAAGAGTCATTATGTGTGTCCCATTCAGTAACCAACAGACATTGACCTGTAAGAAAGCAGCTTCAATTGCCAGGGAATCCCTCATACCAAAGAGAAAGTACTCTCTTTTCCCCACAATCTCGGTTTGGGGAATTAAAGGAGCCAGCTCTGCAGTCAAAAACAACTATCAGATAGTGGGCATATCCAACCATGAAAGCATCTATTTATTTTGCAAATCAGAGCTTAGAACACTTGTGCTTCATCAAGCAAAAAGAATACAGTAGCCATATGTCTCATTGCTGCCAAAATTGTTTACTTAACCAGCACAAATCTGTTAGAACTCCAACCAACCTATAGTTCCCTCAATACCCAATGGAAATACTGAACAACCAGACACACACAGGAATGCACAAGAAGAGTTACTAAATTACCCTCCCCTTACTCTTGAAATTGAATCTAAAAGGCTATGTGCGTAGCAATCTATCCAACACCACCTAGCATAGTTTAGAAAAGAAAATTACTTACCCTATAGAACAAGCAATAAGCAGCTGAAGAAAAAGTTGTGTTTGCAATTAAGCATCATAATTAATTGCAATTCTTCGGCTTAAGTTGACAAACGGAAATTCTATCTTTTTTCTTCTTTTAGCAAAGGAAATTCTATCTGAGGAGAAGCTAATTGTCCCCTACACAAAAAGAACATTTCAAAGAGCAAGAAAGGACTGTCATCAACATTGCTTCATCATGATTTTATATCATCTTTTTATATTAGAAAAAAAAACAGCAGCCACAGATCCAGCTTGAACAAACAACACCTCACTAATTTTCCCTTAATACAAAATATAACATCAATACAATGAAATCTGGATGTTTAAGCAGGCAACATCAAAGAGGGGGTGGGGAGAGAGAATTATAAGAAAAACAGGAAGTACTCACGATTAACTCCTAAGGGGACTTTGCAGAAGTACCACCTAACATCACCGCCATCGGATGAGCTCATAGTCTGCACAAGATATGATTGCAAGGCTTCTAAATAAGCTTAAATGCAGTTTGCAATGCAAGAAGCAGTTAGAAAATGTTATATATGGGAGAAGCTTGTTTATTTAGGAGCCTGCTATATGACAATGAAGGCTTTGCCATCTACAATTCTATGCTATTCATGAATCATGATCAAATTCCGTGATATATAGGAGTGCTATATTCGAACATGGAGTCACATAAACATTCAGTAAACAACAGAAAAAGAAAGGAAAAAGACAGTCCTGCAATATCAGATTTCTCCTTTATTTGTCCTAGTCGCCACTTCTAGAGCTTCAGTAAGCAAAATCAGTTTCACACCATTGACATCCTCTACAGAAGAACTTCCCCTCAATTTGAATAAAAAAAAGATGACAAGCTATACCATGGCAGAGAATGGGACTTCGATCTGGAATGAAAACGTGATGACACAGACCTTAGAACGAGACTTAGCAGAAAAAGAAAGGAAGGTGTCTTAGCGTATATATAGGCTACCGTTTCACCTCTCGGTTTCTTGCACACTGTTATATAACCCAAGCTGTAAATATTTTGTAGTCAGTTGAATCAATACAGAAACGTTTGTTTCTCTTCAGCTTCTCTCATTTCTAACATGGTATCAGAGCCCTAAAGGGTTCGATCACCTGCTTCACCTTCTTCATCTTCTAGATCTGTTTTTCGATCTTTTCGTTTCATCGCCATGTCGGGCACTGAGGACTCTGGGAAAACCAGCATTCAAACCTTCGAGAAACCGCCGTTTGAGAACAACCCTTACATCGTCGGATCTTCAGACCAGCCAGGAACGCCGCTTGTCACACCGGTCTTCGATGGAACTGGATATGGGGAATGGAGGCGAGCCGTTAAGGTCTCTCTGTCGGCGAAGAACAAATGGGTCTTCGTCACTGGAAAGATCGATAAGCCAGATGAGGAAGATCCGACCTTCCCTTTGTGGGATCGCTGCAACGATCTAGTTATCGCCTGGCTAATTAATTCAATCACGCCGGGGATTCGACGTTCAATCATCTACTATGAAACCGCTCGGGAGATTTGGAACGAACTCGAAAGTAGGTTCGGTCAGTCGAATAGTGCCCAGCGGTATTCCATTCAAAAGGAGCTCAATGCCATTTCTCAAGGTAACAAAACCATCACTGATTATTTGACTTCCATTAAGGCACTCTGGGATGACTTGCGTAACTTGAAGAAAACACGGAAATGTGTGAAGTGTGGAACGGTGCAATGTTCCACTGAAGAAGATGATGAAGAAAAGTTGATACAATTTTTAATGGGACTTAATGATGTCTATGCTAACATTCGGGGTCAGATATTGATGATTAAACCACCTCCGGATATCGCCACTGCCTATTCCATGTTGTTGCAGGAGGAAAAACAACGTGAATTGGGTGTTCAATCCAAAATTCAGTCTGAGGCAGCCTCACTATATGCTGGAAATGGTGCTGGAACAGGCAAGGAGTCCAAGAAATCTACCCTCACTTGTAGTCATTGTAAAAAATCTGGACATACTGTGGATAAATGCTACAGGTTACATGGTTTTCCCGCTGATTTTAAGTTCACTAAGAACAGGAAAATGGCGGCAAGTGCTCAAGCAGATGATAGTGTTTCTCAAGGGCAGGAAGTGCCTTCTATTCCTGGGCTGACTAGTGCTCAGTGCAGCCAGCTTCTGTCTCTACTTCAGAATTCATCACCTTCGACCAACGAAGGGTTCTGTGGTGCAGTGGGTTCCAACGGCTCCAAACCGCAGAGTGTTTTGAACATGGCCGGTACTGTTTCTGAACCTCGTTTCTCGATAGGAAATTGGGTGATTGATAGTGGCGCCAGTACTCACATGTGTTTTGATCTTAAGCTTCTCACTTCTGTTCGTCCCGTGAAGCATTCTTTCTCTGTTGTGTTACCTAATGGTGACAGATTTCCAATAAACCTTGAGGGAGATGTTGCTCTCTCTTCTTCTTTGAAGTTGTGTGGTGTTCTATATGTGCCTTGTTTCAAATTTAATTTGATATCGGTTCACAGATTGACCGAGCAGTTTGGCTGTGAAGTCGTGTTCATGAAAGAAAAATGTGTTGTGCAGGGCCTTTCCAGGAGCAGCCCACAGGAGATTGGTAGCTCTCAAGCTGGAGTCTACATTTGGAATCAGGGATCATATGCATCAAAGGAATTTTGTGTTTCACCTGCTTTTGCTAATGCATCTTTGTCTGCGGATTTGCTTTGGCACCTTAGATTTGGACATCTTCCTTATTATAAGTTGAAAACTCTATCATTGTCACCTAAGATTTCTAGCAACAAAAATGTGTTTGCAGACTGTGAAATTTGTGCCAAATCTAGGCATCAAAGGTTGCCATTCTCACATAGTTCCATTGCATCTAAAGGCATTTTTGATCTTATACATGTTGACACCTGGGGGTCATATCACACCCCCACGCGAGAAGGGTATAGGTATTTTTTGATAGTGGTTGATGACTACAGCAGAACCACCTGGACTCATTTATTGAGCACCAAAAGCAATGCTTTCTCCTTCATTGAGAGTTTTGTGGAGATGGTACAAACTCAGTTTGGGAAAAGGGTGAAAGTGCTACGTTCAGACAATGCTTTGGAACTGGGTTCTAGCCATGTGACAAGGCAGTTTCTGGAGAAGAAAGGAATCATACATCAGACATCCTGCACCGCTACACCCCAACAGAATGGGGTGGTAGAAAGAAAGCACAAACACCTCCTTGAAACATCACGTGCACTCATGTTTCAATCCAGGCTGCCTACATCCTTTTGGGGTGACTGCGTGCTTACTGCCACTTACCTAATCAACAGGTTCCCAACTCCTGTTCTTCACCATTCCTCTCCTTACCAAATTCTATTTGGCAAAGCACCTACATATGATGATTTGCGCACATTTGGGTGCCTTTGCTACGCCTCCACTTTGGAGGCTGGCCGAGATAAATTTTAGCCCAGATCGTCCAAATGTGTTTTCCTCGGGTATCCTTTTGGGAAGAAAGGATACAAGCTATTGAATCTCGACACTCGAACCGTGTTCATCTCAAGAGATGTGATCTTTCATGAGACGGTTTTCCCATTTGCAGCTTCTCCCAGGGACGAAAGTGCCCAGTTTCCTGCACCAGTAAACACTTACTGTTGCGATGATCCCGTGCTGCCAGTCATAACGCCTTCTACTGAGTGGGCGTCGCCTCCAACACCGCCAACAGACAGTTCCTCTTCCCCTTCTTTGGCAGATGACCAGCCATCTCCTGGAGTTGTTAGTGCACCCCCAACTGCGGTCGCCACACGACCTTCAAGAACTCACAACCCGCCCGCCTATTTACAGGATTATGTATGCAGTAGTGCCTCTACAGATAACACTACATTGTGTCATCACACTCTGACGTCGCTCATTCCCCAGGCCTTCCAGTTCCATGCTCTGTCTTCTGTGTCAGCTTCGGATGAGACCGAGCCGGTGTCCTACAAGGCAGCCATCGCTGATCCTAGATGGGTCGAAGCCATGGGTCGAGAGTTCACAACTTTGCAGCTTAATCAAACCTGGGACATGGTCCCTCTACCTTTGGGTAAAAAGCCTATCGGATGCAAATGGGTCTATAAAATTAAACGACGGGTAGATGGGACTATTGAAAGGTTCAAGGCTAGGTTGGTGGTCCAAGGTTTCACACAACGGGAAGGTGTGGACTATACTGAGACTTTTTCGCCTGTTATCAAAACAACCACGGTTCGATGCCTTGTAAGCCTTGCTCTTAAGCGACACTGGAAGGTATTTCAGTTGGACGTCAATAACGCTTTCTTACATGGGGATTTACATGAGGAAGTATACATAAAGATGCCACCTGGATTAGAGGGAGGAGATCCATCCTTAGTCTGTCATCTCAAGAAGTCCCTCTATGGCCTCAAGCAGGCATCGCGACAGTGGTACGCCAAGTTGTCTACCTCTCTACGCTCCAGAGGGTTTTCTCAGTCCTTGAATGACTACTCCCTATTCCACAAACGGACTGGGGATTCGGTGGTTTTCCTGGCCATTTATGTTGATGATATTCTCCTAACAGGGGACAACTTAGACGAGATTGAGGCCACCAAGAGCTTCCTTCATGAAGAGTTTCAAATCAAGGATTTAGGTCATCTGGGATTCTTTCTTGGGATAGAGTTCATTCCTCATCGGGACGGTATGATTTTAACTCAGCGCAAGTACATAGGTGAACTACTTGTAGAATTTGGTTGTCAAGCTGAACGACCTCTTCTCACACCTTTGGAGTTGAATTGTAAACTATCACCTGATCAAGGTGTTGCTCTAGAAGACCCTTCTCTCTACAGGCGTCTCATCGGTAAGCTGAATTTTCTTGTGCACACTCGCCCAGACTTAGCCTTTACCGTTCAGTACCTCAGCCAGTTTATGCAGCGTCCTCGCCAACCTCACCTTGATGCTGCTATGCACACTCTATGTTATCTCCGAGGAACCACATATTTGGGCATTCTCTTGTCACATCGTTCTGACTTCAAATTGCAAGCCTTTTGCGATGCTGACTGGGCCTCCTATCCACACTCACGACGCTCTGTCAGTGGGTTCGTTGTGTTCTTTGGCGGGTCTCCGATTTCGTGGAAATCAAAGAAACAACCAACTGTATCACTCTCTTCGGCAGAAGCGGAATATCGCTCTATGCGACGAGTCTGTGCAGAGCTCGCGTGGCTCTCGCGTCTGCTACATGAACTTGGTGTCCACAGCATCACCCCGGTTGCCCTGAAGTGTGATAACCTTGCAGCCATTTACATCGCTCGGAACCCTGTCTACCATGAGCGTACAAAGCATGTGGACCTTGACTGCCATTTTTTCCGTGAGAAGCTTCTGGAGGGGTTGGTAACTGTGTCTCATGTCCCTACTTCGCTGTAACTCGCTGATATCTTCACCAAGCCATTGACCGGTGTCCAGCATCATGGGTTTCTTCCCAAATTGGGAGTTGTTTCACCTACCACTCTCCAATTTGAGGGGGGATCTTAGCGTATATATAGGCTACCATTTCACCTCCCGGTTTCTTGCACCCCAAGTCCGCCACTGTTATATAACCCAAGCTATAAGTATTTTGTAGTCAGTTGAATCAATACAGAAACGTTTGTTTCTCTTCAGCTTCTCTCATTTCTAACAGAAAAAGAAAGAAAGGTGGCGAAAGCAACCTCACCTTCTCTCCAACAAGCGGAGGGCTTCGGCGGAAGGTGGAGACGACGAAGGAGAAGCACAGGCGGGGAACGACCGAAACCAACGGCGAGGGCTTCGGCGGCAGGTGGCAAAGACGAAGGAGGGCGGAGCGGCGAGGGCTTCGGCGGCCAGTGGCGACGACGAAGGGGGGCAGAGGTACTGGAGAAACTTCGAACGAGTAAGCTCGCGGCGCCCGCACACGAAACAAAACCTAAGATGAAAAGTTAGACCGCGGTTGCTTAGAACCATGGTTTTGTAATTTTACGGCCTTACCACCGTTCCAGACAACCGTGGTCCGTGTATATATTTACCACATTTAATTTTTAATGTGGTAAGCATTTATTTAAAAAGAATTTTTTTAATAATAATACCGCGGTTATAGTGGAACCGTGGTCCGTGTTTTTTGTTTATCTTGGTTGGCATATGGAAACCGCGGTGTAAGTTTTATTTAATATAAAAAAAATCATTTATACCGCGGTTTTCGCTATAATCGTGGTCCGTATATTTTCTTTACCCCGGTTTCTTAAATTCGCTCCAAAAATAGTGTGGTAATCCCCTTTTTTGTACTAGTGTGATGCGCTGTATGTGATTCCGGACCGCACTATGAGGACATTGATTGGAGCGGGTGAGGCGCGGGACGGGGTCTTTTGGCTGGTCTATGCAAGTCGTCTTCCTGTTGTTGGTCATGCTGCTACCGTTTCGGCTACTTCTCTCCGGCATGCTTGTTTAGGGTATCCCTCCATTTCAGTGTTATCTCGCTTTCCTGGCATTAGTTCTTTTGATTTAGCAAATAAAGAACCTTGTACTGCTTGTTTCAAGGCAAAGCAAACTCGTTCATGTTTCTGATTAGTGGCAATAAAGCATCTGATTTGTTTGAGTTAATTCATGTTGATGCTTAGGGACCTTATAGTGTTGTCTCTACATGTGGTGCTTCTTATTTCTTGACTTTGGTTGATGATTTCTCTAGATGTGTTTGGGTCTATCTCATTGCTTCTAAATTTGAAGTGGTTCAGCTTGTTAAGAATTTTTGTGCTTTTGTGCAAAAGCAATTTGGGAAATAGATCAAGCGGTTTTGTTCTGATAATGGCATGGAGTTCTTACCCTTGCGTGGCTTCTTTGATAGTATAGGAGTGATCTTTAAGGCATCGTGTGTGGCTACTCCACAAAAAAATGGGAGGGCCGAACGTAAGCATTGTCATTTGCTCAACGTTGTCCGTGCTCTTCGCTTTCAGGGATCTCTTCCTCTGAAATATTGGGATGAGTGTGTGCTTACTGCAGCTTATCTCATCAACCACACTCCTACTACTCTTCTCCAGGGTAAGACGCCCTATGACTTGCTCTTTCAAAAGCCACCCGATTACACTCATCTTCGAGTGTTTGGTTGTTTGTGCTATGTTTTCGTCATCCCGAGGGAAAGCGACAAGTTTGCTGCTCTTAGTCGCCCTTGTGTCTTTCTTGGCTATCCATATGGCAAGAAGGGATGGCGTGTCTTGGATCCTAGTACTGGTACAATCTCTACTTCTAGAAATGTCATATTTCTGGAGCAAAGTTTTCCTTACAGTAGCCATGCTTCACTGCCTGATGAAGTCGCATGCCCGAGACCTTCAATGCTTCCGCATTTTGCTTATGTTATTGATTTCATTTATGAGGAGTCGGCCCCATCCTTGGTTGATCGACCTTCTACTGCCTCTTTGCCTGCTGATTCTCCTGTTGCTCCTGCAACAATTTTCGATAAGATTGTACCACCCTCTAATGTTGCACGTCGCAGCGTACATTCCAAAAAGGCGTCTGCTCGTCTGAATGATTATGTCTGCAACACTACTCGCCGCATAGACCCCCCATTCCCTCCACAACTCTCGTCCAGTCATCCTCCCCATGTACTCTTTATCCCTTAGCAAATTTTTGTCTTCTAACAAGTTTTATGTTGGACATGTTCGGTTTCTTGCAGCGGTTACTGCTGACTGTGAACCGGCGAGTTTTTCTAAGGCCATTCGCGATCCTAATTGGCGCGCTGCTATATGTGCTGAACTTGATGCTTTGGCTACCAATGGAACATGGGATCTTGTTCCTCTTCCTTCTCACAAGAAGCCCATTGGTTATAAATGGGTGTTTCGTATCAAGTATAACTCATATGGGTCCATTGAGCGTTATAAGGCTCGACTGGTGGTTCTTGGCAACAACCAAGTTAAGGTCATTGACTTCACCGAAACCTTTGCTCCAGTGGCAAAGATGACCTAATGTTCATACCTTACTATCTGTTGCCGCAGTTAAGGTGTGGCATCTCCATCATATGGATGTCCACAATGCTTTTCTTCATGATGAGGTCTACATGCGTCTTCCTCCTGGATTTTTGCCCCCCTCAGACAAAGTGTGTCGCCTTTGCAAATCTTTGTATGGATTGCGTCAAGCACCCAGGAACTGGTTTGCTAAACTTGCATCTGCTCTGCTTGCTTTTGGCTTTACTCGTTCCTATGCTGATTACTCCTTGTTCTCTATTGTTCGACATGGCAAGGTCTTACATGTGTTGGTTTATGTTGATGATCTTATTATTGCAGGCAATGATGCGATTGACATTGCCAAGTTCAAGCGTTATTTGAGCTCTTGCTTTCACATGAAGGATTTGGGCATTCTTAAGTACTTTCTGGGCATCGAGATTGGTCACAGTTCAGTTGGACTTTTCCTTAGTCAAAGGAAGTATGCTCTTGAGATTTTGTCTGAAATAGGTCTTTTGGGAGCCAAGCCTGTTGACACACTGCTTCCGCAAAATCATAATCTTGCTAGGCTACAGGTCTTACCTACTCAGCACCCGATCAATACCGACGCTTAGTCGGCAAGCTCATTTACTTGACGTTCACTCGGCCTAAACTGTCATACTCAATTCATATCTTGTCTCAGCTTATGCAGAATCCGAAGGTTGATCACTCGCACGCTGCGCTTCGAGTTCTACGCTTTATTAAGGGCCATACTGTCCAAGGTCTCATTCTTTCCAGGGGAGTTTTTTGCAACTCACGGCGCACTGTGACTCCGACTGGGCCACTTGTCCCCTCACTCGCAGATCACTCACTGGCTATATTGTGCATATGGGTGAATCACCTATCTCGTGGAAGACCAAGACACAGCCTACGGTCTCTCGTTCGTCTGCTGAGGCTGAGTATCGCTCTATGGAATATGCTTGTTGTGAGATTATCTGGCTAAAGGCCTTTCTATGCTCGCTTGGGGTTAATCATCATTCTTCCATGCTACTTCATTATGATAGCCAACCTGCATTGCACATATCCTCTAATCTCGTATTTCATGAGCGTACCAAACACATCGAGGTTGACTGTCACTTTGTACGGGATCTCATCACTGCAGGGACGGTTACAACTGCTCATGTGCGCATTTTCGAGCAAATTGTTGATATTCTCACGAAGGCACTTGGGCGTCCGCAATTCTCCTATCTCCTCTCCGAGTTGGGCATTCGACCTCCATGCTCCAACTTAAGGGGAGTATTAGATAGATATTAGGAGATATTATTATATATATTTATGTATATATTTAGTTGTTATTTTTAGTAGTTAAGATTTGGTAGTTTGCCCTAGTTTCTATTGAACGATGTATTTATTGTTCTTGCCTTCTCATTAATCAATTAGAGGAATATCTTTCCACTCTAAGTTTTCAATTAGTTTAAGTAATTGCAATTGAGTATTAATATATTTTATTCAAGTGTATAATCTTCATTCGTATTGTTTTTCGAATGCTCTTTATTGTTGAATCATTTGGTCCTAGTTCAACTTCAATCATCAATATATATTTAAAAGTTGGCTTTGTGCCCACTTAAATGCTCTCCTTCAAGCACTCATTACTGAAATTAAAACAATTGTTAACCCCATAGCATGGGCCACCGGCCGCTACCTGATATGGGCCAGCCGGATTAGCATTTTGGGCCCAGCAAGATTATCACAGTTATATCAGAGACCATATGCTACATATCCATTTGCTTAAACTGCTACCCCTTCTTCTCCCACGCAAGTTTCAACGCCCGACCTTTCTTCTCCATTGTCTTTACTTCCAATATCTTTTAAACTTTATGCGATTACAGGGGCAAATTACATGGCTCATCACATGCCCTAAAGCTCCCTCCTCTTCTAGGGTTTGCGTAATCTGGCGAATCCGGAGCAAGAAGGATTTTTCTTCTCCTTTCAGATTTATAAATTTGTGAAGAAAAGTGTGTAGTTTTTCTCCACCGCAGCCCCTCCTTCCCCTCCGCCACCGTCACTCTCCCTACGCGCCGCCTCTCACCTCGAATCTAGCTCTTCCCTCCACCAAGCTCACCGCTCGCTCCTTCGTTTGTTCTTGTTCATCTTCTTCCTCCCCGTCCACCTCCGTCACCGAAGATGAAGGTTCTCCTCTTCCAAATCTTCCTCCCACCGCTGAAATCGGTGCCGTAGCTCCGGATTCCGATGTTCGATCCCTGAGGTATACTTAACCTATTCTCCTCACTCTCTAGCGGCTTAGATTCGTTCTTTCGATAAAATTCGACCGTTCAATTATCTGATTCTGGTCAAAATTAAAGGCGCTCCATCTGAAAACGCCCAGATTTTGCCTATGGAAAGCTAGGGTTCTTGAATTTTAGGGGCTAACTTAGACGATTGTAAAATCTGAATGACCGAACGTTTTTTGCATCTCCAGGAATTGAAGTTCTGTTATATTTGATTGAGAGATGGATCTACTAAAATAGTTAAATATGATAATGATGTAGTGTACAATATTGCTCTGCATCTATTCTGCGGATTGATGAGAAATTGATCTGTATTGTGCAGTGGTTGCAAGGCTTGTGGGAGAGAGGAGGTTGAAAGTGGTTGTAATGGTGAGGGAAGGATTCAAGGAGGAATTGCCACGATTCCAGGTTTCGGTTGGTGGCCGATAAAGGCTTATAGGCCGTATCCTGGATTTTTGGCGTCTGGAGGAAGGTACAAAAGGCAATGCCAAAGCATGGATGAAGTTGTCTCTGGAGCCGGTAAGGGATGAGCTTCCACCATGATAAACGAGTCATAGACGACAAGTCTGTACCAAGGTAATATAAATCTTAATATAAATCTTGATTCTAATTGTGGGGAAAATTATCCTTGAAGTTGGAAGTTTCTATGTTAATGACTTCTTCATATTTGCCTGCAGACATCTGTGAACATGACCCATTAATAAAGGGGTCTTTCTTTTCAAGAGATACGATAACGAGTAATGGTTTCTCTTAGGTTTATGGTTTGATAAATGAGTTGTTACTAATTTACTCCATATGTAGAGAGAGTTATGCTGTTTTGATGATGCAGATGAGTTGAGAATGGCTATAAAAGAGGTTATATGTGATGATGAGAAAGAGCGTCACAAGTATCAGCAAGGTACTTTCAGAGTTATATTTAAAGATATGGTGGCAAATATCATGCTTTCTGGTGACTTATTTTGCTTCTAACTTCTGAAATGACACCAAGAATCAGTCTTGAATGATGCCAATGCAATCTGTTTTATGTTGTGGACTTGTGGTAATGTGGTTTGCATGCATATTAGTCGTCTGAGCTTTGCACCGTTTTATCCTAGGTAAGCATTGTAATGGAACAAATGATTCGCCTCCTCCATGCATGTGGGTTACCTATGGAAGATGTTGACTTCATCAATTTTGATGGAAAGACTATGAACAAGCTCCTGATGGAGGTTGGATTTCAGCACTCCTTCACCAGTTTGTGTTAATTTATTTCGTACTAAATTATCTTTTAGCTCTACTTCGATTCAGCACTAACAACTAACATGAAGTGTACTTGGTGCATGCAAATCCTCGCATGACACTTTTTACTGGCAGCTCTGGGGTTGCAGAGAAGTTGGCTGTTGACCTCAAAGGTCGTATCAAGTTAGAAGATGCAGGATTCGATTGGAAGGTCCTTGGGCCTGATGTTCAGGAGGTGGACTATGTTGCCTGGGTCTGTGATGAAGATGCTTATGCTTGTAGTGGCCAGAAGTGCTCTGCACAATCTTTGCTTTTCATGAATGAGGCAAGTTATTTGAATGTTCTCCTAAATCTTAATTCTGTTTTGCTATTGGATTCTTTGAAAGAGTAGAGACAAGATAATTAGCTACTTGTGGTTCTTTCAAGAGACTAGAAAATGACTTCATGACTATGTTTGTGGTTCTTATGGTAATTAGTAGCACTTATCAATGCCTAAAAGTTGAATGCTTATGGATTTTTTGTTGTCACTTGCGGGTATATGATGCAGAACTGGGCAAAGAGTCCACTTCTTTCCAAACTGAAACAGCTTGCTGAAAGGAGGAAACTGGAAGATGTAATTGTGGGCCCTGTTCTTACTGTATGTTTTTTGCCTCAAATAGCATTGTGTTTGCATATATGTTAAATATGAGATTATGAGCACTAATTTCTCAATATCAAACTATCTTTAAATTGTCAAAATAATGGCTGATTACAGGTCCCTACTGATGCAATGTCAGAGGAGGAAACTGGAAGATGTAACTATGGGCCCTGTTCTTACTGTATGTTTTTTGCCTCAAATAGCATTGTGTTTGCATATATGTTAAATATGAGATTATGAGCACTAATTTCTCATCATCAAACTATCTTTAAATTGTCAAAATAATGGCTGATTACAGGTCACTACTGATGCAATGTCATAGTTGCTTGTAAGTACTCTCTAATAATGTTAATGTTTTCACTGAACTGCTTATTGGATTGATTGAAGACGACTTATCTTCAATTTTGTAGATCATTATTCCCAATCCTCAATTTTTTTATTGGATTGATAGAAGATGACCTATCTTCTAGGTGATCATTTAAATTTTGCTTAATTATGTTGTGCTGAGAGAACTGCCTTCCAAATCTGTTTTCCAAAACTGTGAACTAACCCGAGATAATAGGAGCTTGGTTTCCTTAAAATTTTAGCGCTGCCAAAATGTGATAGTTCAACTTACACTCCTATTTTTGTCAAAGTTATGATATTATTGATGATTTAATATCTGTTTTTTCCTAACAATATCCCATCACTTCTCTATGTTGTAGCATAGGAGTAGTGTATCAGCTTCTGGTCTCATTCCCATTGCAGAGTATGGAGCTGAGTTTTGTAAAGGTTTAGGAAAGGGAAGCCTAAACAGTAGCTCAAATCATTATCATCTTCTCATTTGAGAGTAAGAAGTAACCTCTAACTGGTATCAGGGCGAGCTTAATGCAGTTTTGTGGCACTTTTTATAAGTTTTTCTTGGGGCTGGATCTCTTGTATTGCATTGAATCTCCTCTTTCTTGGTGTTGACAGTGTATGAATGTAGATGGAGCTCAATTGCTGAAGCTTCAGAAAATTTGGGTAGCGGAGAAGTCTTGACAGTAAGAGTCACATGCACATGCTTATTCTTGCTGGTTTCAAAGTAATGTGGATAAGACTGGTAATCTAATTAGCATATAATTATGAAGTGCAAGTTCAAATGGACCAGAAATGATGAAGACCCTTTCTTGACTTATTTTAAGGTTGTAACGTGACAATATATTATGTTCCAATCTTTAATTTGTAAACATTCCAAGCTAAAATCTTTCAATCTTTAAAACCTGACAATATTTGTTTAGCAAATTCACTTTTCATCACCCAAGACAAAGGAGAAGTTTGTTGCGTACTTTAAACTGTCTCTTTTTTGTAAGTTTGCATGTACAAAGGGGAAGTTTGTGTAAAATGTGTTAATCCTTCAATAATTACATCATTAATATATTTTTTGTAAATTTGTCATTTCAACTATTAATGAAATGGAGGTTACAAATCATTACATTAATTATCGAACTTTTAATCTTCAAAACGACTAACTCCAAAATCCAAATTACACGTAGTATAGTATCGACAATTACATCATTTCAACTGAATTACATCATTAATATGATATTTCGTGGTTTGTCATTTCAACAATTAATGAAACGGAAGTTACAAATCATAATTATTACATTCAACAAAAAATTTACCCGTCTTATATAAAGACCCTGAAATAGCTTCTGACAAAAAATAATTCGAAATAGCTAAATAATTAATCCAAACTTTTAAAAAAACTTATATCTTTATTATTCTTATAAATAAATGCCTTTTATTATCCACAGTATGAACCATAAACCATTCACCAATATATATATATACATTCTCCCAATTTCACTCACCATTCCAAATTCCACTAACAATAACTATATCAATATCATCGTATTAGACTTACCAACACAATGAAAATGTACATCGTATAGCACCTTGACATTATATATCTATTTCCTAATATCCTAAATCAAATTTTCGTCCAAACTTATCCATACAAATCTCTCTCTCTCTCTCTCTCTCTCTCTCTCTCTCTCTCTCTCTCTCTCTCTCTCTCTCTCTCTCTCTCTCTCTCTCTCTCTCTCTCTCTCTCTCTCTCTCTCTCTCTCTGCACTTCTCAAGTCATGGCTATTTGCAAACACATCGATCTATGTTTGTTGCTAACAATCAATGGAGAATACCAATATTAAACCAACAATTTCACAATTCCAATCATACTTTATATATAAATGAGGTAAGTATATGGATCTATATATTTGACGCATGTTCTACGTACTTGACTTGTCAGTTCCTCTAAAAAAGTTTTCTCTTTGATTATAAACACTCCTTAATTGTGAGAGCAATGTTCTTATTCAAGCAAAAGCATCAATAAACATGGTTAGTTGTGATGAAATTCCTCATCCGGAAGCATCTATATATATATATAAAAGTTAACATTAAATGTAAAATACTTAGATATTACATTAAATGTAATATTGTAATTCGTACAATTATAGCATTTTATATCTAAAATACTTAGATATTACATTTAAATACAGATCAAACAATATATCGTCTAAGATAAAACATGCAGCAACAATCCATATATTACAAACTCATATTTAAACCGCGACACTACATATACACAAAAGGCCCGTGCGAAGCACGGACTTTGATTTCTAGTTAATTTCAATACAAGTGTTTACTTTCTTGTTTTTTGTGCTTAATATACAAGAATATATGCTAAGGGCACTAGTGGAAAAAATCCTTATAGAGGCGGGCCTTTTGACACTTATTGAGGCGAACACCGTTCGCTGCAACTAAGGGGGCTGCAACAAGTAGGGACACTTTTTGAGGCGGGAATTTTACGCCTCTAAAAGGACATTATTGAGGCGGGCCTCCTAAGCCCGCCTCAACAAGTCCCTCACTTTGGCGCCAAAATGAGGGACTTGTTGAGGCAGGCTTAGGAGGCCCGCCTCAATAAGTAAACACTTGTTGAGACGGGCCTCTATAGGCCCGCCTCAACAAGTCGCGCGTATATACTTATAGAGGCGGGCGTATACAAGCCTGCCTCAACAAGTAGACGCTGACTCGGCCCAGAACTCGCCCGAGTTCTCGGCCGAGTCAGTCAGGTTCCTGATTTTATTCACAGAATAATATACAATAAACAACAGATTTCATTTGACCAAAAAAAAAAACAACAATAGATTTCCTCAGAGTACAGTCAGGTTCTCAACAATAGTTTACATGACAAGTAAAAACAAGTTCAATTCGATAATAAATACTTCGATGTAAAATACTGTACCCATTGCTCACGAACAACATCCATTTCTTCATAAGTATACGATGTCTTCCTCTTAGGATATAGCTGCATAAAAAACACAGAAATTATTGACAAAAAACAAAAATACTATCAATATATAGTTAGTTAAGTTACATACCTTATCTAGACGGTCATGAAACTGATATCTAGTCGGTCATGAAACACAAATACTTCCCACCTTGATACTTGTACACTTGAAATGCCCTAGAAAATCAACATAATACACTCATGAAACTGATATTGTTAATATTCCAAAAAAACTAATTCGTAAGCAAAATAACTTACCTCATCTTATTCATTTATGATTTGTAACCCATATTCCTTCCCTATGATCTGTACGGATATGATTAGTATTATTTGTATCTTCCTCCTCCGGTAATGGTTGAACAACAGTTGATAACAAGGGTGTGTCATCATACTCGTCATACTCATCTTCATCCACAACATCATCAATACCCATAATATGTCTTTTGCCTTGGGCAACTGCACGCCATCTAGGATCAACATTGTCTACCACATAAAAAATCTGCTTAGCTTGTGATGCTAGGATGAATGGCTCGTCACTATCACTTAATCGGTCAAAGTTTACCAATGTCAAACCCGGATAAATTTCATCTTGCTTCACCCCGTTAGGGTTGTTGACCCACTTGCACCGGAAAACAGGGATTGTAAAATTGTTATAATCAAGCTCCCATATTTCTTCGATAACACCATAATACGATTGTGTCGCATCAACCGGTCTTTTGTCCTTAGCTCCCATATTTCTTCGTTCAAGTGATCTCTCACCCCATCCATCATCCCATTCATTTCATCATCTTCTTGGTCATCATCATCATCCATCTCATTATTCTCAGCAATATCATCATCACTATCATCAGTGTCTACCCGAACATCAAACTCATTGACACTAGAACTTGGACGATTAGGTATTTTCTCACCATGCCAAAACCAAACATGGTAATCTTCTTTGAAACCACGACGAAATAAATGATCCTCAATCTCATCAATATCAGCAAACCGCCTTATATTCTTACAATCACGGCATGGACAATAGATTTTTTCGGCTTTCGTACTCCGTTGGTGTGCTAAAGCATATCTAATGAACTCCTCAACCCCACTCAAGTATTGTGTCGTAGTATGGTCACCGTACATCCAAGGACGACTCATTTCTAGTAATAAATGCAAAATAACATGCAAGGAATTAAGATTAAATACTCATTTCTAGTAACTATCCCGCCAATGGCCTAAATAGATAATAATACGCAACCAAGCAAGAAAAAATACAAACTCAACTATCCCGCCAAGGGCCTAAATTATAAATTCTATCCCGCCAAGGGCCTAAATTATGAATTCTATCCCGCCAAGGGCCTAAGGAATTAGGGTAGAAGTATTACCTTGACCCAATATCGATCCTTCAAGGCAATGCCCTTATCAGCCTGTAGAATGTCATTTCACCAATTAAATAAAGAATGTGATTCTTTTCACTTTTGCTTTATTTATATAGCTTTTCTAAGACTAGTAAGAAGCTTCACTCATCAAAACTGCTATGTATTTTTAGGAGCTAAAAAATATTAATCCATGTCACCCAAACTGGATATTATTGTAGCCTTATTCATTTACTTTTATTGCCTACCCGACTATCATAAATATCCAAAACCACAAGAGCATGTCCAAATACAATCAGTCTTCCCAAAACTCTACCATCATTGAAACTACTTCACATGCAAAATTAGCAAGATCGCCAGAACAGTCATACTCGTTTGCATCAGTTCAAAGCAAAAGAAGCATGCATCCGTCATTTCAAATACTGAAGTAAGAACCTAAAACTGAAAAACTAAAGCATTGAGAAGCGAACGGACAAGGAAAGGGGATGTGAACGTCGAGGGCGCAAAGGATGTTGATACCTGACTTGGCTTCGAGTGCGTTGAAGTATTAGAGGGAGCTCGGCGAAGGGAGGGAGCTCGGCGAAGGGAGATGAAGTCGGAGCTCGGGAAGACGGAGCTCGGCGAAGACGGAGGAGATCGACGGAGCTCGGCGAAGACGGAGGAGATCGATGAAGTAGGGAAGACGGAGGAGATCGATGAAGTCGGAGATCGTCGTCGGAGCTCGGGACGAGAAGAGGAGGATACGAAGAGGAAAATGAAAGAAAAGCATCAGCTGTTTTTTTTTTAATTAGGGTTGAGCTTATAGAGGCGGGCCTAACATGCCCGCCTCTATAAGTATTACGACTAATGGTCTAATAGAGGCGGGCCTTACATGCCCGCCTCTACTAGACATACTTGTTGAGGCGGGCTTTAAGAGGCCCGCCTCAAAAAGCTTTAATTGAGGCGGGCTACTTGGCCCGCCTCAATTAGTTAGAATTAGAGGCGGGCCTTACCCTGGCCCGCCTCTAATACTTTAGCGATAAATGTTTTTTCGGATACTTGTTGAGGCGTATATTAATTTGCCCGCCTCAAAAAATGTTTTTGAGGCGTATAAATTAATTATCCGCCTCAAAAATCAAAAAAAGTGATTGCCTAAGTCGTTATTGAGGCATTTTGTACTATGTACGCCTCTAAAAGGGAGCCTCAAAAAATATTTTTTCCACTAGTGGGGCATCCACAATGGAGGGTTTTAGAATTTCTCTCCCGCATAAATAAATAAAATAAAATTAAGCTATTGTCATTATTTTCAAAGTTGAGTTTCTTTAATTCAAGAGAGAGTTTCTACTTCAAGAAACTAATGCAAGAACCTAGAAAACTATATCGTGGCAAATCTGACAAATTTCCTTCAACTTTATATTTTACCTTTTTAGCTTTTAAAAGGAAAAACTCACAAATCCTTTAGATGCTCTAAAATCCCAAAAATTAATGACAACACCTGAAATCCTCTAAAAAAACATATGAGCTAGACAACAACACGATTACCTTTCAGCAGAAAGTTTTATCATTATATTACAATCCATACACAATACATATTAATCTTCCGTAAGATGATTTTTGTAACACCATCAATGTTTGATGCGCTACCACATACACACCCTAAATTAGTTAGACACCTAGGAGAAGCTAGTATTAGGTGCATACAAGTACCGTTACAAGTTAGATTAGGACCATACAACCTCCAAATCAATTGCATTTTGAATTTCTTTTATTTCTTCACGACTATCGTCTTCAACTTCTTCAAATTTAGCCGTAATAGATACATCATTTTCTTCAGCATCTTCATCTATATAACCATCATTCATTTTGTGATAAAGGATGTAATTGCGTAGAGAAAAGAAAGCAATAGTTCTATTTATTTGGGTTGGACTATTATAGCTTAGAAAAATAATTCGTTTGTAACTGCACAAGGAGGAATAAATATGGTTAAATGCCTCTCAAAGGTTGTTTTTTTGTGCCGCGTTTTGAAATGAGATTTGTGGTATTTTGTGTTGGAGCATGACAACATATTTTCTTGCAATTTAAATTGTTCAATTTTTTTGGTTCAATTGTTCAACTTTATATTTTGTTAAAAAAGTTGTTCAACTTGTAAGATACAATTGTTCAAATTCAAGAGAAAATTGTTCATTTTTTTAGAAATAATTTTATGAGGAAAGCGTGTAGGAAAACAATAATAAAAAAAATTAAAAATATTTTATCTCGAAAAAAAATTGGCCAAAAAAGCAAAAAACAAAACTGATCGTTGTATAGTGAAAACATATGCCTAACTATAAAAATGAAATTGTTTAACTTTAAGATATAATTGTTTAACTTTTTTGGTATAATTGTTCAACTTTATATACTGTTCAAAAAACATTGTTCAACTTTTAACATACAATTGTTCAAATTTAATAGGGAATTGTTCAACTTTTTTAATTACAATTTTACGATAAAAACGTGTAGGAAAGCAAGAAAAAAATTTGCCCGGAAAAAAAGGAAAAAAAAACTAAAATTTGCTTAGTGAAACAGTCGTCTAACTTTAAAAATGAAATTGTTCAACTTTAAGATACAATTGTTCAACTTTTCAAATACAACTGTTCAACTTTATATATTGTTCAAAAAAATTGTTCAACTTTTAATATATAATTGTTAAAATTTAATAGGAAACTGTTCATTTTTTTAGAAACAATTTTATGATAAAAATGTGTATAAAAACAAGATTAAAAAAGTGTATTAGGAAAAATCTAGACAAAAAAACAGTTTGACCGATCAACGTTGACCGTTGACCGGTTAATGGTCAGATGTTGACCATAGGGTGTGATTGAGTGTGAGAGGGTATATGTTTGATATGATGGATGTTTTATCATGACCTTCCATTGTTCTAAAATGGTTGTCTCTCATTCCTCCTCATGTTTCACCGTAATCATCCGTTTCGTCGGAGCCTGAATATATATGGCAAAATTGCAGGAAACCACACGTTAAATAGGTCTATTTGACTATAACCACCCGTTATACATCTATTTATTTACAACCACCCCTTACTGTCATTCCGTTAACAAATAACCACCCCATGTCCCAATCCGTCAATTTTGACCGTTATCCTATGCGAATTTACCAAATTATCCTCAAATTTGAACTTTGAAGCCGGTTTCATGATTTTTTTGGGTTTGGTTTTGTTGGGTTTATTTTTTGGGGTTTGGCTCGACCGGTTCAGATTAACTAAACCCCCGATTTTTACCCTTCATATATTCATTCATTCAGCTATTTCCGAATTAGGGGAATAGGGCTTTTCGAATTGGGGCAAACTGGGGTTCTCGAATTAGGGTTTGTGGAATTCAATTTGGGGCTGGATTTCTAGGCATAATCCAAGGGCAATCGAAGGGCGATTGAAGGGCAATCGAAGGGCGATTTATGGGCACAATCGAAGGGTGACTTCTGTATAATCGAAGGGCGACAATATAAGGTAAATTTTTGGTCATGGAGTAGATTTCTGTGTTTGGTTTGATTCCTTTTCGTTTTGTTATTTATGGTTGAGTAGATTTTGGGTTTGAAGTTGGGTTTATGGGGTGTTTGATTTGGTTGATTTTCGGCTTATGATGTAAATGAATTGCCAGCAAGTATGCCAGTAAAGAATTACTGTCAGAACCTGTATTGGCTCACTGTTAGGAGTAGATTTCTGTGTTTAGGACTTGTATTCTAATTCCATCAAGTATGTTTAGAAATTTAGCCCTTGGATGTTTAGTATTGGCTCACTGTACTGCCTAAGAATTACTGTTAGGACCTATATTGTCTCACTGTTAGGACTTGTATTCTAATGCCATCAAGTTTGTATAGGAATTTTCATAATTTTGTTTAGAATTTTAGTCCTTGTAAGTTAGGAATAGAATTTTAGCCAGTAGTAAGTTAGACAAATAAAGGGATCTTGAAATGGCTCACTGACAATGAACACATTGTGCAACTGTGTTGTAGGGATGTCGATCTTCAGCTATGTGTCAAACAACTCTGGCACAATTTGCAATTGTAATTGCAACATGAGGCATGGATTTTCACCGCTCATACTCGCTCAAATTATGGAAGAAGATTTTATGGCTGCGCAAGGTAACCAATGGAGAAAGAGGTTGTGGCTTCTTCAACTGGCTAGATGGAACCTTTGATACCCAAGCATCCAATGTCATCAGAAAGCTTGCTAACCAAAAAAAGGAGTTAGAAGAAAAGAACAGTGTTTTGGAAAAACAAGTTCAACAAAAGGATGCAGAAATTGTCCAAATGAGAGATGCTTCTAACTTGAATAATGTAGTCATATTTGGTGTTATTGTTGTTGCTATGTTACTTAATGGTGTTGTAGTTAAGTAGTACAATTGTAAGTTTGGTGTTGTTTTTGTTGTGTTATGTTGCTTAATTTATGTAAGACATCAGCTAAACCAACCTCAGCTATGCTTAATCAATGTTGGAATGTTATTGCTTAATGAATGTTGAACAATGTAGTCATATTTGCTAAATGAATGTTGGAATGTTATTACTGCACTTCAACTATGCTAATTTTTGAAAGTTGTAAACATGAGTCTGTAAACCTGTAAACATCATATAAAAGCTGTAAACATCATATGAATACAGGTTTACATCAGTCTGTAAAACTATAAGCTACGCTAATTTATGAAAGTTGTAAAGTTGTGCATCAACCAAATTGAACTAGAACATATGAAAGCTTGGTAAATTGAACCAGAACATAGAACATTGTCTTGTGCACATCCATGTGCAAGTCATGCCAAAACATACATAATTGTATTATGCACATCCATGTGCAAGTGATTGCAAAATATATAGATAATTTTCTTGTGCACATTCATATGCAAGTCATGCCATTACATAAAACATTGTCATGTTCCATAGTTACATCAACATCACATATTGATAAGTGGAAACCTAAACTGCAGCTATGGCTTCCACCTCTTGCGTGACCTTGTCATAACTGAAGAGAGTTGGGCCCTAGTTGTCATCATATTCCCCTTAGGTGGTCGTCTTATAGGGTACAACTTACCCACCTGCCTTTTATTTGAAGCTTCTGGACTTGACTGTACTTCATTGGCATCAGAAGTAGTGAAGTGGACATGATCTTTAAACTGTTACATTAGAGGACAAACATTAGGATACATTTTCATAAGCTTGCACATAAAAACCTATTTAATTCCATCTTACCATTGTAGAAGTTGGTTCAACAATATCTTGTGCAATAGAACCTTGTGTTGGGATTAAGGGCTCTTGTGTTACATTAGCCTTTGGAATGAAAGGCTCATCATAGGACATTTGATCTCCAGCTTGAGTTGGAGCATGCTCATCTCCCACCAATTCAGTAACACAACAGATAGGAGTCACCAATTATATACAACAAAAAATGAATTATATACAACAATGATGAGAATTTTACCTTTCTTGTGTATTTTCTCTTCTTAGTATTGAATTGCACAGTATTATGCTTTGCTGGTCGACCTCCTTTGTTAGGGTTAACTGCGGGTGGTTGAGATTGCTTTGGAGAATTCTTACACTTGTTTCTGTAATGACCCTCCTCCCCACAGTGAGAGCGCTTGTTTTTACCTTACCTTAGTCTTGTTGTTTTGGAAGACTTGCCTTCTCCTTTCTCCTTCCTGTGAGCTTTCTTAGGCCTTCCTGTTTGAATGATAAATTGTGGTGGCAGTGGGGGTGTTTGATCAGTTTTCTCCCATTGGTCCTCCCCAAGCATGAAATGCACTGTGCAGCTATAAGCTCTCATATATGTCTCCTTAGTATAATAGGGATCCACAAAATGCACCACATTCAATCTTCTTTTCAAAATGCAGCAAATTACATGGCTACATGGAATTCCAGTTAGATCCCAATGGTTACATCCACAACTCCTTGCAACAAGGTCAACTACATATGTCTTGCTCTCATGGTCAACCTCATACCTATCATCTTGGCCATATCATTTGCATTTATGTAGAGCATCTTTCTTAGCCAATTTTATCTTCTTAACCACATCTGGAGTTAACTCTCCAGGGTGTGATCTCATGGCATTCCTCTTACCCACAAACATCTTCATAAGCTTCCTTCTAATCCACTCACACATGGATAAGATAGGCCTTTCTCTTTCCTCTAATATGCAACTATTAAAAGACTCAGAGCCATTATTCAACAACATATCAAACTTACAATAATGTATGAAGCCATGCAAAGACCAAGTGTTTGGGTTGGCATCCATCAGGTACTTGTATGCACCCTCATCCATGTTTTTAATCCTTCCCATGCAAGTAATGAAATCTGGTGATGTAGAAGCCCGTGCAGCAACCCAAACAACATCCTTATAGGACTTCCCAGGCCACTTGACCTTGAAGTTGTTGTACAAGTGTCTCCCAAACAGCAAGTAATGAAATCTGGTGATGTAGAAGCCCGTGCAGCAACCCAAACAGCATCCTTATAGGACTTCCCATGCCACTTGACCTTGAAGTTATTGTACAAGTGTCTCACACACACTCTTGTATTAGCCATTGGTATTATTTGGTGCAATGCCTCAATTAAACCCTACAGTGAAAGAAATACAAACAGTTAGAAAGTAAAAAATGGAGAAAAGCAAGAAATTTAATACTAATTATACCTTATGCCTATCAGACATGAATGCCAAATTGTCTGAGCCAATATCCTGGATTAATTTTTTCCAAAAAACAACACCAAGTCTCTTTTCTTTCTGCCTCAACCACATCATAAGCTAGAGGGAAAATGTTTTCATTCCTATCCTTTACAACTGCACTAAGTACTTGTCCATTGTAGGCCCCTTTCAAGTGACACCCATCAAGCCCAATAATAGGCCTACAACCCAACTTAAATCCTTGTTTGCAAGCATTTAAGCACACATAAAACCTTTGAAATAAAGGTCTTTCAGGATGTTCATTAGAAACCTTGACATATGCACTGCTACATGGATTCCACTTGATAATTGTGGCTGCATAATCCCAAATCTTGGCATATTGTTCTGGTGCATGACTTATGTCTGCAAAATAGCCCTTAACATGGCCCTCCATGCTTGATGGTATGTAATAGTTACACCATGTTCTCTCCTAACTGTCTGAATGAAGGTTTTAATCCTCCAATGTGCATCAGCCCTATAATGTTCAATGTACTGTTCAACCAGCCATATTGAAGTCACTTTTGTGTTGACATCTTGCCAACCACAGTCATGGCTAGCCTGAAAGGACTTCAACTGGAAGCTTCCATCAGAACCCATCCTCCTTGCACAAGCTTTGAATCCACACAAAGTTTTATTACAAAGACACGTTATCCTTTCATGTTTTTTGGGGCAGTCACACTTGTTTTTACAGTAAGCATACACTTTTTTCTTGTCATTATGCAAGTAGTAAAAGTCAAATCCATTTTCTAGAGCAAATTGCCTCAAGGCCATTTTAAAAATATCATTAGAGCCAAATCTCATACTAGTTTTAAGGCAAATACGACTCTTAAAATCAACCAAATGGTTAAATTTTGGATACCTGACATGGCCTTCACCTTCAGACCCAGAGTAGCTCAAAATCCATCAGATCCATGTATAGTTTGGAGCACATCATCACCGTCAGATTGAGGTTCATCAACTCCCTCTGCAACTAATTCCTCATCAACATCCGCATCCACATCCACACTGTCATTGAAAATTTGATCATCATTTGCTTCATCACCAAAAACATTTTCAGAAAATGCAAGATCACCATCAGAGGATGAATCTTTCTCTACCACATTCTCACCATCAGAGGAAGATGATTCTGATAATAATAAATCTTCACCAATACCATCACAATCAGATGAAGATGAATCTGATCCTAATAAACTATCAAGATTAGAGGAGGAATCTCCAGATGTGGAACAATTTGATTGAGTTTTGGTAGGCGGTGTTGGTGCTATGTTAGGGTTTTTTCTTCTTCTAGCATTTACTGCAACACTTTTTTTTTTGAATTGGGTGTTGATTGTTTGGCAGTAGAAATGGGTGGAGATTTTGGGCCTTCACTACTGCCACCTTCCCCACATAACAATCTTCTTTCAACAGGGATTGGGCCTCCACAGTTTGGGCCCAAAGACAACGGTCTAATGGTGAAAGGACTTGGCTAATTTTCTTGCACAACATACACATGAATAGTTTTATCATTGCCAATGCAAGCACACATTTGAATAATGCCATTATCAACTAATACTTGCCTCAAGCCATCGTGCAAAGTCATTCCAGGCTTTGGATACCACAGCTCCTTCACTTTCTCCTTTTTAATTCCCATCCCCTCTTCAAAATAAGCTTCTAATTCCATCTTGGACAACAAATCTGGATCAACATAATTTTTGCAATACACCCACTTTTTCCTATAATAAAGATGGTCTCCATTACCCTTGTAAAACTCCCCACCGTACAAAAACCTAAGTCATACATACATCTGGAAATTAAACACACACACAGTAACATGACTCAGTAAACTGACACACACACAGTTTAACATTACTCAGTGAACTAGACACACACACAACAACATATGTATTAAACAATTACAGAAAGGGTGCTAGAGACAAAAAAAGAATAGAATATTGGCGATTCCCAACAACTTTGGGACCACTAAGCTTCAATTCGAATGTTAAAAAGCATAAGAGAACAGAAGACAACATAGTCTCACTTACCTCTGGCCTTGAACAAGCTCCATTGTATATGTTGATTCTTCGTGCTTCAAGCTCCACAAAATATGTTGAGTCTTCGTGCTCCAAGAACAAGCTCGACTTCAACAATCTGCTCTGCTCGAAGAACAACCTTCGTGCTCCAAGTTTCCACCCTAAATTCCTCCCAGGTTCGATTTCGATCGCAGAAGTAAACTCGACCTACACTATTACCTCTGAAATCACAACAACTCGACTTCAACAGTGTGCTTTGCCATTGGATTTCGTCTTTCGATCCAAGTTGAAGAGAAAGCCCCCAAATTACCCTGATTTCGCACCCAAATCGTCCCAACCCTAATTTCGCCCCCAAATCAACCTGGTAAGTTGAAATAGTTGAATGAATGAAGGGTAAAAATCGGGGGTTTAGTTAATCTGAACCGGTCGAGCCAAACCCCAAAAAATAAACCTAACAAAACCAAACCCAAAAAAAATCACGAAACCGGCTTCAAAGTTCAAATTTGAGGGTAATTTGGTAAATTCGTATGGGATAAAGGTCAAAATTGACGGATTGGGACGGGGGATGGTTATTTGTTAATGGAATGACAGTAAGGGATGATTGTAAATAAATAGTTGTATAATGGGTGGTTGTAGTTAAATAGGTCTATTTAACGGATGGTTTTCTACAATTCCGCATATATATATATATATAATTTACTTGACTTCAAGGATACAAGTGCCTATATGGGTCCTATCAAGACATTCAATGGTACGGTGTACCAAAATATATAAAGATCTAACTTATTTTTTAGTCACAAATATCTTGTGTAGTTTAATCGTGGTCATCCTAATGCATATGAAAAGACCAAAATCAAGAAAGGTCACAAGCAAAGAGAATTATTTAGAAGCACCTCAATTAGACCGAGAGGATGTACACAAAAACACCAACATATTAAATAAAAATATTTATATGTAGATAATTTCCAACGCAATGAATTCATTTCCAATAAACGTGTCTCCATTCGAAAAACATTGATGAATCCCACATCAAATTTGGCATCCGTAAACTTCTTTATCCATATATCTTGAAAATTTTAATTTAAAACAAGAGACCTTGTGAATGTACGAGCAATGATAGGATGATGTTATTAAATCACCCTTCAACCACCATATCTTAACACTACTGAAAAACAGGGCCAATACTGACACTAAGCTAATGACACAACGCACATGTGTCGAAATATTTTGGGATTCGTATAAACTTATCGACACTTTTTCTTGTTGTAGTATGAATAAGGGGTTGTTTTAGGTTCACAAGTATCGCAAATGACTACCGGATATTGAAAACTATTTTAAAAAAGCAAATTTTATATAGTTTTTCTGCCCAAAACCCTAGATCCTCCGAAGTCTCGTACTTACAAGTTTGCTTCTCCCCACCGCCCTCCACTGCCATCGATTTATCGCTTCTCTCCACCGCCCTCCACCTGATCTGATGCTCGTTTATGGTGCCTTGATCAGTTGTAACAATACCAGAGAGAGATCAGTGCAAGCACTTCCAATAGTGAGGGCCTACGAGGTCTCAATCCACTTCACTTCTTACCACTGTCCGAAATACGCCATTGCTTCTTGAGCCCTAATTTTTAATTTGACATTTTTCCCTATCGATTGAATTCCAGATTACCAACTTCTACGCTATATTTTTGTGTAGATTACACTGTTTCAGGTACTTTGCTAGCAGATCTGCTCTTGCTTGGTTTTCATAATGAAGGATTAATCATATTTTTAATCGATTTCTCGCAGCTATATAACTTCAGTATTTGGAAGGCCAACATGAGATGGATGACCGTTATTCTCCATGTGAAAGGACACAACAATTTTCTTACAGATTATCTTGTATTTATGATGTCTTGCATATGTTGTTTTTTGTTGCTGTCTAGTTGATTGATCTATACCAAATGATGTTAACTTTTTATCCGATTGTTGTTGATTTGTATTTTATATGCAGATGAAGGACTATAAAATGTCGACCTTGATTGATATTTTTGATGTTTGAGGCTTTGAGCTGATCATGTAGTAAGTACTAGCTTGTTCATATTTTTGGTGTTCTAGCTATGTGCAGGATAGCTTCATGCCTGAACTATAACATTTTATATAACAACATTATAGGTTAACTCATATCTTAGTTATTGTGGATAAGAAAGTTGAAAGAGGCAACACAACCGCCATGTGTTTAAATTAGTTGATGAACCAATTGTCAATGGTTTTAAGTATTGTTTTGATAAAACTACTGCAGTGTAATTGGTTTACAAGTGGTGATAAGGCCACTTGTTAAAGGGAGGTTGTGGGTTCGAATCCCACCTCCAACAACCTACATGCTTACACCCTGTGAGCATCTGGTTGGGGTGTGTGTGGCCTGTAGGCCTGCTGTGAGTCTCAGTTGTTCCTGCAGGTCTAGCCCGACGGGCCGTGGCTAGCCGGACCCCCGCCCGAAGGGCCGACGTGGGACCCACCGAGATGGGTTGTGGAGTCAGACTCACATCATCTTCCTTCCTTTTGAAGCTGACAGAATTCTAGCTATCCCGCTTGGAGTTTCTCCCAGGAGTGATCGACTGATTTGGAGCCTTGATAAGTGGGGAGATTATACTGTTAAGAGTGCTTATCACCGGATTAAGGTCCAATCTGATGATGCTGAGTTCCCTGGGGTTAGTCATCAGGATTCGAGCCTTTGGAACAAGATTTGGTCAACAAATGTTACTCCACGCATCAAAGCTTTTGCCTGGTCCTTGTGCAATGTGATTCTCCCTATCAACTATAGGATTGCAAAGAGAATTGAGGGTTTTGATAGAATTTTCCCTTGCTGTCTTGATGCTAAAGAAACTGAAGTTCACTTGCTTCGGGACTGTGCATACAGTAAGAAGATTTGGAGGAGTGCTGGGATTAGTGTGGCGACAGACCTGAAGAGGGGAGATGAGTTGGTCGAGGCTATGGCCTCAACCTGTAATAATTGGGAGTTTGATTTCTTCCTCTGCTTGTGCTGGAAAATTTGGACCAGGAGGAATGAGTGGGTGTTTGAGCATGCTTTCAAGGATGACCCAGATTTGGTGAATGAAGCCAGAGCTTTAATGTGTGAGCTAAATGGCAACAAGGCTTCTTTGGCCAGAGTGTGCAGTGTAAGGCCTTCATTCAAATGGACTGCTCCGACAGAGGGTCGTTTCAAGCTCAATATCGATGCATCTGTTCAGGAAGGTGTTGGGACTAGTTTGGGAGTGGCTATTAGAGATCATGCGGGTCGTTTGGTGACTGCTATCACAGAGAAACTTGATGTGGAGTACATGCCTCTATTAGCAGAAACTAAGGCGCTGATCAAGGGCATTCAGATTGCTACTGCATATCAGCTTCCCTTCGTGGAAATTGAAAGTGACTATCTTCAACTCATCTCGGCTGCCCAGGGGATTGGGGCTTGTCCAGCTGAGATTGATTTCCTAGTTCAGGATATTTCTCTTTTTTGCAATTTATTTTCTACATTTTCTTTCAAAGCTATTAGTAGAATCTGCAATGGCTTCGCTCATGAGCTAGCTAGAGTTAATCCTTGGTGGATTGGTGTTCGGGTTTGAGACTCTTGTCTCCCGGCCTTAGCTTGTAAAGCTTACTTTCATTTCATAATATGAATGAGTAATGAAGTGTCTCGATATCCTTTCAAAAAAAAAAAAAAGTTCTCTGTGACTGAAACCCATACTTTGAGTTTGTGATTCAAACCAAATTCATTTTAAGTTAACAAAATCCAAAACTCCAAATTGATAAAACACAGTTACATGATAAGTGTCCCATTCTTGAATCAACCTGAAAAATAAAGGGAGTGCACGACTTTTTTTCATGCTGTGTAGTTGTCTTCGGATGAATTAAAAATCATATACATTTAGATATTTTCAAACCTTAGTCCTCTATGGACTTGGTCCATTTAGGCCCAATTGCCTTTTTTGAAGATCTGGACTAATAAAGTCCGACAAAGCATTACAAAATTATGCTTATGTATAGATCGATCCATTATATATGAAAATTACAATTGGTGCAAAATATAGTTTAAAGTCGTTCAAACATATAGTTGAGCGTGTGATAACTCTTCGTCAATAAGTTCTAATGGGTCACACTCATATAAAAAATGGTACTTTATGCGAACTACGATGACTTGATTCCACTAAATAAGTGGATACGTAGGAAGTTCGTCACAATACATTAAATGCATTGAACTCAGTCACCCCAAAATTATGAACAAAAGTTTAAGTGGTTTTTTTTTTTAAGAACTACGTATGATTTGATCCATTTTAAAAGGGTATGTAGGAAACTCGATATAAAACAACCGTTCGTCGAGTTCAATTATAACCCTAAGTTAAAATCAAAGTTTCACCAAAATGGTTCTTTCTTTAGAACTACGTAAAGACTTGACGCCTTCAAAGGCTACGTAGGAGCTCGGTATTAAATATAATATGTATCGAGTGTAGTCGCAAATGTCAAATCTAAAATAAAAATCAATTCAAAATCAAAACCTTTTTCAAACAAACACATATAGTGAAAATGTTAGACAACCCTTCCTAGAAGGTGGGTTTGATCTTATTCACGACGTACAAATGATAGTTGGATCGTGTCTAGGCAATCCTTCCTAGAAGGTGGGTTTAGACTCCTTCCTCTGATATATGCAAATAAAACACTCTGAACTACGTAAGACTTGATTCTCTTCCAAGAGATACGTAGGCAACCCATTAAAATTCGGGTACAGCCCAAATCCTTTAAATTATTTAAACATTTAAACTTTGACATTTGTATAACTTTTAATCAAGAGGATAACAAGAAAGAGTCGAACTCAAATTTTATAAAATCAAATAAAATATGTTTTATAATTATGTACATTTTTATTCAACAGCCAATCTTTTGTTTCTCTTTCTCATCTTCCCAAAAGGTACCATGTCATTCTATTTAATTATTAGAATATATAAGTCCTACAATTAGACTAAGGATGTGAAGGATTACCTAAATCATGGATTCAGTAGGCAAACTACTCCAACGTAGGCATCAAACTACTCCAAGTTAAAACCATAATATGCAAGATGATGCACTCATGAAGATAAACAGACAGTAAATATTGCATACAACAAGCTATAGAAGTCAACCAAAATAAAGAACGTAGAACCCGAACTGATCAACTTCCAGCATTTTCACATATGCAAAGACAATCAAAGATATGCCTACCTATGAGTGTCATCGACTAATCTTGCAAGCTCCTCCACTCTAACCGCATGCTTCTTTGTCCATATATCATGTGTTACAGAAGAAGAAAAAAACAGTCAATTTATTTGAGGTAAAAGGTAGAAATATACTCATAAATTTCACAACCTTCCGTGAAGCAAAAAAATAAAAATAAATATTGAAAATGGAACCACCACAGTAGTTTTATCAAAACAATACTTAAAACCATTGACAATTGGCTCATCAACTAATTTAAACACATGGCGGTTGTGTTGCCTCTTTCAACTTTCTTATCCACAATAACTAAGATATGAGTTAACCTATAATGTTGTTATATAAAATGTTATAGTTCAGGCATGAAGCTATCCTGCACATAGCTAGAACACCAAAAATATGAACAAGCTAGTACTTACTACATGATCAGCTCAAAGCCTCAAACATCAAAAATATCAATCAAGGTCAACATTTTATAGTCCTTCATCTGCATATACAATACAAATCAACAACAATCGGATAAAAAGTTAACATCATTTGGTATAGATCAATCAACTGGACAACAACAAAAAACAACATATGCAAGACATCATAAATACAAGATAATCTGTAAGAAAATTGTTGTTTCCTTTCACATGGAGAATAACGGTCATCCATCTCATGTTGGCCTTCCAAATACTGAAGTTATATAGCTGCGAGAAATCGATTAAAAATATGATTAATCCTTCATTATGAAAACCAAGCAAGAGCAGATCTACTAGCAAAGTACCTGAAACAGTGTAATCTACACCAAAATATAGCATAGAAGTTGGTAATCTGGAATTCAATCGATAGGGAAAAATGTCAAATTAAAAATTAGGGCTCAAGAAGCAATGGCGTATTTCGGACAGTGGTAAGAAGTGAAGTGGATTGAGACCTCGTAGGCCCTCACTATTGGAAGTGCTTGCACTGATCTCTCTCTGGTATTGTTACAACTGATCAAGGCACCATAAACGAGCATCAGATCTGGTGGAGGGCGGTGGAGAGAAGCGATAAATCGATGGCAGTGGAGGGCGGTGGGGAGAAGCAAACTTGTAAGTACGAGACTTCGGAGGATCTAGGGTTTTGGGCAGAAAAACTATATAAAATTTGTTTTTTTAAAATAGTTTTCAATATCCGGTAGTCATTTGCGATACTTGTGAACCCAAAACAACCCCTTATTCATACTACAACAAGAAAAAGTGTCGATAAGTTTATACGAATCCCAAAATATTTCGACACATGTGCGTTGTGTCGTTAGCTTAGTGTCGGTATTGGCCCTATTTTTCAGTAGTGTTAAGATATGGTGGTTGAAGGGTGATTTATTAACATCATCCTATCATTGCTCGTACATTCACAAGGTCCCTTGTTTTAAATTAAAATTTTCAAGATATATGGATAAAGAAGTTTACGGATGCCCAATTTGATGTGGGATTCATCAATGTTTTTCGAATGGAGACACGTTTATTGGAAATGAATTCATTGCGTTGGAAATTAACTACATATAAATATTTTTATTAAATATGTTGGTGTTTTTGTGTACATCCTCTCGGTCTAATTGAGGTGCTTCTAAATAATTCTCTTTGCTTGTGACCTTTCTTGATTTTGGTCTTTTCATATGCATTAGGATGACCACGACTAAACTACACAAGCTATTTGTGACTCAAAAATAAGTTAGATCTTTATATATTTTGGTACACCGTACCATTGAATGTCTTGATAGGACCCATATAGGCACTTGTATCCTTGAAGTCAAGTAAATTATATATATATATGCGAAATTGTTGAAAACCATCCGTTAAATAGGCCTATTTAACTACAATCACCCGTTATACAACTATTTATTTACAATCATCCCTTACTGTCATTCCATTAACAAATAACCACCCACGGCCCAATCCGTCAATTTTGACCTTTATCCCATGCGAATTTACCAAATTACCCTCAAATTTGAATTGTTCAGTCTGCCTCACCTCCAGAATTTGCCAGATTGCATTCCTAGTGTCAACTGGAGTCCCTTCACTGAAGCAAATTTCAGTTTTGTCATAATTGACCATCTGGCCCGACGCGCGCTCATACCTGTGGAGAATAGATTTCATTTCAGTGGCTTGTGCGAGTTCTGCATCAGAAAATAGGAGACATTCGTCAGTATAAAGTAAGTGATTTATAGGTGGGGCTGTTTGTGCAACACGAATATCCTGCATCAAGGATCTGTTAGTGGCATTCTCGGTCAAGGCAGACAAAGCTTGCCCACAGAGGATAAAGAGGTAGGGAGAAAGGGGACCCCCCTGTCTCAGCCCCCTCGTAGGAATGATCTTGTCTGTGGGTTGGCCATTCAGAAGCACAGAGTAACTAACAGTGGAGACACAACTCATTACCCGCGAAATCCAATGGCAACTAAATCCCAGCTTGTGCATCATCTTCTCCAAAAACACCCATTTGATTCGGTCATAGGCTTTCGACATGTCGAGTTTGAGAGCAAACTGCTTCAAATTCTTACCTTAGCTGGACAAGTGATGGAAGATCTCAAAGGCAATCATTCTTCCAGGGACAAACCCACTCTGATTTGGGCTAATGATCCGCTCGAGCATGCTTTTAAACCTATAGGCCAAGAGTTTGGATATGAGTTTGTAGAACACATTACACAAACTGATGGGTCTAAAGTCTTTCATCTCATGCGCCTTATTCTTCTTGGGTATAAGCACAATGAAGGTGTTGTTGATATCCGCCAGGAGCTCTTCACCATTAAGAAAAGACAAGACTTCTTCAGAAATTTTGTTGCCCACAATTTCCCAGTAGCACTGATAAAACAGTGCACACATGCCATCAGGTCCAGGGGACTTTAGCGGATGCATTTGTTTCAAAGAAGCTTCAATCTCTTCTCTGGAGAAACTCCTGTCAAGGTCGCTTCTCATATATGCAGTAATGGAAGGCTCAACCCACTAGAGCACTGTTCTATACCATCCGGCTCACTACTAGCAAACAAGTTGGAGAAATACCCCCTAACCGCCCCATCAATCTCAGACCGACTAGTGCATTGCGTTCCATCTTCTTTCACGATCAGCTTAATGGTGTTTCTTTCCTTTCTAATAGAGGTTGTTTTGTGAAAGAAACTAGTATTTTGATCTCCTTCTTTGATCCAAATGGCCCTGCTGTGTTGTCTCCAGTACTTCTCCTCCTCATTAATAAGGCTTGAGATTTCTCTAACCAAGCCCCTTCTTCTAGCCATTTGATCTCTAGTAAGCCTTCCCGTATTCAGATTTTTAAGTTGGTCTCTCTTTCTCTGTAAGAGTCTTCTGATTTTTCTCTCAGCATTTGCCCAAGCAGCCAGCCCAGAAGCACACTTAGAAATGGTGGCCGCAACATTCAAGGTATCGCCCTGCCATGCTTCCAGAATAATGTTCTTGCACTGCTCTTGCGTCGTCCATCTCTCCTCAAATCTGAAGACTCTCTTCTTCCTTATGCAGAACAACTTTGATGAGAGCATGATCTGACCATTCTCTAATAAGGTGAATAACCTTAGCATCAGGGAACAAATCAACCATTCCACATTAGCCACACCCCTATCCAGCCTACACTGAACATTTTCATCCTCACTCCTCCCACTATCATACGTGAATTCATACCCATGAAAGCCACGATCAGCCAGCTCATAATCCACCAAAGCTTCCTGAAAGTTCAACATCTGACTGCTTGATCGGATAGGGCCCCCTATCTTCTCAGAAGCCACTAAAATTTCATTGAAATCTCCGAAACAGAGCCAAGGCAAATCCTTCTCTGTAGCCAGCAATCTGAGCAACTCCCAAGACTTGTATCTCTGATCAGATTCAAACCATCCATAAAAGCCTGTCAGTCTCCAATCGACTCCTTTAGCCTGAATGACAAAATCCATCTGATGAACTGACATTGACGCCAAGCAAACCTTCATATCAGATCTCCACATACACACAAGTCCACCTGTTCTCCCAACACTATCAACTACAATACCATCAAAACCTTTGAATCTCTATAACACTCTCTAAAATTCACGTCCACTAAGCTTGGTTTCAGAGAGAAAAACCAAGGACGGGGCTTCCCTCGCAACAACAATTTTGAGGGATGAGACTGCAGTCGGGTTGCCCAGGCCCCTGCAGTTAACACTTAGGCAACTCATGGTGCTAGGCAGGACTGGTCCTCGCCAGTCTCCGCCAAATTGAAAGATGTTAGCAAGTGTGCAAAAGTTCTTCCATGCTTGACTTGAACTTCAAACAATGCTTGCTTATCAACTTCCATAACTGTGTCTGCGTGATCCTCCCTTCTTCTCTTAGAAGATTTCCGAAGAGCGTCTTCCTTATCCACATCAAACTCTCTAGCCAGTCTCTTCCAGGATTTCTTGCTGGGTATGACCCCCGTTTTAGTCGAATTCGGCTTCTCTGTCCCAACCGGTTTCTTGCCCTTAGCATCTCCTATGCCTTTCTGACTTTCCCCACTTCCTATATCAACACCCAAATCTTTTCTAGCAAGAGCCAAAGACTGGTCGCCAGACGCGTTCAACTTATCAACCTGCCTGAAGTTAATCACCCCTGTTTCCTTTTCACTGTTGGGAGCATCCATGCTTGGCTTTTTTGGCTGGAAAGATGAAACAGGGGCAGTTAGGTTCGCCTCTGAGGCCTTCCTCTGCTTGAGGCTCTTAGCTTTCGTCTCCTTGTCTAACCTTTCAAACTTCAATCTGTCCTCTTCTATCTCTGACTTATCAAAACCTATGTCTCTACTCGTGGGCGCCTTAAGCCATGGCCCGTATTGTTTACTATCAGACTCCCCACTGTCTTCTGCCTCCTTGTCGCAGTCCCTGTCTGTGTGACCCAATAACCCACATCTATAGCAGAAGTCAGGTAAATGGTGGTATTTGAAAGCCAGCCATACCGGTTCTTGCTTGTCAAAACTGACCTTTATTCCTCTCATTAGAGGTTTCTTCACTTCAAGCTCCACCCTAATCTTCAGAGCTTCTCCCCACCCGAACTTTGCATCTTCATCAACACACAAAAAGTTTCCCATTTTATCTCCAACTGTCTTAGCAACTATCTCAGTTCTTTTGTTAAAAGGCAGATTCATAACATTCACCCACAAAGGAATTTTGTTAAAGAGCAAATTAAATCCCCCGACTTTTCACCTCCTTCAATGTCCTGAAGAAGGAGCAGACTGCCATTGAAGTTCCAAGGTTGATGGTCCAAGACCCATTTCTTGTCTTGCTCACTAAAGAACTGAAAAATAAATCGCTCCTCCCCGATTTCCTTCATCACAAGGCCCTTCCTTGGCTTCCAAAGTTGTTCCAACGTTCTCTTCATCGCCTTTTTGTTCACAAACTTCTGCGTGATGAGCTTGCCCGCCACTCCCAGCTGGATCCTCCTGACCTCAGTTTATTCGGGTGAGACTTCAATGACCGAGATTTCATTTTCTTTGTCTGTGAGAGAGAGACGTCTCCACTATTCTTCCAGATCCTCTGCCATCTGAGCAAAAGTAATGCCTTTTATGTCACCAGTGATACTTTTGCTCCCAGCGAAAACCCTCCCAAAAAAGATACATTTCCAACCGACAACACACCAAACCAAAAGAAACAAACGGAAAAGAGGGTGTGAACGTAATAAATGGAAGATGGAAAAGAAAAGAAAACAAATCTTCACAGAGGAAGACCCACCTAGCACATGGCTAGACCAAACACTCACAATGGCGGCGCCCAAAACCCTAGGAGAGAGTGGCCAAAGGAGAGACCCAAAACCCTAATTTGCAGAGAACTTGATCCAACTTGTCTGCAAGGTTTTCAATTGTTCAATCTTAATTTACAAAACTCCTCCCAAGTCTCAACTTAGACTTGTATTTCATTGATATTTGGGAAAATGAAACTCATGCAACTCGATCTTACATATGAGTCTGCAGAAGCATTCAAAGTGGGGTTTGATTTTCATTCTTTTAAATATGGTATGAACCCCAAATTCACTTTGCGTGATACTTCTATCCTTGTCAATTTTGTACACAAGTCAAGATCAATCCATAAGCACCATAAACTCCTCTTCTTTTTCTGTTTATATATATATATATATTTCTAATGTTCAATTCATTTCATGAACTTCCAGTACCGATCAGATGCTAAATTTGGGTTATTTTAATTACTTCAAATTGGAGTTAATCGGTAAGAGGATGCACGCCAACGTCCCATTAGATGCTTGCTTTATGATCAATCGATGAGTGTATGTCTAATAATCATTTTATGCTAACCCAAATTTGATACCGCACACTGACTTGGTTCGATCCAAGTATGAGATTGGTTATGGAGGCGAAAGTACATACTTTCAAACCAACCACGGGTTTAGTGTAGCGGCAAAAACATATGTTTTCAAACCAACTACGAATTATAGGTACGGGCGAAAGTAATTACTTTCAAACCACAATACCTTTTGGCATAATCACTTGGGTGAAATAACATACTGTTGGAACGATGATGTTCTCTCTAGTTTTGATGATGATAAACTCAATGTCATTCGATGGTTTTTAGTGTGACTATGAGTTTCAGGAATCAGGTGAATAAAAGGAACAATAAAAACCATGTGATGAATCAAAACAGAGATTGAAAGGAACAAAAAAGTCAACAATGGAACAACGCGCTGGAACAAACAAGGAATTAAGACGCGTGGTTGTGAAGGGGAAAAGGAAGGGAACAACGCCAAGGAACGAAGAGACGCACGCGCTATTGCCCTTGCAATTTGCCGAATCTTCTATTTCTGGAAAGATATATTGAAGAAACAGCTTGGTCCGCAAGAGATAAAATTGTTGAAGATCTTATTGTTAGAAAAGATAAGAAAAGATTGTATAGGATTTTTTATTTGATTTTCCTTAAGTAAAACTAGGGTAAACCATTAGGATTTCTAGACTATAAGAAAGGAAGTCATCAACTTCATTTCACAAGCGACCACATCATTTTGATAGAGCTTTGAGCATTCGGTGAAGAAGAAAGAGAAGAAGAACTTACAAGGATGAGACTTTGGTAAGTTCAGTACTTGTAGGATTTTGATTGTCTTAGGTGTTGTTAGGAACGTTACAATAAGAAATCTACATATCTAGGGGTAAACTAGATTGAGATACAGTTTGCTTGATTGTAATTCCAGGATTAATAACACAAGTAGACATTTGAAATCCTACTAGGGAAAAAACAAGGTAGAGGTTTTTCTCAGTCAACTAATTGGTTGATCGAGTTTTCCTCTCTAAGGAACTCTGTCCGTTACTTTGTTTTCTGTTACAATATTCCGCTGCCCAAGGAACAGTTCTACCGTTCCTTGTACTGACACACTCGATTCTACAATTGGTATCAGAGCATGTTTGTTCTAGATTGTGTGTTATTTACAAATTTTCATGTAACGATGACTGCTACCACTGTCAAAGTTGGTTTGAACTCTTCAAGGCCTCCCTTGTTGCTCACTAGTCAATATCAACATTAGAAGACTCTCTTCATCAAGTGGGTTCAAAGTCATGATTTTCAATGTTGGTTGATCATCTCCCTTGGAGAAGAACTGCAAGGCTGCCATGCTCATCAACAATGCTCTTAATCAGCAAGATGTGCAAAAACTTCAATCTTGTGAATCTGCCAATGCTAAGTGGCTTTCCCTGGAGCAGATGTACATGTGAAGTAAGGATCTTCGTGAAATTGATCGTTTCACAACCAAGAAAGACTTCTACAATTTCAAAATGGAAGAAAATGAAGATGTGAGTGTTTACCAGGCCAGATTTGAAGCAATCACGGCCAACTTGACAACTCACTCCATTTCTGACAAGGAGATTCTACCAGATGAGAAAATCCTTATCATCATTGATGGTCTTCCTCATCGTCATGCGATGACCAAGGCTATTCTGAAAGAGAATCCTAACACTGTCAAACTGACGTTCCATGAGGTCTTTAGCAAGATTCAGAAGTATGACAATGAAGAAAAGGCTGGAAGGAACAAAGATCACAAGAACAAAGGAATTGCTTTGATGGTTGGATAGGCTGTTGACAGGATTGAGAATGATCTTGATGATAATGATGGCTCCGATGATCCTGAGGTTGTTTTACTAACGATAGTCATGCGTTCCCTTTACAACAAAGGTAGGAGCAACAAAGGTGGGAACCATGGTAAAACTCGTGACATCAAAGACATCACCTGTTACAATTGTAATGAGAAGGGTCACTATTCTAGCTCATGCCCAAAGCCCAAGAAATCAAGAAAAACTTATGGGAACGATGAGAAGAAAGCTTTCGTTGCTATGTGGGGCAATGAGGATGACTCAGATGGTGAAGACCCTGAAGCTTGGGGTGGTGAGATGTGTGCAATGGCTCTCAAGGACTCTACTACTCCGCCTGAGGATCTTGAGATAAATCCTTAAACATTTTTGAAATCTCTTGTGAATTATGATAAGAAATCACTGATTGCTCTCATAAGGGAAATATATTCTAAAAATTTGAAAACACAAGAGGAACTTGCTAACTCTGAAGATAAGTGTAGTAGTTTAAAAGAAAACATATCTAACACTGCTAGTAGCTTAACTGTTCCTTGTTCTTCACGTGATGCTAATCGTGAGGAACTTCAGAGGCTAAGAAATGAAAAGGTCTCTTTACTTATGAAGTCTCTAACAATACTGATGCAAGTGATGTAGCTGGACCAACTAAGCTTGAGGAACAGATGTCAGAGATGAAAGCCTATGTTCACAAAATTCACTCCATGCTAGTGGAACAAAAAGCTGAAACTGAAGACATTCAGTTTGTCGAAGCAAGGTATGGTATTGGTTATACATGTTCTAAGAAGAAAGAGGATGATCCATCTATTCTTGAACTTCATGAATCAAGAGACAAGGAACTACATGATGCTAGAGAAAAGAATCGCAATATGTAGGAACGTGTAACACCCCCAAAATACCCTTTGGAAATATTACCGCCAGTGTCCTCAGATTATACATCTAGGGTCACCCAAGGCTTAACCATTTTATAACGAACTGTATAATAATATAAACTTTACTAAATGACATACAACTGCCTAAATAATATTTTATATCAAATGTTGAAATTACAATTCGATAACAAAATCGAGTACAAATATTTATTACAGCAGAAGTCTCTAGAATAAAATGACTCAACATGTGTTGACCTTACGATCTTACGCCTAGGATCTCAACCTTAGAAAGAAACACGCAAAACGCCGACTGCCTTCACATCGAGTCCTTGCCTTTACTGATGCAGAACTTATCTGATGTGTCATATGAGACGGATGACACCATCCAACCATGCAAAGGAAAATAACCGGTTGGTTAGTCTAATGAAAGACTATGCAAGGGTAGAAATAAAAAGGTTCTAGTGATCGTAACCGTTTACTATCCTTGTCCCTCGAATAATAACCGAGGGAACGATACATAACCCGGAATTCTCATGGAATGATTAGAATTAGATATGCACTGAAAAGAAGACTCCAAAGGAATTGAGTCTTATGGGAAAGTATGACAAATGTTTGGGAACGTCAGTTGACACACACAAGTTTAAAAACACGACCTTGATTATTTGGGTCCATGACCAACCTCACCGCGCATTGCGAATTCATATTGGAAAGAAGACTTACTCTAATAAGAGTCCGGGCGGTTTCCACGTTGTACTCCTCGCCCGAGGGTATATTATATATGTGCATATCCGCACTTATATTATTTAATTCCAAAATGTATATTCACGTTAAAGATTTTATTATATATATATATATATATCATCTCGACACGAGAGATATCTTGGAAATATTTCCCGAATGTTTGGCACCAGCTGAGTGCACCACCACCTATATTCGGATAGAGATAGGTCATGACCAGGAAAGTGTTAGGGCATTTAACCTCCTAAGCACCAAGTTATAAAGAAACGACTAGACCTCGCAAGGTACATAGCGTTCCTACGAATACTGGTTCTAACTACACATTTAAGTTCACACATAAAATCCACACCAATACCATCATGGTAATAACAAGTATAATAGCGTTGTTTCTAGCAATATATATACAACCTATTATAATATCATATTTTATCACAACATTTTATAAAATCTATTCCCAAACGAAAACAACACTTCATTCCAATTTAATCAACAATCAAGTAATTGATAATTAAAGGAAATATGGAATGATAAGCAAGAGCGAACCACCACTTGCCTTAATTAGACGAATTGACAATGTCGGGTTTCGGGATCTGTAAACTGGAATCTGAATACGGATTCCTACGATGACGATGAAACAACGACGGAACCCTAAGTTAGATTCGATACGAACGGAACGAGGGTATAAAACGAATAACGATACGAATCGAAAGGAAACAAAGCCTGAGCCGTGACCGTGGTTGTCCAAGCCACAATCGCGCTTGCCAGGGCAAGCTGTGGTCACGGTTTATACACCCGTGGTCACGGTTTCCTGGGCAGAGCCGCGATCGCGGGATTCAACCCCGCGGTCGCGGTTCTCCCTTCCGACGACGGCTCCAACTTGGCTTTGAGCCTTACCGACGGCGCGACTAACGACTCTTGGCTTTGGACGAGGACTCGCTACGATCACCACACCCACGACACCTCCAAGGCAATTCCGGTGACCTCCAACAACTCTGGAGAACTCGAAGAACTCCGGCAAACACAAAATCGAGAGGAAGAGAGGGATGTGGAGATGTGGATGAGATTCCTAGCTGCCCCCGACCTCCTTTTATAGGGGACGGAAAACATAACGTCGGGCAAGCCAACCGTTTCGGCTACCTCCAACGGCGAACGCTGAAATCTGAATCGGCAAGCTCGGATAAGAACGTCGAAGAAGACGAACCAAAAAGACCCGCGATCGCGATTTAAAAACCGCAATCGCGGTTTGTCCACAGACAAAACCGCACCCTCGGTTTCAAAACCGCACCCGCGGTTTCAAAACCGCACCCGCGGTTTCAAAACCGCACCCGCGGTTTCAAAACCGCACCCGCGGTTTCAAAACCGCACCCGCGGTTTCAAAACCGCACCCGCGGTTTCAAAACCGCACCCGCGGTTTCAAAACCGCACCCGCGGTTTCAAAACCGCACCCGCGGTTTCAAAACCGCACCCGCGGTTTCAAAACCGCACCCGCGGTTTCAAAACCGCACCCGCGGTTTCAAAACCGCACCCGCGGTTTCAAAACCGCACCCGCGGTTTCAAAACCGCACCCGCGGTTTCAAAACCGCACCCGCGGTTTCAAAACCGCACCCGCGGTTTCAAAACCGCACCCGCGGTTTCAAAACCGCACCCGCGGTTTCAAAACCGCACCCGCGGTTTCAAAACCGCACCCGCGGTTTCAAAACCGCACCCGCGGTTTCAAAACCGCACCCGCGGTTTCAAAACCGCACCCGCGGTTTCAAAACCGCACCCGCGGTTTCAAAACCGCACCCGCGGTTTCAAAACCGCACCCGCGGTTTCAAAACCGCACCCGCGGTTTCAAAACCGCACCCGCGGTTTCAAAACCGCACCCGCGGTTTCAAAACCGCACCCGCGGTTTCAAAACCGCACCCGCGGTTTCAAAACCGCACCCGCGGTTTCAAAACCGCACCCGCGGTTTCAAAACCGCACCCGCGGTTTCAAAACCGCACCCGCGGTTTCAAAACCGCACCCGCGGTTTCAAAACCGCACCCGCGGTTTCAAAACCGCACCCGCGGTTTCAAAACCGCACCCGCGGTTTCAAAACCGCACCCGCGGTTTCAAAACCGCACCCGCGGTTTCAAAATCGCAGTCGTGGCGTACCCGCGGTCGCGTCTCTGGGTCTTGGTCACGGTTTCCTCTCGCGGTCTAATGTTAGAACTTATTTTTAGTACTTCTAAAAATATTCTAAGACCCAAAGCATACAAAACGTATATTATTACGTTCAAATGATCTTACTGAGATTACAGAAGATTACAAAAATTGCCCATCATGTCTTTCTTGCAAAACGCCAGTTCGGGACTTTTAGGGGTTATTACACTACTACCCCCTTAAAAGAAGTTTCAACCCCGAAACTTGGCCGATAACAGCTCGGAGAAGCGACCTCATTTTAAGTTACCCAACCTTATAAGTTTAACCATGCCTAAGCCATTTAACACTTTGTAGATTGGTTCAAGCATTTCTAAGTTAAAAGTTATATGTTGGTTCAAATTACAGTTAACGTAAGGTTAACCATAATTTAGAACCTTTGTAATAACTGTGTAAATCACCGAATATACATGTTACCATATTGCCCTTATGGCAACCTGAGGGTTATTACATTACTCATCCCTTAAAAATAGTTTTGACCCCGAAACTAGCATCACTAAGGTAGAGGGACCGGTTTCACCATTAACCTCACTACCTGAACTTAGTATCCTTAATCATTTCATCCTTGTACTTGCTCCTAGGAAAACGATTTGCTTCCTCAACCATACCACTATCTCGCATATCTTATCTCCATGTGCTATACTTGTAATAACTCGTGACTACATCCACAATGTCATAATTATCTTAGGATAATAGTATCCAAAATCCCCGCAATAGACTTGCTATACCTTAAGCATTAGACACACATTTCTCTTTCAACTCTTCTCTTTATAATCAAATTCAAAGTTCGTACGTTATCTCCCTATAATCCAATATCAGATCTCAGTAATCCTCGAGACATTACATTTTCTAATTCCTTTAAAGGTACACCCCACAATTCCATTACTTATCTCTAAGCCAATTTGTTTCCTTACGCCATTTCTAACCTAAAAATCCTTCCAAGACTAACTGAACGTATTCCACTATTCAACCTCCAACTTAAAACCTTTAATGCTACATCCTTGTAAACGTCCTACTCACTTAAAAAAAATTTGCTACCTTACTCATAATCCTTCAATGGTATATACGAGTAACATTTGCTACCTTACTCCTTAAACGTACATAAGACAAATTCCCATGCTACATCCTTTGGTATCGATATCCTCCGAATAACTTATCCCTACACCATAACCTTTAAATTTAAGTGAGCTTTCTCCCGATATAATGTTTCACAACTTAATCCTTGTAAACGTACTACTCACTTAAAATCCACATATCAAACCTTGTAAATTTCCAGGTATAATAACTCCATATTCCTTGAAGGTACAACTTACAAACTCAATTATTTGGCCCAATTAAATTTGGTCCAAATGCCCATTTCTAACTAAAACCTTTAGTGTCCTCAAAACAAGATCGCGATAAATCAATGAGCACAATTGTGATCGTTCACTTTATTTCCCCAAACGTGACATCAATTCGCCTTAATAGACATAGATCACTTTTCATCCAATCCTGTAGACAAAATTCCATCCACTTAAGTTATCACGTACTCTTAATCCTTATAAATTAAAACAACCTTTACCAACTGAGTTTGTTATTCATCCATAAGTCCTTAAACACTTAATCGTCCTCATACGATTTATTATCCCAAATCAAGAGACCTTTTGCTTTATCGTAACTCAATATTTATTCAAGACGTAATCGTCTTAATACTCCTCCTATCCTTATATCGTTTCCTTTAAGAAAACCTCATAACGAAACCTCAGATGCTCTTCCAAAGTAACACTTATGGCTTCACACCCTTAGCCTTTCCGAAAGATTAAACCACTGGTCCACAATGAGCATACTCACTTACAAACTCCATAACCATAACCCTTGGGTTCTAAAGTTTTACTCAAGATCGTAATAGAGTACAGTCTTTTTAGAGAAAACGATTTCCTTATGAACTATCTCTCTTATACATTTATTCTCTTCTCAGCAATTTATCCACATAAATGACTACAGTATGACCTCACAACTAGGCATTTTGGACTTCGTATTAGTTCACTCTTACGTACTTTTACCAGAACAAATGTTCAGGGTACACATATGAGAAATAATTCTTAATCCCATAGAGCATTAACCACACACATTTGTTTCCTTTAAATTAAGGAATTTTGGTAAAACTCAACTTATGTGATAACGCTCGTCAGCTCAACTAAGGGAGCAATTAATGTCATACCGATGTGAGATTACTCCAAGAATAAAGAGAGATTCCTAAGAATGGACCTAGGAATTAAGTAATAGAGTCGACCTTAGTGTTAACCACGTAGGGGACGAACACCTAGGTTCCATACGTTACCCATTCTTTATGAGTCCTGACAACCCTTATCCACACGTGACATATACTGTTTTTGGCACTCACGGAGTCTCGTATGAACAAACAATTTGCAATAGTAACGAATTTAGTAATTTTCGGAACAAGGAAACACTTCTTTATTATTCGAAGCATTATATTAAAACAATTGACAGAAAGTCGAACATACAGATTACTAAACTATGGAGACTATCGACACCAGTCATCGCTCCTTATTCTTAAAAAGGCTCAACAAAAGTACAACTACTCGTCCAAGGTTTCATTTGTAACACCCCCAAAACTGAACCCATTTGGAAAGGTATTATCGTCAGTGACCTCAGTGTTCCTTACCAAGATCACCCAAGGCTTTACCGTTTGAATACAAACCATGAAATACAATGATACAAAATGATAACTTTATTCATATAAAACATGAGTCCCGAGATTACATCCCAATCCCGAATAGGACAAACACAGAGTTTAACAAAGTACATCGGAAGTCTTTAAACAAGGTACATCGGAAGTCTTTTAAATATATTACAGAAAGGGTTGTGATCGGAATGATCACCTGCCCAAGGATCTCAATCCTGATTAAAAGATAATTATTAAAACATCCAAAAACAACCGTCGTCTTCATAGTCAATCTAGTCTCCTCATATCTTCGCTCTATCTGATGTGCCGAATCGGACGGATGACACCAGTCCACATGCAGAGAATGATGTTCGTGGGTTAGTCTACTGAATAGACTAGCAAGGGTACAAAGCAGAATGGTTCGAAGCAGTCGTATTAGGTTAGACTCATCGCTTCTCGAATAATAACCGATGACGATAGTCAACCATCATACTCCTACTAGAATAAACAAGAGGTATGCACAAGAGAAGATTCTGGAAGACTGAATCTTCACAGAAATCGACTCGAAAAGAGACTCCAAGAGATTGAGTCTTTAAGGAAATATGACAAATTTGGAACGTCTAAAGAATCAGACATCAGTGATTTAAAAGCTGACTTAGATGTTTCGGTTCACGACCAACCTCACCGCTTACAGCGAATCCAGATTGGAAAGAGAACGTACTCTAATCAAAAGTCGAGACGAGCTTTCCTAGCTGCACTATTTACTTAGCTGCACTACTCGCCAAAGGTATATTAATTATGTGCACTCGGGCACTTTATCTTATTAAATTCCAAAACCCATATTACATTATAAGCTTTTAAACATATGCTCTGTCACGCAGAACATACAGCTAAGGAATGGACCTCACAGAATCCAAGCCTCTGGACTTATATCGAAGGAATGAACCTCATAGAGTCCAAGCTTCTACTATCGTAGGGTCTTGATCGCCCTTTAATCCCAAGTTATAAAGAAACGAATGGACCTCTCGGAGTCCAGGTGTTCCTACGAATACTCGTGCTAACTAACAGTTCGAGCACAACAATAGTTCAGGATAAATCCACATAAATGCCCTCAAGGCGGACATAAATAATAGAGTTGTTCTAACAGATATACAACTTATTATAATATCATTATTACAGTTTCCAAAATAGTTTATAAAACCAATTCCAGATAAATACAATAATCATTCCAAATTAATTACTCAGATAAATAACTGATAATTAATGTAAATATGGAACGATGAGCAAGAGCGAACCGCCACTTGCCTTAATCCGCTGAATTTGAATGAAGTCTAACGACGGGATTCCGGGCTCGACACAGGGACAAATCTGGAGCACAGATTCCTTCGGATCGACCCACAAAGAAACCCTAAGTTAGATTCGACAAACAACAATACATATCTAAGAAAGAACGAAAGGAATTGAAGGAAACGAAACCCGAACAAAGGCCACGGAAGCCACGACAGCAACCGGCCAACAACCAAACTTGCGGCGGGCGCTGCATCACTTACGGCGGGCGCCGCCTCACTTGCGGCGGGCACCGCCCCACTTGCGGCGGGCGCCGCCCCACTTGCGGCGGGCGCCGCCCCACACGGCGGTGGCCACATCTTCACGGCGGTCGCCGGGCTCATCACGGAGGTCGCCGTGCTCATCACGGCGGGCGCCGTGTTCATCACGGCGGGCGCCGTGTTCATCACGGCGGTCGCCGTGTTCATCACGGCGGTCGCCGCTTCTATCCGGCGGTCGCCGTCGCTAAACAGAAACTGAAATACGAGAGGAAAAACTCACCCTCGACGATCGGTTTGGCTCGTCTTTCACCTTGCTTGGTTTCTAGGCTTCTAAGGGCCTCCCAAGCTTCTCTTGGCCATCGGAAACGACACCAAATGAACTCCGACGTTCGACTTGAGCTTTCCCGAAGAGAGCGTTTTTGAGAGTTTGAGAGCTTATGAACTAGCCCTCTCTCTTCCTCCCAAGCCATCCTTATATAGGCAAATCCAAGGGGGAGGAAGGTGATAGGAAGCTTCCTTCCCATCCCTTGGGTAATAACCTTGCACTTTGCCTCTTGGATAAAAACCTTAGGGTAACAAACTTGTACTTTAGTGCCCATTGGATGATAACTCTTGGGCAATAATCTTAACCCTGTGTTAAATATATTCGTACACGAACGAGTATTAACTCCCAAAATGCGTCGACTGTATGTTATTTCACTGAGAAAAATATTACAGAGGCAGAGCACATTACAGAATGTCTCAAACTATCTGAATTAAATCCGACGTACGAAACGGGTACTCAGGAAAATCCCCAAAATAACCTTACAGAAATACGGGGTATCACATCACCTCCCCCTTAAAAGAAGTTTCGACCCCGAAACTTGCATTAAGCCAATGAGGGTCCTGCCTCAACACCAATCTTACCACTTGGATTCAATATCCTTATTCACTTCATCCTTGAAATGGATCACAAGAGATATTACTCTTAATTCCTTAGGATATCATTCTGAAAATGATTCGCTCGTCTCAATGCTTATAACATAACTCACTTATGAGAGATAGCTCTTAGTCTCTCCGAACATAACTCCACAAGTTCATCCTTTATCTCTTAAGGAAGCTTGGAAAGAAAAACTCAGCGTATGGGATACCGCTTACCACCTTATTCCTTAGGTGTATATAGACAATTCTCTTTACTGAATCTTTAATACATCGGGATCATTGGCATATCCCCTCTTAAACTGCAACCTTTCTTCTTAACACAATAACTCTTACAACTTAATCTTCCTCAAAGAGTTGCACCCAGCCTTATAGATGACATATTCTATATATGAAGAAGAATCTTAGGAATGGATTTAGATTTAAACAGCAGAGTCAAACCTATGATTAATCATATAGGGTACGAACATCTAAGTTGCCCACAATACTCCACCACCATAAGTCCGGCAGTCTTTATCCTTACTTGGCATAAGCTGTTCTCGACACTTACGATGTTTCGTATGAACAACTAATTCGTAACGATAATGCATTCTGAAATTTCCAAAACAAGGAAACACTTTATTATCATTCAAACATTACCTTAACTGACAAAAGTTGAACAACCAGATCACGATACCACGGAGATTATCGACACACGTCGCTACTCCTTAATCTTAAAGAAAGACTTGACATAAATACAACTTAATGGATCAAGGTTCTTCTCCGTTGGCTTGGCTCATTACAAAGAGTCTTTGCCCTTGGCCTGGAGACCCCATAGGCGCTTTGCCTTTATTACGAGCCATAGACTGCTCAGGAGCAAATGCCTCTGGCCTTGGGTTCTGCCTACCGCCAACATTTGACGCCTGATAAGACTGTATTGGTCCCTGACCCTTCAGTCTACAGTATGTTTTTATATGGCCTTCTCTCCCACAATTATGACATACTCTCTTGTCCTTTTGGCACTGAATTACTCTGCTGCTCCAACCTGAGCCTCTGGCAGAGTCAGACTGAGTTGTCTCGGTCTTGGCACGACCAGACTTTTCAAACTTGGTAGGCGATGCCGGTCGTTTGAATAAACCAACCTGGCGATCCTGTTGCCCACCCTTTCCCTTAACTTGCTTCTCCCGTTTATGGGCAGACTCCTCCAATGTGACCTCTGTCGACTCTGGGCGGTCAACATCCTCTGTCTAATCAAGCAATGTCTAGAGCTGTCCTTTCGACCAACTCTGGTCCAAGCAGAATCTTGTTGGCATTCTTATCCCAACAAATCAGAGATCTGCATTTGAGACCATACAAAGCTTCAAACAGAGCCATCTTGATCTTAGCATGCCAGCTATTATTGTACGTGAACTCAATCAGACTCAGGCTATCTTCCCAGCTAGTCGGACGATCGAGTGCACATGCTCTTAGCATATCCTCCAGGGTCTGGATGGTCCTTTCAGACTGTCCATCTGTCTGAGAATGAAATGCTGTACTGAATCTTAATTCAGTTCCCATGGCCTTATAAAGCTCTTGCCAGTACCTTGACATGAATCGGCCATCTCGATCCGATACAATGGTCTTAGGAATGCCATATAAACGGACAATCTCCTGGTGGAAAACTTATGCTGACCTCTGGGTCACCCAAATAACCTCAGTTTCCAATGCAAATACTATTGCTGCTAGTTCTAGGTCATGTGTTGGTTAGTTTGCTTCATAGGTTTTCAATTGTCTAGATGCGTATTCAATAACCTTTCCCCTCTGCATCAAAGACACATCCCAACCCATTTCTCAAAGCATTACTATAGACCATATAACCATCATTCCTTCCGACAACGCCAAAACTGGTGCATAAGTCAGACACTGTTTCAACTTCTTGAAAACTGGTCTTGCACTTGTCATCCCAGACAACTTCTTGTTGACCTTGCGGAATAGACTGGTCATAGGTGGAGTGATCTTAGAAAAATCCTTCCATGAACCGTCTATAATGCTCAGCAAGCTCTGGGAAACTGCGCACCTCGCTCACACCCTGAGGCCGCTTCCAAACAACTATTGATTCACTCTTCTGGGGAATAACCATAACCTCATTCTTATTGATCACATGGCCTAAGAAAGCCACTTCTAGATCCAACAATCGCACTTAGCCCACTTTGCGTACAACCGACTTGGTCTAAGGACCGATAAAGCAATCCGCAGATGTTCCCTGTGAGCTTCCTTGCTCGGGAAAATATCAAAATGCCATTGATGAAGACTACTATGAACTTATTCAAGTACTGATCTAAAACATCGATGCACTAGGTTCATGAAAACTGCTGGAGCATTCGAAGCCCAGATGGCATGACTACAAACTCGTAGTGACCATCTCTCGTCCGAATGCAATCCTCGGAATATCATCCTCACGAATCCTGAGCTGATAAAAACCTGATCTCCGGTCGATCTTGGAGAAAACTTTTGCTCCCTATAGTTGATCCAACAGATCATCACTGCTGGGCAACAGATACTTGCTCTTGATCGTGACTTTATTCAACTCTCAAAAGTCAAAACAAAGTCGAAACGGTCCATCTTTCTTTTTGACAAATAAAACTAGGGCACTCCTACCTAAGGTGATGCACTCAGCTTTATATAACTTTTGTCAAGAAGATCCTTGAGTTGCTTCTTCAACTCTTGCATCTCAACAGGAGCCATCCAGTACGGTGCTTCTGAGATCGGCGCGGTACTCGGCTCGAGATCAATTGCAAACTCCACGACAAGATTCGGGGTAACCAGGAATATCTTCTAGAAAGACATCCGAAAATTTCACAACGATCGAAATATCAAGAACTGAAGGTTCATCTTTCATGGGCGGATCCAAGTAGCAAAGGTACCCGACACAACCTTGTCGAAGTAGCTTAAACGCAGTCATCGCCTTGATAAACCTGCCGTTATCAGCGTCATTCAGACCCTTAAATTTTCATACATACTGGCCCCCTGATGACACCGTCACAGTCTTCGAACTAAATCGATTATCGCCCCATGACGCGTCAGCCACTTCATACCGAGAAAATTATCGTATGTAACCATGGCTATCCAGATCGAATTCTCTTCGAATTTCTTACCCTAAATGGTAATTGAAAATTCCGACAGACGATTGGTTCTAACCAAATATTTCATATTAATAATATTTATAACCAAAGGTTCACAAACTTAGCCGCATACAGAACTTAACTTACAACCATCCAAAATGAAAGTCTGGGTAGCACCCACATCAACAACACATTAACAAAAGTAGAACGCAGATACAAAGTACTCTAAGCATTAGGAGCATAGGGTCCATCCGCCTCACGCATCACGTAAAGACGTTGACCCTGACTTCCAGAAGTCACTGGGGCTTTCCCCTTATTATGCGCAGTTGTCTGCATCGAAGGATTGGAAGTCTCTGCTGGTTTAAACCTAGGTCTGTTGTTTGGATTAACAGACCCCTGTTGTGACTCCGCTACTTTTTGCATTCCCTGCCGACAGAACCTCTGCATATGTCCTTCCTTTCCACAACCAAAACAAGTCTTCTTCTCATTCCGACATGCAAAACTCTTGTGCCCAAATGCACCACAATTATGGCATTGGATCAGACTCTTGCTCTGACCCGATTGCTGAGTTGACCCATCTTGAGTCGTTTCTGTCTTTGCCTTGCTGGACTTGGAAAAATCAGAAGGTGGTACGGGATGTTTAAACCCACTTGCCTGAGGCTGGTTCTGCACTTGCCTCTGGCTATCACGCTTCCTGGTTGACTCCTCCAGAGTTACCTCCAACTTGTAGACCGCATCCACATACTGCTCGAGAGTAGAGCATGTGTGGTGCACCATCCATGGTTTGATATCTGGGTTCATCCATTCATGGAAGTACCACATCTTCTGAGCCTCACTGGATATCTCTGGTTCAGCATACTGCAGCAAATGATTGAATTTAGTGGCAAGTTCGGTCACCTTCAATCCATCCGTCTTAGGATACAAGAACTCCTTGTGTTTCTCCTCCCTCATAGCACGAGAGAAGAAACGGTCCGTCATCTTGGTCTTAAATATTGACCAGGTCAACACCGGGCTATCAGCTAAGCCGGTACTCTCCCACCATTCACGGGCTTCTTTCTTCAACTGTAGAGAAGCTATGTGCACTTTCTCCGCTTCAGTGCACTCCATATTACGGAACAATCGCTCCATGTGGGAAAACCAATGAGCCACTCTGACTGACTCTCCCTTTCCATCGTAGCTGTCGGGTCTCATAGAGTTAATGGCCTTCAGAGCTCGGCCATACTCCCCTTTATTCCTGATCACGCCTCCCTATAGTACCTGGTTCTCTTGTTTCTCAAACCTCAGAACTTTTGGAGGTACTGGCACTCCTTGTGCCTGAGGTGCGATTGGTCGCATTATCTCGGTGAATGCTTGCATAACAATCCCCCGAATTGCTGCGACTGTTGCTGCATCGAGCACTACTGGAGCGTTGGCATGAGCTTGGCCATTGCCTCCTGGATTATTGTTGAAGACAGACTCACGCTCTCCTGATGGGTCTGCATCAATCCTCGGGTTTGGTCTGGGGTCATTGCTCGGCCCAGCACCAGCACAGATAACGTTCCTTGTATTCACCATCTGTTTACCGATCAAATTCCAAGGATTTTATCACATTAATATCATTCTGAATATTTATCGTAATAAAATCAACTTAGAATAGATCAACTTGGTAATTTCTATTGATGAACTCAAATCGAGTAACTAGGTTCTACAACCTCAAATCATAGCGAGCGAACTGGAAATCAAGCCTAACTGGAGATGGCGAAACCACTTCGGCTTCTCCCGGGTTCCTCTGAAGAGAACAGAAAGCACCCATATCTAGCGGGGCAACGGAAAAGGAATTAGTCTTTCTAGACATAGAAGCAAGCTTACTATATCAGACTATATAGAATACATGACTATGAACGGTTGAAAATGAAAACACCGTTTTTATTTTTAAACTCAGAGCCTTTTGAAAATACCTTTCGATCGAAAACGAGTAAATGGTTTTCAAATACCCAACCCGTTTTAAAAACTTTAGCTCTGATACCACAACTGTAACACCCCCAAACTGAACCCATTTGGAAAGGTATTACCGCCAGTGACCTCAGTGTTCCTTACCGAGATCACCCAAGGCTTTACCGTTTGAATACAAACCATGAAATACAATGATACAAAATGATAACTTTATTCATATAAAACACGAGTCCCGGGATTATATCCCAATCCCGAATAGGACAAACACAGAGTTTAACAAAGTACAGCGGAAGTCTTTTAAATATATTACAGAAAGGGTTGTGATCGTAATGGTCACCTGCCCAAGGATCTCAATCCTGATTAAAAGATAATTATTAAAACATCCAAAAACAACCATCGTCTTCATAGTCAATCTAGTCTCCTCATATCTTCGCTCTATCTGATGTGTCGAATCGGACGGATGACACCAGCCCACATGCAGAGAACGATGTTCGTGGGTTAGTCTACTGAATAGACTAGCAAGGGTACAAAGCAGAATGGTTCGAAGCAGTCGTATTAGGTTAGACTCATCGCTTCTCGAATAATAACCGATGACGATAGTCAACCATCATACTTCTACTGGAATAAACAAGAGGTATGCACAAGAAACGATTCTGGAAGACTGAATCTTCACAGAAATCGACTCGAAAAGAGACTCCAAGAGATTGAGTCTTTAAGGAAATATGACAAATTTGGAACGTCTAAAGAATCAGACATCAGAGATTTAAAAGCTGACTTAGATGTTTCGGTTCACGACCAACCTCACCGCTTACAGCGAATCCAGATTGGAAAGAGAACGTACTCTGATCAAAAGTCGAGACGAGCTTTCCTAGCTGCACTATTTACTTAGCTGTACTACTCGCCAAAGGTATATTAATTATGTGCACTCGGGCACTTTATCTTATTAAATTCCAAAACCCACATTACATTATAAGCTTTTAAACATATCCTCGGTCACGCAGAACATACAGCTAAGGAATGGACCTCACAGAATCCAAGCCTCTGGACTTATATCGAAGGAATGAACCTCACATAGTCCAAGCTTCTACTATCGTAGGGTCTTGATCGCCCTTTAATCCCAAGTTATAAAGAAACGAATGGACCTCTCGGAGTCCAGGTGTTCCTACGAATACTCGTGCTAACTAACAGTTCGAGCACAATAATAGTTCAGGATAAATCCACATAAATGCCCTCAAGGCGGACATAAATAATAGCGTTGTTCTAACAGATATACAACCTATTATAATATCATTATTACAGTTTCCAAAACAGTTTATAAAACCAATTCCAGATAAACACAGTAATCATTCCAAATTAATTACTCAGATAAACAACTGATAATTAATATAAATATGGAACGATGAGCAAGAGCGAACCGCCACTTGCCTTAATCCGCTGAATTTGAATGAAGTCTAACGACGGGATTTCGGGCTCGACACAGGGACAAATCTGGAGCACAGATTCCTTCAGATCGACCCACAAAGAAACCCTAAGTTAGATTCGACAAACAACAATACAGATCTAAGAAAGAACGAAAGGAATCGAAGGAAACGAAACCCGAACGAAGGCCACGGAATCCACGACAGTAACCGGCCAACAACCAAACTTGCGGCGGGCGCTGCATCACTTACGGGCGGCGGGCGCCGCCCCACTTGCGGCGGGCGCCGCCCCACTTGCGGCGGCCGTCGCTCTTCATGGCTCCACACGGCGGTGGCCACATCTTCACGGCGATCGCCGTGATCTTCACGGCGGTCGCCGGGCTCATCACGGCGGTCGCCGTGCTCATCACGGCGGGCTCCGTGCTCATCATGGTGGGCGCCGTGTTCTGGCCGGCGGTCGCCGCCTTCAATCCGGCGGTCGCCGCCTCTATCCGGCGGTCGCCGTCGCTAAACAGAAATTGAAATACGAGAGGAAAAACTCACCCTCGACGATTGGTTTGGCTCGTCTTTCGCCTTGCTTGGTTTCTAGGCTTCTAAGGGCCTCCCAAGCTTTCTTGGCCACCGGAAATGACACCAAACGAACTCCGACGTTCGACTTGAGCTTTCCCGAAGAGAGCGTTTTTGAGAGTTTGAGAGCTTATGAACTAGCCCTCTCTCTTCCTCCCAAGCCATCCTTATATAGGCAAATCCAAGGGGGAGGAAGGTGATAGGAAGCTTCCTTCCCATCCCTTGGGTAATAACCTTGCACTTTGCCTCTTGGATAAAAACCTTAGGGTAACAAACTTGTACTTTAGTGCCCATTGGATGATAACTCTTGGGCAATAATCTTAACCCCGTGTTAAATATATTCATACACAAACGAGTATTAACTCCCAAAATGCGTCGACTGTATGTTATTTCACTGAGAAAAATATTTCAGAGGCAGAGCACATTACAGAATGTCTCAAACTATCTGAATTAAATCCGACGTACGAAACGGGTACTCGGGAAAATTCCCAAAATAACTTTACAGAAATACGGGTTATCATATCATTCTCATTAGAGTGACGAATCACAAAGAGTCATTGCCCCTGACCCGGAGACTCCATAGGCGCATTGCCTTTATTACGAGCAATAGATTGCTCAGGAGCGGGTACCTCTGGCTTTGGGTTCTGCCCATTGCCAATATTTGAGGCCTGGTATGATTGCATTGGTCCTTGACCCTTCTACCTACAATATGTTTTCATGTGGCCTTCCTTCCTACAATTGTAACTGTTAGGAAACGGAACTCAGGAACCTCAGTTCCTATGAGAGTTCCTTTCCTCAGTTTCTCTACTTTTGAAGATGACAAATACTTTGATACTAGTGTTTTATCTCAAAGATGTGTTTAAAGGAACCACATGACAGTCATTGAAATCGTGGAAGCCAAACAAGACAAAGAAACCAAACAAGCAAGACAAAGCAAGCCAAAGGAACCCAGAAGTGCAACACATGACTTTCCTTTTCCCGATAAAGCTGGGAACGCTGAACCTCAGACAAAAGATGGTGAAAGCGACATGAGAAGAGCTTCTAAAGTCTGCCACCATCCAAAGGAAGCTCTGAAGCTGTCTGGGTTGCTGAACGTCGGACAAAGGTTGGTGAAAGCGACATGTCAAAAAGGCTGTCACCATCCAGAGGAAAGTTCCAAAGTGTCTAGGTTGCTAAACCTCGGACAAAAGGCGTTTGACAACGACATGACAGATTCATCTTAAGCCTTTGACCAACCAATGTGGATTATGAGTTGCCTAGGTTGTTGGTACATGTTTAAGTCAGCGTGAATTAAGGATCACCACACAACCTAGGTCAAGCTTGCTCTGTGGGAACCAAGAGAAGACTCAACCTCGAGAATACACTATATAAGGAAGATAAGCTCCAGTGCTATCTTCAAGCACTACAACAAGAATCACACTTCATAGCAAACATCAAAGTGTGAACTCTCAACAAGATCATCAACTCAAACCAAGATCAAGAGGAACCAGTCAAGGAACCTGAGAGCTGTGTGCTAGTTCCTGTGACTGTAAGTGTGTTAGTTCCTTAGTGCTTAGGACTGCTTCTTGGATTGATTATACTTTGTGTTAAGTTTATCTAGGATTGTCTAACTGTGTGTAAGGCAAAGGAACCGTGTGTTTTGTTCCTAGAGTAACTTGTAACCGAAGTGATAAGAAATCAAGAAGTAGACCTTGAAATCCTTTCGAAAGAAAGGTAGTGGTTTTTATCCTAGATTGCTAGTTGGCAATCAAAGGTTTCCACTATAAGGAACTTGTTCATTTACATTTGATTGTTTATTTTCGTTGCGAAGGGACCTGAGAATCAGTATTCTCAGTTCCCTTGTTTTTTAATCTAACAATTACGATCCTACAATTGGTATCAGAGCAGAAAAGCTCTAGATCTTTGTTTAAGTTTGCAGATCTAAGATGTCTCAGTCAAGCAAGTTTGAGCTCGGAATCTCCACCAACAAACCACATCTCCGAAAGAAGGGAGAAGAAACATGGTGGGCCAAGTGCATGGAAAGCCACATAAAGACCAATGACTACCAATGCTGTAGGATAGTCGAGAATGGAGATGGCTATGTCAATCTCAACCAAAAGGAAGAAGATTGGAAACCCGAGCATTATGTCATCATGGAAAAGAACGCCAAGGCTAGACAGTTCATTCTCAATGGACTGGATAGAGAAGATATGGACAAAGTCATAGGAATCAAGACGGCGAAAGAAATGTGGCAAGCACTCAAGGACATGCATGAAGGAAGTGAGGAACTAAAGCAAAGCCAAAAGTTTTCTTTAGAAGGAGAATACCACACATTCAAAATGATGGAAACTGAAAACCATCTCTGAGTATTACTCTCGCTTCAATAGGCTCATTGGAAAGTTAACAGCGGCTGAGGTCACCCTTGATGAAGTCTCCAAATCACTGGTGGTCATCAAAGGACTTAACTCCAAGTTCACCCTCATCAAAGGAATCATGAAGAACACCCCAGGTATCCAATCTCTTCCCTTGACTCAAATCATAGGGAAACCGGAGGTTGAAGAAGGAGAACACACCAAAGTCAATGCTGATAAGAAACTGGAGAAAAGAATTGCCCTCAAAATCTCCAAGGCCTTCTCAAGGCTTGAGACGGAACATGAGAACTCAGACCTAGAAGATGAGGAGGACGAACTTACAGCTCTCTTCACAAAGAACATCAAAAAATTCTTTGTAAAGGGAAAGTTCCACAAAGGCAGTTCCTCTCACAATGGACCAAGGAGAGATCTCAAAGATATCTCTTGCTATGAGTGCAAAGAAAAGGGGCACTACGCTAAAAGCTGTCCCAACAAAGAAGACTCCAAAGAAGATGAAAGATCTCAAAGGAAAAAGGCTCTTGTGGCCTCATGGGGAGAAGACTCAGATGAGGAACTAGATCTGAATGGATTCTCTGGAGGAAAATGCCTCATGGCAAAAGGAGACCCAAGCGACTCAAAAGACCTTGAGGTAACTTCTAATGACTTCTTAAAAACTCTAGTTGATTGTGACAAGAAACAACTTCTAAAGATCATAAAAAATCTAGGGAAGAAAACGAGTGCTCTTTAACAAAAACTTGATGATTGTGAAGATGAGATTGCTTGTTTAACTGTTGAGAATTCTGTGTGGAGTAAGAAACTTGAAGAAACCGAGAAAGATCTCTCTGAAACCCACTCCAAACTCATTGAACTTAGGAATATGCATGCTAGTTCCCTTAAAATTTGCCAATCTTGTAGTGAATCTAAGATAGAATCTGTTACAGTTCCTATGCATGATAACCTATCTGGAAATGTCTTGCTTCAATCTATAATTGATAGGTTAGATGATCTCACTGATTCTATAAAAGAAAAAACAGTAAATCAAACTGTCTTTGTGAAACAACGCCATAGAGTTGGATACATTAACAACAAGATCAATGATGATGCTGAAAATGAAAAAGCTAGACGTGAACTTGTTGAGATGAATGAGAACCTCAGTACTTCTCTTGCGACTTCTCGAGATAGGAATCGGTTCCTATTAGAGAAGATCATGGTTCTTGAGAACAAGGCTGAGGTTGCCAAGCTTCTCGTAGAAAATTCTAAAAGTCCAAAGAGGGACCCTAAGGCCTTTGAAAGGGAAACTAAGGGAAAGGAGAAAGCATCTCCTAAAGACAAGTGGTTCACTAACTCCTTTGCTCACAAAAGGTACGTGGACATGGCTCATGGTAAGGTTAGAAATAATGTTGATTTCAACAAAAGAAAAAATGAAAAACCTTTTAGGCCAGGAAAAGGAAAATATGGACATGTTGTGTACAATCGTCTGTGTTTTTACTATGGTAAGAATGATCATTACATCACTGAGTGTCCTACGAAAAGGAACTATGATAATGAGAAAAGTGCTCACTACCATGAAAGGAACCAGTTCCCTTGTCATTCACAGACTCGCAATAATAAATCACATGCTAATCCCCCCAGTAAAGCCAAGCTTCACTGGGTTCAGAAATCTTAGTTTCCTTGTGTGCAGAAAGAAGAGAGGCAATCTCAACTATGGTACATTGATAGTGGTTGCTCATGCCATATGACCGGAAGAAGAAATCAAATGACCTCTCTTCAACCCCTCCAAGGAGGGAACATCTCCTTTGGAGACAAAAGCAAAGGGAAAATTTGTGGGATAGGAACTGTGAATCTCAATGACCACATTAAGGTAAACAAAGTCCACCTTGTTGATAATCTTGCTTTTGATCTAATTAGTGTGTCACAACTATGTGATCAAGGAGACAATGAAGTTAGATTAAAATCTAATGAATGCACTGTCCTTGACTCCTCGGGACAAATCATCTTAAAAGGTAAAAGGTTCAACAATGTGTATGTTGTTGACCCATCCTTCGTTCCCAAGGAGAAACTATGTTTCTCAACTGTGAATGATCAAACGGACTTGTGGCATCAACGTCTTGGTCATGCAAGTACCAAATTAATCCAAAAGCTACACTCAAAGGAGCTAGTCAGAGGCCTCCCAAAGATAAGTGACAAATCTGAGGAACCATGTTCAGACTGTGTAATAGGGAAACAAGCTCGGAGTTCCTTTAAATCCAAGAATATGGTAAGTTCCTCAAGGCCCTTTGAACTTATTCACATGGACCTTTGTGGACCCATGAGAGTTCAAAGCCTAGGAGGAAACAGGTATATCTTTGTTCTTGTCGATGACTTCTCTCGTTTTACTAGGACAATATTCATAATATCTAAAAGTGAAGTCATTGGACGATTTAAGGATCTGGTTCCTATTTTGGGGCAAAAAGATCGGACGACCTAAATCGCCTTAGATGGGGTAACTAGTCGATCGGACGATGGGAAATAATCCAAACCAAGCAAATAATAGGTAAACAAGAAATAAATATATAATAGCAAGATGATTTTATTAGATATCGTGTGAATCGGATTAGATCGCAATACAACTTATCATAATAAAATCAGAGATCGAGTGGGACTCGACCGGTGACTTGTGAGTGGCGACCGGCAGGGGTCAGGCGTAGGCAGCCGTTTGGAGAGCTAGATGGAGAGCGAGAGTGCTATTCTGGTGAGTTTGCTAAGTGAGAATGCGCGTGTTCTGTGTGTAATTGTGTAGTCTTCTTCTTATCTTCCTCGTCGTCCTGATATGGTAAGTCTTTTACTCTTGTGACAGTTTATGCTTCGGCCGAATATTCCATCTTCAATGCTCGGAGTGATGGTGAAGATTGCGTCATTAAATCTCTGCGTTTATGGTGGTTTGAAGGCAGTGGCCGTTGCGTGATCTAGCATTTAATGCTTGGCGAGATCCTCGCGATCCTGTCGGAAGGCATTCGACCAGAGACGTCTCGTCGGATCCTCTGGGTTTTCTTCTTCGATCTTCCGATTGGCAATGGGCTTGGGCTCGACCGATTTGACCCATCTTCTCTGGAGAATCCAGGCCCAACAATAGCCCCAAGTTGCTATGGGCTTACGGTTTAGGCAAGTTGACCGGAATCCGTGACAACTTCTCTAGACGCGATCTCCACCTTCCAATTTGGCGCATTTGCTCAGGGCTACGTGGCGCATGATCGAGGCATGATGCGACGTCTCTGCAGGCCTTCACTTCCCTCCATAAATTCGTAGCAGAAGGAATCGATTACTCTTCATCATCTTCCTTTGCAAGTTTCTGGTAAGCCTCTTGGTTTCTCTTGCCACAGCTTTCTGATTTCTCTTAGTCGTAGCTCTTCGATTCTCCACTTTTCCCATTCTCGAAATGGTTTCTCTCGAGGCTTTTGAGTCGTTGAAGACTCTCTCCGATTCTCGTGAAGGCAAAGCTCTTCCTCGTTTTATTTTGAAGGAGTCGGATGCGTTGGTTAGCACTATGTCCTAGGCGGAACTGGATCAGGTGCTCCAAGTCGGAGGTTTTCCGCCGGAGACGGTTGCCAGGCTGCCTCACCCAGACAAGAGGGCCGATGCTCGCTATGAGGGATGGGTTTGCTTCTACTCTTACCCGTTTAGAATAGGGCATATGTTTCCTTTTTCCCCCCTTGTCAGGGACTTCTTAGCTATGTTGGCGCTGGCGCCATGTCAAGTAATGCCTCAGGCGTGGAGAGTACTTAGGGTTTTAGACCTTGTGAATGTTCAAACTGGGGCTGATTTTGACTTCGACGCCCTGTGGTACAACTACTTCATAGGATCGAAGAGTTCCTGTCGCGTTCAGTTGCGTGTCCGACCTGGTCGGAAGCCCTTGGTGCAGAGCCCTGATGTTAACGGCCGCGGATGGGGGTCGAAGTTCTTTTTCGTCGAACGCTCTTCTCTGGAGAAGGAGGGAGAATGTCCGTTTTTGTTGACGGAATGGCGAGTCGATAGTATGTACTTGTCTTTTCTTTCGTGTATTTGTGTGTCTTAACTCTTGCTTTAACTTTTCTTTTTTGTAGTCCCCGAACCAGAGGATCTAGAAGTGAGTAGCCGATCAGAGGGCTTGTCAAAGATTGTGCTTGAGATTCCCGCGTCTGAAAGGAAATTTGTGAACGTCAACTTGCTGGCGACGACTCCTGCCTCACAAGAAGATATGTCGAATGTTTCTTCATCTCGTGCGAAAGGTAGACTTTCGGCTTTAGGAGTCTTTTTATTGTTTTTCACGTTGTCGTGTACTTTAGGATTTCTCCTTTTTTGTTATCTTGTCGTGTCAGGTTCCCCTGGTGGTCGGTCGAGTGCTCGCCTGAGGGTGGCGTCGGGAAAAAGCTTGATTGAGCAAAGGAAAGCAGTATCCAAGGCGGCGTCGAGCAAACCGGCTTTGATTGACCTGACGACTACGGTTAAAGCTGGCTCTAAGAGGAAAGCGAGCGCTCGTCCTAATGATGTCAAGGCGGAGGACGTTCCTAAGAAGAAAGGCGCGACCGCCGAAGGGGTCGGCAAGATCGGTGTCGTAGGGCCGTCGATCGTTGATCTTTTTCGCGCTCAAGACCCGAATTTGAAGTCGGAAGTTAAGGACGTCTCCCCTTTGGACTGCATTGGTGAAGCGGGCAGTTCCGCGTGGAGGGTGTGTTGCCCTTTGTTTTGTGCGTTTTTGTATTTCTTTTGTTCGACTGTGTTTTCTGATTCGTGTATTTGTGTTGTCGTATGCCTTTTTGTCAGGCTTTTCAATACTTCTTGGGAGCTTACTCCGGTGTCCAGGCGATGCTTGTCAAGGCTGAGGACAGGGCTGCTAGGTCAGAGTCCGACCTTGCCTCTTTAAGGACCAAACTGGAGGGAGCGGAGAGTCGCTGTCGTGAGACTGAGCATCGTCTCACCAGGGAGCTGAAGAGCTGTAAAGGGGAGCTGGTCGCATGTCAGAGGGAGTTTGAAGAGTGCAGGGCAGACATTGAGGAGGAAGTGAAGCGGGCTCGGATTGCCGACGGTCAGATTGCTAGCGACGTTGGGGCCTTCTATACGGTGAAATCGCGCATCGAGATGATTGAAGAGTTCAACGAGGGCAAGCATGAGCTCTGGGACCTGAAGGCGGAGAAGGAGACTTTGGACTCCATATTTCCAAAGGGCGATCCTGGTCAGGAGCTGTTCTGCTTAGCCGGCGTCGGAGAAGAGGCTGTGGATGAAGGTGTCGATGAGGACGAAGCTCATTCTGGAGATGCTAAGCCGACCGACGAGATACCCCCATTGGAGCCAGCCCCTGCCGAAGGTAACGTTGTTGTTCCCGATGCTTGACTTTGTTTGTCCCACTTGTGTGTGGGTTTAGACATTTGGTGCCTTTGGATAATGTATGTTTTGGCGACCCGTCCACCATCGCGGGTTACAGAATATTTCTGTTTGATGAAGTCCTACAGATGTGTAGGCAGACAATGTGGTTTGGTGACCCGTCCGCCATCGCGGGTCGCGTATTTATAAAAATGCTTTTTATTTTGCTGCAAATGCGTTTTTACATGTAGAATTGCATGCTAGTTTGTTTCGTACATGTTCGTCGAACTTTTGAGGAAGTTGTCGACGACGTTCAGTATGTCGTGTATGTCGGTTTCACCCGTGTGCTCCGTCGAGTGGGGTTTCACCGTGTGTATGTATGTATGTAGAGCAGACCTGCGATGTGTTTGTGTATGTGTTAGTCATGACATTATGCCGGGGAGGTAAGCAATATATAATAAGGTGTTTGTTCCTTATGTTTAATTGCGTGAATGTAATAAGGTGTTGCACCTTATGTTTTGTATAAGGCAGGCGGTGTGCCGACGTGCCTGTGTTGTCATCTCCCCGTAATCCGATCGATCGTGTAATGTATGCGCTATATGCGGATGACAGGATCCATTTGCGGACGACTGGGTCCATTTGCGGACGACGGGGTCCAATGTAAATGTTGTTCTGCATTTGTGTTATTGTAAGGAGGAAATCCTCGCTTATTGTCAGATGATGACATGTAAAAGAAAGTAGCGATGTATATGCGATGGCATGCGATATGTATGCGACGGATGGCAATGTATATGCGATAGCATGCGATATATATGCGACGGATGGCAATGTATATGCGATAGCATGCGATATATATGCGATAGATGGCAATGTATATATGATAGCATGCGATAGGTAGCAATGTATATGCGATGTATAGAGTTTTGCGTGATGTTTTTACCTTATTGGTTCAGAAATTGTATAGCTTGAGATGTGCTGCGTTCCAACTCCTCGGGATTGGTTGTCCGTCTTTGTCTTCTAACTGATACGCTGCTTGTCCGACCACTTCGGTGATCAAGTAAGGTCCTTCCCATTGTGGTGCTAGCTTTCCGTCGGATGGGTTCTTGGTGTTCTGGAATGTCTTCCTTAGGACCCAATCTCCGACCTTGAATGCCTTGATTCAGATGTTCTTGTTGTAACTCCTTGCGACTTGTTGTTGGAACCTGACCATCCTGATTCGAGCTCTCTCTCTGATTTCGTCCACTATGTCGAGATTTTGTGCTAGTTCGATGTCGTTTTATTCGTTTGTCTGAAGGTTGCAGCGAGCGGTCGGAACTAGTAACTCAGTCGGGATGACCGCCTCACTCCCGTAGACGAGAGAGAAAGGCGATTGCCCGGTCACATTCTTTGGAGTAGTCCTGTCGGACCAGAGAATAAGTGGGAGTTCGTCTGCCCATTTGCCTTTAGCCCTTGTGAGGCGTTTCTTGAGGTTGTTGATAATGATCTTGTTGCTGGATTCGGCTTGTCCATTGGATTGCGGATACCGAGGTGTGGATGTGACCAATTTGATGTTCCATTGGTCGCAGAAGGCTCGAGTCTTATGACTGATGAATTAGGAACCGTTGTCGCACACGATTTCTGATGGGACGCCAAATCTGCACAAGATATTGCGTTTTATGAATGAAATGACATGTTGATCTTTTACCTCTCTGTAGGCTTCGGCTTCGATCCATTTAGAGAAGTAGTCTGTCATAGCGAGGAAGAAGACTCTTTGACCCGACGCGGGAGGGAGCTTTCCGACGATGTCCATTCCCCATCTCATAAAGGGCCATGGAGCTAGGGTCGGATGGAGGAGCTCCGATGGTTGATGACGTACGGGTGCGTGCCGCTGACAGGAGTCGCACCTCTTGGTGTATTCCATGGCGTCTTTGTTCATCGTTGGCCAATAGTACCCGTTTTGTAGGGCCTTTCCCGAGAGGCTTCGTCCACCGGTGTGGTTGCCACACTCTCCTTCGTGTAATGATTGTAAGATACGTCCGACTTCTGGAGTCTTAAGGCATCGTAGGAGTAGCCCTGTAACAGATCTTTTGTATAAGATGTTGTCAATAATATCGTAAGAGAGTGCTTATACCTTAAGCTTTTTTGCTTTTGTCTTGTCGTCTGGTAAAATACCATCTTTTAGCCACTTGATGTAAGGTAGCATCCAGTCGTCATTGGTGTCGACGATGTCTTCTTCTGGTCGATCACCTATCTCCATGGCGACGAGTTCTTTAAGTGGTGTTGTCAACTCGACGGATGTCTTTGGGACGGCCGGCGTCATAACGTGGGCCAATGGTATGTGTCGAAATTCTTTTGGGTCTAGGACGGATCCCAGATTGGCGAGCGCATCGGCTTGGGAGTTAAGATCCCTGGGCACCTGTCGGATGTTGAATGTTTGGAATTGTCCGATCAGTTTCTTGGCTACCTCCAGGTAGGCTATCATTCTGGTGTCTTTGGCATTGTACGATCCCTGTATTTGGTTTACGACCAGTAAGGAGTCACAAACGACTTCGAACTCTTGGACTCCCAGATCGCGAGCCAAGATGAGTCCGAATATGAGTGCTTCGTACTCAGCCTCGTTGTTAGTCGTATGCCACTCACATCTGACAGCCTGGGCTATCTTGTCCCCCTGTGGCGATTTCAGTACGACCCCAAGCCCCGATCCTCTAGCGTTCGATGCCCCATCTGTGTGGAGCTCCCATGTAACTGTCTCGTCTGTCGCGAGTAGTTGATTTGCTTCTTTTGCGGCTTCTTGCTCTAGGGTCGAACTGAAATCGGCCACAAACTCGGCTAATGCTTGCGACTTGATCGCTGTCCTCGGCTCGTACTCGATGTCGTAACCACTGAGGTGTATGGCCCATTTTGTCATTCTTCCTGTGAACTCGGGTTTCCTCATGATAGCCCTCATGGGATGATTAGTGCGCACTGTGATAGTATGGGATTCAAAGTATGGTTTGAGCTTGTTCGAAGCCATTACTAATGATAATACGAGTTTTTCAAGTGACGAATACCTCGTTTCGGCTGATAATAGCGTCCGACTGACATAGTATATTGGCGACTGTTTGCCATCTTCTTCTCTGACCAGTATACCGCTTACGGCCGATTCCGACACTGCAAGATAAAGAAATAAGGGCTCGTCGCCTTTAGGTTTGGTTAGTAACATAGGACTGGCTAGATAGTCCTTGAGGTTCTGAAATGCTGCTTCATGTTCCTCCGTCCATTGAAAGGACTTATTTTTCTTAAGCGCGTCGTGGAATGGTTTGCACTTGTCGGATGATTTGGAGATGAACCTATTCAGAGCTGTTATCCGACCTGTGAGCTTTTGTACGTCTTTGATGCATCGGGGGGGATCGGAGGTTGATGAGAGCCTTGATCTGTTCCGGGCTGGCCTCTATTCCTCTTTGTGTCACCATATATCCTAAGAACTTCCCTGACGACACTCCGAAGGAGCACTTAGTAGGGTTTAGTTTCATATTGTACCTTTTGAGTACCTCGAAGCTGTCGTGTAGGTGGTCGATGTGGTCTTCTTTCTTTTTGGACTTGACCAACATGTCGTCGATATAGACTTCCATTGTGTCTCCGATTTGGTCTTTGAACATTTTGTTGACCAATCGTTGGTATGTAGCCCCTGCATTTTCAGACCAAAGGGCATTACTTTGTAGCAATAGATACCTTGACTGGTGATGAACGCTATTTTTTCTTGATCGTCGGGATCCATAAGGATTTGATTGTAGCCACTGAAGGCGTCCATGAAGGTGAGCATTTCGTGCCCTGTTGTGGCGTCGACCATAGCGTCGATGTGAGGTAGAGGAAATGAATCTTTGGGACAAGCCTTGTTGAGGTCTGTGAAGTCGATGCAGACTCTCCATTTGCCGTTCTTCTTCTGGACCACGACCACGTTGGCCAGCCATTCAGGGTAGTGGGCTTCCCTGATTTTTCCGGTTTCCAATAAGCTTTTGACTTCGTTGTCGATTATTTTGTTCCGCTCGGGGGCGAATTTCCTGTGTTTTTGCTTGACAGGGGGATGAGATGGATCCACATTTAATTTATGAGTAATAACATTGGGAGATATCCCGACCATATCCTCATGTGACCATGCGAAACAGTCGGCATTGGTCCTGAGAAAGTCGAGAAGCTGTTGTCTGGTCGAGTCGTCCAGGTCCGACCCGACCCTTACCGTTTGGTTTGGCTTTGAAGGGTTTAGTGCGATCTCGTCGAGTTTCTCCATTTCTGGTTCAACGTATCGACTAGGTCCTTCGCCAATCTGTGGTTGCTATGCGATCTTGTGTTCGACCGCGTTCTTCATGGAAGCGACATATCATTCCTTTACGGTCCTTTGATCTCCTTTGATTTCTTGGACTCCCCACTCGGTGGGGAAGTTGATGACTTGATGATATGTTGAAGGTACTGCCTTCATAGCGTGTATCCACGGCCTGCCAAGAATACAATTGTAGGGAGACGGACAGTCTAGGACTAAGAATTTAACCTGTCGGTTGATTCCTCTAGCGTATGTGGTCAGAATGATTTCGCCAGTCGTGTGCTTAACCTCACCGCTGAACCCGACCAGTGGGGTCGATTTCTTGATTAGGTCGTTCTCAGTCAGACCCATTTCTTTGAGAGCGTCGAGGGTCAAGAGGTTTGTCGAACTTCCTGTATCAATTAGTACTCTCCGGATTAAGCAATTACCAATGGACAAAGAGATTACCAGACCGTCATGGTGACTATCCGACCCGTCGGAGTCGGATTCGTCGAATGTGACCGTCGGAAGGTTGGATGCCCTCCTTGGTTTGAATTCCGATGCTTCGGGCTTGTCGCCTTTGCTTTCCTTGGTGTGTCGCTTAGCCGCGGAGTACGTGTTCCCGCATATGTCGGATCCACCTGAAATGGTATTGACAACTTTCGTATGGATAGGAGATGGGGGTTTGTTCTGTTTTACCTGATCTCGGCGTTCCATGGTGGCTTTTGCCCGTTCCGAGATGACGTCGTGTAATAGACCCTATGATAGCAGCCTAGCGACCTCCTTTCGTAGGGCGATACACTCGTCGGTCGAATGACCATGGTCGCCATGGAATTCACACCATCGACTCATGTCCTTCTTGACGTCCGATTGGTCGCTCTTTTGGGGCCATCTTACGTATTTTCCATACTTGTCGAAACTCTTGACGAGCTCCGACACGGGAACATTGAAGTTATAAGATTGGACCCTAGGAGGCAACACAAAACCGTCTCTCCATTCTTGTGACCTGTCTTGGAAAGAATTTACCTGATTTGCTTCGTTTCGATTACGAGAATAGGGATGTGGACGTCTGTCCCGACGATTGTCGGAGGAATGTTTGCGATCGGATGGATCGGGTCCGCGCGAGGCTTTACTCGACTCACGGTCCTCTTCCAGCCTTACCTCGGCCATAGTTATGGCCTGAACATCTTCGAAACTTTTGCAGGGATACTTGGTAATCTCGTCGTAGAGATTGCTTTCTTTGACCAGGCCTTGTCGGAATGCTTCGATAGACGTTGTGACGTCACAGTGGGGGATTCCCACTTTCTCTTTGTTATACCTGTTAAGATAATTTCGGAGAGGTTCATTGTACCTTTGTGTGACTCGGTAGAGGTCACTCGATTGTTTCTCATGCTTCCGACTGCTGGCGAACTGGCTCTTAAAACAGTTGACCAGATCCGCAAATGATGTGATCGTTCCCTGAGGCAAACGCATAAACCAAGTTAGTGCGGGGCCCGCGAGGGTCGTGCCAAAGCTTTTGCACATGACAGCCTCGCGACTCTCCCTTGAAACAGATGCAGCCATTAGTTTTTGTTTATAGAGAGAGATATGGTCATCTGGATCGGTGGTGCCGTCGAATGTCGCCATGTTGGGGAGATGGAACTTCTTGGGGATCTCGACCCTTGCGATTTCTTCGACGAACAGGGATTCTTCGAATCCGCCGGACGCTTCTCTCTCGATCGGTTGCGGGACTCCTGGGAGCCTATTGAAACGATCGTCGATTGCCTTCATGTGTCGGTCGAGCGTTTACTGAAAAAGGGCCATGACATCTGGCGGATTGGCAACCTGTGTTTCGTCGATTCGGGCCCCAACAGACCCGATCGGTGTAGGAAAGGTGACATGGTTAGTCGAGAATGGACTAGCGAAAGGAGTTCGAGACGTACCCTCAGTGTGTCCGGGACGTCGTATGCTGGGAGGCGTTGGCTCGATACTGTCCATGTCGAGGCGCATTCGGGCGCCACCGTGGACGGGCACGTTCCAAGATCCTGAGGCCACTGATTGTACCTGCGACTTAAGAGACTTGTTCTCACGGGTTAGTTGCACGATCTCGGCTTCGGATTGGGTTGACAAAGCGGCTAGGACTTCGGTTTTCTGACGTTGCTGGGCTAGTTCCTCTTGAAGGGCGGCCATTTTTTGAGAGAGTTCTTGGAACTGGGTTAGAGTAGGATTTTCGATTGGGTTTTCTGTGGTTTGGGTTTCGTCTTCGAGACGTGGTTCTTGGTTATCAATAGAGGGATCAATAGCCATGGTTTGAAGATTCCGGAAAGGTGATCGGCAAGTTTCCCCACGGTGGGCGCCAAGTTGTTTTGGGGTAAAAAGATCGGACGACCTAAATCGCCTTAGATGGGGTAACTAGTCGATCGGACGATGAGAAATAATCCAAACCAAGCAAATAATAGGTAAACAAGAAATAAATATATAATAGCAAGATGATTTTATTAGATATCGTGTGAATCGGATTAGATCGCAATACAACTTATCATAATAAAATCAGAGATCGAGTGGGACTCGACCGGTGACTTGTGAGTGGCGACCGGCAGGGGTCAGGCGTAGGCAGCCGTTTGGAGAGCTAGATGGAGAGCGAGAGTACTATTCTGGTGAGTTTGCTAAGTGAGAATGCGCGTGTTCTGTGTGTAATTGTGTAGTCTTCTTCTTATCTTCCTCGTCGTCCTGATATGGTAAGTCTTTTACTCTTGTGACCGTTTATGCTTCGGCCGAATATTCCATCTTCAATGCTCGGAGTGATGGTGAAGATTGCGCCATTAAATCTCTGCGTTTATGGTGGTTTGAAGGCAGTGGCCGTTGCGTGATCTAGCATTTAATGCTTGGCGAGATCCTCGCGATCCTGTCGGAAGACATTCGACCAGAGACGTCTCGTCGGATCCTCTGGGTTTTCTTCTTCGATCTTCCGATTGGCAATGGGCTTGGGCTCGACCGATTTGACCCATCTTCTCTGGAGAATCCAGGCCCAACAGTTCCCATGTTAGAAAAATCTCTCGATTGTTCCATCAATTCTATTCGTTCTGACCATGGTACTGAGTTCGAAAATGGAGAATTTCTAACTTTTTGCAGTGAGCATGGAATTGATCATAACTTCTCTGTACCACACTCCTCAACAAAATGGAGTAGTGGAAAGGAAGAATAGAATCTTAAAAGACATGGCTCGAACTATGCTCATCGCAAGTGGACTTCCTCAATCATTCTGGGCTGAGGCAATCAATGTAGCTTGCTACATCATCAATCGAGCAATGCTCCGCCCAATCACAGAGAAGACACCCTATGAACTTCTAAGAGGAAGAGTTCCCAACATTTCACATCTTAGGGTATTCGGATGCAAATGCTTTGTGCATAACAATGGGAAAGATAATCTTGGCAAATTCGACCCAAGGAGTGATGAAGGGATCTTCATTGGATATGCCTCAAGCAGCAAAGCATACAAGGTCTTCAACAAAAGGACTAAAAAGGTAGAAGAAAGTGTTCATGTTGTTTTTAATGAGAAATCACTTGGTAGAAATATGCAGAACACCACCAGCCCCTTTGAAGATCCATTTTCCAAGCCACCTCAAGAAGATCCAGATGAAGACACCACACCTCCCAGCTCCAACCCAACTGCACAAATTCCTCCACCAGTTCCCATGTACAATCAACAACAATCCATTTTTGGGAACCATGAGCATGAAGACAATACCTGTGGAGACATAAACGATTCATCCTCTCACACGTTCTTAAATGGAGAAGGTGATCCCAACATAGAAGTTGAAGCTGAATGTTCAAATCAAGTTACCTCCACATCAAATACTCTAGCTCCCAATAGAGAAAGAAGGACCATCAAGCCTCCAGTCAGGTTCGAAGATCTAACCTTTTATGCTTTCAATGCTTTCTTATCTATTGTGGAACCAAAGAACATAGGTGAAGCACTGAAGGATGTAGATTGGATCCAAGCCATGCAAGAAGAACTTCATCAGTTTGAAAGAAACAAAGTCTGGCATCTAGTTCCCCGCCCCAAAGATAAGCACATCATAGGAACTAGATGGGTTTTCAGAAACAAGCTCGATGACTCAGGAGCGGTAATTAAGAACAAAGCAAGGCTTGTTGCTCAGGGATACAATCAACAAGAAGGAATCGACTATGATGAAACCTATGCTCCAGTGGCAAGGATTGAAGCAATAAGGCTGTTGATTGCCTTTGCATCACACAAGGGTTTCAAACTATTCCAAATGGATGTAAAGACCGCCTTCCTCAATGGAATTCTTCAAGAGGAAGTCTATGTCAAGCAACCACCCGGTTTTGAAGACAGTGATCATCCAGACCATGTCTATTTCCTAGACAAAGCCTTGTATGGTCTCAAGCAAGCCCCTAGAGCTTGGTATGATCGTCTTGCCTAGTTCCTACTCTCCAATGGTTACAGGCGTGGAATCATTGACAAGACTCTCTTCATTCTAGAAGAAGAAGGTAACATCTTAGTGGTTCAAATCTATGTTGATGATATCATTTTTGGTTCCACTAACCTGTCCCTTGTAGAGAAGTTCAAAGACTTGATGAGCAGTGAATTTGAAATGAGTCTAATAGGGGAACTCACCTTCTTCCTCGGATTGCAAATATCCCAAAAGAAAGATGACATACAAATTCACCAACAAAAGTATGTCAGGGAACTGTTGAAAAAGTTCAAAATGGAGTCTTACAAGCCTCTCTCAACTCCTATCTCTACAATCGCCCATTTGGACAAAGATCACTCAAGTCCTCTTGTGGAAGAAAAGCTCTATAGAGGTATGATAGGTTCTCTCATGTATCTAACAGCTAGTCGTCCAGACATTATGTTTGCTGTTTGCTTGTGTGCCAGGTTTCAATCATGTCCAAGAGAAACACACTTAGCTGCTGTAAAAAGGATATTCCGATATCTCAAGAGAACTGACTCACTCTGCATTTGCTACCCCAAAGAGTGTCCCTTTGAGCTGATAGGTTTCACTGATGCTGATTATGATGGATACTTGGTGGATAGAAAAAGTATTTCTGGAATGGCACAGTTCTTAGGCCCTTGCCTTGTGTCATAGGGCTCAAAGAAACAAATCTCAGTCTCCCTCTCCACCACAGAATCTGAATACATTGCAGCTGCCTCTTGCTGTTCCCAACTCTTATGGCTAAAGCAACAACTCGCGGATTTTGGTATGTCTTATGGTCCCCTCACTATTCTTTGTGATAATACCAGTGCTATAAACATTTCTAAGAATCCTGTGCATCATACTAGGACCAAACACATAGATATAAGGCATCACTTCCTTAGAGATCATGTTGAGAAAGGGAACATCATTATGAAATTTTGTAGGACTGAAGATCAGATTACAGATATATTCACCAAAGCTTTGAATAGAGTTCCCTTCGAGAACCTTAGATTAGAACTGAGAATGATTCCTATAAACTAGCAGTTCCTTTAGTTTAAAGTTACTCTCCAGTTCCCTTGATTGACTAGTTCAGATCCTTTTGCTTATCTTTGTCTTGGAATCTTTGTGTTATTTCTTTTGCAATAGACCCTCATATCTATAATAGTTACTCAAAAGGCTTTGATAAATCTTTCTAGTTCTTCTCCTTGAATGTTCATTTTTCATTATAACTCAATTCTTGTCCAAGTTTCTTTGTTGGCCCAAAAGTCACAATCTGATCATATTCTAACCCAATAATACAAGCCGAAATGATGATTGTGTACTATGACCCTCCCTTGCCTCATTGCACAATCTAATTCCCTATGATCCATCTCTTAACCCTCTTTGGGAATTAGTGTGTGATGCGATAAATGGCCTTCCCCGATTTCTTTTATGGGAACGTACTTTCATGTCTTATGTCTTAAGTCCCCACATCAAAGGTTCTCATATATCCCTCTAGCACAATGAAAAAAATCGTCAGAAAGGAACTAGGTAAGGCAGCTCTCCAAACGGCTAGTAGAAACTCGCTCTTCCCAAAACGACATTTATTGCAAATCAACAACGTCAGAGACCTCTGGTCAGCCCTGCACTGTTGCCGTTTTTAAACACTTGCCTTTTGAAATTGTGACCGTTGCAAAGCCGAAAAAGCTGCAAGAAAAGGAGTCGTTTCAAATTATCAGAGTTCCCAGCAATCTCTCTCCCCAACGACTTGATTTTCAACGGCTCCAAACGCTGCTCAAGGGTTATTTAGGGACTCCTGTTTGATTGAGCCGAGCACTCTACTTCCCCTGCTCACCCCTTTTTCTCAAAACACAAAACTCCTCAAATGGCCAACAAAGACCGCAACCCTCACCTTGCTCACGATGAGGAAGAAGCTGCTCTCCTCAGAGCCTTCAGAGAAAAGAAAGCCGCCTCATCCTCCAAATCCCTTGATATCCCCCCACAAAAAACCCCATACCCAAGCAAATAGAAGAGTTGGAAAAGGAACTCCATCATGTATCTGAATCAGCTACTCGTACTGTCTCTGAGGGCGGTTCCCATGATTCATCTCCAGACAAGGATACCCTGGAGGTTCACAGGTCCAATCCCTCGCCTGTCAGCCTCAAATCCAAGCCTGCTCCCTCAGTTGCAACCAGGCTCAAGCTTCGCAAGCGGAGTTCCCAGGCCCTGGTTCCCTTCAACCCTGCCCCAGAAGAGCCGACCCCCTCCAAAAAGCTCAAATCAGCAACCCTCTCTTCTTTGTCCACCAAAGTAATAACCTCCACCTCCTCCCTGGGGAAAGTGTCTTCCTCATTTGCCAAGAGGAAGATTCTAAAGCCCCTCATCATTGGTGAGGAGTTCTGGACCCAACACCTTGAGAAGGAAGATGCTGCTCAATTCAACGACACCCTCAGTGAATTCCACTCCCTGCTTCAGTTCCAAGGATGGGACCAGATCTTGGTGGAACCCTTCTCCGTCTCAGATGAAGTAGTTCGAGTCTTCTACCAATCTATGACCTTTGTGCCAGCCAAAGCGGACTCTCCCTGCAACGATGCCATCGTTCAATGGAAGGGAACCATATTTCCTTTGTCCCCAAGCATCATTGCCTCTGCCTTAGGGATTGAGCACATGTCTGGCTTTGGCATTCTGCATCAAAAGAAGAATTGGCCAAAGGGAAAAGGGTACAAAACCAAGTCTGAGGTAGTAAGCATGCTTTATGCATGATGGCGACAATCCAAGGAATCTGCTGACCAAGGGGCTTTCACTGTCAAACAAGCTACCGTACTTCTGGATCATTCGGAATCTGGTTCCCAGGCAAGAGCACATAGCCTCAGTTCTCATCACGGATGCCATCCTCATGGATAAGATTCTGTCTGGGGAACAAGTTGATCTCCCTAAGCTGGTGCTAGCCCATATGCAATTCTGTCAATCCCATGAATCCCATGCTTTGCCCTTTCCTCACATCATAAAAAATCTTCTCTCCATGCTCAGCCTGTATCCAGCAAACCTCAAGGAAACCACCTACAGTAAGTTCCTCACCATGGCAACTGTGAAGAAGCTCAAAACCAGATACCACCTGGATGCTCCCTCTGATGTACAAGCGGACTTGCCTAAGGAAAAGAAAAGTTCCCAAGCCACTCCAAGCTCTTTGCCTCCGCTCTACCATGTCCAAGACTCCTCTGCGATTCTAGATTCACTGGGTCGTATTGAAAAAACTCTCACGGATGGAACCACTGCTATCTCTCTTGCCATCCGTGATCAAGTGACAGAACTGGGAAAGACCAGGAATGTTGTATCTGGTCTAATAAGGGTGACTCAGCAAACTCTGGAGGCTGCAATTGGAAGTGCTCAGGCAGTTGAGGTGGCCACAGGCCGCGATGAGGGAACTGAGGAAAAGAAGGATGTTGAATAAGAAGAGGACACTGCGAAGCCATAGGAATGTCTCTCCTAGTTCCCAGTGCTGTAACACCACTTTGTGCTAGTAGTTTCCTAGGATCCTACTTACCTCACCTATCCTTCTTTTGTCTGTTTCAAGTTGTTTGTGATCTTTTGCTTGTCTTTCCACTATACATCTATGGACAATATGTTGGTTTTACTATTTAAATGAACTTTTCTGGAAATGTTTCTAATGCATCATTTGTCCTTGCCTTAAGTTTCTATTATGGTGACTGTCATGGGTTTAAAGCAATTGTTTATTTCACATTGATATCCTACACTTGATAAGTTAATTAATCTTTTCGATGATGTCAAAAGGGGGAAGAATGGATATGAACCTTGAACTCTTGGAACTACATGACTTATAGGAAACCTGAACCCGTTCTATTTCTGAGGGGGAACTAAAATAACTCAGTTCACTTGCTTAGGGGGAATTTGCAACTATTGAATGTTCTTTCATTATTTTATAAAGTTGTAAATATCTTAGCTCAACTGTTCTCATGAATTTCATGTCCTTATTATGTTGCCAGGTTCCTTATATTTGTCATCATCAAAAAGAAGGAAATTGTTAGGAAACGGAACTCAGGAACCTCAGTTCCTATGAGAGTTCCTTTCCTCAGTTTCTCTACTTTTGAAGATGACAAATACTTTGATACTAATGTTTTATCTTAAAGATGTGTTTAAAGGAACCACAGGACAGTCATTGAAACCATGGAAGCCAAACAAGACAAAGAAACCAAACAAGCAAGCCAAAGGAACCCAGAAGTGCAACACGTGACTTTGCTTTTCCCGATAAAGCTGGGAACGCTGAACCTCGGACAAAAGATGGTGAAAGCGACATGAGAAGAGCTTCTAAAGTCTTCCACCATCCAAAGGAAGCTCTGAAGCTGTCTGGGTTGCTGAACCTCGGACAAAGGTTGGTGAAGGCGACATGTCAAAAAGGCTGTCACCATCCAGAGGAAAGTTCCAAAGTGTCTAGGTTGCTGAACCTCGGACAAAAGGCGTTTGACAACGACATGACAAATTTGTCTTAAGCCTTTGACCAACCAATGTGGATTCTGAGTTGCCTAGGTTGTTGGTACATGTTTAAGTCAGCGAATTAAGGATCACCACACAACCTAGGTCAAGCTTGCTTTATGGGAACCAAGAGAAGACTCAACCTCGAGAATACACTATATAAGGAAGATAAGCTCCAGTGCTATCTTCAAGCACTACAACAAGAATCACACTTCATAGCAAACATCAAAGTGTCAACTCTCAACAAGATCATCAACTCAAACCAAGATCAAGAGGAACCAGTCAAGGAACTTGAGAGCCGTGTGCTAGTTCCTGTGACTGTAAGTGTGTTAGTTCCTTAGTGCTTAGGATTGCTTTTTGGATTGATTATACTTTGTGTTAAGTTTATCTAGGATTGTCTAACTGTGTGTAAAGCAAAGGAACTGTGTGTTTTGTTCCTAGAGTAACTTGTAACCGAAGTGATAAGAAATCAAGAAGTAGACCTTGAAATCCTTTCGAAAGAAAGGTAGTGGTTTTTATCCTAGATTGCTAGTTGGCAATCAAAGGTTTCCACTATAAGGAACTTGTTCATTTACATTTGATTGTTTATTTCCGCTGTGAAGGGAACTGAAAATCAGTATTCTTAGTTCCCTTGTTTTTTAATCTAACAATCACGATCCTACAGTAACATACCCTCTTCTCCTTTTGGCAATTAAAACTTTTATGCCTAGACTCACTACAACTGTGGCATTGAATCACTCCGCTACTCCAACCTGAGCCTCTGGCGGAGTCAGACTGAGTCGTCTCGGTCTTATCACGACCAAACCTCTCAAACTTGGTGGGCGATGTCGGTCGTTTGAATGTACCAACCTGGCGATCCTGTTGCCCACCCCTTCCTTTAATCTGCTTCTCCCGCTTTCGGGCGGATTCCTCTAGCGTGGCCTCTATTTTGTAGGCCGCATCCACATATTGCTCTAACGTAGAACAACCGTGACGTACCAACAAGGGCTTGAGGTCTGGATTCATCCATTCGTGGAAATGCTAGATTTTTTGCTCTTCGTTGGACGCTTCCGCTCCAGCATAGTACAACAAGTGGTTAAACCTGGCAGCCAGCTCTGTCACCTTTAACCCATCAGTCTTTGGGTACAGAAACTCCTTGCATTTCTCCTCCCTCATAGCCCGAGAGAAGAACCGATCAGACATCTTGGTCTTAAATATTGACGAACTCAGCTCGGGATGATCAGCTAATCCCGTGCTCTCCCACCATTCACTGGCCTATTATTCACTGCTTCTTCTCTACCGAAGGTAATTATTCCTCCGAGTCATCAATTAACCCCCTTCTATTTTGGATCACTTGATCCCTCAGCAGGCACTAATGGCTCCCCGGACTTGCCCACATCGCCTTTCTGAGGTTCGGAGCTCCACCATCTTCGCCCCCAAAGATCTTCATTGTCGGGCTGATTTAAAATCCAGAAAAATTCTTCCCACTCCTCGTGGTAGGGATCCAACAGCTCTTTCTCGACCTCTGGATCCTCCATTGAGTCCTCATCTTCATTAGAGACCTCGGGGGTAGAGGTTTGCTTGGATTGCACTCTTTTTTCTTCCCCGCTCTCGGACTCAGACTCTTCGGTCAACAGGGTGAACTCAAGCACCGATCCGCCAACCACCGGAACTTCTACAAAATCAGGCTCATACTTGATTGTTAGAGTGGTTTCATATTCATCTTGGGTCTTAAGTTGGGCTCTGGGGAATACCATTGTCTGTGAAGAGACAAGGAGAGATTTAGAACGTTCTTGTTTATAGAAATTCTATCTTTCATAACAAGCAGGAATGATCGGACTACGAACGTTGGCAGAAGTTTGAAAACGTCTTTTCCACAGAACCGTTAAGGTAACTGAAACTCGTTTGTTAATTCTGAAAGTCTTTTCCACAAAACTTGTTAGAAACAAACCGAGACTCGTTGGTTAATTTTGTTTCTACTAAATTATTTAGATCTAAAATCTACTTCAAAAACGTTTTTATCTTTAAACCTTACTTAGGGCCTATAGTAAAGAAATCTCATACACGAAGTTTTTGTTTTATAAAATCCCAAATAAACGCAAAATGGTTTAAAAGTTTAGAGTTTTAAAAGTTTTCGCTCTGATACCAAATCTGTAACACCCCTAAAATACCCTTTGGAAATATTACCGCCAGTTACCTCGGATTATACATCTGGGGTCACCCAAGGCTTAACCATTTTATAACGAACTGTATAATAACATAAACTTTACTAAATGACATACAACTGCCCATATAATATTTTATATCAAATGTTGAAATTACAATTCAATAACAAAATCTAGTACAGATATTTATTATAGCGGAAGTCTCTAGAATAAAATGACTCAACAGGTCTTGACCTTACGATCTTACACCTAGGATCTCAACCTTGGAAAGAAACACGCAAAACGCCGACTGCCCTCACGTCGAGTCCTTGCCTTTACTGATGCGAAACTTATCTAATGTGCCGTATGAGACGGATGACACCAGCCAACCATGCAAAGGAAAATAACCGGTTGGTTAGTCTAATGAAAGACTATGCAAGGGTAGAAATAAAAAGGTTCTAGTGATCGTAACCTTTACTATCCTTGTCCCTCGAATAATAACTGAGGGAACGATACATAACCTGGAATTCTCATGGAATGATTAGAATTAGACATGCACTGAAAAGAAGGCTCTAAAGGAATTGAGTCTTATGGGAAAATATGACAAATGTTTGGGAACGTTAGTTAACACACACAAGTTTAAAAACACGATCTTGATTATTTGGGTCCACGACCAACCTCACCGCGCAATGCGAATTCAGACTGGAAAGAATACTTACTCTAATAATAGTCTGGGCGATAGCCACGTTGTACTCTTCGCACGAGGGTATATTAATTATGTGCATATCCGCACTTATCTCATTTAATTCCAAAACGTATATTCACGTTAAAGCTTTTATTATATATATCATCTCGACACGAGAGATATCTTAGGAACATTTCCCAAATGTTTGGCACCAGCTGAGTGCACCACCACCTATATTCGGATAGGGGTAGGTCATGACCAGGAAAGTGTTAGGGCATTTAACCTCCTAAGCACCAAGTTATAAAGAAACGACTAGACCTCGCAAGGTACATAGCGTTCCTACGAATACTCGTTCTAACTACACATTTAAGTTCACAAATAAAATCCACACCAATACCATCATGGTAATAACAGGTATAATAACGTTGTTTCTAGCAATATATATACAACCTATTATAATATCATATTTTATCACAACATTTTATAAAATCTGTTCCCAAACGAAAACAGCACTTCATTCCAATTTAATCAACAATCAAGTAATTGATAATTAAAGGAAATATGGAATGATAAGCAAGAGCGAACCGCCACTTTCCTTAATTAGACGAATTGACGATGTCGGGTTTCGGGATCTGTAAACTGGAATCTGAATACGGATTCCTACGAAGACGATGAAACCACGACGGAACCCTAAGTTAGATTCGATATGAACGGAACGAGGGTATAAAACGAATAACGATACAAATCGAAAGGAAACAAAGCCTGAGCCATGGCCGTGGTTGTCCAAGCCACGATCGCGCTTGCCAGGGCAAGCCGCGGTCGCGGTTTATACACCCGTGGTCGCGGTTTCCTAGGCAGAGCCGCGGTCACGGGATTCAACCCCGCGGTCGCTGTTCTCCCTTCTGACGACGGCTCTAACTTGGCTTTGAGGCTTACCGACGATGCGACTAACGACTAACGACTCTTGGCTTCGGACGAGGACTCGCTATGATCACCACACCCACGACACCTCCAAGGCACTTACGGCGACCTCCAACAACTCCGGCGAACTCGAAGAACTCTGGCGAACACAAAATCGAGAGGAAGAGAGGGATTGGGAGATGTGGATGATATTCCTAGCTGCCCTGACCTTCTTTTATAGGGGAGGGAAAGCATAACGTCGGGCAAGCCAACCGTTCCGGCTCCCTCCAATGGCGAACGCTGAAATCTGAATCGGCAAGCTCGGATAAGAACGTCGAAGAAGACGAATCACAGAGACCCGCGATCGCGGTTTGTCCACATACAAAATTGCGGTCGCGGCGTACCCGCGGTCGCGTCTCTGGGTCTTGGTCACGGTTTCCTCTCGCGGTCTAACGTTAGAACTTATTTTTAGTACTGCTAAAAATATTCTAAGACCCAAAGCATACAAAACGTATATTATTACGTTCAAATGATCTTATTGAGAATACAGAAGATTACATAAATTGCCCATCATGTCTTTCTTGCAAAATGACAGTTCGGGACTTTTAGGGGTTATTACAAAACGTGTGAAGGTCATTGAGAGTGGGCTGAATGAGAACCATTCGTGGTACACTGGACAACCTGCTCACAAGATCTTTCTCAAGCAATCTCAAGGAAAGCAATCCAACGTTCTTTGTCTTGAACGTGCTAAGCAACGCAAGAGTGTTGTTCCTAACACGAAGTATGTTCAAATGGATCAATTCAAGTTGTGTTGGTATTGTGGGGATAACAGACATTTGTAGAGAGACTGTGATAAGAAAAAAGCAGTTCTCCGAAGAGCACACAAAGAGAAGGAACAATAGGAGCAATAATGTGAACTTGAATGACTTCTATGATGATTCATGTATGCATAATCATAATCATGCTAGATCTAGGAAGAAAACTATTGTCATTAATTGTGCTATTCCTAAGGAACAATTACATTATGTGTCTCGACCAGGTAAGGCTAAGCTTGTCTGGGTCGCCAAACCTTAACTTTTTCTGTGCAGGTTGAAGTGAGGGGGAACGAGAAGTGGTACATTGATAGTGCTTGTTCGTGCCACATGACCTGAAAAGAAGATCAATTCACCCCACTTCACAAACACTCCAGAGGGAGCGTTGCCCTTGGAGACAAGAGATGTAAAGAAATCATTAGAACAGGCAAAACAAAACTAAACTCCAGCTCTACGGTAAGAGAGGTAAGTTTAGTTCATGAACTTGGTTTTAGTTTGTTGAGTGTTGCACAACTTTGCGACCAAGGGAACAACAAGACGGTCTTTACTTCACAAGAATGCTATGTCAAAGATCGTGAAACCAAGAATATCATTCTGAGAGGAGTCAGATTCAAGGATGTGTACATTGTGGACAAGAATTTCAAGCCAAAGGAAGTTCTATGCTTTGCGTCTATAGCTGATGAGACGGAACTGTGGCATAGAAGGCTTGGACATGCTAATCTTTGACTGATTCACAAGCTTCATGCAAAGGAACATGTTCGTGGTCTCCCAAATGTTCAATCTGAGTTCCATGGCGTCTGTGATGCTTGTGTGAAAGGGAAACAAACCCGTTCCTCCTTCAAGTTAAAACCTGTTACAACTTCTCAGCCTTTGGAACTGATCCATATGGATCTCTATGGTCCCATGAGGATAAGAAGTCATGGTGGGAACAAGTATGTTTTCGTAATTGTCGATGATTATTCTAGATTCACTTGGACATTCTTTCTATCCTCAAAGGATAAAGTCTTCTCCGCATTCGAGACGTTCATCAAGAAGGTGGAAACCAGTTTGGGAAAGAAGTTGAAAGCTATAAGGTCTGACCATGGAACGGAGTTTGAGAACTCTATGTTCTTTAACTTCTGTGAAGAAAATGGAGTGTCACATGATTTCTCCGCGCCTAGGACACCACAACAGAATGGGGTTATGGAACGAAAGAACAAGACTCTAAAAGACATGGCTAGAACTCTCCTCATTGCAAGCAATCTTCCAAGGATTTTCTAGGCAGAAGCCATCAACACTGCTTGTTATATCCTTAATCGTGCCATGCTTCATCCCTTATTGAATAAAACTGCTTATGAACTAATAAGAGATTGCAAGCCCAATATTTCCCAATTGCGTGCTTTTGGATACAGGTGTTACATTCACAACAATGGGAAGGACAACTTAGGGAAGTTTGACCCACAAAGTGATGATGGAATCTTTTTGGGATATGCAAAGGAAAGCAAAGCTTATAGAGTTTACGGCAAGAACTCACGCAAAATCGAAGAAAGCATCTACGGTGTCTTTGATGAGAACTCCAAAGGTGCCAGTGGTGAGTTAGAGACAACGTTCCCTGAGGAAAGTTATCCAAGAATGCAAAGAGAGGATTCCGATGATGAAGGCAATGGCCCTTCATCTAGACCTAGTCCAAGTCATGGAAACAGTGCTCCTAATGCTAATAGTGATTCATCATCCTCTCAAGACCCTTCCAGTCCTGATGACTCCCACAATGATGATACTCCAACCAATTATGCACAAGATGCAAACGTTCCCTCAACATCTTCTGATGATTCAATAATAGTTACGGCTCTAACTAACTCTGAAGCGGTTGTCACTGTTCCATATGGAACTTCTAGTGATGATATTGTTGATGATTCCCTGAGTAATGCTGAAGGAACAAACCAAATTGAAAGTGCTCCATTGCCCTCATCTTCGACGAACGACTCCGAGACACAACATGACGATCCATCCCTTTCTCGTGTCAAAGAGTATTCGAATCCAAACGGCTCACCCCACTGATAATCTCATCACTTCCTTTGGTGAAAGAGGTTTGCATTCTAAATTGAATATGTTATGTGCTTTGCATGCTTTTATTTATCTTGTAGAACCCTATCAAGGAAGCATTGAAGGAACCTAACTGGATCGTAGCTATGCAAGAAGCGCTACATCAGTTTGAAAGGAACAAAGTCTGGCGTTTCGTTCCTTTGCCGCGCAACAAGCATGCCATTGGCACTCGCTGGGTGTTTAGGAATAAGCTAGATGACTCAGGGGTGGTCACAAGGAACAAGGAAAGGCTGCTTGCACAAGGCTACAATCAACAAGAAGGGATAGACTATGACGAGACCTATGCTCCAGTGGCTCGCATCGAAGCTATTCGTCTCCTCATTGCCTATGTTGTGCACAAGGGATTCACACTATACCAAATGGATGTAAAGACTGCATTCTTGAATGGATATCTCCAAGAAGAGGTCTATGTGAAGCATCCCCCCTGGTTTTGAGGATGCCAATTTTCCCTCTCATGTGTATGCTTTGAATAAGGCACTGTATGGTCTTAAGCAAGCCCCTCGTGCTTGGTATGATAGACTCACACAATTCCTTCTCTCTAATGGATATCGTCGAGGAACCATTGACAAGACTCTGATCCTTCTGGAACAAGAAGGTAAAACTCTGGTGGTTCAAGTTTATGTTGATGATATTATTTTTGGTTCCACTAACCCTGCTCTTGTAGAGAAGTTCAAAAATCTTATGAGTAGTGAGTTTGAGATGAGTATGATTGGGTAGAAATGGCTCGCGGTTCGGCGGAACCAGAAAAAACCGGAAATGGAACCGACTCGAACCGACACCGGTTTCGGTTTCGGTTTGGCAAAACTCAAAACCGGAGAACCGGAGGTTTACTCGGTTTGGATCCGGAGGTTCGAACCGGGTAAACCTCCGGTTCTGAACCGGGTAAACCTCTGGTTCTCAAGTTATATATATTTTCTATTTTTATTTTTCTGCCAATTTATTTTATAAGTCAAATTAAGTTAAATTTTAAGTTTAAGTCTTAAAGTATAAATCTTTTAAGTTTAAAGAAACGTTCACTTTATCATTATTTAAAAAGATTATGTCTTTTATATTTTTTTACAAAAAAAATGTTTAGTTTTTTTTTCCTTATATATAAAAAATGTATTTTTTTCGGTTCTGGAACCGAAACCGGATAAAACGAAAATCGGAACCGGACGAAACCGAAACCTCCGGTTTCAGATTAATTCGGTTCCGGTTTTCTTTTTTCTGGTTTTGGAACCAGAGGTTCCGAAACCGTGCCATCTCTATGATTGGGGAACTGTCCCTTTTCTTCGGATTACAAGTAACTCAAACTAAGGAAGGAACGAAGATCCATCAACAAAAGTACATCAAAGAGTTGTTGAAGAAATATGGTATGGATACTACAAAACCCATCGTTACTCCTATTTCTCCTAACACTCGCTTGGATGCAGATTTGAATGGAACAGTTGTTGATCCCACCATGTATAGAGGAATGATTGGTTCTCTCCTCTATCTCACGGCCAGTCGGCCAGATATTTTGTTTAGTGTGTGTCTCTGTGCTAGATTTCAAGCCAATCCTAAGGACTCACACTTGAAGGAAGTAAGACGAATCTTTCGATACCTCAAAGGAATGGACCATCTCTGTCTATGATATCCCAAGAACTGTGATTTCAATCTTGTTGGATTCACTGACGCTGATTTTGTTGGGCACGTAGTGGATTGCAAAAGCACCTTAGGAACGGCGCAATTCCTTGGTCCCTGTCTTGTCTCATGGGGTTCCAAGAAGCAAAACTCTGTGGCCCTTTCCACTGCAGAAGCCGAGTATGTTGCCGCATCAAGTTGTTGTGCTCATGTATTGTGGCTCAAACAACAACTGGAGGACTTTGGTATGTCTCTTGGCACCGTTCCTATTATGTGTGATTATACTAGTGCCATTAACATTTCGAAAAATCCATTTCATCATTCACGTACTAAGCACATTGACATTCGTCATCATTTTCTACGTGACAATGTTGACATGGGTTTCATTAAAATGGAACATTGCAGGACTGAAAATCAAGTAGCCGACATCTTTACCAAAGCACTAGACAAAGGCCCATTCGAGCATCTTCGATTGCTCCTTGGCATGATCTCTCTGAATTGAGGAACTTCACACCCACTATTCCCTCAATGCTTGGCTAATTTGGTTCACAGATATCATGAAGTATCTTGCTTAAACTGCCTTTCTTGGTCGTGCTATTTCATGATTTTTGTATGCTTGAATTGCTAAGTCTTAGGGTCTAGCTTCTTTGTCTTTTGATTTGTGTTAATTTACTTGTTTGCATGCTAACATCTCACTTGAAACCCAAAACAACTGATTTGATGAATTGAACCCACATTACAAGCCCACATGATAATCTGTTGTACAGCCTCCCTCAGCCTTGATTTAGGTAAACGTTCCTATGATGCTTCTTTGATAAACATTTTTACTGGGAATAATTATATGAGTTTTATTTCTCCCTACCATATGTTTGGATATACTCTATTTTGTGTGAACCCAATTATGAAATATCCAGACAAGCCTCGCAAACACTCTTGGTCTCAGGGGGAACGAAGATCGTTGCTCAGATTAAAGGGGAACAATGTGAATGGAACGTTGAATTTGAATCAGCAGCTGACATTTATTGAGGTGTAGGTGAACGTTGGAACGACTATCTTTGAGATTTGACTGCTCTGTTGCAGGAACGGTGATGCGATAAACGAAGTAAAAAGTGGCCATTATCAAAAGAGAAAGAAACGGTATCATGATGGCTTTTTGGCAAGTTGGTTGGGATTTTCTTTGGAAATATTTTATCTTCTAAAGATCTTCTCTTTCCTATAAATACCTGCCTTTCCATCACAAGTTCCTCACCGACATTCTCTCTTGCCTCTCTGCTCTCTCAAAATTTTGTGCAATCTACGAGCTCACTCTCATCATCCACGGATTCTCCAAGCAAGATGCTCCCCACTGACAACATGTCCAATGCCGAGATGTATGCGTTCATCCTCCAATTACAACATGCCAAGGCTGCCCGCGCTACAACTTCAAAACCTGGCGTGTCGGCGTCTGTTCTTGAGGTTGATCAGGCCGCCGTCCACCAAGTCGTCGATCCTTCCGCTTCGACATCAACACCAACACCAACTCCGCCTCCCTCCGCTCCGTCCCCGTTGAAGGCCCAAGATCTCAATCCTGTGCTTGTAGTGGTTTCTATGGAGGAACGGACGCATCCTCAACCTCATGAAGAAGAAGAAGTCTCTTCCCTCTCCAAGGACAGAATTGAGGAGAAGGAATAGTCCATGAAGTCCATTGAGGAGGAACTGGGGATCAAGGCTGCTTCTTTGGCGCCGCCTCCAACTCGCAAGCGAAAATTAGCTAATCTCGCTGCGACTGCTCAGGATGAGGAAGAAGAGGAGGACGTTTAGTTCTTGGAGCTTCGCAAGGCTCCAACTGCACAGTCGACGCTGTCGAAATCAGGTGGTGATGAAACTGCCCCCAGACCGCTAAAGGCACGACTCCGTTCCGCTGCACAGACTGAGAAAAAGAAGGCCAAAACTGTTGGCAAAGGGAAATTAGAGCTCTCTGTTTCGACTACTGCTCCAGACTTTTCAGATGGTAAGAAAATTATCCCGCCGCTTTTAATTCGTGAAAGTTTCTTTGTTGAGCACAAAGTGGGCGAGGTTTTGGAACTTCTGCGTTTCCAATGATGGGAACGACTCTGTTCCATTAGGGCAACTGTGAATGAGGTGCAAATGCGAGAGTTCTACCACTACTATCATATTTCCAAGGCGAATGCTATGTGTGGGTCGACAAAAATCACTGGTGAAGACTTGTCTTTCATGCCCAAGGTAATCTCCTTGCTCCTCTCTGTTCCATTGGGTGGTTTCTTTGAGGTTCATACGAGTGAGGTCAATGAAGAAAAGTTAGCGTGTATGGAACGACTGTTTGGTTCAACCACTGGGGAATTGCACATCGAGAGTTTGACGTTGGCTCAGCGTGTAGCTTTCCACATCATCTCCAAGGCTGTAGCACCTCGCCAAGAGAAGTTGTTGAATCGAGTGTGTTAGACCAAGGAACGGTAAGTTCGTTCCTTGGGCAGCGGAAAATAACAACAGACTTATGAAGTAACGAGCTCAGTTCCTTAGAGAGGAAAACTTAATCAACCAACTAGTTGACTAAGAAAAACCTCTACCTCTAGGTTTCCCTAGTAGGATTTCGAATGTCTACCAACTAGTTTACTCCTAGATATCTAGACTCCTTAATGTAACGTTCCTAATAACACCTAAGACAATCAAAACCCTAACAAGTACTCAACTCACCAAAGTCTCGTCCCTTGTAGGTTTTCTCCTTCTTCCTTCGAATACTCTTCTCTTCTTTTGAATCCTCTTCTCTTCTTCCGAATGGTCTGCTCACTGAATATTCTCTCAGTTTTTTCGTCTATCTTATGTGTTCCGTGTTCTGTCTTGTAAGTGAAGTTCGTAGCTTCCGAATATATAGTCTAGGAAGTTCTCAGATTTACCCTAGTTTTACTTAAGGAAAATAAGAGAATAAAATCCTATACAATCTTTTCTAAACTTATCCTAACCAAATTATCTCTTCACCGAGATCTTCCTTGAGGCCCAAGTTGCAACTTCATAATCTGTTTCCATAAACAGATATTCGGCAGCCTCTAGGGTTTCAGCGCGCGTCCTCCGTTCCCTGCACTGTTCCCCTTCTCTGTTCTATTCAGTATCACGCGTCTCTTCTCTTCTTTCGTTCCAGCGTGTTGATTTCCTCATTGTTGGCTTCTCTGTTCCTTTGCTTCACAGTTTTGACTCTTCACTGATTTTCATCGTTCCTTTGACTCAATCGTTCTCTGAAACTCATAGTCACACTAAAAACCATCAAAAGCTTTTGAGTTTATCATCATCAAAACTAGAGGGAACGTCATCGTTCCAACAGAAGCGCAACACCATCACTCTCTGTGATTTGTTTATGCTTGATAGATTTCTGAGGATGGAGAAGATCGATCTCCCTCGAGTGATTCTGTGCCACATGGAACGATGCAAGGCAAAGTCCCACTCTTTAGCATATCCGGGGTTAGTGAAAATGCTGCTGCTTCGCGGTGAATCTTACCGTGAAGAAAATGAGGTTTCTCTGGGTATTGAGTTGGATTTGGCTGTTACTCTCTAAAGAACTCTGTCCGTTACTCTGTTTTTTGTTACAATATTCCGTTGCCCAAGAGTTCTACCGTTCCTTGTACTAACACACTCGATTCTACACATACCCTTCTTCCCTTCACGTTCTTCTTGATCTGAACAAGACTTAATTTGGGCAGAGATCTTGCTTTCTTTGTTTTGTGCATACAAATGTACTTCTCTTTCTTCTCTTCTTTTTTGTTTTGTTCTTGCTTTTGTTTGCTGGTTTGTGCAGGGAGTACGTAGATTCCCAATTCATTAAACTATTCTCCTTTTATAGGCCAAATAGGGAAGTTACTAATTTTTTTTTTAGAAAGGGAAGTTACTAATTAACTGCCCACTAAGACACTAAACCACGACCACCACTTTCATCATTTCTCTCTTTTCCTTTTGTTAAATAGAAAGAAATTTGAAAATTATATAACATGGCTGATATCGGGGAAAGTGGGTGGGAATGGGTAGTTTTAACTGCTCCTAGGCTATATTTTGTTTTTATAAAAAAAAAAATCAAGTTCCTCAAATAAATGTGCCAAATTGGGTTATTTTGTGGGTCTTGATTGATGTTTTTGGGCTTTGATCAACATCTTCAGCCCAGTCAACAAATCATCCACCCGATGACATTTTTTGTCATCCCACCAATTATATAATAAGCACATTCATTAAATAAACCTATTGTGTGAAATCTAATGGTTCAACATTGGCAATTTTAAAATCTACTTTGTATCATTGGAGATGAACAAGATGCAACTCTAGGTGGTCTGAATAAGATGCAACATGTTTCATTTGCCATTTCTGAATGCCTTTGTGTGTTGACGATAAAAGTATTCTAAATGGTTGTTAGTCTTTTGCATTCTGCAGCTGTCAAATGTCCAACCTCAAACCTTGGTAGAGGTGATTGATTCGGCTAGTGTTAATTCTAGCTAGTGGTGCTTGAAAATTTTCAAAGGATTGATTTTGCCATGATTAACTAAGCTTTTCGGTGTTCTTATATAGGCCTCAAATCCTGGTTGTATACTTGAAGACTTTGTATGATGGCCTCCTTTTATTTGTTTGAAGGTTCTTCATAGTTCCTCTGACTAAGGTTTCATTAAGACGACCTCACATTCGGTATCATGCTGCGCTCTTTCCTTCGTTCTGTTTTCTAGCATTTTCATTCACCAAGTTGTCTCGTTTTCTCTTGCTAATTTTCTAACTAATCTCTGCCATAGCTTTGTTTTATGTATTAGTATTATTCATGCTAATTGTCAAATCACTCTTGAGTTGCTGAAATTGAAGAAACCTTAAGAGAGTTATATTATTACTGTAAACGTTGTGTATTACAATGAAGGAGGCAGGAGCCTTATACAGAAAAATGATGCAACGGTCAAGAGGAAGATTAGGGCTATAATCTTGCTCTTTCCTAAACAAAGGAAGAAGATAATTCTATCCTATAATTAACATAAGGCAATACATATTAAAACTAATGGAAATAATTAATTAATGGAAGTATTATTTCAATACCCCCTTCAAGTAGAGTGTAGGTTAATGACACTCAACTTGGATAAGAGAGACTTGAATAGACTTGGTCCGAGAGGCTTGGTAAAAAGATCGGCGGGTTGCTCCTTGGATCCAACATGAGAGGTCCGAATGTGGCCTTGTTGAATCTTTTCTCGGATGACATGACAATCAATTTCAATATGTTTAGTGCGTTCATGGAAGACGGGGTTGGAAGCAATGTGGATGGCGGACTTGTTGTCGCAAAACAGGGTGGCAGCTTGCGGGTGAGGCACTCGAAGGTCATTGAGAAGAGTACGCAGCCATGTGAGTTCACAACAAGCAGATGCCATGGAGCGGTACTCAGCTTCCGCGCTAGATCGAGAGACGGTGTCTTGCTTCTTTGTTTTCCATGAGATAGGGGCACCTCTAAGGAAAACAATATAGCCGGTAGTGGATTTCCTTGTGTCTCGACATCGTGCCCAATCAGCATCACAATAGGCAGTCAAATGGAGGCGGCCAGCTGAGGGTAAGAAAATACCTTGCCCCGGTGACCCTTTGATGTACCGAAGCACTTGGTGAGCAGCGTCGAGGTGAGGCTGGCGTGGAGCAGCCATGAATTGGCTAAGGATGTGGACGGCGTAGACAAGGTCGGGACGAGTGATGGTGAGGTAGATGAGGCATCCCACCAACCGTCGGTAGATAGAAGGATCATGGAGGGCATCACCATCAGCAGCTCTGAGGGCCAGGTTCTGATCGAGAGGAACATTGGCCGGTTTGGCTCCGAGGAACCCAGTGTCATCGAGGATCTCGAGGGCATACTTGCGTTGACAAAGGGTGATACCCTTCTTCGATCGAGCAACTTTAATTCCAAGGAAATACTTGAGAGGTCCCATGTCCTTTAGCTTGAACTTGGTTGCAAGAAAAAAGTTTGATGTCTTCGATAACCTGCAAGTTAGTTCCTGTAATAATAACATCATCAACGTAAACAAGGAGGGCAGTGAATGTACCTTCATGTTGGCGAACGAACAAGGAATAGTCAGCCCAAGAGTGGTGAAAGCCGGCTTGTGTGAGGGCACTAGTGAGCTTAACGAACCATTGGCGGGATGCCTGTTTAAGTCCGTACAAGGACTTGTGAAGCTTACAAACCCGAGTCTCACCTTTACTATGGAAGCCTGGGGGGAGTCGCATGTAGACGTCCTCCATGAGGTCTCCATTGAGGAAGGCGTTGTTGACGTCGAGTTGATGAAAAGGCCAACCATGGATGGCAACCATACTAATGAGAACACGGACGGTGGTCAACTTGGCTACGGGAGCAAAGGTCTCGCGATAGTCGATGCCCTCGATTTGAGTGTATCCTTTTGCAACAAGACGCGCCTTGTATCTGTCAACAGTCCCGTCGGGGTTATACTTAATTTTGTACACCCATTTACAACCAATAGGTCGTTTGTCGGGTGGTAATGAAACAAGACTCCATGTCTTGTTGTCCTCAAGGGCTTGGAGTTCCTTGGCCATGGCCTCTCTCCATACAATAGAGCGATTGGCCTGCGTAAAGCTTCGTGGTTCCGTCTCAAGCATTATGTTAGAAACAAAGTGTTTATATGAAGTAGAAAGCTTATCATACGATAGAACATTAGTGAGAGGGTAGAGCTTACCAGAGACGATGTGATGAGAGGAAGACGATGTGGTGGAGGAACGAGAGGGTAGAGTGGCATCGACATGAAAGTCATGAAGTAGGTTGGAAGGTTTGGTTGGGCGTGAGAGGCGGCGTTGAGTGGTGGTGGTAGGCTGGGTTGGTAGTGAAATGGGTAATGGTGGGGGTTGTGATATAGGCTGGTTATGTTGGGAAGTAGGTGATGTAGGCATGTGAGAGGTGTTGGCAGTAGTTATTGGTGCTGTGGATGTGGGCAAATGAGAGTTGGTGGGTATAGGTGAGATTGGCAGCGGAGTGTTGGGTGGGTGTGTGATAGGTAGAGGCAATGGGTCATCATAGATAGCCGGGGTGGGCTGGGGAGTCGGTAAGGGAAGATCGGAACCTGGCATGGGTTCAAAAGATTGAGTAGAGAACGGAAATTCGGTTTCGTGAAAAATAACATCGCGGGAGATTAAAACTTTCTTGCTTTCGAGGTTGTAAACTTTGTAACCCTTAGTACCAGGTGGGTAACCAAGGAAGACACACTCGACGGACCGAGCATCAAATTTGTCAAGGCGTAGATCGAAACCTGGCACGTGGTACCACGGGAGCAGAAGCACACCTCATTGCACATCCTAGACTACTTGGTGTTAGACCAGATGTTAAAGGGAAAAGCAATCAACCTTCCAAGGTTGAAGATGATGTACGTGTCTCATGCTAAGACAAGCCTCAAACATGCGCTCTAAAGCAAATATTTGTAACACCCCAAAATATCCTCTTCAAAGGTATTACTGCCAGTGACCTCGGATTTCACATCCCGAAGTCACCCCAGGCTTTTACAGTTGATATAAACCATCAAACAGTAGTTATAATACAAAATATCATAACTTTCATTAAAACCAAAGTCTCGGAATTACAACATAATTCCAAACGCATCAAAATACATAACGAGAATTATACAGCGGAAGTCTTAAAGCAAAACATATTTAACACAACGGAAGTCTTTTAAATAATTAACAAAGGGTCTTGATCGCAATGATAACCCGCCAAGGATCTTAACCTGAATAAACTTGTTAAAAATACCGTTTGCCTTCATAGTCGTTCTGGCCTTCACAGGACGGCAACTTATCTGATGTGCCGAATCGAACGGATGACACCAGCCAACCATGCAGAGAACAATTTCGGTTGGTTAGTCTAATGAAAGACCATGCAAGGGTACAAAGCAGAGTGGTTCGAGTGATCGTAACCGTTTACTATCATTGTCCCTAGAATAATAACCGATGGAACGATACATAACCCGGTACTTTCACTGAATGAATATTAAATAAGATATGCACTGAAGAGAAGACTCCCAAGGAATTGAGTCTTATCGGAAATATGACAAATGTTGGGAAACTTAATTAATCACAGAATCACATTATCGCATACGAGCGATTTAAAAGTTAAGACGAGTTTTCCTAGCTGCACTATCGCCTAGCTGCACTACTCGCCGAAGATATATTAATTATGTGCGACTAACGGCACTTATCTTATTTAATTCCAAAACGCACATCACGTTATAAGCTTTTAAATATATGTTTCGCCATGAGGGACATATATCGAAGGAATAGACCTCGCAGGGTCCAAACCTCAATCCACATCACGGTTGGTCATGACCAAAAAGTTTGGCATAGGGTTTTGATCGCCCTGTTATTTGCCAAGTTATAAAGAAACGAATGGACCTCGCAAAGTCCAAGCGTTCATACGAATACTCGTGCTAACTAACAGTTCAACACAGTAATAGTCCACATCAAAACCTAGTATAATATCATCTCTTAATCAATTATATGTATACTAACGTTGTTCTAGCAGATATAAAACCTAGTATAATATCATCTCTTAATCAATTATTAACAAAGTTGTTCCCAACGAACAATAAATCAGTAAATCATCCCAAATTAATTAACAACTAAACAATTGATAATTAATTGAAATATAGAATGATGAGCAAGAACGAACCGCCACTTGCCTGGAGTAGATTCGGCGATGAATCTAGACGAGACGACTACTGATTATATCCTTTCCGAGGATATGGCTTAAGCTTCAGAATATTCCTAGCAGAGTACAAGTCCACACGCGACCCAACAGATCACGTTCTAACGCTCGAATAATTTCGGGTTAAATCTAGACAGGAATTGAATTGGGCTAACTCGGCCCAACACAAATTAACAAGGGAGGGGGCCCACTGAGCTATTGTTCATCTCCTCCTATTACCCCCTTTGTCTTCAACCCGACTCCAAAACAGAGCCAAGGACAGAGGAGCATCAACGATGGCTTCGGCGACTTTGATCGGCTTGTCGACGCCGGAGATTGAGCGGCGCCAGGGGAGGAGCAGTGCGGCAAGGCGCAACAGGGCGACACTGAGCACATCAGCCAGCAGGGGCTCAACGCCGATCGGCCGGGGAAGAAGCTTCGTCGCTGGAGCCTTTACGCAACAACAGCTCCGGCTCCGTCTTGTTGTCGGCGGGAACAAGGCCGAACCAGAGGAAGCTCGGAGGGAGACGAGCTGGGCGACGACGCCGGGGAGAGCTTCACTGGCGGGAGACAAGAGGGAGGGAGAGAAAAACGAGAGAGGAGAGATGGCAGGAGAGGTAGATCTGGTGCCCCTCATCCTTCATCCCCATCACAATATACATAGTCCAAGGAGGGGGCAAAGCTCCGACAACACTCTTGCTTGAGGGCCGACCAACGCACAAGTGGTGAGCCCAAGTGGGAAGATGCAGAAATAAGGTTTGCTGGAGGATAAGATTTAGTATGGGTTTTAAACCCCGGAAATTATATGTTTGTATCCAAAAAACTATTCTAAGTCCCGAAAATACATCGAATGTATTTTATACCACTTAGGGAATTATTTCAGAGATCATGGATGTTACAGAAAATCCGAACTCCACTGAAAGCGAAATAATTATTAAACGAAGGATGGGAAAAATTACCAAAATATCCTTATAAAACAAATTGAGGGATATTACAATATTGGCCTACCACAACATGTACTCGCCACAGAAGGAAGTCAGAACTGGCAGAGTACTGGACGAGCCTACACTGAACAAGATGTTTTTTCAGTTTGTGGACGATCAATGGGAGAAGATGAAGGTTGTAAGGGTTAAAGAAGAACCCAAAGAGGAAACTGTTGAGGAGGTGAGGATGAACGATAAGCTTCTAGGGAGCTTATCAAGGAGATCCAAGGTCTGAGGAAGGACGTGTAGTACGTCAGGGAAGGCATGACGGAGATACTGCGACACGATGATGCATAAGATTAGTCTACCAAACCTGGACCCTTGTTTACTCTGCCTCTCCTATCCCTCTTTTCACTCATAGCTCATTATTTCTTATATGCTTTAATTGCATTTACCAAGTACCAAACGTCCTCTATGTCTCTAAGATGTTAAGCTTGTTTTCTTTTTTGTTATTCTGTGATGGACTTGTACGTGCCAACAATTTTGGCACTTGAAATCTGAAATCAATGACATTATTATCTAGTATTTTGCAGTATTGTACTCTCTCTATCTTTTGTCCTAGTACTAACTGCAATACCCCTCATTTTTAGTAAGGACATTTGGGTAATTTTCCCAACCCTCGTTCTGTAATTGTGTCGCTTTCGGAGAAGTTCAGATTTTCTGTATCGTGTTTGATCTCTGTAATAATTCCCTGAGTGGTATAAAATAGATTCGACGTATTTTTGGGGCTTAGAATATTTGTTTGGGTACAAATATATAATTTCCGGGATTTAAACCCATGCCAAACCCTTCCCCGGGCAAACAGACGCGGAAATGCCTTTTCCGCGACCGCGGAAGCATTTCGGCGACCGCAGAATAATAGCTCTCAGAGGAGCTGGGCATTGGAATTTTCCGCGACCGTGGAAAATTTCCACGACCGCGGAAAAATGCAGGCGTGCGACGCTTCGTCTTCCACCGAACCTCGTCGATCGTGTCACCGTTGATCGTCTGAGCGACCGTCGATCTGGTCGGGGAGCTGCTCCTTCCTTTGGCTATAAATGGAGGTCGGATTGGAGGATTGTTGGCACCCAAAATCAGATTCTCTCCCTCTCTCTCTCTCGTTTTCCATCCTCGCCGGAGTTCGTACCCTCGCCGGAAATTCATGGTGTCACCGGAGCTCTCACCAGAGGTTATAGTGGCCGTGGGGTGGTGCATTGGAGGCGCAAGGAGGATTGGAGTCGAAGCCCCCTTGAATCGAGCCCCCTCGTGTCGTCGTCGGTGAGATTTCCTCCCGATTTGGTGGTTCGCTCTTGCTTATCATTCCATGTTTCCATTAATTATCAATTATTTTTACTTGTTAATTAAATTGGGATGAACTATTGCTTTCGTTTGGGGAACATATTTTATAAATGATACGATTAAAACATGATATTATAATAGGTTGTATATATTGCTAGAAACAACGCTATTATATCTGTTATTACCATGATGGTATTGGTGTGGATTTTGTGTGTGTGAACTTAAAATGTAGTTAGAACGAGTATTCGTAGGAACGCTATGTACCTTGCGAGGTCTAGCCATTTATTTATAACCGTGGTGGATAGGATGTCCAAGCCCTAACACCCTTCCCTGGTCATGACTGTCCCCTATCCGAGTATAGGGGAGGTGCACACAACTGGTGCCAAACATTCGGGAAATATTCCCAAGATATCTCTCGTATCGAGATGATATATTTATATGATAAAAGCTTTAACGTGAATATACGTTTTGGAATTAAACAAGATAAGTGCGATTATGCACATGATTAATATACCCTCGGGCGAGAAGTACAACGTGAAAACCGCCTGGACTTCGATTAGAGTAAGTCCTCCTTCCAAATCTGAATTCGCATTACGCGGTGAGGTTGGTCGTGGACCCAAATGGTCAAGTCTTTTTAAACGCTTGTGTGAAATTATAACGTTCCCAAATATTTGTCAGACTTTCCCGTAAGACTAAATCTTTTGGAGTCTTCGCTTCATACGTTTCCCATAAGGCTCATTTCCTTTGGAGTCTCATTTTCAGTGCATGTCTAAACTTTAATCATTCCGTGAAAGTTCCAGGTTATATATCGTCCCTTCGGTTGTTATTCGAGGGACAATGATAGTAAACGGTTATGATCACTAGAACCATTCTGTTTGCACCCTTGCATAGTCTTTCATTAGACTAACCAACCGGGTTTTATTCCTTGCATGGTTGGCTGGTGTCATCCGTCCTATACGGCACATCAGTGGTTGGTCCCCAAAGACTCGAAGTAACCAATTGAATAAGAGGCTTGCAGTTGCAGATTTAAGTGTCGGTATTTCAAGGTCGTTAAGTATTACTCTAAAATGTATTTTTATAACCTAGTCATGTAATAGGTTTATTCTTAAAGTCTTCCGCTGTGTAATTTTTAGTCTTCCGCTGTAATTTCACTCTGTTGTAAAAACACTACTCTCGTTTGATGAGAGATCTTCTAATAAGAATAGTTAAGTTTCATTTAAAAATGTCTTCCGTTGTTTAACCTTTCGTTGTTTATTATGTTTATTTAAGATTAATTGTTCCGTTTAAAGCCTTGGGTGACATCGAACAACAACGTCTGAGGTCACTGGCGTGTGGCATTTCCGACAATAAATCGGGGGTGTTACACTAACTTCTTTTTTATGATTCCAAAAGGGGAAATGTGATTGAGATGACTAACATAGGGGGAACATACAAAGCGCGATACGTTATTTTTCTAAGGGGGGACTATACTTGATATTTCTTTCATACTCAATTTTATGCTTAAATGTTTTGGAGTTTGTCAACATCAAAAAAGGGGAATTTGTTGGAATCTTAAGCGTAGTGAACTTAAGAGTCCATGACCTCCTTAGTTTTGATGGTTATAAACCTTCAAGGATTAACGTGTAAACTAAGTGTTACAGGAATAGAGTACAATATACGTCGAAAGGTACTGAACGTTGTCGAGATCGGTAGAGTGATCGAGACAGTGTCAAGTCGCCCAACACTATGCAAGTTGTAGTCAACTCACCCAACTCTATACAAGTTCTCCAGATTTGCGTTGACATCATTGTTTTGGTTTTCAACCATTTTTGTTTGGGTAAGCGAGTGTCGTTGAAAAATGTATTTTTTGATCACCTAGTCCCACGGTGAGATCCAAATATTTTGAAAAAGTTTAGCACAATCACTAAAGATTTTGGATTGTGGGACAAAGTATACAAGTTGAAAAAACGATGATTGATTGCAATACAAATATAAAATTAGAGTAATGTCAAGTAAAAAATACTAAATGTAAACAAAAAATTATTTAAGAATGTATGAATTAGTTCCCTGAAACATGGCATTTCTGGCCTTGCTTATGACCATGCTTTGTACGTGCAACAAATTGTAGAGCTAACAATAAGGTATTGCCAGAAACTTAGTGAAATGAAAGATAAAAGATTTGAGAGTGCAACAAATTGTATAATTTGTATTCGATTGCTTGATTGTTCCCCGCTTTGTACACGTGTATGAATTTATATGCTTGCTCAATATTATCTTAAATGTTTGTAATAAATCCCTAAAAACATGTTGACATAATTATTCCAATATCTTTAACCAAACCGTTAATCTTCTCCCTCTTCCTAACGATTCGGTAAAATTTTGGATAACTTCCTCCTTGCATTCAAATTGCTCCAACTCATAATATCTCGTTCCTTAAAAGTTATGTTTGTGATATCATCTTCTTATATACTAAGAGCTCGTTTGGTATCGATATCAAAGATATGAGATATCAGGTATCGGTATCGGTATCGGTATGAATATCAAGATATAGGTATGAGTGATATCAAGGTATCGGATATGGATATGGATATGGGTATGAGTGATATGTTTGATATATACAATTTTCTGAAAGATATCAAAATAACACTCTAATACCACTTTGATATCACTGATATCGATATCTGCCTATACCAAACAGAAGATATTAGTTTGATATCGGTATCAGGATATACCAAACACAAATATGAGTATGACTGATATCTCATACCCATACTTGATATCCTGATATCAATACCAAACGGGCCCTAAAACGCGATGTGTCTAAATTTTTCAGCGCTTGTGTGTCGCCACTTGTACGTAGGGTTGAAGGGGGATCCAATACTCATTATAAAAGGTATTCATCAGGCTAATGTTAGGAATGTGGGTAATGTCACACCCCTTGTCATGTGAGTTAGTAGTTACACATGTGTGGTGAAAGTGGTTTGGACTTGTGAAGGCACATCGGGGATTTAAGGGTTATTATATCTCCATACATATGTGTCCCCCCCTTGGCTTGTTGTATATCGGTATAACGTTGAACAATGTTCGGTTCGTCTTGTATATAGATTGAATCGTGCAAACACACTTTTCAAAACCAATATTTCGACCCTTACTTTCGTAGTCTTAGGGTTACACGAAATTCGATTTGGGATAAGACAATCAAACCTCTAATAAATAAGGCAATATCAATAGAGAGCACTTAGTGTGTTTTCGGTATTTGTTCGATACAAGAGATCGTTCTCTTTTCAGATATCCCAAGACTTGCCCCAACCTCACCCTTATATAGGGAATAAGTAGTTAGGTGGTTACATGGTGATTGAGAAGTTACATGGCGGTTGGGCGGTTGCATGACAGTTGAAAATTGGTTAAAAACCGCCAAAATTGGTTAAAAAACGCCAAACTACTCAACCGTAACCAACAAGCTCTGTAACCCTGAGTCCGAATCCACGCACACGAGTGTGCACTCCGCACCCCCAAAACTCGTTATGCGCCGAACGTACTCCTTAAGTCTTGAGCGAATCCCGACTACACCAAATGGCCGATGACACTAAAATCACCAACATTTCTCCCCCATTTTAGTGTAATCCTTGATTCACTTAAAAACATACATCAAACAAAAACTTATGCATAAATGGAAATGTCCTTAGGATTGAATTTCCACATTAGTGTAGTACACATTTCAAATAATCGAGAATCAGTGTGTCCTATGGATTGAACCTTTCAACTCGTCTGAATACTTGAAGATACAACACACATAAGTTTCTACACTACTCCAAGTGATAACTTGACACTATTATAGCCATGTGTCCTTATCCATTCATGAGCGTATACAAAGCCAATCCCGGGCTAGTTGAAGCGACACCACTTCACACTTGTATAGGTGGATTCTTTTCAATCATTCACCTACAAATGCACTTTTCCGAAAGATCCATTAAGAAGATAAACTTCAACCTAAATTTCTTGCATGTCTGAGCATATACCTTGGGATGACATTGAACACGTGCTCCAAACTCTAAGTGTAGGCTTTCCACATTGAATTCAACCTCTAACGTCATATTAGAGGGGAATTGGGTATCCCACCATTAGAGATTTCAAATGGGCTTTAAACCCATCCCGATAGACGACTTGATCACCAAGTCCCTAGCTAACCCCTTCGTCAAGTGGTCCGCCAAATTTTGTTGAGACCGAACAAACTCAATAGTGATCACCCCATGAGTAATCAACTTATGTACCGTGCTATGTCTAATGCACAGGTTTGCGACTTACCATTATATACTTGGCCATAAGCCTTATCCAAAGTAGCTTGACTATCGCAATGGATAGATATGGGTGACACCGGTTTCGGCCACAAAGGAATCTCATAGACTAAGTTCCTTAGCCATTCCGCCTCTCTACCGGCAGCCGCTAATACTACGAATTCTGATTCCATAGTCGAACTTGTAATGCAAGTTTGCTTCTTATAAGCCCATGAAATGGCACCTCCCCCAAGCAAGATTACTCAACCACTTGTAGAAAAATGATCTTCCACATTAGTGATCCAACTCGCATCTGAATACCCTTCTAGAACCGAAGGAAGTCCGACATATGACAAAACATAATTCATGGTTCCTTTTAAGTATTTGAGCACCTGCCTTATTGCTTGCCAATGGTGAGTACTAGGATTACTATTGTATCTACTCAACCCTCCTACCACCTAAGCAATATACGGCCTTGTGCTCGTCATGGCATACGTTAAGCAACCAATCACTTTTGTGTACTTGAGTTTTGATACCGCTTTACCCGTATTAGGCATAAGCTTCACACTCAGATCCATGGGAGTGCTTACCGGAGAACAAGTCTCACAATTGAACTTCTTAAGCACTTTCTCAATATAATGAGATTGTGACAAAGATAGTCCCTTATTCTCATGTTTGATTCTTATACCGAGGATCACATCCACCTCCCCCATGTCCTTCATGGCAAAACTTGATGACAAAAAGGACTTTGTAAGGTCTACTTGTCTTTGGTTCGTATCAAAGATCAACATGTCATCAACATACAAGCAAATGATTACTCCATTACCAAACGTATCAAATTTGCTGTATACACACTTGTCCGACTAATTTAACTCGAATTCGCTCAACAAGACAACCTCATGAAACTTTTTATGCCACTGCTTAGGTGCTTGCTTTAGCCCATACAATGACTTTACCAACTTACACACCTTATGCTCATTACCGGGCATAATGAACCCTTCAGGTTGCTTCATCTACACCTCCTCCTCCAAATCACCATTCAAGAATCCCGTTTTGACATCCATTTGGTGAATCACAAGATTGTTAATAGCCTCCAAGTCAATCAACAACCTAATGGTGGAGATCCGAGCAACCGGAGCATAGGTAACGAAATAATCAATACCTTCCCTCTGTCTAAAGCTTTGGATAACCAACCGAGCCTTAAACTTATCGATAGTACCATCGACTTTCATCTTCTTCTTGAAGATCCATTTGCATCCCAAAGGCTTGCAACCTGATGGAAAATCCGATAAGACCCACGTATTATTTCCCATGATGAAATCCATCTCATCATTTATTGCTTCTTTCCAGAAAGAAACATCTTGAGACCTCATTGCCTCACCAAAATTCCTAGGATCCTCATCAACATGATACCAATATGAGTATTGGAACACAACTTCATCTCTAGATCATTCCACCAAATAAATTTGGAAATCTGGACCAAAAGACTTTTCAATCCTCCCTCGCTTGCTCCTACGGAGCATAGGTGACTCGTTCGGAGGTACGGTTGAGCCGTCTCCTTCTTTAGTTCCACTAGTGCTAGGAACCAAATCCTTTGGTCTAGGTATGGACGAGAACTGATTCTCATCAAATATCGCATCTCTTGACTCAATCACTGTAACACCCCCAAATATCACCTTGAAAGTATTACCGCCAGTGACCTCAGATTTCACATCTGAAGCCACCCAAGGATTAACCATTTATACAAAACATAAAATAACACTATAATATGAAATATCATAAGAATTATTTAAACCAAGTCTCAGATTACATCTGTAAATCCTGAATACATCTGAAATACAAAAAATGTTTTAATACAGCGGAAGTCTTTTAAATAAATAACATCAGGGTCTTGATCGGAGCGATCACACGCCTAGGATCTTCAACCTTGATAAAACTCTTAAAAACTCCATCTGCCTTCATCGTCGGATTCTAGCCTTCACGGAACGAAAGTTTACCTGATGTGCCGTATGATACAGATGACACCAGCCAACCATGCAAAGGAAAATAACCGGTTGGTTAGTCTAATGAAAGACTATGCAAGGGTAAAATAGAAAGGTTCTAAGTAGTCGTATTAGGTTAGACTCATCGCTTCTCGAATGAAAGATGATGACGATAGTAAACCTCAACACTTGTACGGAAAGATACGAAACAGAATGATCAAGAGAAGACTCCAAAAGATCGAGTCTTATGGGAAACGTATGAAGAGAAGACTCCAAAAGATTGAGTCTTATCGAAAAGTATGACAAGTGTTTGAGAACGTTATAGTTTCACACAAGCGTTTAAAACGACTTGATCATTTGGGTCCACGACCAACCTCACCGCACAATGCGAATTCAGATTGGAAAGAGGACTTACTCTAACCGAAGTCCAGACGAGTTTCCAAGTTGTACTTCTCGCCTGAAGGTTCATTAATTACGTGCCTACCCGCACTTATCTTATTTAGTGACAAAACGCACATTTTACGTTATAAGCTTTTAAGATATATCATCTCATCACGAGAGATATTGAAGGGAATAAATCCCGAATATCGGCACCAACTGTTGTGCACCTACCCTGAGTAAGGGTACAGTCATGACTAGAGAAAGTACTAGGGCAAAAATCCTCCTAATACCAGTTATAAAGAAACGACTAGACCTCGCAAGGTATATAGCGTTCCTACGAATACTCGTTCTAACTAAATAGTTAAAACCACACAATAGTCCACATCAATACCATCATGGTAATAACATACATAATAGCATTGTTTCTAGCAGTATATGCAACCTATTATAATATCACATTTTATATCACACGTTTATAAAAACTGTTCCCAAACGAAAACAACATTCATCCCAATTTAATTAACAATTAAAGGCAATTGATAATTAATGGAAACATGGAATGATAATCAAGAGCGAACCGCCACTTGCCTTGATCGAGATGAACGAACGAATGACGACGGCTTTCTGGGTTCGGGAACTGGGAACGGAATCGGATTACAGATTCCTACGACAACGAACCCACAACAAAACCATAGGTTAGATTCGATAAATAATAATACGAATCTAAGGAAAACGAACGGAAACGAAAGAACGAGGGTCCCATCCGTGATCGGATCGTCCAAGGCCACGATCGCGTTTGCTAAGGCAAACCGCGGTCACGGATGTCTGGGCATCGTCCGTGATCGCGGCTGTTCATGTCCGTGGTCGCGGTTGTTCATGTCTGCAGTCGCGGCCATGAATCCGACGAACCCTAAGAATTAAATCTCACCGGCGACGATGAAGACGAGGCTCCGAACGAGAGGGCTTCTACTCCAAGCACCAAGACGCTCCCAATGCACCACTAATCGGCCACGAACACCACCGGCGAGCCTCCAACGACGACGAGAATTCCGGCGAGCAAAACGGGAGCGCGAGAGAGATGGAGATCGGATGCCCAAACCTCCTTACATGCCCTCCTTTTATAGCCCCCCACGACCCTCAACTCCCGGCCAGACGAACCGCCTCAGCTTCCCTCCCCGGCGAAGCGACGGCCATCCCAATCGGCAAAGCCATTGAAGACGACGACGAAGCGTTTTCCGCGGTCGCGGAACAATGCCTGTTCGCGAGGATGACGACGAACCATTTTTCGCAGTCGTGGAAATCTTCCTCGGTCGCGGAAAAGACCTGTTTGCGTCCTTTTGCCCGGGAAACAATTGAACACGTGATAAAATCTCGAAATAATTAATATTTGTACCCAAACAAATATTTTAAGCCTCGAAAATACATCGAATGTATATTATAATGCTCAGGGAATTATTACAAAGATTATACGCGTTACAGAAATTCCGAACTTTGCCAGAAACGACACGATTACAGAACGAGGATTGGGAAAATTACCCAAATACCCTTACTAAAAATGAGGGGTATTATAATCACGGTGTTAACCGAAATAGAATCATTAGGCTCTATTACCTAGAACCTATAAGCCTTGGAATGCTCAACATATCCAATAAAGATACAATCAATACCTCTTTCCCCCAAGGTTTTAATCTTGGGATGGGGTAGTCTAACGACTGCCCTACATCCCCAAACTCGAAGATAATTCAAGCTTGGTTTCTTTTTGTACCAAAGTTCATAAGGGGTGACCTTGTTCCTTTTGTTAGGAACCCTATTTAATAAATAGCAAGCGGTTAACATGGCTTCACCCCAAAATTCGTCCCTCAATCCCGAGTAGGATAACATGGAATTAACCATCTCTTTTAGGACTCGATTCTTCTTCTCCGACACACCATTTTGTTGTGGTGTATAGGGAGCCGTAGTCTCATGTATAATGCCTACGGATTGGAAATACAAAGGAGCATAATATTCTCCACCTCTATCGGTGCGTAGTTTCTTAATCAAGTCATTTTGTTGCAATTCAATCTCGGTTTTATAAACCTTAAATTTATCTAGGGCCTCATCTTTAGCATGCAATAAATACACATAACAATAACGAGAATAATCATCAATGAAAGTGATGAAATATTTCTTGTTTCCTAAAGACGGAGTAGCATGCAAATCACTATGTACAAGTCCAAGCACCGCATAATTTCTTTTAATGCCTTTAAAGGGTTGTCTAATTATTTTTGTCAACATGCAAGTTCTACACTTCTCTAAATTTATGTCAAATGCAGGGATTAAACCCTCCTTAGACATATCAGTCATTCTCTTATAATGCACATGACCTAATCTTGCATGCCATAAAGAAGATTCATTTGTACTAGAACATGCAATATAAGTGGAATTGACAACTTTATTAATATTCAACATAAACATGCCATTACTGAAATATCCAAGTCCTACAAATACCCCACACTTCGATAAGATATACTTATCGGATTCATAAACTTGCTTAAAACCACACTTGTTTAAAACACTATCGGAGACTAAGTTTTCCCTAATTCCGGGTACATGTAAGACATCCTTGAGTTCAAGGATCTTCCCGGAACTAAATTCTAACACCACTTTTCCATGGCCTAGGATAGGGGTGGTTGACTCGTTGCCCATATGGAGGACGGACCCATCATTCACCGGTTCTTACGTCTTAAACTAGCCACGGTCCTTGCAAACATGTTTAGTTGTACCCGAGTCAATCCACCAAGCCACTTCATCACCCTGCACATAAAATGCCTCAGAAATTAATGGTACATAATTCATAACCGAACTTGAACCAAAATCTGAAAACCGACCTGGATGAGTGGATGGGCCTTGGTCCTTAGACCCTTGCCCCGAACGGTTTTGTCCCGCTCCATTCCTATCCTTTGCACACCGGCAATCACGCTTGAAGTGACCCGGTTTGCCACATATCCAACAAGTGCCCTTAGGCTTCTTGTTAGACCCACCGTTGGTGTCCTTAGAGGATTCCTTCTTCCTCTTGTTCTTCTTCTTAGAATTCTCACCCTCCTCCATCATATTCACGGAGGATGGTCTGGGAGTCTCCTTTGGTTTACCGCCCTCTTGTGCCCTTAGAGATTCCTCTATACGCAAATGGCTTCCAAGTTGTACAAGAGACAACTCTTCCTTCGTGTGCTTCAACATGTGTCTAAAGTCCTTCCATGAAGGTGGTAATTTGTCGATAATGCTCGACACCGAGATGGATTCATCCATCTTCATGTTGTACTGGGCAAATTGTCGTAGGATACGAAGCACTTTATTGAATTGTTCCATAACCGGCATGGAATCACACATCTTGTAATTGTTGAAATTACTTACGAGGAACTTCTTACTAGAAGCATCCTCCGCCATGTATTTGGACTCCAGCACATCCCACAATCCTTTGAGGACTCGACATTCTGGTAGACATCAAAGAGCGAATCCGACATACCATTTAGAATGTGACCACGACATATGTAATCGTCGTTCTCACACTTGTTATGCTTCCTTGCCTCCTCAACGGGTTCGTTATCCACGTCCTTTGGCACGGCGGGCATTGGCATACTCATGATGTATACCACATTGAGCGTTGTGAGGAGGAAATGCATTTTCTTCTGCCATCCCCGGAAATCCACGCCCTCGAACTTTTCCAACTTTCCAAACTTGGATGTCATCTCACGCACCGATGCAACGGTCATTGATCAACATGAAAAATATTGGTTTTGAATATTGTATATGGGTGTAACAACGTTGATCAATATTTGGTTTGTCTTGGATATAGATTGAATCGTGCAAATGCACTTTCCAAAATCAATATTCAAAACCTTACTTTCGTAGCCTTAGGGTTACACGAAATTCGATTTGGGATAAGACAATCAAACCTCTAATGAATAAGGCAATATCAATAGAGAGCACTTAGTGTTTTCGGTATTTGTTCGATACAAGAGATCGTTCTCTTTTCAGATATCCCAAGACTTGCCCCAACCTCACCCTTATATAGGGCATAAGTAGTTAGGCGGTTACATGGTGGTTGGGAAGTTGCATGGCGGGTGAGCGGTTGCATGGCGGTTAGGCGGTTGCATGACGGTTGAAAATTGGTTAAAAAAATGCCAAAATTGGTTAAAAAACCGCCAAGCTACTCAATCGTAACCAACAAGCTCTATAACCCTGAGTCTGAATCCACGCACACGAGTGTGTACTCCGCATCCCCGAAACTCGTTATGCGCCGAATGAACTCCTTAAGTCTTGAGCGAATCACGACTACACCAAATGGCCAATGATACTAAAATCACCAACATGGCTTAGTAATGAATTGGGTAAAGAGAGACCCACATCTGTTCGCCGCTACCGTCCGTACGGTTCTGATCTGTGGGATGGGTTATGTTTCTTTTTATGGGTTTGCTATTTATTTTGGAGATGAAAGGGTTTATCGAATTACATATTTGTATTAGTTGTTACTCTTATGTAACTTTCTCATTTTATAATTAAACAGACTTTTGTTTCCTAAACTTAGGGAGCAATCCTATCTTTTTCCATACACGCCTCCAACAGTGGTAGACCCCTCCCAACATCAATATTTCCATACACGCCTCCAGCAGGAATCGAACTCGAGATATCTGGATAGAACGCTTAAGGGAGTCTAGCTCCAAACCACTAGACAAACTGAATATTGATATATTTTTCTAAGATAATTAAAAAAAAATTTATTTGAGTTGATGTGGCAGTTGAGCAGACCGTGGACACTCCTCTTCTCCACTTTCTTCTTGAGGAACGACTCCTCTTCTACTTCAACACACAACTCAGAAGTCTTATTCGTTTTCAATCAAACACATCAAACCTGCCCTTCTTGCTCTTTTGAGTTCATACGATCCCTTCATTTCTTATTTAAAATGCAGAGATTCGATGAGAGTTGTGCTAACCTTGAGGAGCTTACACCATCTCTGACTTGTACAATATCAGAGCGATTTGCTTCTAAAGTAGTGGTTTATACCACAACAAAACAACATAAATCAACATTAAATTACCGACCCACATTCATTACAAGGACTTGAAAGTGTATTGTTGAGTAAGTAATTGAGTCATTCTCTTTATTATTTTATGAACCCATTTTTTCGTGTGTATCATAATAATAAATTACCTTCATTTGGAAAATGATATGATAGTAAATTGGTAACCTTAAATCTTATATTTTAAAAAATTTGAATACACCTTCAAAAAATATACAAATATATTGATTGTCTATTTCGTATTTATCATGTCCTTGGTCTTCAACATCGTTCTCGACTGACCCTTGTATATTGTAGGTTCAAATGCTAGTTAGATGACAATGAGTCACATAACGGGTCATCAAACATAGTAGTGATTGATAAGACCGCACTTATTAGTTATTAATTATGGATTTTTTTAATGTGTGTTAATGAGCACATAATAAAAATTAATATATACAAATATATTATTGTTTTTTACTTTAAGAAATATTTTATTTTTTTTTTCAAATTTGACCTCTTAACATGTGTCCATGGACACACATTAAATAAACTGATTAATTATTACTAATAGATAAGAGTAGTGAAATTGGGCTATCAAACATAGTACTCCCTCTGTCCCAATATATAAACTACATTTGAGAATTTGCACATTTATTAAGGAGAATAGAGAATTTATTTGCAACTACAAAAGTTGCTCAAAAAGGTACATAAAAATTGCAGGGGACTGAAGTTGACAAATGAGGACAATTAAGCTAAACCCTGCAAATCCCATGGTTGATATTTTCAACCAATAGAAATACAGGATTAGATTCACATGGATTGCCAATTCTCAGCTAAACCTTACATATTCCCTGCAAAACCAACCATTTACATCACTATAACTCTTACATCTCTCCAAAAAACACCATTTCATCTATGTTCAAGCATTTAACATTCACAACAGCATCACTGCCTGCTCCAGAATGTCTTCAGACTTTAATCTTAATATTTCAGCTCTGTTTCCACATGATGATGTAGACCAACTACATGATTTTCTGACTGATGATGAAGAAATGGAAGAAGACGAAGTTCTGTTTGATCTCAACCAGTCAATTGGGGACATGGAAGAAGATGAAGTTCTCTTTGATCTCAACCAGCCAACTGGGGACATGGAACAAGATGAAGTTCTATTTGATCTCAACCAAGAACCAGAAACAGAGGCAACAGAGGCAACAATTCATGCAGAAACAGAGCATCACAGTGAAGCAACAAGTCATCACCAGACAAACAGAAGCAGGCTCAACAATGAACAAAGAATGAACATTTTGGTGTGGCTTGTAGACAAATCAGTAAATGAAAAGCTACAACATGGTGCAATGAATGTTGTTGCATCACAATTTAATGTATCAAGATGGTGCATAAGCAACATATGGAGCATAGGCAAGAGACAGAGGGATGCAAACCAAATGTACAATCTCACAACAAAATATCATAACTCAGGTAGAAAGAGAGTTTAGGTATCAGTTGAGTCTATACAAATCTGAATATAGGGGAGAGATCATGCATCAGAGATTTAGCAAGCAACCTTAACATATCAAAGAGCATAGCTCATAGAATGATCAAGAGGGGAGAAATCAAGCCATACACAAATCCACTCCATCCAGGATTGAATGACAACAACAAAGTGACAAGACTGGATTGGGTGCTAAGGCTACTACAAGGTGATACAGCAGAAACAAAGAGAGAATATATTCCAATGTATGACTTTGTTCATTTGGATGATAAATGATTTTATTTGAGCAAGAAGTCACACAGGGTCTATCTAGCACAACATGAGAAAGGCAAATACAGAGCATCTAGTTCAAGCAAGTTCATTCCAAAAGTAATGTTCACTGTTGTAGTAGCTAGACCAAGGTTCAATTCAGAAGGGCAATGTACCTTTGATGGAAAAATTGGTATTTTTCCATTCATATACACAGAGCCAGTAAAGCGATCATCAAAAAACAAACGAAAGGGGACATTGGTGACCAAGCTAGTTGAATCAGTAAACAAGAAGGTGACAAGGAGTATGTTAATCAACCAAATAGTTCCAGCAATCAAGGCAAAGTGGCCACAAGATGGACATCACAAGGTGATATTTATACAACAGGACAATGCAAAAGCTCATATAACTCAACATGATGCAGAATGGCAGTAGGTATATCAAGAGGAAGGATTTACATTTATTTTGACTCAACAACCACCTAATAGCCCTGATTTAAACATATTAGATCTAGGGTTTTTTAGGATCATTCAATCACTGATGCACAAAAAGATGCCTAAGAATGTTGATCACATGTTAGATGCAGTTCATGAAGCATTTTATGAACTAGACTCTACAACATTAAGTAATGTGTGGATGACATTACAATATGGTATGAATGAAATACTCAAAAGAAAAGGGGGCAACGATTATGATGTTTCACATAATAATAAAAGAAATTGGAAGCTCAAGGAATTCTGCCAAGAGAAGTTCATGCACCAATGTGGACAGTTATGGAAGCATGGGGCATTGTTCATGGGGGTGCACAAGGAATACAAGTAGAAGCAGGTCCATCAAATGAACAACAACACAGAGAAGAAGAAACTCAAGAAGAAGAACAGGATATTATTATCTAGACTAGCTTGGTATTTTGCACATCACTACATTTTGTAAGCATGCACATAGCAAATAAGTTGCATCTCAATATATTTTGTAAGTAAGCATGCAAGTACATAGCAAATGTTTTGCACATCACTATATTTTTTAGTCATGCAGGAACATAGTAAATCTTAAAAGCATGAAACTTTTGGCAACTTTTGTAAGCATGCATGAACATTGTAAGTCTTGGAAACTTTTGGCAAGTTCATCACTGACATCACTGAACATCAAAAGTCAAACAATAAAAACAACCTTTATAACCTAAGAAACATTTAACAATTTAATCTCAGATATCCCCAATCATCACTGACACAAGCCCATTGACAAAAACTAAGAATACCATAAGCCTCATTCAGTTATATCAACCGGTTTCTCATAGGACATTAATGCAGTGAATTACATGAAGTTGCATCTCATTTTAAGAAGACTTCATCCTTGATTATAGACTTATAATCTCAGTTGTCCTCAATCATCACTGACACAACTACATTTTCACAACACTAACATACCCATAAGCCACATTCAGTTAATATTAACCGGTTTCTTATGGCAACTTAATTTACATGAGCATGCATCTCAGTATTCAAAGACTTCATCATTGATTATCAATACAGAAACTTAAATGTCCCCAAGCATCACTGACACAAGCCCATTTACACAACAGTAACATAACAACAACAAAAACCAGGTAATAACAAGAGCATTTGCAGATCAATGAACAAGAGAACATCAGATAACCAGAGCATTTGCAACATTTGTAGATCAATGAACAAGACAGAACATCAAATAACCATTTGCAGATCAATGAACAAGACAAAACATCAGATCAATGAGCATGCAGAACATCAGATCAATGAACAAGACATAAAATCATAAAGAGCATTTGCAGATCAATGAGCATGCATCAAACTAATTTGCAGATCAATGGACAAGACAGAACATCTGATAACCAGAGCATCCAACACATGCATACAACAACAGCAACAAAGTATAAATCAACAACAACAGAGTAAAATGTAATCCATCAAATTGAACATGCAATCAAAATCAACAGCAATAGAATCCCGAAATTGAACATGCAATCAACAGAGGAAAGATTTTAGAAGTCAACCATCAGATTCATCATCAGAGATTATAATAATCTCAACCTCAGGTGGGATATTTTTTCTAGAGGGTCCTGCTTCTTTCTCCGGGGACTTGGAGAGCTGATCTACAGCTTCTTCATCCACCTTGGCTTCAGGAGCACCACCCTCAACAGTATCTTCGGAGTAATGGGGACTGAAGCTGTGAACTCCTTGGCACTGCTTTCCCCATTCACACTTAGGGTATTGAGAGAAGACCGAAGAAGATTTCTTCTGCTTCGGGGATGCCATAAATAGACCATCTTCAGAGCTCATTGTCCAATGGAAGCTCATTCTCAAAAACCAAGATCCAGAGGACACGATCCAGAGATGATGAAGAAGAGGAGACGAGATCCAGAGATGATGAAGAAGAGGAGACGAGCTCTCCTTCGGCCAACATCCACCCACAAATATCAACAAACCAAGATGCAGAGACCAGAGATGATAAAGAAGAGGAGACGGGATCTCCTTCGGCCAAGATCCACCCACAAATATCAACAAACCAAGATCCAGAGACCAGATATCTAGAGATGATGAAGAAGAGGAGACAAGATCTCCTTCGGCCAAGATCCAGAGACCAGAGATCCAGATGAGAGATTAGGGTTTGAGTGTGAGAGAGAGGGCAGATGAGAGAAAGGGAAAAGAGCGGCGTTTGAGTGTGAGAGAGAGAGATTAGGGTTCAAGGGGAGAGAGAGGGCATATGAGAGATTAGAGAATTCGAGAGAGAGAGTTCTGGTGAGTGTGTGTGAGAGAGAGAGAGAGAGAGAGAGAGAGAGAGAGAGAGAGAGAGAGAGAGAGAGAGAGGATTATGAGAGAGAGAGTGATATATGGGGGGAGAGTAATAAGTGTAGTGATGTGGGTAGATAAGGGGTGGTGAGAATAAAACAAAATATGATTTGGTAAATTAGGTAAATGTAGATAATTTATGAGGGTAATATGGAAAATATTTATGGATATAAATGGAAAGAAAAGCAAATGGGGTGAATTTTTTAGGACGCCCAAAATGGAAAATGTTGCTTATATTATGGGACGGAGGGAGTAGTAGAGGTAAGACAATTGGGTGATCAAAGGCTGCAAGAGTTGCTACTAGCTATAGCTAGCTCCACTCCTTTTGAAGTGGGTTAGCTTAGGTGGCAGCATCCCACCACAAGGACACATAGCAAAGAGCTACGCTAAGGAAGGGGAACAAGGAGGAGGAATTATGGGCAGCTGACACCTGAAACTAATTGAGAGTTGATCCACCCAACTACAAACCGCCACCACACAAACACATTTGCATGTTAATATATTTATTGGGGGTGTGAGTACTCTTTTGGACATGGTAAAAGCTAGCGCAGGGGATAGGAAAGAGCAGGGTATCGTGTCAAGCAGAGTTTGGATGTTGAGCTTATTGTCAAAGTCTATGGGTCCATAAATTGGGGGTCGTGCGAACACGAGCGCATATGTGTAGATAAACCCAGTACACAAGTCCAATAAGGTTCCATCCTAAAACCAATTGACAATAAGATGAGTAGTTCATCAAGCTTATATACTAGGCAAGTTATGTCCCAACTTTAGATGTGGGACAATTATATTACAATACGCCCCCGCAAGTGCAACGGGCGGGCAATTGGCCAGACCCAATTGACACTTGAACAAACGGGTATGGGTGGGCATCTCAATCTCTTTATAGCTAGACTCAACCAACCCAATAAAGAGACCCAGGACCGAACCTGCTCTGATACCATGTCAAAGTCCGTGGGCCCAATGACTGAGGGTCGTGCGGACACGAGCGCATAAGCGCAGATAAGCCCATTACATATGCCCAATGAGGTTTCATCCTAAAAGCAATTGGCTATAGGAGGAGTAGCCCATCAAACTTATATACTAGGCAAGTTATGTCCCAACTTTAGATGTGGGACAATTATATTCCAACACTTATCCCCTCCCTGCACCCCCAGATTCAGAGTCATCAATTGCTTTAAGGGGGACTGCAATCTGGAAACGGAAACGCTAAATGCACGCGAAATAGTGTATAAATGGACGCTATTTTACACGCTTAAGCTAAGCGTCCATTTTTACAAGCTTAAGCTAAGCGTGGAGGGGTATTCTTGCCATTTTGAAAAACATGTATGTATTACACGCTTACGTTAAGCGTGTAGTTACACGCTTAACGTAAGCGTGTAATACATGGGCTAGTTATTGGGCCGGCCCAAATAACTAGCTCATGCCCCAAGCCAAAGCACACGCCTAGATTAGGCGTGTAAGTAAACGCTTACGTTAAGCGTGTAAATACACGCTTAAGAACACGAGTCATCTTCTTCCTCCCTCCGCGTCTTCAAACCTAACAAATTCGAATCTGATTCCGCAAAATCTCTCTTCCCTTTCCTTCGATTGTTCCCATTAGCCATGGATTTGGATTGGGATGGGTTGGGCGACTTGATTGGCGATGGAGAGAGGTCCGAAACTGGCGGTGGAGCGGCGGCCGAACGTCTGGACGTTATCTCTGGTGGCGGAGCAACTGGCGGCGGTGCGACTGGCGCAACGACGAGCTCCGGCGCGGCAACGCACGGCGACGCAGAGGCGACTGGCGGTGCGAGCGGTGGCGGCGGTGCGAGCGGTGGCGGGAGGAGCTCCTGGCTGGCAGTAGAAGACGAGGAAGAGGAGGAGAAGGAGGAGGCCATGGTGGTTTCCGACGGAGCTCGGACCCGAGGTGGAAGGGGAGGTCGAGCTAGGGACCGAGCGCAACCGAGGGCAACTCCGATTGAGGCGGAAACAACTCTGACTGCGCCTGTATCGAGTCTGATCGGTCTCCGAGCGGTATTATTTTTAATTTTAAATTGATCATTATTTTTGTAATTGTTTTCGTAAATATATTTCTTAAGATTTTATTTAATTTGGAATAGAATAATATAGTTAATTTGAAATAGAATAATTTAGTAAATAATTTGGATTAATATGCATTATCGTTTAAATTTTGAATTAATTTGGATTAGAATAATATAGTTATTGATTAGAATTAATTATGTCTTAATTTTTGTATTATTTATTATTTACGGATTAGTTATAAATTACCTAGTTATAGATTAGAATTATTGGCTTGTATATTTAGAAATTAACAAGTATAATAAATTCTAAAATTAATCATATAAGTCCATAAATGTATTAATTAGTCCCTAATCAAATAAGTATCCAAAAAATTAGAGTATATTGGCGGCCCTCACCCCTACTAGGCGTACGGAGCCGACACCTGTTGTTGCTGACCGCACCTGGCCTGTTGGTATTTCTGAGTCTATTCGTCATCGCATCGGTCTTGTGAGCGCTGCTATATTGTCTTCTAGTGGGGTATCTTCACATCCGCCTATGACCGCTGATGATGAGGGATAGGTGTTATTTCATACACCTTTACTAGCAGTTATTAACATGATTGAGAGGAGTTTATGAGTGGTTTTTAGGCTAAGTCTGTGATCCAGAAGTTATGGAGAGAAGTGAAGATATCCCAGGATTTACAGCTTAGATGGAGACATGAGGATGAAGATGGAGCTGTTGAAGCATACATGGAGAAGACTACCAACACTTGGTAGTAATGAAGAGCAGCAGACGAGAAGAAGAGCTAAAGAGGAGTGGGCGACTTCACCGCCCCACGCCAGAATCACCGCGACCTGGCGGTGGTTCTCAGAGAGGATTGAAGGGTCGCGCCAGAGGAAGCCACCGCCCCACGGTGGGAGCCTGACGCCCCGCGGTGGCCGTGTTAAATGTCGCGCGCCCAGAGACATTTATTTCCTTTTATTTCGTTCAGACTTTTTTATTTTATTATTCTGTTTCTTTTATTGTTTACATTAGTTTAACCTAGTTTTCTTAAGACTATTTAATCCCTCTTTCTAGGTTAAGAGGAGGACAACTTCGCTTTACATCAGACGTTAATTTTCCCTTAGTTTTCATTCTCGTTTGAATGGAGAACTAACTTCCCTTTTGTTCTGCTAGACGATTGAAGCAATACAGTTGATGTGTTTGTGAGATTTCTATTCCTTGTTCTTATCCTTATAAGTGTTGTTTTGATTCTCTTGGTTATATTGATTATTGATTTCTTGTTGTTCTTCATAGCCTGATCAACTAGGTTGAATACTTTTTATCAATTGCTAGGATTTGCATATAGGGGTTCTGAGTGCTTATCTAGTGGCAAACATGATTGTTGCATATAGGGGTTCCGAGCGCGCAATCGTGAGTGAGAATTATTTGCATGTTAAGTAGTAGGGTGTCCTTCTATTTGCATGTATCCTATACCCTTGTGTACATTGCTATTGCTGTGTTAGTGGTAAAGTATACCGACAACTGTGAGAATCGGTGGTATTTTCCCATTGACAAAGTAATAAGTCTATCGACAACTGTGAGAATCGATAGTACTTAAGATCAGGATGGGAACAACTATAAGGATAGTAAAAGAACTTGGATTGAATAGATTTCTGTGATCAAATTGCATCTCTGTATTGTGGATCTCGCTCTAGTAGGACTACTTTCCCCATCATATTCTCTCAACTCAACCAAACTTCTTTGCTTCGTTCTCTCGTGATAACTAAACCCCCCTTCTTGTTACTTGTCATTCATAATTGCATACTGCATCAGATCTTCCCTGTGGGTTCGACCCTTACTTGCTTACTATACATCCATTTAGTAGGTATGTTAGGATATTTACTTTGACTAGGCTAATCAACGATATTTGCATTGCGCATTTATAGCCCTGTCAAATTTGGCGCCGTTGCCGGGGAAGTTTTCTGTTTTTGTTGTGTGTTTTTGTGATTGATTTTTGGTGGAGACCTATCTTATGGTCGACACCCGTAGTACTGACTCCCCTCTAGCTGCTTTTGATCCAGAAGTCGACAGATCATTCCGTGCGAACCTACGCAATCAAGGAGAAGAAGAAGTAGAGGTTGAGATCGTTGAGCCGACTGAGCCAGTTGACATCCCTGCTTTTGCAATGGCTGGAACTCTGAGAGAGCTGACTGAACCAAATATTAGAGCACAACCCCTGGCTGTCATCATCCTTGCGCTTGGCGAAGGGGTGAACTTTGAGCTGAAGTCTGGAGTTATTGCCTATCTCCCGAAGTTCCATGGTTTGAGTGGAGAGGACCCGATCTCTCACCTGGGCAAGTTCCACATTGTCTGCATGACTATGAAGCCCAGGAATGTAACAGAGGATCAAATTAAGATGAGAGCTTTTGGTTTCTCCTTGTTAGACTCTGCTAGCGACTGGTACTATCACTTGCCACCAGGAACCATAGATACCTGGAATAAACTGCACAAGGCGTTTCTAGACAAGTACTTTCCAACGAAGAAGGCGAATGCCTTGAAAAAGGCAATTGCTAACATTGAGCAGGCTGGTGATGAGACGTTGTATGACTATCTTGAGAGGTACAAGAGACTTTGCTCCAGCTGCCCGTTCCATGGATACGCCAAGCAGGACCTTGTTCTCTACTTACACAATGGTCTGCTAGATCAAGAGAGGAGGATGGTTGACGCTGCATGCGGTGGAAGCATTCTGAATCTGACACCGAACGAAGCCATAGAGAGGTTCCAGGAGATGAGTGAGAGTACCAGGAGCTTTGGAAAGACTTACCAGAGAAAGGCGGTCAATGTTGTGACCTCTGCAGGACCTAGCCCAGTGCTGAATGAGCTAGCTGAGTTGAAGGAGATGGTGAAGAGAATGGCAAATCAAAACACTCCTCAATAAGTCAAAGCATGTAGACTTTGCGCTGATCAGTTCCACCCTACCGATACTTGTCCTCAGCTGTAGGAGGAAGGTACTGCTGAAGTAAATGTTGTAGGATGTTACAGACCCCCTAGACCACAGTATGGTGGACAGCCCAACTACAATCAGAGAGGGCGGGACCACCCAGGTTTCCGATGGAGTGACCCTCAAGGAGGTCAACAGCCGGCACAACAGCAGTACCAGCAGAGAGTCCCATACCAACAGAGGCCTCAAGGCCAAACCTCTGGTGCTTCTACTGAAGACATGCTCAAGACTCTGACTCAGCATTTCACCACGCATGTGCAGGCTACTGAGTCAAGTATTAAGAACATGGAGAGACAGATTGGTCAGCTTGCTGATGTTGTGACCAAGATTGCCTAGAGGACATCCAACTCCCTGCCCTCTCAGACTACTGTGAACCCAAAAGATAATGTGAGTGCCATTACTCTCAGAAGTGGTAAGAAGCTGGTCGTTGCCCCTATTGCTGAACAGAAGAACGAAGTCGAGAAGGCAGAAATCACGCACCGCCCCGCGGTAGACACCACCGCGACCCGGCGAAAAATTGAAGAGGCGGCCAGGAAAAAAGAGTTGTTGCCACTGCCCCGCGGCAACCCTCACCGCGACCCGGCGGCAGATCTCAGTAATCCTACCGAGACCCCACCGCCCCGCGGTGAGCTTACTGCGACCCGGCCCCCAACAATCCAGCTCCGCTGATGAGTTATGTGTTGATGACTATGTTCGCCCCGTGTTTCCTCCTTTGGGTTCTGAGAAGCCACCAGTACCTTTCCCTGAGGCGCTGAAGGCCAAGAGAGTAGCTGAAGACAGCGATCTGTTCGAGACATTTCGGGACTGTGAGGTGAACATTCCCCTGATCAAGCTTATCAAGGTTGTCCCTCGATATGCCAAGTTCTTGAAGGAGCTGTGCACCGTGAAGAGGACACAGAAGCTGAAGGTCCAGAAGAAGGTTCCAGTGGGTGAACATGCATCGGCGGTGTTTCAGAGACGTCTGCCTGAGAAGTGCAAGGATCCAGGTACATTTACTATTCCTATTACTATAGGTGAGCATCGATTTGAGAAAGCCTTGTTAGACTTGGGTGCCTCTATTAATGTGTTGCCTTATTCTTTGATTGAGGATTTAGGAATAGGACCCTTGCATGATTCTAACATTGTGATACAGCTTGCTGATGGTTCTTGTGTGCCCCCTAAGGGTATTATGGAGGATGTTCTTGTGAGGATAGGTCCTTTGATTTTCCCTGCTGATTTCTTTGTTATGGATATGGACTATGATGAGCAGGTTGCTCCTGTTATGCTAGGTCGACCTTTTATGAAAACATTCATGACAAAGATTGATATAGATAGTGGAACTTTGACTATGGAATTCGATGGAATAATTTTTGAGCATAATATTCATAAGGCCAACTCCATTGAATTGCCTTCCCGTTGCTGCATTAGCGATAATGATGATCATGTGCATGAAAATGTTAAAACTGGTGCAGTAGAGACCGTAGTTAAGTGTTCTACTATTGATGAACCTATTGAGTTGCATGAATTGCATGTTGATGATGTCTTGCTGGATGACATAGGAGATTCCATTCCCTCTATTTTGGGCTCTTCCCCCCCTGCACTAACCATATAAGGCTATAAGCCTTTATCTAGTAACGTGCAGCATATTCAGGTTGAGCCATATCGGCCCCCACATCGCTCTAAGTATGGCGGAGATGCTCCAAAGGAAGTAATCATGGAGTCATTGGCCATAAGGGAACATGGTCTAAGGTCTTAACCTTTCCATGGTAAGTCTCGACATGAAGAGACAAGTAGGAGGATTCCGAGGGGATCCTATTCCAGGTGGTAGTTGATCTGCAGTACGTCGAGCCAACGACGTTAACTAAGGCGTTGTCCGGGAGGCAACCCGAGGTAGTTTTTCTTTGATTTTTCCTTTCCCTTAGATTAATTTCATAATTTCTTTTGTTTTGTTTCGTTCGCCTGTCACTAACATTTCAGGTACGAAAGTAAATGGAGAGGAGACGGTGTCCTCAGTTCGTCCCACCGCCCCGCGGCGATCCTCACCGCCCCGCGGTGGATGTCTGGTAAACCTTCTCAACTCCGAAGAAAAAAAAAACAAGAATAAAGGGCCCCGAAAAAACCTTAAACGGGGAGTAAAATTTTTATTTCTTAAGTAGTAACTATGGTTTTGACGGATTGGGCCCCCCTTTTGGGCCAAGATTTTTCTTTGGGCCATGGTACATATCCGGCCCCATCATCCCTTTCTTTCCCTTTTACCTTCCCTAACCTAGCCCTCACTGTCAACAAAACCCTCCATTCCCAACACACCTCTCAAGCTCCCAAAGCCAAATCCCCCATTCTCTTCTATTTCCCTCATCCTTGGTCTGAATCTAGCCCCAAATTGCCTAAACCTTGAGTTTCCTTGCCCAATTTGGAGTCTAGCCTCACAAACAAGCCAAACACAACCCCGCCGCGTCGTTGTCGCCCCGCCTCACGTTGTTCTACCTCGCATCGTTGTTGTCACCGCCCCGCATCGACCTCACCGCGACCCGGCCAGAATTCCCAGTTGTTCTCACCGTGACCCGACGACTACTCCACCGCCCCGCATCGAGACTTCCAGGCTTCATGTGTTTGCTCGTTTGTAAGTCCTCTTGGTTGCCCTTTGTTTTGAGCACTTCAATTCATTACTTATGGCACCTAGAGGTAGGAAGCAAGTGTCTACGAGGGATGAGAATGAGGTCTACAATGTTGTGAAGGAGAGGAAGGAGTTTGTTACTAAATTCTTTGACAAGCCAACATTGGCTGAGTTTGGTATGTTGGACTGTGTGTCCCTGTGTTTAGCAGAGTGTGGTTTGGGGACTTTCCTGAACAAGGCTGCCCATGCATATCCCGAGCTTTTTTACTAGTTCATCGCCTCTTTCAAGAGGTATTCTGATGGTTCAGACGATAAGAGATTGATGAAGGTCACGTTCACATACAATGGGCGTGATTATGCTTTGTCTGCTGCTGAGATTCGTGATGCCCTGGGCATTACAAAGGAGCCAACGGATGGATGGTCTGGTGGAATTATTGAGTCTGATATGTTGCAGTTCTGGAAGGCTGCTACGGGCAGGATGTTCAGGAAGGGTCAGGAGGTGAACTCGAAGCTGGTGAACCCTTGTCTTAGGTTGATCCACAAGGTGATGATGAGAGACTTCTTTGGCCATGCTGATGATGGTAAGGTTCCTTTGAAGGATTTTCAGTGGTTTATGAGCATCTTGGAGGTTGTTACGTACACGCCGTGTTGGGCTACCCTCTTTCTGGGTTCCCTGAAGAGAATTCGTGATGGTGAGCCACGTGATATTTGTGGGGGTGGTCTGATTACCCTCCTTTGTGCTGACATTATAGCTACCGATCGGATTCCTCGACCGGTTGCTCACGCGGTGTATGATATGGCGCACATGAAAGTGTGCTCGATGCTGAAGCCATTGGGAAAGGATGGTGATTTAGTCTGGTCTTCCTATGATGGCCACATTCTGAATCTTCCCCGGAAGTTTGCCTACTCCCCTTCATTTGCAGATTGGTGGATTCCCAGTGATAGCAGAATGACGACTGATGATACCCCTGCTGCTGCTCCTTCAGGCCCGTATGGAGAGGGCCCTAGTGCTGGTGTTGCTCATGCTGCTGCTGAGTTTGTGGGTGAGGATACTCATATGCCGACTCAGTTTGATGCGCCCTCGTCTTCTTATGGTCCTGCCACACCTTGGCAGGAGTTGTATGCAAGATTTGATGCATTCTCAGTGCAGCAGACTCACTGGAACACCCGAGTAGAGACCGGTCTGCAGACTTGGCAGACCCAGTTCCATGCTGATGTAGATGAGCATCTGGATGGTATGGACGCTCATATGAGGGACTACTTCGGGAGGTTCCCACCACCACCACCATCAGGCCCGCAGTGAGTTTATTTCTTCTTCCCCTATTTCATTTGATGTTCTCTTTTCTACATTGAGGACAATGTTCGGTTTAAGTATGGGGGAGGGATTTAGACTTGCTATCTATCTAGCTAGTGTATATAGCGTTGTTTTGTTTGGTGTTCTGTAATTTCCGTTCGAGTATTTTAGATTTCAAAATCAAAAAAAAAAATTCGAAAAAGCCAAAAAGATGTAAAAAGGCAATCAAAATCCTGGGATGAGCCGAAAATCCGAAAGGGTGGTTCAGGTAAAAAGCATGTAGTCTAGCTGGTATAGACCAGGGCAATATTGGACTGGAGTGATGTGAGTATATGTGAGACATCTAGCAAAATGAAATGAGTGGCTAGGTGAAAACCCGAGAGGGCGCCTAGGCAAGATGAGCGTAAAAGAAGAAGAGTGATTCTAGGATTTCTCATTATTCTTGGCGAGGCGTCATAAGAAGAGGTGGTATAAGGAGGACTCGGGTAGGCCACTCTGGAGCGATAAGGAGCTAGGTTGGAGTTAAGATTAGAATTATCTTTGCATCACTTGTTTTGGTTGTCTGGAGCTTATTGTTGATATGTTGTAATTGTTGGTGTCATGTTTTCTTGTACTTCCTGAGACCTTGGTATTGATTGAGAGAGTAGGTTTTTCTTTAGCTTACTCGGGACGAGTAAAGGTCTAAGTATGGGGGAATTTGATAGGTGTTATATCATACACCTTTACTAGCAGTTATTAGCATGATTGAGAAGAGTTTATGAGTGGTTTTTAGGCTAAGTCTGTGATCCAGAAATTATGGAGAGAAGTGAAGATATCCCAGGATTTACAGCTTAGATGGAGACATGAGGATGGAGATGGAGCTGCTGAAGCATACATGGAGAAGACTACCAACACTTGGTAGTAATGAAGAGCAGCAGACGAGAAGAAGAGCTAAAGAGGAGTGGGAGACTTCACCGCCCCGCGCCAAAATCATCGTGACCCGGCGGTGGTTCTCAGAGAGGATTGAAGGGTCGCGCCAGAGGAAGCCTGATAAGCACTACTTTGTAGGGCTTAACTAAGAGTCATTAGAGGGATTTTTGGTGTCATTCGGGTAGATTTAGACACATTCATGTGTATGGCGTTTGGGGGCGAAATTTGTGTTTTTGGAGGTGTTTGAGCTGTTTTGGAGATCATAGGAAATACTGAGGATGAAGCCACCAGTAGAAGACGCCAAGGAATTATGAAGTATTGGCGAGGAGGTGCTGAAGACACACTTTTGGAGGCCTTGGGAGCATTCGGAGCTGAAGAGACAAAGAATTGAAGAAGTGGCTTCACGGCGACCGCCGTCCACATCGCGGCGACCGCCGCCAAAGGATTCCCAGCGACCATGGCTACGACTTAAGAACGGCAACCTCCGTTTAAAGACGGCGACCGCCGCGATTACGGCGCCCGCCGCAGATGATGCAGTGACAGCCGCCGCTGTCAGAAGCGCCACCGAGCCGTTTTCCTTATTTGTTTTATTTTGGATTATTTTTATTACGTTTTAGTATTTTCGTTTTAGGTTAATTTAGACTGATTTACTTTTAGTATTTAAGGGTTAGAAGGGAGCTTTGCCTCCCTAATCCTCTCTCGAACCCTAATTTCACTTTTCATTCTACGTACTTTGTTATGAAGAACTAAGCCCCCTTTGCTTAGTCGGACGCTGAAGCTTTCGTTTTGATTCAGTTGTGAGATTCTCGTTCTTAATCTATTGCATGTATTTTATCTATTCTCTTGCTTGATTGCTTATGATTGATATTGATAATTTCTAGTCTGATCAACTAGGGTTTGTTGTTATTGATGTATTGCTAGATTTAGATTGTTACTGGTTGAGCATATCTATTTCAGAGTAGCAACTGCATCGTGCTAGTATCTGGTTGTGCTAGTCTTATGCAGAAGAGAACTGATTTACATTCTAGGATAAAAACTGGTTGTTTTATGCTAGAATTGTATCCAACTATATTCCTATCCGTAAAGCTGCTGTTAAACTGAATCTTGATAGTTTCAGGGTTGTTTAATTAGTTAGTGCTAATAGTATCTGGTTGTGCTATTAGTTATATCTGAAAAGGAATTGGAATTTCCATTGCATGAGATTTTGAATGAGTATCTAGGATCAACTTGTCATACGAATAGTGGATGTTGTTTGACTAAGTGCTTTTCCCATCACTGAATTCATCAACTTTTAGTTTGTTTACTTTTGCATGCTTAGATTCATTAAAATATACAAAACCCCCCTTTGATTACTTTGGATTGACATACAAATTGCATATTAAGATAGACTCTGTCTCCCTGTGGACTCGACCTTTACTTACCTAGGACTACGGTTTAAGGTTTGTTTGGATATTTTGCATAGCAGTAATTAGCACGACAAATTCCTGTTATCAAAGCAACCGCCCCGCGGTGGGAGCCTGACGCCCCGCGGTGGCCGTGTTAAATGCCGCGCGCCCAGAGACATTTATTTCCTTTTATTTCGTTCAGACTTTGTTATTTTATTATTCTGTTTCTTTTATTGTTTACATTAGTTTAACCTAGTTTTCTTAAGACTATTTAAGCCCTCTTTCTAGGTTAAGAGGAGGACAACTTCGCTTTACATCAGACGTTAATTTTCCCTTAGTTTTCATTCTCGTTTGAATGGAGAACTAACTTCCCTTTTGTTCTGCTAGACGATTGAAGCAATACAGTTGATGTGTTTGTGAGATTTCTATTCCTTGTTCTTATCCTTATAAGTGTTGTTTTGATTCTCTTGGTTATATTGATTATTGATTTCTTGTTGTTCTTCATAGCCTGATCAACTAGGTTGAATACTTTTTATCAATTGCTAGGATTTGCATATAGGGGTTCCGAGTGCTTATCTAGTGGCAAACACGATTGTTGCGTATAGGGGTTCCGAGCGCGCAATCGTGAGTGAGAATTATTTTCATGTTAAGTAGTAGGGTGTCCTTCTATTTGCATGTATCCTATATCCTTGTGTGCATTGCTATTGCTGTGTTAGTGGTAAAGTATACCGACAACTGTGAGAATCGGTGGTATTTTCCCATTGACAAAGTAATAAGTCTATCGACAACTGTGAGAATCGATAGTACTTAAGATCAGGGTGGGAACAACTATAAGGATAGTAAAAGAACTTGGATTGAATATATTTCTGTGATCAAATTGCATCTCTGTATTGTGGATCTCGCTCTAGTAGGACTACTTTCCCCATCATATTCTGATAAGCACTACTTTGTAGGGCTTAACTAAGAGTTATTAGAGGTTTTATTGGTGCCATTCGGGTAGATTTAGACACATTCTTGTGTATGGCGTTTGGAGGCGAAGTTGGTGTTTTTGGAGGTGTTTGAGCTACTTTGGAGATCATGAAGACACTGAGGAAGGAAGCCATCAAGAGAAGACGCCAAGGAGTGAAGAGGAGACGGGTTGATGCAAGGCAAAGGACAAGAATGTCGAGCATTAACCGCGATCGCCGGCATGGGTGCCGCGATCGCGGGCCTCGGAGCATGTCGAGAGTTTTCTGTGGGCGCGGAGAGATTGAAGGGCGCGGAGCCACATGGGCCGCGATCAAGGTCCACCACCCGCGATCGCGGGTCTGACACGGCAGGAGCTCAGACTTATTCCGAATTATATTTTTAGTTTTATTTTCCCTTTTTCTTATTTCTATTTCAGTTATTTTTCTTAATGGGCTAGGTCATTTGTTAGGGCCCTATAAATACTCTCCTTATGCATTAGGGTTAGAGAGCCACACTTTAGTTTTTGCAATTTCAATTCATCGTTGTTTATTTCTTTTGAAGTTTTCACCATGACTATGAGGACCTAAGCCTCTTTGGCTTAGTCTGGTAATGGAAGCATGAGTTCGTTCATCTGGTTGTGAGGTTTTGTTCCTATCTATCTATCCTATTGAGTTATATCTTTTCTCTGAGCAAATTCATATTTGAATGTTTGTTGGTTTATCTAGACTGATCACCTAGGTTTATTGCTTTCATTCTTATTGCTAATACTAGGGAACTGTTGGGCTAACGCTCTAGTATAAGTAGCAAGCATTGATTGTTATCTGCATATGTGGATTATATCTATGTGGGAATTGATTACATGGTAAATGCATCTGAGCGAGCGTTCTGTGTATCCTGGTTAATTCTTATATGCATTGCTGCCTTTGGGTTGAACCTTTAGTTGTACTAGGGTTATTCATTGGTAAGGGTTCTTTGTGGAAGGTTTCCCTCTGAATTTACATAAGATCGGGACAGGAATAACCGAATAGGAAGATAGGACTTAATCAATGAACAACCTTTGAATGACTTATGTGGACATTACTTGGCTAAGTGTTTTTTCTCTCTTGATATTTCATCCATTCTACTTTGTTTTGTTTGTTTTGTTTGCAACCAACCAACCATAAAACCCCCCTTTGTGACATTGCATGCTACCACCATTGGTTCCTTCCTTCTCTGTGGGATCGACCCTGACTTACTTACTATACTTTGTTTAGTGAGGATTTTAGGATTTACTTTTGATTAGGGGTACGACGACTACCCCTCTATCAAAATTTTGGCGCCGTTGTTAGGGAAGGCAATTGCGGATTTTTGGTGTTTTGCATGCTTTGTGTGTTTTCGAATTTTTTTCTGTGTGATTTTCGAGTGTTTGCTTGTGTGTGTGGACCTATCTTATGGTCCACACCCGTACTGCTGACTCTCCACCTTTAGATCCTGATCCAGAGATTGAGAGAACTTTCTCCCAAGGACGTAGAGTGAATCGAGCTTTGGTCTTTGAGAATCCCACTTTTGAGATGGCGGACGAGGTACCACCACCTACGTTGAGGCAGCTGACTGCGCCTAACTTGACACAGCAGCCACTGGCCGTACAATTCCCTGAGCTAGGCACGGGAGTGAACTTTGAGCTCAAGTCTGGTCTTATCCATCTTTTGCCTCAGTTCCATGGGCTAGCTGGAGAGGACCCAAACAAGCACCTCTCGGAGTTCCACGCCGTGTGCAGTTCCATGAAGCCACGGAATGTCACTGAGGATCAAATCACGTTGAGGGCTTTTCCTTTCTCACTTAAGGATTCAGCCAACGACTGGTTCTACTACCTCACCCGAGGAAGCATCAACACCTGGGAGAAAATGAAGAAGGCGTTCCTGGAAAAGTACTTTCCAGCAACGAAGCTGAACAGTCTCAAGCGCAACCTGAGAAACATTGATCAGCATGGGACAGAGACGCTCTACGAGTACTGCGAGCGTTTCAAGAGGTTGTGCTCTAATTGTCCCTATCACGGGTATTCAGACCAGGATTTGGTCTTATATCTGTACAGGGGATTGTTGGATGAAGAGCGACGAATGGTGAACGCGGCGTGTGGGGGAAACATACTGAACAAAACCCCTACCGCTGCATTTGAGATATTCAGCGAGTTGTCGGAAGGCTCAAGGCAATTCAGCAAGAGGGCGAGCGCCCAGGCTGTGAAAGCCACTTCAAGTGAGAAGGTTCCCCCATATATGGCGAGGGAAGTGAGCGAAATGAAGGAGATGATCAAGGTTTTGATGAGGAAGGAAGGACCCCAGGGGGTCAAGGAGTGCGAATTTTGCTATGCCACCACGCATGCAACTGACGCATGTCCTACACTCCATGAGGAGCCCACTGAGCAAGTCAACGCTGTTGGGGGGTACCAACAAAGACAACGGTACGACCCCTACTCCAGTACCTACAATCCGGGGTGGAGAGACCATCCTAACTTGAGGTACGGGAACACGCACAATGTGGAGAACCCCCCTGAATTCTGACTAAGACCCCCTCAGCAATACCAGCAGTAGCAGCAGTACCCCCAGCGACCATTCCAAGGAGGCCAGCAGTTCAGAGGCCCAACAGAGCAGAGACCGCAAGGACAAGGAGCTCTCCGCGCTATGAATCTAGAGGACCAGGTCAATACACTGGCGTAGCACATGACCACGATGACGCAGACAGTAGGAACCATACAGCAAAATATGGTTCAGTTCCAACATGAGACCAAGTCCAGTATCCAGAACCTGGAGAAGCAGGTAGGGCAGATCTCCCAGGCGGTCAGCAAGCTCGAAGCTAGAGAGTCACGAGCACTCCCATCTCAAACTGAGATTAATCCAAGGCAAAACGTCAACTGCATGACATCAAGGCCAAGATGGGAGAATGAAGAAGAGAAGCTGGAATTAAAAGAGAAGTACGATGAAAAACCGCAATCGCAGGGCGACAGCCGCGATCGCGGGTTTACGGACCCAAAAGCCGAGAAAAACTCGAGCATAAATTCGAGCATTAACCGCGACCGCGGGCATGACAGCCGCGATCGCGGGGAACCAGTGCGAGAACCGCGATCGCGGGTTGACACCCGCGATCAACTCTCGGAAAGCGCTCCGCCTCGCAAGACATTTATGAACAAGTATGACTATCCGGAGGGATATTTTGACATCTCGGTGCCATTCTCTGCAGCATTAGAAGATGAAGGGAATACGGGAATATACTGCGAGATATACCAGGGCTACTCGGAGAGCCCCTTCTTGAGAGAGCTACGCAAGACCATAGCGGAGCAAAAGTAGCGATCTAAGAAGAAGCCAAAGGTCAAGAAGGATGTCTCGGCTGTGGTGCAGAAGAGGATTCCCAAGAAGTGTGAGGATCCTGGAATGTTCAGCGTGCCCTGCAAGATTGGGGAGACTGAATTCAGCGAGACATTGCTGGATCTGGGAGCTTCAATCAATGTCTTGCCACTGTCCGTCTACAACAACCTCGACGTCGGACCATTAGAGAGCACGGAAATCGTCATCCAACTGGCTGACAACTCCGTCATCACTCCTGAGGGCGTTGTGAAGGACGTACTGGTAAGCGTCGATACCCTTGTTTTTCCTGCAGACTTCTTTGTCATGAACACAGGGGAACAAGGAGGACGAGTAATGCTAGGGAGGCCTTTCATGAAGACCTCCAACACAAAGATCGACGTGGGCAGAGGCACAATCAGCATGGAGTTCGACAAGAGGAAGACAAAGTATAGGCTGGAGAACATTCCGGAGAATCCTCCAGATACAAGAGCAAGGAGTACGGTTGCAGGAGGCAACCCCGGATGAGAATTACAGCAGGACGTCGTGCCGCGATGATAACTATGGCGCTGCTCAGGAGACAACCCGAGGTATGAGTCGTTGAACTCATTTATGTTTTTTTTTCTTTTTCTAGAACTAACCTTGTAGCGGAGGCCAGAATCCAGCACCCGCGATCGCGGTGTCACACCCGCGATCGCGGTTTCCCCTCGGCGAGCCATGGCGAGTTCTAGCAAAAAAAAAATAATCTCCCACGGTTTAATCAAACCGATGCGTTTTTCGAGGCAGTCAACGCTTCGTAACTCGTACCGACTGTTACGGATGCAGGGGCATTAACCCCGCGATCGCGGGCCCTCAGCCCCGCGTTCATCGCGGAAATTATAAAAGGCGAGAGGCGGTGGAGGCATTTTACAACACCTCCACCACCACCTCTCACTCTCACTAGATCGGATCTCCGACCCCGACCACCGCGACACCCCCCTACAGCCCCGCGACTACCGTTCCGACGCCGCGACGTCGTTTGGGTGAGATCTCCATTTTCCAACTCTTGGATTTCTCATAGCCTCACGAGCCGTGATCGCCGGACCCATGCCAAACCCCGCGACCACCGCAGCGCCACCGCAAAGCACCGGAGCCATTTTTTCTCGAAGTTCGCTGCAAACCCAGAAACCGTGATAGCCGGCATCAACCCCGCGATCGCGGCCCATCTTCTCCAGCGAGCTTCGAGTCGAGCATAAACCGCGACTGCGCCCCACACCCCGCGATCGCGGGTCCCTCCGGTACTCTTTCTGTTGTGCTTTCTCGCTCTCATTTTTTTCCACCATGGAAGCCTTCGTAGGCAACATGCGGAGCCAGAGGCACATGCGCTACTATAAGACGTTCAGCGCGCGGAAGTTCGTCCAGACAAAGTTCTTCGATCGGCCGACGCTGCAACGACTCGGTTTGGAGGACTGCACACAACAGTTGCTGAGCCACGGAGGGCTCGGCAACTTCATTGACCTAGCCGCCCCGTCCTCGCACGAGCTGACCCTGGAGTTTCTGGCCACGCTGGAGCGCCACGATGACGGGATCACGTTCAACCTGCTGGGGCGGCAGAGGATGATGTCCTACCAAGGTCTGCGGGACCTGTTTGGCGTTACTGAGGCTCCCGCCGAGGATTGGGAGGCCGCAGGCACCTTGCCAGAGCTCTTCTGGCAGGATGCGACCCGGGAGGTACTCAACCCCAACGCCGGCGAGTATAACTACAAGCTGACGCACCCCTGTCTGAGGCTGGCGCACAAGGTGCTCGCCATGTCCTTCCTGGGACAGGGGGAGGTGAACAAGGTTCCGACGCTGGACCTTACAGTGCTCTAGTGTTTGACACCAGAGAGCCACAACACCCCCGACTGGGTCGATTTGTTCCTCTCCAGCTGTCTCGGGCTGAGGGAGAAGACGGGCGGCAAGATCTCCATGGGGGGCATGGTGACGCTTATCGCCCAGCAATACGAGAACATTGCGGACCATTGGGATTTCCCCGCCGACATCTACACGTACAACATCACACTGCTGCGGAGATCCCATCTGCTGGAGGTCCGTGGTGGAGAGTACACCTGGCTCTCCAAGAAGGAAAGGACCCACCGAATGAGGCTGCCTCATCCGATGCCTTATGGGCCCCGGGCGAGGGATTTTTACCTCTATGCCGATGGAGAGCAGGGGTCATCGTCCAAAGACGAAGGGGACGACGACGACAACGAGGAGGAGGAGGAGGAAGCGACTGCAGCAGTGGACATGGAGAGCGATGTGCCATCCCCGCTGCGTTCCAGGGGCCCACCTGTTCACCCTGACTATACCTACCAGGCATCTGGGTCTGGTAGTGGATCTGGAGGGGCGCCCTGGGACCAGCTCTTGGACAGAATGGCCAAACTGCAGCTGAGGTAGGCCGAGCATATACGAAGGAGTGCCGAGTGGGAATGCGGCATCTCCCAGAGGCTCGAGGAGCATGAGAGGAGAAGCGTTCAGTGGGAACGCCAAGTCTCCACCCGCCTGGATGAGCAGGAGCGGCGGAGCGTTGAGTGGCAGCGCAACATGGAGGTCAACCTTGCATACCACGCCAACCGCTTGGACAGTCACCTCACCACTGTTGAGGACCAGGTGGTTCAGATGTAGAGGAGAGCTGAGGCTTTCTTCAATGCTTATGGGTATTGGCCTCCACCCTAGTGAGTATTTCTATTTTCCCCTTATCTTTTTCTTGTCTTCCATACATTGTGGACAATGCATGATTTAAGCATGGGGGGAGTAGAGTATTCACTATCTATCTTGTACATATTTCTTTTCCAGCATTGTACTTTGATTTTTAGCATTTCGAATTTCAGCAGTTCGTTCAAAAATATATATATATATATATATATTTTCGAAAATCCTGGGACAAGCTGAAAACCTGAAAGGGCGGCTTGGGTAAAAAGCAGGTGACCCGGACCAGCGCTAGGCTGGGGTAAGAATGTGTCGGAGTGACGTGAGCTTATGTGAGCACATCTATGAGAAAAATATGAGTGGCTAGGATGAAAACCCGAAAGGGCTCCTAGGCAAAATGAGTGAAAAGAAAAGGAGTGTTTCTAGGATCTCATTTTATCGACGGGGCGACATAAGTAGAGGAGTTGAAGAAGGATTGTCGGGTAGATCACTCTGAGAGACATAAGGAGCAATAGATGGAGGCTAGGATTAGAGGTTACTCACACTTTTGGATGTCCGGGTTGAGCTTGGGGGAAGTACTCTGCTTTCCCTCAAGTTTATTGAGTTGTGGATGTGTTGTAGATGAGATTGGTGCCAGGAGCTTAAGCATGGGTTAGGTAACTCTTAGTTGGAGGATATGCTTCCTGAGACATTGGGTGCTTGATAAGCACTACTTTGTAGGGCTTAAGTAAGAGTCATTAGAGGTTTTATTGGTGTCATTCGGGTAGATTTAGACACATTCATGTGTATGGCGTTTGGGGGCGAAGTTGGTGTATTTGGAGATGTTTGAGCGGTTTTGGATATCATATGAGACACGGAGGAAGAAACCACATGAGAAGACGAGGAAGAGGAGTGCACTGAAGAGTAGAAGAACCATAGGCTGAATTCAATTGGTTCATTCTCTCTACTCCGATATCCAAATGGATTGATTCCAATTCGAGGAGTTATATCTTGAAGTCTACTGAAAGTCCTCAAAATTTTAGCGCAATACGAGTTGGGAATCAAAAGTTATGGCGTTTCTATGGAAGTGTCGTAGGAGTTGAACCGAAGAACAGCGACGGCGCCCGCCGTGAACATTACGGAGACCGCCGCCGCTGTCAGAAGCCCGCCGAACGTGTTTTCCATATTTGTTTTATTTGGATTATTTTTATTATTGTTTTATTAATTCGTTTTAGGTTAATTTAGATTTTATTTCCTTTAGTATTTAAGGGTTGAGAAAAGGCTTGTTTGCCAATCTTCGTTTTTCTCTTGAACCCTAATTCCCTTTTCTACGTTATGCAGAACTAAGCCTCCCTGGCTTAGTCAGACGCTGAAGTTTTCGTTTGGATTAAATTGTGAGATTCTTGTTCTTAATCTATTGCATGGTGTTTATCTTTCTCTTGCTTAAGTTGCTTATGATTGATATTGATAATCTCTATTTGGACGCATCTAGGGTTTATTGTTATTGATTGATTGCTAGATTTAGATTGTTACTGGTTGAGCATATCTATTTCAGAGTAGCAACTGCATCGTACTAGTATCTGGTTGTGCTAGTCTTATGCAGAAGAGAACCGATTTACATTCTAGGATAAAAGCTGGTTGTTTTATGCTAGAATTGTATCCAACTATATTCCTATCCGTAAAGCTGTTGTTAAACTGAATCTTGATAGTTTCAGGGTTGTTTAATTAGTTAGTGCTAATAGTATCTGGTTGTGCTATTAGTTATATTTGAAAAGGAATTGGAATTTCCATTGCATGAGATTTTGAATGAGTTTCTAGGATCAACTTGTCATACGAATAGTGGATGTTGTTTGACTAAGTGTTTTTCCCCATTACTGAATTCATCATCTTTAGTCTACTTTGCCTTTGCATGCTAGATAACTTAAAACAAACAAAAACCCCCTTTGGTTACTTTAGTTTGACATACAAATTGCATATTTAGATAGAATTCGCCTCCCTGTGGATTCGACATTTACTTACCTAGGACTACGGTTTAGGGTTTGTTTGGATATTTTGCATAGCAGTTTTTAGAATGACAAAAACCTGTTATCAAATTGGCGCCGTTGACGGGGAGGCAACAATCTATTTTGTGTGCGATTTGTGTGTCAACTATTGTGTGGACCTATCTTACGGTCCACACCCGTGCTATTGATTTTTGTTTTTCCTTTTTGATTTTGTTACAGAGATGGATAGATTTCTCCACTTCCATCAGGAGCCGCAATATGACCCATACTCATACGCATACACTCCAGGGTGGAGAGATTACCCTAATTCGAGTTATGGGCACAATCCAAGTCCCTCCATGTCATTGGAGGACATGTTTCGATCTTTCAAACAGAACACGATCCAACTTGAACAACAAATAAAGTCCAATATCCAGATCATTGAGAGGCAGACGGAGCAAATGGTGCAAGCAGTGAGCAGAATGGAGGCCATGACGTCGGCAGAACCACTATCTCACCCAGCGGTGCACCGGGAAGAGAATGTCTTCTCGATGACCCTACAAAGTACTGAGCAGCTGCATGTCGCCCCCTTAGCTGAAAGGGAGGAACAAATTTGTGAGACGGGTGCAGAATACAACGAGATATCTGCAGAAGAAGAGAACCCAAGACCGCGGGAGGTATACCTCGACCTCGGTTCACCCACTGAGGAGATGGGTATTCTAGACGATATTTTGGACCGCGTTGTGCTTTCTGAAGAAGAGTATTTTTTGGGACTGGAGGAATTCATCGACCAAGAGGAGGAGAACCGCGATCGCGGAAACGATCCTGCAACGCTTGTTCCTCTCAAAAACGCCCTGGCAGCCCCCGACCCTCTTGAGGCTGCCTATGATGAGTATGTGCATCTCAACTCCTCTCCACTTGTCTCGCTGCACCCCGTCACACCCCTCCCTGAAGCAATACAAGATACTCGAAGGTTGAAGGACGACAAAGAGCTATATGAAACCTTCAGTATCTGCGAGGCAACCATTCCCTTGATCGAACTGGCAAATTACATCCCTCGCTACACAGAGTTCTTAAGGGCGCTGGGCAATATAAAGAAGAAACCAAAGGGGAAGCACAAGAAGGAGGCCTTAATTCAGGACATACATGCAGCCCTTGAGATGTTGGGTAGACCGTTCCTGAAAATGGCAAGTGCATTCATAGATATGAACAGCGGTCCACCCATCAGCAAGTGCACAAGCAAGGGGGAAAGGCTCAACATGGAGCACACAAAGCGGCACCCCCCTGATATAGACCTCAGGAGTTCAAGTGCTAGGACAAACCCGAGTTGAAGAGGATTGAGTAGGATGTCGAGCCACGACATTAACTAAGGCGCTACTCGGGATGCAACCCGAGGTTAGTTAGTTTATTTCTCTTTCCCTTAGTCTTTATTCAGTTGTTTTTCTTTTTGTTTTTCCTTTTGGTGTTGAACTAACCTGCAGAAAGCGCGAAAAAATGAAACCGGTGTTCACGGCGCCCGCTGCGAAGTTCACGGCGACCGCCGCAATTGCCTCGCCAAGAAAGTTGGCCACGACCTAAAAACGGCGACCGCCGTTTAATTACGGCGACTGCCGCAATTACGGCGACCGCCGCACCCCTCACGGCGACCGCCACATTTTCGCAGGTAAAAAAATTTAAAAATAAAATTAAATTAAATAAAAAAAAAGTTAAAAAAAAGGGCCCCGAATAAACTATAAACGGGGAGCAAAAAACGAAAATAAGATACCCCGAAAAGACCTTAAACGGGGAGAAAAAGTCAAAAAAAAAAAAAAAAATTAATTACCCAGCTGTCCAAATTCTCCACGGAGAGGTGCGCATCATGTTGCTAACGGAAGATTACATTCACCCTACTTTTACTTGGCAACGATGATGGCCCTGCAGTCGACAGCTGGAGAGGAGGAATACCAGGGCCCAACCACGATGACATCTGGGCCCATTTTTGAAGGCCTTGCAACCCCGTTCCCTTGATTGACCACTACTCCCCACAGTGGCTCCTTATGGTTGCATGGTACAAGTTGATGGAGTTGAAGGTCGTGCCGCCCTGAGTTCCTGTATAACCACCGCACTTCACAGTGGTTTCCTATGGTTGCACGGTAGATGAAGATTATGGCGTTGATGCCAGACATCCAGGATATGAGCTTTTATGACTACACCGCCAGCAACAAGGAAGTGTCCAAGCCAACTCGGCAACGTTGTGAGTTATTTTTTGCTTTTCCCTGTGCTTTATTCTTTTGTCTTTCATTACATTGAGGACAATGCAATGTTTAAGCATGGGGTGGGGTTTTATACTTGCTACGCTGCTGAGGAGAAAATTTTAAAAATGAAAAGAGCCAAAATTTTTAAAAAGGGCTATTATTGAAATCCTGGGATAGGTCGAAAACCCGAAAGGGCGGCCTAGGTAATAAGCAGGTGGCTTGGACCAGCATTAGGCTGGGGTAATATGAGGTCAAGAGTGACGTGAGCTTATGTGAGTACATCTATTGAAAAATGAAATGAGTGGCTTGGTGAAAACCCGAAAGGGCGCCTTGGCAAAATGAGCGAAAAGAAGAAGAGTGATTTTAGGATTTCTCATTATTCTTGACGAGGCGTCATAAGAAGAGGAGTCAAAGAAGGATTGTCGGGTAGGTCACTCTGGGAGACATAAGGAGCAATAGATGGAGGCTAGGATTAGAGGTTACTCATACTTTTGGATGTCCGGGTTTAGCTTGGGGGAAGTACTCTTGCTCTTAAGCTTGTTGAGTTGTGGATGTGTTGTGAATGAGATTGGTGCCAGGAGCTTGGCATGGGTTAGGTGACTCTTAATTGGAGGATATGCTTCCTGAGACCTTGGATGCTGCATTGGAGGAGTAGGCTCTTTATTAGTTTACTCGAGGACGAGCAAAGGTCTAAGCATGGGGTGGTTTGATAAGCACTACTTTGTAGGGCTTAAGTAAGAGTCATTAGAGGTTTTATTGGTGCCATTCGGGTAGATTTAGACACATTCATGTGTATGGCGTTTGGGGGCAAAGTTGGTGTATTTGGAGGTGTTTGAACGGTTTTGGATATCATATGAGACACGGAGGAAGAAACCACATGAGAAGACGAGGAAGAGGAGTGCACTGAAGAGTAGAAGAACCATAGGCTGAATTCAATTGGTTAGTTCTCTCTACTCCGATGTCCAAATGGAGTGACTCCAATTCGAGGAGTTAGATCTTGAAGTCTACTGCAAGTCCTCAAAATTTGAATACAATCCGAGTTGGGAATCAAAAGTTATGGCGTTTCTACGGAAGTGTCGCAGGAGCTGAACCGAAGAACAGCGACGGCGCCCGCCGTGAACATTACGGCGACCGCCGCCGCTGTCAGAAGCCCGCCGAACGTGTTTTCCATATTTGTTTTATTTGGATTATTTTTATTATTGTTTTATTAATTCATTTTAGGTTAATTTAGATTTTATTTCCTTTAGTATTTAAGGGTTGAGAAAAGGCTTGTTTGCCAATCTTCGTTTTTCTCTTGAACCCTAATTCCCTTTTCTACGTTATGAAGAACTAAGCCTCCCTGGCTTAGTCAGACGCTGAAGCTTTCGTTTGGATTAAGTTGTGAGATTCTTGTTCTTAATCTATTGCATGGTTTTTATCTTTCTCTTGCTTAAGTTGCTTATGATTGATATTGATAATCTCTATTTGGACGCATCTAGGGTTTATTGTTATTGATTGATTGCTAGATTTAGATTGTTACTGGTTGAGCATATCTATTTCAGAGTAGCAACTGCATCGTACTAGTATTTGGTTGTGCTAGTCTTATGCAGAAGAGAACCGATTTACATTCTAGGATAAAAGCTGGTTGTTTTATGCTAGAATTGTATCCAACTATATTCCTATCCGTAAAGCTGCTGTTAAACTGAATCTTGATAGTTTCAGGGTTGTTTAATTAGTTAGTGCTAATAGTATCTGGTTGTTCTATTAGTTATATTTGAAAAGGAATTGGAATTTCTATTGCATGAGATTTTGAATGAGTTTCTAGGATCAACTTGTCATACGAATAGTGGATGTTGTTTGACTAAGTGTTTTTCCCCATTATTGAATTCATCATCTTTAGTCTACTTTGCCTTTGCATGCTAGATAACTTAAAACAAACAAAACCCCCCCTTTGGTTACTTTAGTTTGACATACAAATTGCATATTTCGATAGAATTCGCCTCCCTGTGGATTCGACCTTTACTTACCTAGGACTACGGTTTAGGGTTTGTTTGGATATTTTGCATAGCAGTTTTTAGAACGACAAAAGGGGGGTTTTGTTTGTTTATTGGCGAGGCGTCATAAGAAGAGGTGGTATAAGGAGGACTCGGGTACGCCACTCTAGAGCGATAAGGAGCTAGGTTGGAGTTAGGATTAGAATTATCTTTGCATCACTTGTTTTGGTTGTCTGGAGCTTATTGTTGATATGTTGTAATTGTTGGTGTCATGTTTTCTTGTACTTCCTAAGACCTTGGTGTTGATTGAGAGAGTAGGTTTTTCTTTAGCTTACTCGGGACGAGTAAAGGTCTAAGTATGGGGGAATTTGATAGGTGTTATTTCATACACCTTTACTAGCAGTTATTAGCATGATTGAGAGGAGTTTATGAGTGGTTTTTAGGCTAAGTTTGTGATCCAGAAGTTATGGAGAGAAGTGAAGATATCCCAGGATTTACAGCTTAGATGGAGACATGAGGATGGAGATGGAGCTGCTGAAGCATACATGGAGAAGACTACCAACACTTGGTAGTAATGAAGAGCAGCAGACGAGAAGAAGAGCTGAAGAGGAGTGGGAGACTTCACCGCCCCGCGCCAGAATCACCGCGACCCGGCGGTGGTTCTCAGAGAGGATTGAAGGGTCGCGCCAGAGGAAGCCTGATAAGCACTACTTTGTAGGGCTTAACTAAGAGTCATTAGAGGGATTTTTGGTGTCATTCGGGTAGATTTAGACACATTCATGTGTATGGCGTTTGGGGGCGAAGTTTGTGTTTTTGGAGGTGTTTGAGCTGTTTTGGAGATCATAGGAAATACTGAGGATGAAGCCACCAGTAGAAGACTCCAAGGAATTATGAAGTATTGGCGAGGAGGTGCTGAAGACACACTTTTGGAGGCCTTGGGAGCATTCGGAGCTGAAGAGACGAAGAATTGAAGAAGTGGCTTCACGGCGACCGCCGTCCACATCACGGCGACCGCCGCCAAAGGATTCCCAACGACCATGGCTATGACTTAAGAACGGCGACCGCCATTTAAAGACGGCGACCGCCGCGATTACGGCGCCCGCCGCAGATGATGCAGCGACCGCCGCCGCTGTCAGAAGCGCCACCGAGCCGTTTTCCTTATTTGTTTTATTTTGGATTATTTTTATTACGTTTTAGTATTTTCGTTTTAGGTTAATTTATACTGATTTACTTTTAGTATTTAAGGGTTAGAAGGGAGCTTTGCCTCCCTAATCCTCTCTCGAACCCTAATTTCACTTTTCATTCTACGTACTTTGTTATGAAGAACTAAGCCCCCTTTTCTTAGTCGGACGCTGAAGCTTTCGTTTTGATTCAGTTGTGAGATTCTCGTTCTTAATCTATTGCATGGATTTTATCTATTCTCTTGCTTGATTGCTTATGATTGATATTGATAATTTCTAGTCTGATCAACTAGGGTTTGTTGTTATTGATGTATTGCTAGATTTAGATTGTTATTGGTTGAGCATATCTATTTCAGAGTAGCAACTGCATCGTGCTAGTATCTGGTTGTGCTAGTCTTGTGCAGAAGAGAACTGATTTACATTCTAGGATAAAAGCTGGTTGTTTTATGCTAGAATTGTATCCAACTATATTCCTATCCGTAAAACTGTTGTTAAACTGAATCTTGATAGTTTCAGGGTTGTTTAATTAGTTAGTGCTAATAGTATCTGGTTGTGCTATTAGTTATATTTGAAAAGGAATTGGAATTTCCATTGCATGAGATTTTGAATGAGTTTCTATGATCAACTTGTCATACGAATAGTGGATGTTGTTTGACTAAGTGTTTTTCCCCATTACTGAATTCATCATCTTTAGTCTACTTTGCCTTTGCATGCTAGATAACTTAAAACAAACAAAACCCCCCCTTTGGTTATTTTAGTTTGACATACAAATTGCATATTTAGATAGAATTCGCCTCCCTGTGGATTCGACCTTTACTTACCTAGGACTACGGTTTAGGGTTTGTTTGGATATTTTGCATAGCAGTTTTTAGAACGACAAAAGGGGGTTTTTGTTTGTTTATTGGCGAGGCGTCCTAAGAAGAGGTGGTATAAGGAGGACTCGGGTAGGCCACTCTGGAGCGATAAGGAGCTAGGTTGGAGTTAGGATTAGAATTATCTTTGCATCACTTGTTTTGGTTGTCTGGAGCTTATTGTTGATATGTTGTAATTGTTGGTGTCATGTTTTCTTGTACTTCCTGAGACCTTGGTGTTGATTGAGAGAGTAGGTTTTTCTTTAGCTTACTCAGGACGAGTAAAGGTCTAAGTATGGGGGAATTTGATAGGTGTTATTTCATACACCTTTACTAGCAGTTATTAGCATGATTGAGAGGAGTTTATGAGTGGTTTTTAGGCTAAGTTTGTGATCCAGAAGTTATGGAGAGAAGTGAAGATATCCCAGGATTTACAGCTTAGATGGAGACATGAGGATGGAGATAGAGCTGCTGAAGCATACATGGAGATGACTACCAACACTTGGTAGTAATGAAGAGCAGCAGACGATAAGAAGAGCTGAAGAGGAGTGGGAGACTTCACCGCCCTGCGCCAGAATCACCGCGACCCGGCGGTGGTTCTCAGAGAGGACTGAAGGGTCACGCCAGAGGAAGCCTGATAAGCACTACTTTGTAGGGCTTAACTAAGAGTCATTAGAGGGATTTTTGGTGTCATTCGGGTAGATTTAGACACATTCATGTGTATGGCGTTTGGGGGCGAAGTTTGTGTTTTTGGAGGTGTTTGAGCTGTTTTGGAGATCATAGGAAATACTGAGGATGAAGCCACCAGTAGAAGACGCCAAGGAATTATGAAGTATTGGCGAGGAGGTGCTGAAGACACACTTTTGGAGGCCTTGGGAGCATTCGGAGCTGAAGAGACAAAGAATTGAAGAAGTGGCTTCACGGCGACCGCCGTCCACATCGCGGCGACCGCCGCCAAAGGATTCCCAGCGACCATGGCTATGACTTAAGAACGGCGACCGCCGTTTAAAGACGGCGACCGCCGCGATTACGGCGCCCGCCGCAGATGATGCAGCGACCGCCGCCGCTGTCAGAAGCGACACCGAGCCGTTTTCCTTATTTGTTTTATTTTGGATTATTTTTATTACGTTTTAGTATTTTCGTTTTAGGTTAATTTAGACTGATTTACTTTTAGTATTTAAGGGTTAGAAGGGAGCTTTGCCTCCCTAATCCTCTCTCGAACCCTAATTTCACTTTTCATTCTACGTACTTTGTTATGAAGAACTAAGCCCCCTTTTCTTAGTCGGACGCTGAAGCTTTCGTTTTGATTCAGTTGTGAGATTCTCGTTCTTAATCTATTGCATGGATTTTATCTATTCTCTTGCTTGATTGCTTATGATTGATATTGATAATTTCTAGTCTGATCAACTAGGGTTTGTTGTTATTGATGTATTGCTAGATTTAGATTGTTACTGGTTGAGCATATCTATTTCAGAGTAGCAACTGCATCGTGCTAGTATCTGGTTGTGCTAGTCTTATGCAGAAGAGAACTGATTTACATTCTAGGATAAAAGCTGGTTGTTTTATGCTAGAATTGTATCCAACTATATTCATATCCGTAAAGCTGCTGTTAAACTGAATCTTGATAGTTTCAGGGTTGTTTAATTAGTTAGTGTTAATAGTATCTGGTTGTGCTATTAGTTATATCTGAAAAGGAATTGGAATTTCCATTGCATGAGATTTTGAATGAGTATCTAGGATCAACTTGTCATACGAATAGTGGATGTTGTTTGACTAAGTGCTTTTCCCATCACTGAATTCATCAACTTTTAGTTTGTTTACTTTTGCATGCTTAGATTCATTAAAACATACAAAACCCCCCTTTGATTACTTTGGATTGACATACAAATTGCATATTAAGATAGACTCTGTCTCCCTGTGGACTCGACCTTTACTTACCTAGGACTACGGTTTAAGGTTTGTTTGGATATTTTGCATAGCAGTAATTAGCACGACAAATTCCTGTTATCAAAGCCACCGCCCCGCGGTGGGAGCCTGACGCCCCGCGGTGGCCGTGTTAATTGTCGCGTGCCTAGAGACATTTATTTCCTTTTATTTCGTTCAGACTTTGTTATTTTATTATTCTGTTTCTTTTATTGTTTACATTAGTTTAACCTAGTTTTCTTAAGACTATATGAACAAAGCATTACAGATGAAACTCCTATGGAAAATACTGGCCGAACCTAACAACATATGGGTCAAAATAATCACCGAAAAATATCTCAAAGAAATCAATATCCTCCATTACAATAGAAAAGGCAATCTTTCCTGGCAATGGTCACAACTACTCAAACAAAGAAAGGAATTCATTTCGGGTCTCCAATGGTTGGTCCGAGATGGAAACTCCATTAATTTCTGGAATGACAATTGGGTGTCAGATGTCAATCTAAGAAATAACACCCTACCAAATATAACCATCAACGCTAATATTAAAGTAAATGATTTTATCAACAGTGATAAAACATGGAATCACACCAAACTACAAGAAATTCTCAATCCAACTGCTGTCAACAAAATCCTAGACATACCAATCCCAACACACCCTATTTCCAATAGATGGTATTGGGCTTCCAGCAGAAATGGCTGGTTTACTACAAAATCGGCATTTGAACTAATCACTAAACAACAAACACCCTCCAATAACAACCTAGCCTGGATTTGGAAACTTGACACTTACCCAAAGGTACAAAAATTTATCTGGAAAATCAGTCATGATGGACTACCTACCAAACAAAGACTTGCCTTGAAGCATGTTCCGGTTCCCATGGCTTGCGACTCCTGCGACAACCCTCTCGAAGACATTATCCACTTTCTCACAAAATGTCCCTTTACGATCAAACACATCAAACAACAAAATCCAAAAATTGAAACCATAATAAAAAACCTAGACACTACTAATAAAAAAACAAGGGATATTTTGATTGAACTAACCTCCCTCATGAGTAAACAAGAGTTCATATGCCTCATCACTACTTGGTGGGGACTTTGGATCAATAAAAACCAACTCATCTTTAACTCGGATCCTAGTACTAGAATTAAGGACCTTTCGCAATATATCACCACATTAATTAAAAACTGGACCAACACTATAAAATCCGATATCACTACCACAAAAATGCTCTTTTAACTCGTGAGATAATAACCCGGACGGTAAATATCCGGTATAATAGGGGTCTAAAATAATACTCCCTCCGTCCCACAATGTTCGTCATGTTTGACTTTTGTACACTATTCATAGTTGAAGAGAATCTTTAAGATTTCTTCCAATATATAAGAAAAAACATAGTCATATGGGGTTTTGTTTTATTCGTCTCAACGAGTACTTTGATAATATCAAAAAATTATAATTTTTAGGGTTATATAATTAGAGATATTAACGATACAAAATCCGCCTCGGCGGATGTGTCCGGTCAAAACAGGACAATCTTTTCGGGACAGAGGGAGTAAAAAAAATGAATTTTCATTAAATTTTTTTAATGAAATTAAGAAATAACCCGGATATAAGTCAACACGCCCGGGTTATTTGAGTACATTGCTCTTTGGACCATGTACGAGAATAACCCGGGCGTTTTTTGGCTTCATATATCCGGGTTATAATGTTTTGTAATATAAGAATATAAACCGGATGTGTATATTGGAACAACGCCCGGGTTATATAGTATACATATTTTCTAAATTCAATCACTATATATCCCGGATGTGAGATGTCCGAGTTATTTAATGTATATGTTGAAAGCAATTACCTCGCATTTTTGAGGATCCGGGTTATATAATAAAAAATAAATTAATTTTGTTCACCTCTTTTTTCAACCCGATAGATACATTGTTCAAAGAAATCAAGGTCTCTTCCAATCTCTTCTCTCCGCCTACACCGCCACCCTAACAAATCTCAAGGTTCACCGTTCTACTGCTCTGATTCAGGTACTTCTCCCACTCTATTCTTCTTCTTCTTCTTCTTCTTCAATCTGTTACAATTAGTCCAATTCTCGCCGAAATTGATTTTTTTTTTCTCTCGCGTTTGGCAGTTGTGCGACCAAGCTAGGTTTTCGTCGGTCTTAGACCCCAATCTTCGAGTAACTCCCTTGCTTCTATACGCTTTTCTTCAATGGAGAATTGGTGATGACAACTGGAGGTACGCAGGATGAGTACGCCGTCAACGTGTAGTCCGGCAACCACCCGTTCTATCGAGGTGACCGCTCGGCATCGCTGCCTGACGCCGACCAGGTCGAGATGTTCAAGAAGAAATTCGGCGAGCTGTCTCAGGTCATGGCGATTCCTAATCTCAAGGGAGAGATTGTGCTTCCTCCTAAGCGTAAGTCTGCTAAAGGAGGAAAGAATAAGTGATTTTAAAATTCCCTAATTTTCAATTTGTGAATTTGCTTGTTTATTCTCTTGTCCTATTAATTGTTTTGGTGTTTTGTACAGGAGGAATTAGACATGTTCTGACTATTCTGTGATATGGAATGTGTATGTTGTGTTTGATGAAATGTCTGACGAACATATTCACCTCATCTTGATATTAGGATTTCGAATATTAGTCCTCTTAACAAAGGAGACTAAAATGGTTTTGGGATCAATTTCAAATGATTTCAGAAGAGAATTTTCAGTTACAAAGATATATGAATTAATTTAGATTGTAGTGGTTCTGCAAGAGGTGAAAACTTGAAATGATTGAATTTGGCCTACACTGGTTGTTCATCGATGTTTGAATGATCTTGTTTTGATCAAAATGCATGTGAAGTCAGACCAAATGTAGAATTTTTTACCTGACAGAGAGGGTTCTTCTCTTAGGGGTGTTCACCGTTCTACTGCTCTGATTCAGGTATTTCTCCCACTATATTCTTCTTTTTCTTCTTCTTCAATCTGTTACAATTAGTCAAATTCTTCCCTATATACATAGTCGTTTTCACTTCTGTGCAGGCTGACAATTGTGATGATGCTGAAGTCATCTACAAATTTCTTGATTCAAATGGAATTGGAGAAACTTATTCTGCATTGTACTAGGTTGCCCAAATTCATCAGATTATGCATGCAAATACACAATTGTATCCTAAAGTGGCCTAACTAAGTGTTCTTTGCAATGAATGTACATCAGCTTGAAGTCTTTCTCTTCAGTGGGTAAATTCCTTGTACATTATAAGGATCTTATAAGTACTTTTTCAGCACAAATATAACTATGTACTGAAGAAGTACTTGTATTTAACGTCTTATGGATCACATTTTAGATGTTCCTGTCATACTGCAAAGCTTCTCTAATTCCCTGTCAGAAGAAGCTATCAAACACATTTTAGGTCATCTTATCTCTGAAGTGAAATTGACCTTTTAAGCTCATAAAGCTTCTTCCATAATCATTTACTAGAACACTGTTTTTTTTCCCTCAATAAGATCCATGATACTCAAAAGTTCTAATTGCGTTATCTGCATTGAGGGAATTGTGCTAGCAGGTCCGACTTGTGGGGGCCTTACAAAGTGGCTTCCCTCAGTGGTGCACACTACTTCATCACCATTCTTGATGACTGTAGCATGGCGACGTGGACTTATTTGTTAAGTTCCAAGGATCAGGTCTGTGATATCCTGCGTGATTTCCTTCAATACATTCGTGTACATTTCCAGGGAAGAACCAAGTTTGTCAGAACTGACAATGGAACGGAGTTTGTTAATCGCCACTGTCAACACTTGTTTGCTTCTCTTGGAATATTGCATCAGCGATCTATGGTGCATACTCCACAGCAAAATGGAAGGGTCGAACGCAAGCACAGACATTTGCTCGATACGGCGCGTGCTCTTCGCATCCAAGCAAATTTACCTCATGAGTTTTGGGGGGAATGTTTGCTTACTGCTACCTACCTTATAAACAAAATGCCAGTCGCCAAACTGGGTTGGAAGACACCCTATGAGGTTTTGTTCAAGAGACCTCCTACATTTGATAGTCTCCGTGTCCTAGGTTGTCTTTGCTATGTGACACTGCCAAGAAAAGGACTTGACAAATTGGCACCACGAGGGACCCGTTGTCTCTTTATTGGATATCCTTCCAATCAAAAGGGATACAAGGTGTTTGATTTGGCCACCAGGAAAGTCTTCCTTAGCCGTGATGTTGTCTTTCGAGAGGATATCTTCCCCTTCAAAGTTGACAATTGTCAACACCCTTAACCTTCTTTACCAACCACACTTTTTCCTACCTATCCAGATTCCCAACATCTTGACAATGATCATATTGTTGATTGTACGACACCTGTCTCTTTTTCTCCTCCCGATGCCACTGCATCTTCTCATGATGAGGTACATTCTTCCTCCCATGATGCAGTTCCTGTTGCCCCTGTTTGTGTTTCTACTTGTGCTCGTACTGAACCAACTTGGATGCGAGATTATGTTGTGGGTTCAGTCTCACGCGATTAAACTGCTTCCTTGGCCAATGATTTGGCGGTTCCTGAACCGTATAGCTATCATGAAGCTCAAAAACACTCAGTCTGGGTTGATGCCATGAATACATAATTGGAGGAATTAGATCGCAATGGCACCTAGGAGCTCACAGAGTTACCTCTGGATAAAAAGGCTATTCAATCCAAATGGGTCTATAAGGTCAAGTTTCGCAGTGATGGGTCTGTTGAACGCCACAAGGCTCGACTGGTTGTGAAGGGGTATAGTCAAAAACTCGGAAAGGATTACAAACATACTTTCTCTCCCGTTGCTAAGCTCCCTACTGTTCGCATCCTGATTGCCCTTGCTACAGCCCGGGAATGGCCAGTCTACCAACTGGATGTGAACAATGCGTTCCTCCATGGTTATGACAAAGCGACTGGAGGTCAGGTCTGTCAGTTAACCCGCTCTTTATATGGCCTAAAGCAGGCATCACGTCAATGGAATCAGGAATTGTCTCAATTTCTCATTCGACATGGGTACACTCAATCTAAGCACGATTATTCTCTGTTTGTGAAGGCTGATTTTGGTTCCTTTATAGCGCTTCTCGTCTATGTTGATGATGTGCTCTTAACTGGCACATCATTCCCAGAGATTGAAGCTATTAAGGCTGCTTTGCATTCTGAATTTACCATCAAAGACTTGGGTTTAGCACGATATTTTCTAGGCATGGAGCTTTACAGAACTGAGCAAGGTGTGTTTCTCAGTCAAAAGAAATACATTACTGATATATTACGAGATACAGGTTTTACTACAGCTCGTGCTGCTATCTTTCCACTTCCTACTGGGCTAAAGCTTTGCCTGAATGATGGTGTCCTGCTTGCCGATGCAGAGGCTTACAGACGGCTTGTTGGACGCCTTTTGTATTTGTCTCTTACTCGACCAAATTTGTCTTATTCCGTCCAGCATTTGAGTCAATTTGTCTCACAGCCCCGAGAGCCTCACCTTCATGCTGCTCATCATGTTTTACGCTATTTGGTTGGTACTTCTTCCCACGACTTGTTTTTCCCTGTTCAGTCTTCTTCGAAGATCACTGGTTTCACTGATGCCAACTAGGGGTCGTGCTTAACCACTCGTCGTTCTCTCACTGGCTACTGTGTCTTTCTAGGGCATGCCCTTGTTTCCTAGAAGACAAAGAAGCAGGCCACTGTTTCTCGTTCTTCCGCTGAGGCCGAGTATCGGAGTATGGCCGCTACTACCGTAGAGCTCGTTTGGGTCAGCTATGTGCTGCAGGATCTTCGTGTTGCTGTGCCTAAACCTATCACTCTTTTTTGTGATAACCATACTGCACAACAAATGGCGGCGAATCCCTGTTTCCATGAACATACTAAACACTTAGATATTGATTGTCATTTCACACGTGACAAAATTCAGGAAGGTTTTCTTTGTACCTCCTATCTGCCTTCTTCCCTTCAGATTGTTGATTTGATGACCAAGGCTTTGGGGCATGCTCAGCATCGTTTTCTCTGTTCCAAGTTGGGATTGCAAGCGCTTCCATCTTGAGGAGGGGATGATGAATATATCAAGCAGCACTTCCTTTGCCAGCTCAGCTAATTCAACCAGTCGGTGATGCGCATTCACTCAGCCGGAGCCAACAAAGAAAGGCGTGGCGCAAATGATGACATGTCACACAAGCATAGGTTGCGTTAGTTAGACTGACATGCCAATAAAGTTGTAGTATAAATAGTTGTTTTTCATTCATTCTCAGTTAGAACTTTGTAACAAAATTCTTCTTCTTCTTCTTTGAGATGATGATGGAGAATTTCCTAGATATTTTCTAGGTTTACATAATTCTTCCTCAATCTCGTTTCCATCAAAGTTCTCTCGATCTTAGTTTCTAGAGTATCAATCCCTTAGGTGTAAATTTTTTACTATATACTTTTGGGATTTTTTCTCAAAATGGGCACTTTTTTTAAATTTATTCCGGTTATAGGCTTGGAACGAAACTTATTACAGGGTAAGTCGATGTACGGACAATCGACTCACTTGAATAAAGTCGTTGTACGGACATGCGACTCTACCCGAACCACTATGTTTTTTATTTTGTTTTTTAAAAGGAAGAGTCGCGCACAGTGCCGCGACTCATATATAAAAAAAATTTAATTTTTTTTCTCCGTGAATAATAAGGGACAAAAAAAAAATTTGAGTCGCAGCAGCGACTCATATATACTTTTTTTTAATTTTTTTTGTTACCATATATAAGTTAAATAATACTAATAAAACTTAACAAAGTAAAAAAAAATTATATATGAGTCGCAGCACTGTGCAGCGACTCAAAATTTTATTTTTTATTTTTTTAGAAAATTAATTATTTGATATAGTTTTTACTCCTTTGAAGGAGTCTACTTTGCGCAGCTCGTTGATGAATCAAATGAGGTCCAAATGTGATATGACCAGCGGCTATGGGTTCGTGTCGTTGCAAGGATTCATCGAATGTGAGTCGCAGAAGCTGTACGCTTTCTCTGGAAGCACGCGGGTCGCGCGAACATGGTTCAAGGGTGCTTTGTTATATGTATTTCCAGCATGCGCCTTGAACCATGTTCGCGCGACCCGCGAGCTTCCAGAGAAAGGGTAAAGCTTTTGCGACTCACATTCGATGAATCCTTGCAACGACACGAACCCATAGCCGCTGATCATATCCCATTTGGACCTCATTTGATCCATCAACGAGCTGCATAAAGTAGACTTCTTCAAATGAGTAAAAACTATATAAAATAATTAATTTTCTAAAATAAAATAAAATTTTGAGTCGCAGCACAGTGCCGCAACTCATATATAAAAAATTTTATTTATTTTTCTGCGTGAATAATAAGGGACAAAAATAAAATTGAGTCACAGCATGCTGCGACTCATATATAATTTTTTTTACTTTTTTTTGTTACCATATATAATACTACTAATAAAACTTAACAAAGTAAAAAAAAAATTATATATGAGTCGCGGCACTGTGCGGTGCTCAAAATTTTATTTTATTTTAGAAAATTAATTATTTGATATAGTTTTTACTCCTTTGACGGAGTCTACTTTGCGCAGCTCGTTGATGAATCAAATGAGATCCAAATGGGATATGATTAGCGGATATTGGTTCGTGTCGTTGTAAGGATTCATCGAATGTGAGTCGCAGAAGCTGTACCTTTTCTCTGGAAGCACGCGGGGCGCGCAAACATGGTTCAAGGGTGCTTTGTTATATGTATTTCCAGCATGCGCTTTGAACCATGTTCGCGTGACCCGCGTATTTCCAGAGAAAGGGTATAGCTTTTGCGACTCACATTCGATGAATCCTTGTAACGACACGAACCCATAGCTGCTGATCTTATCCCATTTGGACCTCATTTGATCCATCAACGAGCTGCACAAAGTAGACTCCTTTAAAGGAGTAAAAACTATATCAAATAATTAATTTTCTAATAAAAAATAAAAAATAAAATTTTGAGTCGCGGTACAGTGCTGCGACTCATATATAAAAAAAATTTAAATTTTTTTCTGCGTGAATAATAAGGGACAAAAAAATAAAATTTTGAGTCGCAGCACAGTGTTGTGACTCATATATAATTTTTTTTTACTCTGTTAAGTTTTATTAGTAAAAGTTTTATTAGTAGTATTTAACTTATATATGGTAACAAAAAAAAGTAAAAAAAAATTATATATAAGTCGCGGCACAGTGCGCGACTCATATATAAAAAAAATTAATTTTTTTTCTGCGTGAATAATAAGGGATAAAAAAAAATTGTGTCGCAGCACAATGCCGCGACTCATATATAATTTTTTTGACTTTTTTTTGTTACCATATATAAGTTAAATACTACTAATAAAACTTAACAAAGTAAAAAAAAATTATATATGAGTCGCAGCACTGTGCAGCGACTCAAATTTATTTTTTTTATTTTCTTTTAGAAAATTAATTATTTGATATAATTTTTACTCCTTTGAAGGAGTCTACTTTGCGCAGCTCGTTGATGAATCAAATGAGGTCCAAATGGGATATGATCAGCGGCTATGGGTTCGTGTCGTTGCAAGGATTCATCGAATGTGAGTCGCAGAAGCTGTACCCTTTCTCTGGAAGCACACGGGTCGCGCGAACATGGTTCAAGGGTGCTTTGTTATATGTATTTCCAGCGTGCGCCTTGAACCATGTCGCGCGACCAGCGTGCTTCCAAAGAAAGGGTACAACTTTTGCGACTCACATTCGATGAATCCTTGCAACGACACGAACCCATAGCCACTGATCATATCCCATTTGGACCTCATTTGATCCATCAACGAGCTTCGCAAAGTAGACTCCTTCAAATGAGTAAAAATTATATCAAATAATTAATTTTCTAAAAAAAAATAAAAAAATTAAATTTGAGTCGCTGCACAGTACATCGACTCATATATAATTTTTTGAGTCGCGGCACAGTACTGTTACTCATATATAATTATTTTTTTACTTTGTTACATTTTATTAGTAAGTATTTAACTTATATATGGTAACAAAAAAAGGTAAAATAAATTATATATGAGTCACAGCACTGTGCGAGACTCATATATAAAAAAAATTAAATTTTTTTCCGCGTGAATAATAGGGGACAAAAAAAAATGAGTCGCTGCACAGTGTCGGGACTCATATATAATTTTTTTACTTTTTTTGTTACCATATATAAGTTAAATACTATTAATAAAACTTAACAAAGTAAATAAAAAATTATATATGAGTCGCAGCAATGAGCGGCAACTCAATTTTTTTTATTTTTTATTTTTTTTAAAATTAGTTATTTATATAGTTTTTACTCCTTTAAAGAAGTCTACTTTGCGCAGCTCGTTGATGAATCAAATGAGGTCCAAATGGGATATGATCAGCGGCAATGGGTTCGTGTCGTTGCAAGGATTCATCGAATGTGAGTCGCAGAAGCTGTACCCTTTCTCTGGAAGCACGCGGGTCGCGCGAACATGGTTCAAGGGTGCTTTGTTATATGTATTTCCAGCATGCGCCTTGAATCATGTTTGCGCGACCCGCGTGCTTCTAGAGAAAGGGTACAGCTTTTGCGACTCACATTCGATGAATCCTTGCAACGACACTAACCCATAGCCGCTGATCATATCCCATTTGGACCTCATTTGATCCATCAACGAGCTGCGCAAAGTAGACTCCTTCATAAGAGTAAAAACTATATCAAATAATTAATTTTCTTAAAAAAAATTTTGAGTCGCAGCACAGTGCCGCGACTCATATATGAAAAAAATTTAATTTTTTTTCTGCGCGAATAATAAGGAACAAAAAAATAAAATTTTGAGTCGCGGCACAGTGCTGCGACTCATATATAATTTTTTTTTTACTTTGTTAAGTTTTATTAGTAGTATTTAACTTATATATGGTAACAAAAAAAAGTAAAAAAAATTATACATGAGTCGCACACTCTGCTGCGACTCATATATAAAAAAAAATTTATTTTTTTTTCCGCGTCAATAATAAGGAACAAAGAAAAAATTGAGTCGCAGCACCGTGCCGGGACTCATATATAATTTTTTTTCCTTTTGTAAAAATTCGTACTTTTGTGAGTCGCGGCACAGTGCCCATTTTGTGAAAAAATTCATACTTTTGTAACTTTTTTGTTGTTGCTTATTGTATTCTTCCACTCAACCTCTCTCTTTTATCTGAACTAAAGCAACTCTATTTCCTTATTCATCTTCTATATGCAATTATGCATGCAACAAAGTACCTTCCCAAATTGTTTAGTACACGCACAATCTGTTGTTTTTTTTATGGAGTGAAAGTGAAAGACACTCATGTTAATCCAGATAATTATTGGTGATCGCCTAATTGTATAATTAGCTATTCATTTTACGTATTCCTACCTTCCCAAATTGTTTAGTACACGCACAACCTGTTTTTTTTATGGAGTGAAAGTGAAAGACACTCATGTTAATCCAGATAATTATTGGTGATCCCAGATAATTATTGGTGATCGCCTAATTGCATAATTAGCTATTCATTTTACGTATTGCTACCTCCGGATCATTATAGATGTCTTTTCAATTATAGTATCTTTTCAATTATAGTAATTTACGTATTGCTACCTTTCCAAATTGTTTACTTTTTTTTAAACAATATATAAGTTAAATACTACTAATAAAACTTAACAAAGTAAAAAAAAAATTATATATGTGCTGCGACTCAAAAGTTTATTATTTATTTGTTTTTAGAAAATTAATTATTTGATATAGTTTTTACTCCTATGAAGGAGTCTACTTTACGCAGCTCGTTGATGAATCAAATGAGGTCCAAATGGGATATGACCAGCGGCTATGGGTTCGTGTCGTTGTAAGGATTCATCGCATGTGAGTCGCAGAAGCTGTACCCTTTCTCTGGAAGCACGCGGGTCGCGCGAACATGGTTCAAGGGTGCTTTGTTATATGTATTTTCAGCATGCGCCTTGAACCTTGTTCGCGCGACCCGCGTGCTTCCAAAGGAAGGGTACAACTTTTGCGACTCACATTCGATGAATCCTTGCAACGACACGAACCCATAGTCGCTAATCATATCCCATTTGGACGTCATTTGATCCATCAACGAGCTGCGCAAAGTAGACTCTAAAAGCTATATCAAATAATTAATTTTCTAAAAAAAAATAAATTTTGAGTCGCAGCATAGTGCCGCGACTCATATATAAAAAAAATTTAATTTTATTTCTGGGCGAATAATAAGTGACAAAAAAATAAAATTTTGAGTCCCGGCACAGTGCTGCGACTCATATACAATTTTTTTTTACTTTGTTAAGTTTTATTAATAGTATTTAACTTATATAATTGTTTACTTTTTTTTGTTACCATATATAAGTTTTATACTACTATTAAAACTTAACAAAGTAAAAAATATATATATATGTATGAGTCACAGCACTGTGCCGGGACTCAAAATTTTATTTTTTATTTTTTTTTAGAAAATTAATTATTTGATATAGTTTTTACTCATTTGAAGGAGTCTACTTTTCGCAGCTCATTGATGAATCAAATGAGGTCCAAATGGGATATGACCAGCGGTTATGGGTTCGTGTCGTTGCAAGGATTCATCGAATATGAGTGGCAGAAGCTGTACCCTTTCTCTGGAAGCACGCGGGTCGCGCGAACATGGTTCAAGGGTGCTTTGTTATATGTATTTCCAGCATGCGCCTTGAACCATGTTCGCGCGACCCGCGTGCTTCCAGAGAAAGGGTACAGCTTTTGCGACTCACATTCGATGAATCCTTGCAACGACACGAACCCATAGTCGTTGATCATATCCCATTTGGACCTCATTTGATCCATCAACGAGCTGCGCAAAGTAAACTCCTTCAAAGGAGTAAAAACTATATCAAATAATTAATTTTCTAAAAAAAATTAAAAAATAAAATTTTGAGTCGCAACACATATATAATTTTTTTTTACTTTGTTAAGTTTTATTAGTAGTATTTAACTTATATACGGTAACAAAAAAAAGTAAACAATTTGGAAAGGTAACAATACGTAAAATACTATAATTGAAAAGATACTATAATTGAAAATACATCTATAATGATCTGGAGGTAGCAATACGTAAAATGAATAGCTAATTATGCAATTAGACGATCACCAATAATTATCTGGATTAACATGAGTGTCTTTCACTTTCACTCCATAAAAAAAAAACAAGAGGTTGTGCGTGTACTAAACAATTTGGGAAGGTAGCAATACGTAAAATGAATAGCTAATTATGCAATTAGGCGATCACCAATAATTATCTGGATTAACATGAGTGTCTTTCACTTTCACTCCATAAAAAAAAAACAGGTTGTGCGTGTAGTAAACAATTTGGGAAGGTACTTCAATGCATGCATAATTGCATATAGAAGATGAATAAGGAAATAGAGTTGCTTTAGTTCAGATAAAAGAGAGAGGTTGAGTGGAAGAATACAATAAGCAACAACAAAAATGTTACAAAAGTATGAATTTTTTCACAAAATGGGCACTGTGTCGCGACTCACAAAAGTATGAATTTTTACAAAAGTAAAAAAAAAAAAAATATGAGCCGCGGCACTGTGCTGCGACTCAAAAAATAATTTTTTTTTGTCACTTATTATTCACGCAGAAAAAATATTAAAATTTTTTATATATGAGTCGCAGCACAGTGCACGACTCGTATATAATTTTTTTACATTTTTTTGTTACCATATATAAGTTAAATACTACTAATAAAACTTAACAAAGTAAAAAAAAAATTATATATGAGTCACAGCACTGTGTCGCGACTCAAAATTTTATTTTTTTAGCCCTTATTATTCCCGCAGAAAAAAAAATTAAAATTTCTTTTATATATGAGTCGCGGCACTGTGTTGCGACTCAAAATTTTATTTTTTATTTTTTTTTAGAAAATTAATTATTTGATATAGTTTTTACTCTTTTGAAGGAGTCTACTTTGCGTAGCTCGTTGATGGATCAAATGAGGTCCAAATGGGATATGATCAGCGGCTATGGGTTCGTGTCGTTGCAAGGATTCATCCAATGTGAGTCGCAAAAGCTGTACCCTTTCTCTGGAAGAACGCGGGTCGCACGAACATGGTTCAAGGCGCATGCTGGAAATACATATAACAAAGCACCCTTGAACCATGTTCGCACGACGCGCGTGCTTCCAGAGAAAGGGTACAGCTTCTGCGACTCACATTCGATGAATCCTTGCAACGACACGAACCCATAGCCGCTGGTCATATCCCATTTGGACCTCATTTGAATCATCGACGAGCTGCGCAAAGTAGATTTCTTCAAATGAGTAAAAACTATATCAAATAATTAATTATCTAAAAAAAATATTTAAAAAAATTTTGAGTCGCAGCACAGTGCCACGACTCATATATAAAAAAAATTTAATTTTTTTTCTACGCGAATAATATGGGCAAAAAAAATAAAATTTTGAGTCGCGGTACAATGCTGCGACTCATATATAATTTTTTTTTTACTTTGTTAAGTTTTATTAGTAGTATTCAACTTATATATGGTAACAAAAAAATGTAAAAAAATTTATATATGAGTCGCACACTGTGTTGCGACTCATATATTAAAAAAATTAATTTTTTTTCTGCATGAATAATAAGGGAGAAAAAAATATTGAGTCGCAGTGACGTGACTCATATATAATTTTTTTTACTTTTGTAAAAATTTATACTTTTGTGAGTCACGGCACAAAGCCCATTTTGTGAAAAAAATCATACTTTTGTAACTTTTTTGTTGTTGCTTATTGTATTCTTCCACTCAACTCTCTCTTTTATTTGAACTAAAGCAATTCTATTTCCTTATTCATCTTCTATATGCAATTATGCATGCATCTAAGTACCTTTCCAAATTGTTTAGTACACGCACAACCTGTTTTTTTTGTATGGAGTGAAAGTGAAAGACACTCATGTTAATCCAGATAATTATTGGTGATCGCCTAATTGCATAATTAGCTATTCATTTTACGTATTGCTACTTTCCCAAATTGTTTAGTACACGCACAACCTGTTGTTTTTTTATGGAATGAAAGACACTCATGTTAATCCAGATAATTATTGGTGATCGCCTCATTGCATAATTAGCTATTCATTTTACGTATTGCTACCTCCGAATCATTATAGATGTCTTTTCAATTATAGTATCTTTTCAATTATAGTATTTTACGTATTGCTACCTTCCCAAATTGTTTACTTTTTTTGTTACAGTGTATAAGTTAAATACTACTAATAAAACTTAACAAAGTAAAAAAAAAAATATATATATGTGCTGCGACTCAAAATTTTAATTTTTATTTTTTTTTAGAAAATTAATTATTTGATATAGTTTTTACTCCCTTTGAAGGAGTCTACTTTTCGCAGCTCGTTGATGAATCAAATGAGGTCCAAATGGGATATGACCAGCGGCTATGGGTTCGTGTCGTTGCAAGGATTCATCGAATGTGAGTGGCAGAAGCTGTACCCTTTCTCTGGAAGCACGCGGGTCGCGCGAACATGGTTCAAGGGTGCTTTGTTATATGTATTTCCAGCATGTGCCTTGAACCATGTTCGCGCGACCCGCGTGCTTCCAGAGAAAGGGTACAGCTTTTGCGACTCACATTCGATAAATCCTTGCAACGACACGAACCCATAGTCGTTGATCATATCCCATTTGGACCTCATTTGATCCATCAACGAGCTGCGCAAAGTAAACTCCTTCAAAAGAGTAAAAACTATATCAAATAATTAATTTTCTAAAAAAAATTAAAAAATAAAATTTTGAGTCGCAACACATATATAATTTTTTTTTACTTTGTTAAGTTTTATTAGTAGTATTTAACTTATATACGGTAACAAAAAAAAGTAAACAATTTGGAAAGGTAGCAATACGTAAAATACTATAATTGAAAAGATACTATAATTGAAAATACATCTATAATGATCTGGAGGTAGCAATACGTAAAATGAATAGCTAATTATGCAATTAGACGATCACCAATAATTATCTGGATTAACATGAGTGTCTTTCACTTTCACTCCATAAAAAAAACAAGAGGTTGTGCGTGTACTAAACAATTTGGGAAGGTAGCAATACGTAAAATGAATAGCTAATTATGCAATTAGGCGATCACCAATAATTATCTGGATTAACATGAGTGTCTTTCACTTTCACTCCATGCAAAAAAAACAGGTTGTGCGTGTACTAAACAATTTGGAAAGGTACTTAGATGCATGCATAATTGCATATAGAAGATGAATAAGGAAATAGAATTGCTTTAGTTCAAATAAAAGAGAGAGTTGAGTGGAAGAATACCATAAGCAACAACAAAAAAGTTACAAAAGTATGATTTTTTTCACAAAATGGGCCTTGTGCCGTGACTCACAAAAGTATGAATTTTTACAAAAGTAAAAAAAATTATATATGAGTCACGGCACTGCGACTCAATTTTTTTTTCTCCCTTATTATTCATGCAGAAAAAAAATTAATTTTTTTTATATATTAGCCGCAACACAGTGCGCGACTCATATATAAATTTTTTTACATTTTTTTGTTACCATATATAAGTTGAATACTACTAATAAAACTTAACAAAGTAAAAAAAAAAGTATATATGAGTCGCAGCACTGTACCGCGACTCAAAATTTTATTTTTTTTGCCCTTATTATTCGCGCAGAAAAAAAATTAAAATTTTTTTATATATGAGTCGTGGCACTGTGCTGCGACTCAAAAAAATTTTAATATTTTTTTTAGATAATTAATTATTTGATATAGTTTTTACTCCTTTGAAGAAATCTACTTTGCGCAGCTCGTCGATGAATCAAATGAGGTCCAAATGGGATATGACCAGCGGCTATGGGTTCGTGTCGTTGTAAGGATTCATCGAATGTGAGTCGCAGAAGCTGTACCCTTTCTCTGGAAGCACGCGCGTCGTGCGAACATGGTTCAAGGGTGCTTTGTTATATGTATTTCCAGCATGCGCCTTGAACCATGTTCGTGCGACCCGCGTTCTTCCAGAGAAAGGGTACAGCTTTTGCGACTCACATTGGATGAATCCTTGCAACGACACGAACCCATAGCCGCTGATCATATCCCATTTGGACCTCATTTGATCCATCAACGAGCTACGCAAAGTAGACTCCTTCAAAATAGTAAAAACTATATCAAATAATTAATTTTCTAAAAAAAATAAAAAATAAAATTTTGAGTCGCAACACAGTGCCGCGACTCATATATAAAAGAAATTTTATTTTTTTTTCTGCGGGAATAATAAGGGCTAAAAAAATAAAATTTTGAGTCGCGACACAGTGCTGTGACTCATATATAATTTTTTTTTACTTTGTTAAGTTTTATTAGTAGTATTTAACTTTTATATGGTAACAAAAAAATATAAAAAAATTATATACGAGTCGTGCACTGTGCTGCGACTCATATATAAAAAAAATTTAATATTTTTTCTGCGTGAATAATAAGTGACAAAAAAAAATTATATTTTGAGTCGCAGCACAGTGCCGCGGCTCATATATTTTTTTTTTTTACTTTTGTAAAAATTCATACTTTTGTGAGTCGCGACACAGTGCCCATTTTGTGAAAAAAATCATACTTTTGTAACATTTTTGTTGTTGCTTATTGTATTCTTCCACTCAACCTCTCTCTTTTATCTGAACTAAAGCAACTATATTTCCTTATTCATCTTCTATATGCAATTATGCATGCATTGAAGTACCTTCCCAAATTGTTTACTACACGCACAACCTGTTTTTTTTTTATGGAGTGAAAGTGAAAGACACTCATGTTAATCCAGATAATTATTGGTGATCGCCTAATTGCATAATTAGCTATTCATTTTACGTATTGCTACTTTCCCAAATTGTTTAGTACACGCACAACCTGTTGTTTTTTTATGGAATGAAAGACACTCATGTTAATCCAGATAATTATTGGTGATCGCCTCATTGCATAATTAGCTATTCATTTTACGTATTGCTACCTCCGGATCATTATAGATGTATTTTCAATTATAGTATCTTTTCAATTATAGTATTTTACGTATTGCTACCTTCCCAAATTGTTTACTTTTTTTGTTACAGTGTATAAGTTAAATACTACTAATAAAACTTAACAAAGTAAAAAAAAAAAATTATATATGTGCTGCGACTCAAAATTTTAATTTTTATTTTTTTTTAGAAAATTAATTATTTGATATAGTTTTTACTCCCTTTGAAGGAGTCTACTTTTCGCAGCTCGTTGATGAATCAAATGAGGTCCAAATGGGATATGACCAGCGGCTATGGGTTCGTGTCGTTGCAAGGATTCATCGAATGTGAGTGGCAGAAGCTGTACCCTTTCTCTGGAAGCATGCGGGTCGCGCGAACATGGTTCAAGGGTGCTTTGTTATATGTATTTCCAGCATGCGCCTTGAACCATGTTCGCGCGACCCGCGTGCTTCCAGAGAAAGGGTACAGCTTTTGCGACTCACATTCGATAAATCCTTGCAACGACACGAACCCATAGTCGTTGATCATATCCCATTTGGACCTCATTTGATCCATCAACGAGCTGCGCAAAGTAAACTCCTTCAAAAGAGTAAAAACTATATCAAATAATTAATTTTCTAAAAAAAATTAAAAAATAAAATTTTGAGTCGCAACACATATATAATTTTTTTTTACTTTGTTAAGTTTTATTAGTAGTATTTAACTTATATACGGTAACAAAAAAAAGTAAACAATTTGGAAAGGTAGCAATACGTAAAATACTATAATTGAAAAGATACTATAATTGAAAATACATCTATAATGATCTGGAGGTAGCAATACGTAAAATGAATAGCTAATTATGCAATTAGACGATCACCAATAATTATCTGGATTAACATGAGTGTCTTTCACTTTCACTCCATAAAAAAAAACAAGAGGTTGTGCGTGTACTAAACAATTTGGGAAGGTAGCAATACGTAAAATGAATAGCTAATTATGCAATTAGGCGATCACCAATAATTATCTCGATTAACATGAGTGTCTTTCACTTTCACTCCATAAAAAAAAAACAGGTTGTGCGTGTAATAAACAATTTGGGAAGGTACTTCAATGCATGCATAATTGCATATAGAAGATGAATAAAGAAATAAAGTTGCTTTAGTTCAGATAAAAGAGAGAGGTTGAGTGGAAGAATACAATAAGCAACAACAAAAATGTTACAAAAGTATGAATTTTTTCACAAAATGGGCACTGTGTCGCGACTCACAAAAGTATGAATTTTTACAAAAGTAAAAAAAAAAATATGAGCCGCGGCACAGTGCCGCGACTCAAAAAATAATTTTTTTTTGTCACTTATTATTCACGCAGAAAAAATATTAAATTTTTTTTATATATGAGTCGCAGCACAGTGCACGACTCGTATATAATTTTTTTACATTTTTTTGTTACCATATAAAAGTTAAATACTACTAATAAAACTTAACAAAGTAAAAAAAATTATATATGAGTCACAGCACTGTGTCGCGACTCAAAATTTTATTTTTTTAGCCCTTATTATTCCCGCAGAAAAAAAATTAAAATTTCTTTTATATATGAGTCGCGGCACTGTGTTGCGACTCAAAATTTTATTTTTTATTTTTTTTTAGAAAATTAATTATTTGATATAGTTTTTACTCTTTTGAAGGAGTCTACTTTGCGTAGCTCGTTGATGGATCAAATGAGGTCCAAATGGGATATGATCAACGGCTATGGGTTCGTGTCGTTGCAAGGATTCATCCAATGTGAGTCGCAAAAGTTGTACCCTTTCTCTGGAAGAACGCGGGTCGCACGAACATGGTTCAAGGCGCATGCTGGAAATACATATAACAAAGCACCCTTGAACCATGTTCGCACGACGCGCGTGCTTCCAGAGAAAGGGTACAGCTTCTACGACTCACATTCGATGAATCCTTGCAACGACACGAACCCATAGCCGCTGGTCATATCCCATTTGGACCTCATTTGATTAATCGACGAGCTGCGCAAAGTAGATTTCTTCAAAGGAGTAAAAACTATATCAAATAATTAATTATCTAAAAAAAATATTTAAAAAAATTTTGAGTCGCAGCACAGTGCCACGACTCATATATAAAAAAAAATTTAATTTTTTTTCTGCGCGAATAATAAGGGCAAAAAAAATAAAATTTTGAGTCGCGGTACAGTGCTGCGACTCATATATAATTTTTTTTTACTTTGTTAAGTTTTATTAGTAGTATTCAACTTATATATGGTAACAAAAAAATGTAAAAAAATTTATATATGAGTCGCGCACTGTGTTGCGACTCATATATAAAAAAAATTAATTTTTTTTCTACATGAATAATAAGGGAGAAAAAAAAATTGAGTCGCAGTGCCCTGACTCATATATAATTTTTTTTACTTTTGTAAAAATTCATACTTTTGTGAGTCACGGCACAAGGCCCATTTTGTGAACAAAATCATACTTTTGTAACTTTTTTGTTGTTGCTTACTGTATTCTTCCACTCAACTCTCTCTTTTATTTGAACTAAAGCAATTCTATTTCCTTATTCATCTTCTATATGCAATTATGCATGCATCTAAGTACATTTCCAAATTATTTAGTACACGCACAACCTGTTTTTTTTGTATGGAGTGAAAGTGAAAGACACTCATGTTAATCCAGATAATTATTGGTGATCGCCTAATTGCATAATTAGCTATTCATTTTACGTATTGCTACTTTCCCAAATTGTTTAGTACACGCACAACCTGTTGTTTTTTTATGGAATGAAAGACACTCATGTTAATCCAAATAATTATTGGTGATCGCCTCATTACATAATTAGCTATTCATTTTACGTATTGCTACCTCCGGATCATTATAGATGTCTTTTCAATTATAGTATCTTTTCAATTATAGTATTTTACGTATTGCTACCTTCCCAAATTGTTTACTTTTTTTGTTACAGTGTATAAGTTAAATACTACTAATAAAACTTAACAAAGTAAAAAAAAAAATATATATATGTGCTGCGACTCAAAATTTTAATTTTTATTTTTTTTTAGAAAATTAATTATTTGATATAGTTTTTACTCCCTTTGAAGGAGTCTACTTTTCGCAGCTCGTTGATGAATCAAATGAGGTCCAAATGGGATATGACCAGCGGCTATGGGTTCGTGTCGTTGCAAGGATTCATCGAATGTGAGTGGCAGAAGCTGTACCCTTTCTCTGGAAGCACGCGGGTCGCGCGAACATGGTTCAAGGGTGCTTTGTTATATGTATTTCCAGCATGTGCCTTGAACCATGTTCGCGCGACCCGCGTGCTTCCAGAGAAAGGGTACAGCTTTTGCGACTCACATTCGATAAATCCTTGCAACGACACGAACCCATAGTCGTTGATCATATCCCATTTGGACCTCATTTGATCCATCAACGAGCTGCGCAAAGTAAACTCCTTCAAAAGAGTAAAAACTATATCAAATAATTAATTTTCTAAAAAAAATTAAAAAATAAAATTTTGAGTCGCAACACATATATAATTTTTTTTTACTTTGTTAAGTTTTATTAGTAGTATTTAACTTATATACGGTAACAAAAAAAAGTAAACAATTTGGAAAGGTAGCAATACGTAAAATACTATAATTGAAAAGATACTATAATTGAAAATACATCTATAATGATCTGGAGGTAGCAATACGTAAAATGAATAGCTAATTATGCAATTAGACGATCACCAATAATTATCTGGATTAACATGAGTGTCTTTCACTTTCACTCCATAAAAAAAACAAGAGGTTGTGCGTGTACTAAACAATTTGGGAAGGTAGCAATACGTAAAATGAATAGCTAATTATGCAATTAGGCGATCACCAATAATTATCTGGATTAACATGAGTGTCTTTCACTTTCACTCCATGCAAAAAAAACAGGTTGTGCGTGTACTAAACAATTTGGAAAGGTACTTAGATGCATGCATAATTGCATATAGAAGATGAATAAGGAAATAGAATTGCTTTAGTTCAAATAAAAGAGAGAGTTGAGTGGAAGAATACCATAAGCAACAACAAAAAAGTTACAAAAGTATGATTTTTTTCACAAAATGGGCCTTGTGCCGTGACTCACAAAAGTATGAATTTTTACAAAAGTAAAAAAAATTATATATGAGTCACGGCACTGCGACTCAATTTTTTTTTCTCCCTTATTATTCATGCAGAAAAAAAATTAATTTTTTTTATATATTAGCCGCAACACAGTGCGCGACTCATATATAAATTTTTTTACATTTTTTTGTTACCATATATAAGTTGAATACTACTAATAAAACTTAACAAAGTAAAAAAAAAAGTATATATGAGTCGCAGCACTGTACCGCGACTCAAAATTTTATTTTTTTTGCCCTTATTATTCGCGCAGAAAAAAAATTAAAATTTTTTTATATATGAGTCGTGGCACTGTGCTGCGACTCAAAAAAATTTTAATATTTTTTTTAGATAATTAATTATTTGATATAGTTTTTACTCCTTTGAAGAAATCTACTTTGCGCAGCTCGTCGATGAATCAAATGAGGTCCAAATGGGATATGACCAGCGGCTATGGGTTCGTGTCGTTGTAAGGATTCATCGAATGTGAGTCGCAGAAGCTGTACCCTTTCTCTGGAAGCACGCGCGTCGTGCGAACATGGTTCAAGGGTGCTTTGTTATATGTATTTCCAGCATGCGCCTTGAACCATGTTCGTGCGACCCGCGTTCTTCCAGAGAAAGGGTACAGCTTTTGCGACTCACATTGGATGAATCCTTGCAACGACACGAACCCATAGCCGCTGATCATATCCCATTTGGACCTCATTTGATCCATCAACGAGCTACGCAAAGTAGACTCCTTCAAAATAGTAAAAACTATATCAAATAATTAATTTTCTAAAAAAAATAAAAAATAAAATTTTGAGTCGCAACACAGTGCCGCGACTCATATATAAAAGAAATTTTATTTTTTTTTCTGCGGGAATAATAAGGGCTAAAAAAATAAAATTTTGAGTCGCGACACAGTGCTGTGACTCATATATAATTTTTTTTTACTTTGTTAAGTTTTATTAGTAGTATTTAACTTTTATATGGTAACAAAAAAATATAAAAAAATTATATACGAGTCGTGCACTGTGCTGCGACTCATATATAAAAAAAATTTAATATTTTTTCTGCGTGAATAATAAGTGACAAAAAAAAATTATATTTTGAGTCGCAGCACAGTGCCGCGGCTCATATATTTTTTTTTTTTACTTTTGTAAAAATTCATACTTTTGTGAGTCGCGACACAGTGCCCATTTTGTGAAAAAAATCATACTTTTGTAACATTTTTGTTGTTGCTTATTGTATTCTTCCACTCAACCTCTCTCTTTTATCTGAACTAAAGCAACTATATTTCCTTATTCATCTTCTATATGCAATTATGCATGCATTGAAGTACCTTCCCAAATTGTTTACTACACGCACAACCTGTTTTTTTTTTATGGAGTGAAAGTGAAAGACACTCATGTTAATCCAGATAATTATTGGTGATCGCCTAATTGCATAATTAGCTATTCATTTTACGTATTGCTACTTTCCCAAATTGTTTAGTACACGCACAACCTGTTGTTTTTTTATGGAATGAAAGACACTCATGTTAATCCAGATAATTATTGGTGATCGCCTCATTGCATAATTAGCTATTCATTTTACGTATTGCTACCTCCGGATCATTATAGATGTATTTTCAATTATAGTATCTTTTCAATTATAGTATTTTACGTATTGCTACCTTCCCAAATTGTTTACTTTTTTTGTTACAGTGTATAAGTTAAATACTACTAATAAAACTTAACAAAGTAAAAAAAAAAAATTATATATGTGCTGCGACTCAAAATTTTAATTTTTATTTTTTTTTAGAAAATTAATTATTTGATATAGTTTTTACTCCCTTTGAAGGAGTCTACTTTTCGCAGCTCGTTGATGAATCAAATGAGGTCCAAATGGGATATGACCAGCGGCTATGGGTTCGTGTCGTTGCAAGGATTCATCGAATGTGAGTGGCAGAAGCTGTACCCTTTCTCTGGAAGCATGCGGGTCGCGCGAACATGGTTCAAGGGTGCTTTGTTATATGTATTTCCAGCATGCGCCTTGAACCATGTTCGCGCGACCCGCGTGCTTCCAGAGAAAGGGTACAGCTTTTGCGACTCACATTCGATAAATCCTTGCAACGACACGAACCCATAGTCGTTGATCATATCCCATTTGGACCTCATTTGATCCATCAACGAGCTGCGCAAAGTAAACTCCTTCAAAAGAGTAAAAACTATATCAAATAATTAATTTTCTAAAAAAAATTAAAAAATAAAATTTTGAGTCGCAACACATATATAATTTTTTTTTACTTTGTTAAGTTTTATTAGTAGTATTTAACTTATATACGGTAACAAAAAAAAGTAAACAATTTGGAAAGGTAGCAATACGTAAAATACTATAATTGAAAAGATACTATAATTGAAAATACATCTATAATGATCTGGAGGTAGCAATACGTAAAATGAATAGCTAATTATGCAATTAGACGATCACCAATAATTATCTGGATTAACATGAGTGTCTTTCACTTTCACTCCATAAAAAAAAACAAGAGGTTGTGCGTGTACTAAACAATTTGGGAAGGTAGCAATACGTAAAATGAATAGCTAATTATGCAATTAGGCGATCACCAATAATTATCTCGATTAACATGAGTGTCTTTCACTTTCACTCCATAAAAAAAAAACAGGTTGTGCGTGTAATAAACAATTTGGGAAGGTACTTCAATGCATGCATAATTGCATATAGAAGATGAATAAAGAAATAAAGTTGCTTTAGTTCAGATAAAAGAGAGAGGTTGAGTGGAAGAATACAATAAGCAACAACAAAAATGTTACAAAAGTATGAATTTTTTCACAAAATGGGCACTGTGTCGCGACTCACAAAAGTATGAATTTTTACAAAAGTAAAAAAAAAAATATGAGCCGCGGCACAGTGCCGCGACTCAAAAAATAATTTTTTTTTGTCACTTATTATTCACGCAGAAAAAATATTAAATTTTTTTTATATATGAGTCGCAGCACAGTGCACGACTCGTATATAATTTTTTTACATTTTTTTGTTACCATATAAAAGTTAAATACTACTAATAAAACTTAACAAAGTAAAAAAAATTATATATGAGTCACAGCACTGTGTCGCGACTCAAAATTTTATTTTTTTAGCCCTTATTATTCCCGCAGAAAAAAAATTAAAATTTCTTTTATATATGAGTCGCGGCACTGTGTTGCGACTCAAAATTTTATTTTTTATTTTTTTTTAGAAAATTAATTATTTGATATAGTTTTTACTCTTTTGAAGGAGTCTACTTTGCGTAGCTCGTTGATGGATCAAATGAGGTCCAAATGGGATATGATCAACGGCTATGGGTTCGTGTCGTTGCAAGGATTCATCCAATGTGAGTCGCAAAAGTTGTACCCTTTCTCTGGAAGAACGCGGGTCGCACGAACATGGTTCAAGGCGCATGCTGGAAATACATATAACAAAGCACCCTTGAACCATGTTCGCACGACGCGCGTGCTTCCAGAGAAAGGGTACAGCTTCTACGACTCACATTCGATGAATCCTTACAACGACACGAACCCATAGCCGCTGGTCATATCCCATTTGGACCTCATTTGATTAATCGACGAGCTGCGCAAAGTAGATTTCTTCAAAGGAGTAAAAACTATATCAAATAATTAATTATCTAAAAAAAATATTTAAAAAAATTTTGAGTCGCAGCACAGTGCCACGACTCATATATAAAAAAAAATTTAATTTTTTTTCTGCGCGAATAATAAGGGCAAAAAAAATAAAATTTTGAGTCGCGGTACAGTGCTGCGACTCATATATAATTTTTTTTTACTTTGTTAAGTTTTATTAGTAGTATTCAACTTATATATGGTAACAAAAAAATGTAAAAAAATTTATATATGAGTCGCGCACTGTGTTGCGACTCATATATAAAAAAAATTAATTTTTTTTCTACATGAATAATAAGGGAGAAAAAAAAATTGAGTCGCAGTGCCCTGACTCATATATAATTTTTTTTACTTTTGTAAAAATTCATACTTTTGTGAGTCACGGCACAAGGCCCATTTTGTGAACAAAATCATACTTTTGTAACTTTTTTGTTGTTGCTTACTGTATTCTTCCACTCAACTCTCTCTTTTATTTGAACTAAAGCAATTCTATTTCCTTATTCATCTTCTATATGCAATTATGCATGCATCTAAGTACATTTCCAAATTATTTAGTACACGCACAACCTGTTTTTTTTGTATGGAGTGAAAGTGAAAGACACTCATGTTAATCCAGATAATTATTGGTGATCGCCTAATTGCATAATTAGCTATTCATTTTACGTATTGCTACTTTCCCAAATTGTTTAGTACACGCACAACCTGTTGTTTTTTTATGGAATGAAAGACACTCATGTTAATCCAAATAATTATTGGTGATCGCCTCATTACATAATTAGCTATTCATTTTACGTATTGCTACCTCCGGATCATTATAGATGTCTTTTCAATTATAGTATCTTTTCAATTATAGTATTTTACGTATTGCTACCTTCCCAAATTGTTTACTTTTTTTGTTACAGTGTATAAGTTAAATACTACTAATAAAACTTAACAAAGTAAAAAAAAAATCTATATATGTGCTGCGACTCAAAATTTTAATTTTAATTTTTTTTTAGAAAATTAATTATTTGATATAGTTTTTACTCCCTTTAAAGGAGTCTACTTTTCGCAGCTCGTTGATGAATCAAATGAGGTCCAAATGGGATATGACCAGCGGCTATGGGTTCGTGTCGTTGCAAGGATTCATCGAATGTGAGTGGCAGAAGCTGTACCCTTTCTCTGGAAGCACGCGGGTCGCGCGAACATGGTTCAAGGGTGCTTTGTTATATGTATTTTCAGCATGCGCCTTGAACCATGTTCGCGCGACCCGTGTGCTTCCAAAGAAAGGGTACAGCTTTTGCGACTCACATTCGATGAATCCTTGTAACGACACGAACCCATAGCCGCTGATCATATCCCATTTGGACCTCCTTTGATCCATCAACGAGCTGCGCAAAGTAGACTCCTTCAAAGGAGTAAAAACTATATCAAATAATTAGTTTTCTAAAAAAAATAAAAAAAAAAAATTTGAGTCAGCACAGTGCCGCGATAATAAGATTAAGTTCACCTTCTGCTCTTTATAACATCAAACCAATAATAAGATTATGAACAAGAGATTAACTAACCTCCATGTATACAGAACAAGAAAAGTTAAGATCCAAGCAAATTCAGTTATCTTAAGAGCCTTCTTTGTATCAATTTCTGCATGTACTACATCAGTCACAAAAAGATCAAGTTCACCTTCTTGAATATACAAGAAAAATAAAAGGATAGAGAGGTGTACCGCTTCAAATTCATTTTAATTTGCAAAGGAACTTATGTACACAACTATTTTCCTCATAGAAATCTTACAAATTCATTTTAATTTGCAAAGGAACTTATTTTTAAGCAGTATCTACAAACAGGATTGGGCTCAAGAAGAAGGAACAATTTGATCCAGACAAAGTTATTACTTATGCTAATACCACAAACCCTAAAATTGCCATAGGTATAGCTCAGGAAACCCTAAACTATGTTAAGAACCCTAAAATTCAAAAGAAGAGGGAAGGGGATTCCTTGGAGTTACAAGATCGAAATCCTTACTCCACTTTAAACTAATCAAAAGACCTCAAATTGGCAACAAGAACATGCCTCATCGTTAAATCCATAGCTAGAGCAACTCAATTTCGCTGCGCATTTCGTCATCATCTTTTCACATAAAGATAACTTCGACACCAAATTGGGAAATTCTTCAGAGCAGAACCAGTGAATTGAAACAAGAAAAGATCAATTAGATGAAGCAAAGCAACTTACTCTAGTATGTGTTCGTCAATTTGCTCCGTAGACGGTGGTGAGATCTGAGAACAGTGGAAATTGAGAGATTCCGTGAAATGTGAAGAAAACACAATCGGAGGCGGCGGCGAGTGGCTTGTGAGTCCTCGGATCTATGCCTTGACTTATCAATTTCTTGCTGAGGTGAGTGTTCCAGTAGTTATTTATCTCATTGTCCGTCTGCCCCGGAATCCTCCCCGCAATCAGCGACCACCTGCGCAGATCCACAATTAATCGACCGAAACGGAGGCCGGGGTCGAGAGAGAAACCCTAGAAATCGATCCAAGGAAGAAATTGAGGACCTGTTGCCGAGAAGACGGTGGAGGTGGAGGTGGAGGCGGAGGATGAGATAGCTATTAGAAATAAGATCCTAGATAAAGATATTTATATCATGCTAATTTTTGTCTATGCACCACCCAAAGAAAATAAAAAATATTTTTTTTAGACAACAATATCTACTTTTATCACTCAGGTAAATATACCATGTCTTGTCATAGGAGACCTAAACGAAATTCAGAATAATAGGGATAGATTCGGTGGTAGTCATCACCCACAATCGAAATTCCTTAGACTAACTAACTTTAAAAATTAATGTGACCTAATCGATATACAACACAAGGGAGTGATTTCACTTGGAGAAAAAATGGAACAAAAATTGAAAATATGTACTCTAAACTAGACAAAATTCTAGTACATGATCAAATCATTCAATGGTTCCCTGGAATTTTCACAAAAAACCGTGCATTTACGTCTTCGGATCATTGTCATATTTCCATTGAATTAGAAAACCAATCTCATATCAAAGCCCAACCCTTTCGCTTTGAAAAAATGTGGACATATCGATAAGATTTTGAAAATATAGTTAAGCAAGCTTGGCGTATCAACACCCAAGGTTCACTTATGTACAACCTTATTAAAAAGACTTTTGCACTCAAAATTAGTGCTAAAAACTGGAACAAAACTACGTTTGGAAACATCTTCAAACAATTAATAGAAATCGAGGATGCTTTGGGTAGCATTAAAAGAGAAATTCTAAATCATCCTAATCAAAATCTTATAGCAAACAAAATAGAATGATATCAAAAAAGGAAAACCTCTTATCCTTTCATAAAAGATATTATAGTTACTTCCATCGAGTAGCTACAGGCAGACGTAGCCGGAAAATCATCAGAGAAATACGAACTAATGATGGTACAATCTTTATCGGACATGAAAAAATCCGCAATGAAATTAGAAATGCTTTTGAAAGGAGATTTAGAAGAAGTACCAATAAACAATAACACTCTTGCTGAATACCTCACAAACATTGATAGAGAAATCACCCCTCTCGACAATGATGAATTAACAAAACAAGTCACCAATGATGAAATAAAAAAAGCCATATTTGGCATTGGATGTAATAAATCACCTAGGCCTGATGGTATGTCAGCCTTCTTTTATCAAAAATATTGGCATATAGTGGGTCCCATGGTTATCAAAGTAGTTAAGAGTTTCTTCCACTTTGGCAAACTATTAAAACAAATCAACCATACGTTTATTACTCTTATACCCAAATGCGACAAGCCAAACTCCACTAACCACTATAGACCAATTAGTCTTTGCTCTATAATATATAAAGTAATTTCCAAAATCATGACAGAAAGGATGAAACCCATCCTTAACAAACTAATACACCCTCTTCAAGGGGCATTTGTAGTTGAACGAGCCATCGACGATAATATCCTAATACCACATGAAATCTTCCATTCCTTTCATTCCAAGAAAGGAAAAGAAGGATGTGTTGCTATAAAACTCGACATGGAAAAAGTCTATGACAAGATTGAATGGATATTCATTCTAAAAGTCCTTGAAAAATTTAGATTCACAACTCGTTTCATCGGATGGATCAAAGAATGCATTAAAATTGTATCATTCTCGAAACTCGTCAACAATGGACCAACATAAATGTTTTTTTTCCCAAAAGAGGCCTTCTTCAAGGTGATCCCTTATTCCCTTTCTTATTTATACTAGGAGTAGAAATCCTTGCTAGAAAACTACAAACTGAATGTACCAGAAGTAACAACCAATTAGGCTTCCAAATTTCTAGAAGGGGTACGAATATTCCCTTTTTAGCCTTTGCAGATGACATACTCATTTTCGCAAAGGCTAATTAATCCGCTTGTTCTAAAATCAATTGTTCTATATCAGGACAAAGTGTTAATTATCAAAAGTCAGCATTCCAAACCACAAATAACACCTCAAATCAAACCAAAAACTTAATTCAATCAGTTCTTAACATCCCTAGCTCTACAGCCCTAGAAAAATACCTAGGATGTACCATCATCAATGGGAAGGTTAACCATGACACTTTTAATGACACCATACTATCTACTTTAAATCAACTCCTAAAATGGAAAGCTAATTCTCTTTCCCAAGAGGGTAGAGCCACACTAATAAAATCTAATTTAGGAGCAAAACCTAACTATATTATGCAAAGCTTCATGCTTCCAGCTTATATTCACAATGATCTAGATACAATCAACAAAACCTTTTTCTGGAACAAAGAGTCAAAATACAAACCTTTAATAGGGTGGGACAAAATTTGCAAAAAATAAAGAGAATGGAGGCATTGGAATAAGGAAAACACAAGATATGAACAAAACACTACAAATGAAACTTATTTGGAAAATTCTTGCCGAACCAAATAATATCTGGGTTAAAATCATTACTGAAAAATACCTAAAAGATGATAACATTATTCAATATTGCAAAAAAGGCAATTTCTCATGACAATGGTCACAACTTCTCAAACTTAGAAAATAATTCAAAACATGCCTCCAATGGCTAGTTGGAGACGGCAAATCCATTCACCTATGGACAGACAATTGGTTACCAGAAACTAACCTTTTAGACAATATCCTTCCTTCTGTTGTCACTAACCCACTCATGAAAGTTAGTGACTTCATTAACCATAACAAAACTTGGAATAAACACAAACTTGAAGAAATTCTAAACCAACAAACAGTGAATAAAATCATTGATATACCAATCCCCCAACATACTATTCCCGGTAGACTATATTGGACCCCAAACAAAAATGATTGATTTTCCACAAAATCTGCTTTTGAACTCATTTCTAAACAACAAACCACTTCGACTCATAACATGGCTTGAATTTGGAAATTGGACACGTACCTAAAAGTCAAGAATTTTCTTTGGAAAATCTGTCATGACGGCTTACCTACAAGGCATAGACTTGCTCAAAAGCATGTTCCAGTCCCACTGGGATGTGATTTTTGCAACAACCCTCTAGAAGACATTCTCCATCTTCTCATACAATGCCCTTTTACCCTCAAACAAATAAAACAACAAAGCACAAGCTTAGAAAACCTTGTTAAAAATATAAACATTACAAACAAAAAGCCATTTGAAGTAATTAATGAACTACAAGATCTTTTAACAAAAAAAGAGTTTATCACCCTCATCACTACCTGGTGGGGTGTCTAGATAAATCGAAATCAAGTTATTTTTAACACACCACCTATTAACCAAATAAAAGATCTTACACAATATATTACCACATTAATAAGAAATTGGGAAATGACAAAACTTGAAACACCCCCAAATCTTAACCCATTTGGAAAGGTATTACCGCCAGTGACCCTAGTGTTCCTTACCGAGATCACCCAAGGCTTTACCGGTTTAAATACAATTTAAGGCATACAATGATACATAATGATCAAAGTATCCAAAACAAAACCTCAATCAAATGAAACATGAGTTACGGGATTATAACCCAATCCCGAATAGGCCAAACACAGAGTTTAAACAAAGTACAACAGAAGACTTATAAAAGATATTACAAAAAGGGTTGTGATCGTAATGATCACCTGCCCAAGGATCTCAACCTGATTAAAAGTAATTATTAAAACATCCAAAAATAACCGTCGTCTTCATAGTCAATCTAGTCTCCTCATCTTCGCTCTATCTGATGTGCCGAATCGAACGGATGACACCAGCCTACATGCGGAGAACAATGTTCGTGGGTTAGTCTACTTGAATAGACTAGCAAGGGTAAAAAGCAGAGTGGTTCGAGTGATCGTAACCGTTTACTATCATTGTCCCTCGAATAATAACCGAAGGGACGATACATAACCCGGCACTTTCACGGAATAACAACAAGAGGTATGCATGAGAGAAGATTCTAGAAGACTTCATCTTCACAGAAATCGACTCGAAAAGAGACTCCAAGAGATTGAGTCTTTAAGGAAATATGATAAATCTGGAACGTTTACAGCATCATACAACAATGATTTAAAAGTTGACTGAGATGCTTCGGTTCACGACCAACCTCATCGCATACAGCGAATCCAGATTGGAAAGAGAACGTACTATGATCAAAGTCGAGACGAGTTTTCCTAGCTATACTATAACTTAGCTGCACTACTCGCCAAAGGTATATTAATTATGTACACTCGGGCACTTTATCTTATTTAATTCCAAAACGCACATCACGTTATAGGCTTTTAAATCATCTCATCCATCGGGATAAAGAGATACCGTCGGGAACTAAATCCATGGACGGAGTTGACTCGGGAACTAAATCCCAAGAGTCGAATCGAGAACTAAGTCTCGCGGGAACTAAATCCCTAGGAGCGGAGTTGACTCGGGAACTAAATCCCAAGAGTCGAATCGGGAACTAAATCCCCCGGGAACTAAATCCCTCAAGGCGGAGTCGGGAACTAAATCCCTACAAACGACATTAGAGAAGGATGGTAGGAACTAAATCCTAACCACCAGGTTATCAAGAAACGACTAGCACTCGCAATGAGATACACAGTAGCGTTCCTATGAATACTCGTGCTAACTAAACAGTTCAACACAACAATAACTCATAACAATGCCCTCAAGGCCCGTTACAGATAAAATAGCGATGTTCTAACAATATACAACCTATTATAATATCTGTATTAATTCACACACACATATATATATATATATAATAGCGTTGTTCTAACAGATATACAACCTATTATAATATCATATTTTAGTTTTCCAAAACAATTAACAAAACCGTTTCCAGATGAACACAATAATCATTCCAAATTAATTACTCAGATAAACAACTGATAATTAATGTAAATATGGAACGATGAGCAAGAGCGAACCGCCACTTGCCTGGAATAGATTCGGTGATGAATCTGGACGAGACGACTACCGAAAATATCCTTTCCGAGGATATGGCTTAAGCTTCAGAATATTTCTACCAGAAAACGAGTCCACACGCGATCCAGCAAATCACGTTCTAACTGACAAATTAATTATCTATCAATTAATATGACTGGACGAATTTAAGGACTGGATGGCTAAATGGGCCTTCGGCCCATCAGAACAAAACAAAGGAAAGGGGGCCCACCCGACACTGTTCATCTTCAACCTCTCCCTCACCCAAATCACGTAACACATGCAGCAACCAAACCGATCAACCCAGGGAGCTCGGCTTCCACCATGGACACGCCGGGAAGGTTCTCGTCGACGCCGGGGGTAGCGACCACCAGCAACAGCCAGCAGTGGCGGCTCCGGAGGCACAACTCAGCAGCACCACTCCACTGGCGCGGATCGACGGCAGCAACACAGCACCTCAGTGGCCTCACGCCGAAGCTGGCCGCGGCTCGCCGGGGAAGAAGGGACCGTTGGCTGGGCTGGTCGAGCTCGCCGGATCTCGGGTCGCCAGCGGGAAGGACAACCGAGAGGGAGAAGGTGAAAACAGAGCAGGGGAGGCGGCAGCTCCAACGAGGAACAGAGGAGGTCTCGTGTGTCTTTAGCCTCTCCATCATCCAGCTCCATACATAGCCAAGAACAGGGGGCAAATGTCCGACAAACACGGAGCTCGAGCGGTGACAAATCCGACGCAAATCCGGGGAGGGCTTTCGGCAGCACGTGGCTCGAGGTGAGCATGCTGGGAGAGGCTCGGAGTGGGGTTTTAGAATATTAAAATGAGGATGGGTATTTAACCCGGGAATTATCTGTTTGTCTCCAAACAAATATTCTAAGTCCCGAAAATACATTAAATGTATTTTATACCACTCAAGGAATTAATACGGATGTCATGGTTATCTCAGAAAATCCGAACTTCACTGAAAGCGAAATAATTAATTAGTGAAGGTTGGGAAAAATTACCCGAATATCCTTACTAAAAATTGAGGGATATTACATCACCCCCCCCCCCTTAAAAGAAGTTTCGACCCCGAAACTTGGCCGAAAACAACTCGGGAAAGCGTCTAAGCATATCCGCCTCAGTTTCTCAGGTTTCCCAAGTAACTTCTTCTGTCCCAGACTTGGACCACAGAATCCGTACCAACAATACGATCTCGTTGCGCAGTTGCTTCACACAGCACTCGAGAATGCGCACAGGCATCTCCTCTCAAGTATCATTTGCCTGAATCTCGATGTCCTTATAGCTCAGCACACGAGACTCATCTTGGCACGAATTTCCTTAGCAATGATACGTGGAACACATTATGCACTGGGTGTGCCGATGGCGGAAATGCCAAACGGTACGCTAGAGATCCTACTCTAACCAGAATCTCGAATGGTCCCACATAGCGAGGGTTAAGCTTCACACGCTTACCAAACCTGAATACTCCTTGGATGGCGATACTCTGACAAGTACCTTACCACTAACCTTGAACTTGGCAGTTCTACGCTTATGGTCTGTGTAAGACTTTTGTCGACTCTGAATGGTCAACATTCTCTGTCTTAATCAAAGTAATGTCTAAAACTATCCTTTCGACCAACTCTGGTCCAAGCAGAATCTTGTCGGCCTTCTCATCCCAACAAGTCGGAGATCTGCATCTGAGACTAAACAAAGCTTCGAACGGAGCCATCTTGATCTTAGCATGCCAGCTATTATTGTACGTGAACTCAATCAGACTCGGGTTGTCTTCCCAGCTAGTCGGATGATCGAGTACGTATGCTTCTTAGCATATCCTCCAGGGTCTAGATGGTCTTTTCAGACTGACCATCTGTCTGAGGATGAAACATTGTACTGAACCTCAATTCAGTTCTCATGGCCTTGTGAAGTTCTTGCCAAAACTTTGACATGAATCGGCCATCTCGATCCGATACCATGGTCTTAGGAATGCCATGTAAACGGACAATCTCCTGGTAGAAAACTTCTGTTAACTTCTGGGTCACCCAAGTAACCTCAGTTTCCAATGCAAATACTATTGCTGCTAGTTCTAGGTCATGTGTCGGTCAGTTTGCTTCATAGGTTTTCAATTGTCTAGATGCGTATGCAATAACCTTGCCCCTCTGCATCAAAGACACATCCCAACCCATTTCTCGAAGCATTACTATAGACCATATAACCATCATTCATTCCGACAATGCCAAAACTGGTGCATAAGTCAGATACTGGTTCAACTTCTTAAAAACTGGTATTGTACTTGTCATCCCAGACAAACTTCTGGTGAACCTTGTGGACAGACTGGTCATAGGTGGAGAGATCTTAGAAAAAAATTCTTCCATGAACCGTCTATAATGTCCTGCAACCTCTAGGAAACTGCGCACCTCGCTCACCCTCTGAGGCCGCTTCCAAACAACTACTGATTCACTCTTCTGGGGAATAATCATAACCTCATTATTATTGATCACATGGCCTAAGAAAGCCACTTCTAGATCCAACAATCACACTTAGCCCACTTTGCGTACAGCCGACTTGGTCTAAGGATCGATAAAGCAATCCGCAGATGTTTCCTGTGAGCTTCCTTGCTCGGGAAAAAATCAAAATGCCATTGATGAAGACCACTATGAACTTATTCAAGTACTGGTCTAAAACATCGATGCACTAGGTTCATGAAAACTCCTGGAGCATTCGTAGATCCATATGACATGACTACAAACTCGTAGTGACTATCTCTTGTCCGAAATGCAATCCTTGGAATATCATCCTCACGAATCCTGAGCTGATGAAAACCAGATCTCCGGTCGATCTTGGAGAAAACTTTTGCTCCCTGTAGTTGCTCCAACAGATCATCACTCTTTGGCAACAAATACTTGCTCTTGATCGTGACTTTATTCAACTCTCGAAAGTCAAAATAAAGTCGAAACGGTCCATCTTTCTATTTTGACAAATAAAACTAGGGCACTCCTACTCAAGGTGATGCACTCAGCTTTATATAGCTTTTGTCAGGAAGATTCTTGAGTTGCTTCTTCAACTCTTGCATCTCAACAGGAGCCATCCGGTACGGTGCCTCAGAGATCGGCGTGGTACACGGCTCGAGATCAATTGCAAACTCCACGACACGATTCGGGGTATCCAGGAATATCTTCTGGAAAGACACCCGTAAATCCTCTAACCACAGAAATATCAAAAACTGAAGTCGATCACTGCCTTGTGACGCTTCTGTCAATCCATACCGAGAGTAATTATCGTATGGGACCATGGTTATTTAGGTCAAATCGCTTTGAATTTCTTACCCTTAATGGTAATCGACAATCCGACAAACGATTGGTTCCCACTAAATGGTCACCATCTTGGACCAGCCCACTACATGGTTCACAGACGACTCACTAGTGGCTCTGAGCCCAAGCCCAGCCATTACCAGCGTCCACTGTTGCCATGAGCCGCTGTCCATATATCTCAACCCATCCTTGGTAGCTCCACCTAATTAATAGGTAGCCATCTCCTAAGAGATTGTTGGTGAGTCTCGAACACGAGACCTTACCCCATACCAAGCAATGAAACATTAACTTGGTATAAACCAAAGGTTCATTTATAAGAAGAGTTACAACAAAAGGTTCACAACCTCGTTGCACACACAACTTAACTTACAACCATCCAAAAATGAAAGTCTGGGTAGCACCCACATCAACAACACATTAACAAAAGTAGTACAAAAATACTTTAAGCAAATGGAGCATAGGGTCCATCCGCCTCACGCATCACGTATAGGCGTTGACCTTGGCTTCCTGAAGCCACCGGGGCTTTCCCCTTGTTTCTCGCAGTTGTCTGCATTGAAGGACTAGGGGCTTCCACCGGACTGAACCTAGGTTGGTTGTTCTGATTAACAAATCCCTGCTGTGACTCAGCCCCTTTCTGTCTCCTCTGCGGACAAAATAACTGCAAGTGTCCTTCCTTTCCACAGGCATAGCACGTTTTCTCCTCCTTCGGACACACATTACTCTTGTGCCCGTAGGTACCACAGTTGTAGCACTGGATTAGGCTATTGCCCTGACCCGAACGTTGCGTAGACCCATCCTGAGTCATATTCGTTTTTGCTCGGCCAGATTTGGCAAAATCAGATGGTGGAGCGGGACGTTTAAACCCACTTGCCTTAGGCTGGTTCTCCCCTTGCCTCTGGCTATAACGTTTCTTGGTCGACTCTTCCAGAGTCACCTCTAACTTGTAGGCTGCATCCACGTACTGCTCCAAAGTCGAGCATCCGTGACGCACCATCAGTGGCTTAATATCTGGGCCCATCCACTCATGGAAATACCAGATTTTTTGTGCCTCACTGGATATCTCAGGTCCAGCATACTGTAGCAAATGATTGAACTTGGTGGCGAGCTCTGTCACCTTCAATCCATCAGTCTTAGGGTATAGGAACTCCTTGTGTTTCTCCTCCCTCATAGCATGAGAGAAGAAACGGTCCGTCATCTTGGTCTTAAACATTGACCAGGTCAACACCGGGCTATCAGCTAAGCCGATACTCTCCCACCATTCACTGGCTTCTTCCTTCAACTGTAGAGAAGCTATGTGCACTTTCTCTACTTCAGTGCACTCAACATTACGAAACAACCGTTCCATATGTGAGAACCAATGAGTCACCCTGACTGACTCTCCCTTTCCATCATAGCTGTCAGGTCTCATAGAGTTAATGGCCTTCAGCGCTCGGCCATACTCTCCTATATCCCTGATCATGCCTCCCTGTAGTACCTGGTTCTCTTGTTCCTCAAACCTTGGAACTTCTGGAGGTACTGGCACTCCTTGTGCCTGAGGTGCGATTGGCCTCATTATCTCGGTGATTGCTTGTAGAACAATTCCCCGAATTGCTGCGACTGTCGCTGCATCGAGCACTATTGGAGCGTCGGCCTGAGCTTGGCCATTGCCTCCTGGATTATTATTGAAGACATACTCACGCTCTCCTGACGGGTCTGCATCAATCATCGGGTTTGGTCTGGGGTCATTACTCGGCCCAGCACCAGCATGGATAACGTTTCTCGTGTTCACCATCTGTTTACCGATCAAATTCCAAGGATTTTATCACATTAATATCATTCTGATATACTTATCGTAATAAAATCAACTTAGAATAGATCAACTTGGTAATTTCTATTGATGAACTCAAACCGAGTTACTAGATTCTACAATCTTAACTCACAACGAGCGAACTGGGAATCAAGCCTAACTGGAGATGGCGAAACCACCTCGGCTTCTCCCGGGTTCCTCTGAAGAGAACATAATGCACCCATATCTAACGGTGCAACGGGAAAGGAATTAGTCTTTCTAGACATAGAAGCAAGCTTACTATATCAGACTGTACAGAAGACATGACTATGAACGGTGTTTTGAAAACTCTTTTCACTTTGAAAATTCAGAGCCCTTTTTAAAGCATTTTCAAAAACGGATAAATGATTTATAAAATCCCAAACCCGTTTTAAAACCTTTGGCTCTGATACCACAACTGAAACACCCCCAAATCTTAACCCATTTGGAAAGGTATTACCGCTAGTGATCCCAGTGTTCCTTACCGAGATCACCCAAGGCTTTACCGGTTTAAATACAATTTAAGGCATACAATGATACATAATGATCAAAGTATCCAAAACAAAACCTCAATCAAATGAAACATGAGTTACGGGATTACAACCCAATCCCGAATAGGCCAAACACAGAGTTTAAACAAAGTACAACGGAAGACTTATAAAAGATATTACAAAAAGGGTTGTGATCGTAATGATCACCTGCCCAAGGATCTCAACCTGATTAAAAGTAATTATTAAAACATCCAAAAACAACCGTCGTCTTCATAGTCAATCTAGTCTCCTCATCTTCGCTCTATCTGATGTGCCGAATCGAACGGATGACACCAGCCCACATGCGGAGAACAATGTTCGTGGGTTAGTCTACTTGAATAGACTAGCAAGGGTAAAAAGCAGAGTGGTTCGAGTGATCGTAACCGTTTACTATCATTGTCCCTCGAATAATAACCGAAGGGACGATACATAACCCGACACTTTCACGGAATAACAACAAGAGGTATGCATGAGAGAAGATTCTGGAAGACTTCATCTTCACAGAAATCGACTCGAAAAGAGACTCCAAGAGATTGAGTCTTTAAGGAAATATAACAAATCTGGAACGTTTACAGCATCATACAACAATGATTTAAAAGTTGACTGAGATGCTTCGGTTCACGACCAACCTCATCGCATACAGCGAATCCAGATTGGAAAGAAAACGTACTATGATCAAAGTCGAGACGAGTTTTCCTAGCTGCACTATAACTTAGCTGCACTACTCGCCAAAGGTATATTAATTATGTGCACTCGGGCACTTTATCTTATTTAATTCCAAAACGCACATCACGTTATAGGCTTTTAAATCATCTCATCCATCGGGATAAAGAGATACCGTCGGGAACTAAATCCATGGACGGAGTTGACTCGGGAACTAAATCCCAAGAGTCGAATCGAGAACTAAGTCTCGCGGGAACTAAATCCTTAGGAGCGGAGTTGACTCGGGAACTAAATCCCAAGAGTCGAATCGGGAACTAAATCCCGCGGGAACTAAATCCCTCAAGGCGGAGTCGGGAACTAAATCCCTACAAACGGCATTAGAGAAGGATGATAGGAACTAAATCCTAACCACCAGGTTATCAAGAAACGACTAGCACTCGCAATGAGATACACAGTAGCGTTCCTACGAATACTCGTGCTAACTAAACAGTTCAACACAACAATAACTCATAACAATGCCCTCAAGGCCCGTTACAGATAAAATAGCGTTGTTCTAACAATATGCAACCTATTATAATATCTGTATTAATTCACATATATATATATATAATAGCATTGTTCTAACAGATATACAACCTATTATAATATCATATTTTAGTTTTCCAAAACAGTTAATAAAACCGTTTCCAGATGAACACAATAATCATTCCAAATTAATTACTCAGATAAACAACTGATAATTAATGTAAATATGGAACGATGAGCAAGAGCGAACCGCCACTTGCCTGGAATAGATTCGGCGATGAATCTGGACGAGACGACTACCAAAAATATCCTTTCCGAGGATATGACTTAAGCTTCAGAATATTTCTACCAGAAAACGAGTCCACACGCGATCCAGCAAATCACGTTCTAACTGACAAATTAATTATCTATCAATTAATATGACTGGACAAATTTAAGGAATTATACTTAATAAATTTCTATGATATTAAATCATAAAATATTTATTAAATTTTCCTAAGAAAAATACGGACGAAAGGGGATCGAAATTATACCGCTCAAATAATTTTGGGTTGAATTTGGACTGGATGGCTAAATGGGCCTTCGGCCCATCAGAACAAAACAAAGGAAAGGGGGCCCACCCGACACTGTTCATCTTCAACCTCTCCCTCACCCAAATCACGTAACACATGCAGCAACCAAACCGATCAACCCAGGGAGCTCGGCTTCCACCATGGACACGCCGGGAAGGTTCTCGTCGACGCCGGGGGTAGCGACCACCAGCAACAGCCAGCAGTGGCGGCTCCGGAGGTGCAACTCAGCAGCACCACTCCACTGGCGCGGATCGACGGCAGCAACACGGCACCTCAGCGGCCTCACGCCGAAGCTGGCCGCGGCTCGCCGGGGAAGAAGGGACCGTTGGCTGGGCTGGTCGAGCTCGCCGGATCTCGGGTCGCCAGCGGGAAGGACAACCGAGAGGGAGAAGGTGAAAACAGAGCAGGGGAGACGGCAGCTCCAGCGAGGAACAGAGGAGGTCTCGTGTGTCTTTAGCCTCTCCATCATCCAGCTCCATATATAGCCAAGAACAGGGGGCAAATGTCCGACAAACACGGAGCTCGAGCGGTGACAAATCCGGCGCAAATCCGGGGAGGGCTTTCGGCAGCACGTGGCTCGAGGTGAGCATGCTGGGAGAGGCTCGAAGTGGGGTTTTAGAATATTAAAATGAGGATGGGTATTTAACCCGGGAATTATCTGTTTGTCTCCAAACAAATATTCTAAGTCCCGAAAATACATTAAATGTATTTTATACCACTCAAGGAATTAATACGGATGTCATGGTTATCTCAGAAAATCCGAACTTCACTGAAAGCGAAATAATTAATTAGTGAAGGTTGGGAAAAATTACCCGAATATCCTTACTAAAAATTGAGGGATATTACAAAACTCTCAGAGGATGATACCTATTCTCAACCAAAGAAAAACCCATGCAAGATAAGAAAAACCATATGCTTAAAATGGGAAAAACCGCACCAGAATTATTATAAAATCAACTTTGATGGATCTAAACTTCATAATGGTGAAGTTGGCCTCGATTTCATTATTAGAAATGATAAAGCCGAAGTAACACATATGGAAAGCAAACGTTGTGGATTAAACACCATTCTTATGGATAAAGCACTAGCTTTAAAACACAATATTAACTATGCCAAAAACCAAAATATCTCTAAACTCCAAATCGAGGGTGACAATCTCTGCCTTATTAACTCTTTGAAATGCGTTTGGGATTGTCCCTGGGAAATTGAATTCGTTGTTGCCGACATTTGGTTGACATCCATTCTTTCCAGGAAGTTCAATTTAGACACACTTTTCGGGGGGTGAACGGTACTGCTGATCGCATTACTAAACTTAGTTTTTTACCACTTGTGTCTAACCTTAGTCTTGATTCAGAACTTCGTGTTATCATCCGCAATGATGCTCTAGGCTGGTCTTCGCATCGTAACTAAGACCAGTCTAATTCTTTCCTCATAAAAAAAGAAGTAAGAATAATAGAATGTTAATTAAAATATGGTCAAAGATGATTTAAGCTTAAAACTAGCTTAATTTAATTTTTCCTTTGATTCAAATTTGGGTTAAAAAGTATAAATAAACTTAGGATAAGTTAAAAGTTTGGGTAACTTTTGTAATTTTATAAAATTAAATTAAGGGCATTTTTGCCACAACATGAAAAGTTGGGCAAAAATGTGCAAATAAGCCAAAAATTGGCTGGCCGCGAACAGTAGCTTCTTTTTTCCCAGCCCAAAACGCAGCAGCTCGGCCGAGGTTCATCCATGGCGGTTTGGGCCGATTTCGACCCCGATTTCCGCTCGTTTCATTCAATTAAATCATGGGAGATCGGAAGGTATCGTGCCCGGACAAGATTGTATTTGTCCATAGAAGGCAAGAAATAATTTGGAACGCGTCAATGGTAATTCGATGAAATCGGGGCCAATCCGAGATCTTTTCGCCCAAATCATTCACGATCGTGTAGATGTCTTGAAGGGCAATCAATTCATCCAAACAAACCTGAACAAAAACCTTGCCCTCTGTTTCCGACCAGGCACTGTTGTGGTGATTTTCCGGCGCCGACAGTCGTCCTCATCCTCCGCGATCCATCTTCGCTGAAACCTTGCAATGCCATCTTTCTTTAGCCACCAACCCCGCTCAAGAACGTCGCTGTTTGAGCCCCGTACGAGCCGCTCAAACTCGGCTAGTCGCTGTTTGAGCTCTGCTTGTGGTGTTGTCCAGCCAGTGCATTTTTCTCCGACTTTGGAGCATTTTTCCGATGCCATCATTCATCCCCAGCCACCTCTATTCATCATCGGTATATCCTTGCAACACCACGAACCCAAATCCGTCTACCTAGAGTATTTTGGTCTCCGTTTGAGCCACCATCGAGCTGTCCGAAGTGGGCTTGAACGAAGTTGCAATCACAGTGAAGCGGTTTGGTCTCCGTTTGAGCCATCATCGGTAAAATGTTGGCTGATTCGCTCCAGCCGGTATTGCCTCCGTCTCAGACCGCCTCGCCACCACAGTGAAGCGGTTCCACCAGCCAGAATTTCTGCCGCCGTTCTGCTGCACCAAGACGTCGTCGTCCGCCGCCGAGACCTCCAGCCAAAGCTCCGATATGGTGAGCGGCCACGCAGTGCACTTGCTGCTCGTTCAAATTGGAGAAGATGAATTGGCATGGACCCCACCACTTTAATATATATGGGCCTAAAAGCCCAATTTGCATATATGGTCCCACTTAAATGAGAAAATTGAGCGCGAATGATACTTAAAAAAAAAAATTAGCAAATTTAGGCTTATTTTTTTTTTAAATTATAAGTATGATACTCTATTATTACATATATGGCCCAAAGGGGGTGGGAGTGTTTTTTTTAGGGTTTAGGGGTTAGGGTTTAGAGTGTAGGGTTTATGGTTTAGAGTTTAGGGTTTAGGGATTTTTAAAGGCTTAGAGGGTCAAAGAGATAATTTATTTAATTAGGAGTCCAAACTTGCTATTTGACCCCCCCCTTAAGGGGTAAAAAATCATAAGGATCGCATTTAAATCCGAGATCGATCGGTGGAGCGGTATAGTTTCGACCCACTTTTACTCGTATTTATCATTAGAAAGATTTAATCAATGTTTTTATGAATAAGTTCATACAAGTTTATTAAATATAATTATTTGAGTTCATCAAAATAAATAAATTAATATTAATTATTTTGTTGGTTCGTAACGTTATTCGTCGAATCGCGTGTGGACCCAAAACCTTGCTAGAGTTATCGTGAAGCAAAGGCCATGCTTCCGGAAAGCAATTCAACGGTTATCTTCTCGTCTAGATTCATCGTCGAATCTAATTAAGGCAAGTGGTTGTTCGCTCTTGCTATTTTATTCCATATTTTTCTTAATTGACATTTTTTTTTACATATTTAAACACTAGGCTGCCTTTGACAGTTAAGCAATTGTCTTAATTAAGTTGGAATAAATAATTCTATTTGTTGTTTGGGAACTTGTGTGATAAATGGTGTGATTAATGAACCTTATTATTAGGTTGTATATTTGCTAGCAACGACGTATATATATATATTTTATTATTATTATAGGGTGCTAGATGGACTATTTGGTGTAGATTGTTGTGCATTGGTTATATGCTAGTTTTGCACGAGAATTCGTAGAAACGCTATTTACCTTGCGAGGTTTAGCTGTTTTTTTATAACGTGGTATTAGGAGGATTATTGCCCTAATACTTTCTGGTCATCACCTACCCTTATTCGAATATAAGTGGTGGTGCACTTAGCTAGTGCCGAAATTCAAGATTCGTCACATGATATATATCTCATTGCGAGATTGGTGTGGATTAAAAGCTTTAACGTAAATGCACGTTTTAGAATTAAATAAGATAAGTGCCATTTTGCACATAATTAATATACTCTCGGGCGAGAAGTACAATGTGGAACCCGCCCGGTCTCTTGTCTAAAGTAAGTCCCCTTTCCAATCTGGATTTGCATTATGCGATGAGGTTGGTCGATGACCCAAATATTCAACGAGGCGTATTCAAAACTTTGTTGTGATAATTATAAATGTTCCCAAACAAACTTGCTTAATTTTCCCATAAGACTCAATTCGTTGGAGTCTTCTCTTTATGTATGTCATTTTCTTTCTTTTCAGTAGAAGTATAGTAGTCATATACCGTTTACCGAGTTTTATTCGAGAAACAATGGTAATGACTATATACCACTAAAAGAACCATTCAGTTTGCACCCTAGTGTAGTCTTTCACTAGACTAACCAACCTTTTTTTTCTTGCATGGTTGGCTGGTGTAATCTGTCCTATACGGCACATCAGTGCTTGGTCTCAGACGCCTTGAAGTAACAAATCAAAGTCGAAGGCTTGCAATTGAAGTTTAGTTTGAAGAATTTTCAAAGTTGTTTGAATATAAGATTTAATTTCCTAATTAATGTAATATGTGAAATTGTTCTATCCTAGTCATGTAATTAGGATTTATTTAAGTCTTCCGCTGTAATTTCAATATCAATTGTAAACTAGCATTCTCAATTTACGAGAGGAATTTTAATAAAAGATTGAGTTTTCTTTGTACAAGTCTTCTGCTATTTACTCTGTTATTATCTAATGTTTCTTTATTTATTTATTTAAGCATAATTGTTCCGATTAAAGTCTTGGGTGACTTTGGACTTTATAGTTTGAGGCCACTGGCGTGTGGCACTACCGACGTAAGTCGGGGGTGTTGCAGTGGACCTGGAGGCGATGGCGGATGCTTGGGCAGCCATAAGAGACGGCAAATAAGCGCCCCAAGGAAAGGATCCGAAGCGATTGGTAATCATACGCCGCATCCTAGACGACATTAGATATGAGGAGGTGATTTGTAACGGTTTAATTTGACGTCTTTTCAATATAATCTAACGTACATTCAATGTAGATAGTTTATATATTCCATATTTACTTACAGATACGGTGGACTCCATGGCCCAGATTGGACGTCTATGCACCCTTGTATGCCCCTTCGCAGTTCTGAGGCATACTGCATTCCCTTAATGTGCAGGAGCCGTACCTTCCAGACCGCATCCTTAGGCAATTCAGATACGTACAGGGGATCCCGCATGCGCTACTTGAGCCCATTCAGTGCATCCGACAGTTTGAGATACGGAACTACGCTGTCGCCTTTCAGTCGGACCTTTTAGATGCGTGAGATGCCAATTCGAGACCTTTCATCCAACTGGACGTGCCGCAGGCGACGTCATTTTTGGATGTTACTGATGACTATTTCGATTGGCTAGACGAGGTGTCTCATGTGCTTGTGGATCCCAGGTCCCCCAGCCAGGATCGTTCGACCGAGCATGTCCATCCCGCTCTTTCGGTCGACACTCTTGCGATAAGATAATTTTGTTTACTTTTTTTAGTTCTTGTTGTTATCTATTATTTTTCTAATGCATATTATTATCAATACAGTGGAGCCAGTTACTTTTTGGTGAGATGCATAGATTTCTCCAGATGCCGGAGAGTAGAGCTATGGACTTTGTTGCGTTGGTAAGTCGATGGTTTCACCAATTTACTGATCAGACTCCATCGATGGCCCCCGCCCCACCGCGTGCATCACAGGTGTTTCAAGATTCTGTGCATGAGGAAGGTCAGGGGAGTGGGCTCGGTTCATCCTCGAGGACGACGGCTGCGCGGGAAGCGAATGAGCGCGAGGCTCGTGATCAAGAGATTATTGAGCGTTTACAGAGATCGTTGGGTGACTCTAGCGACGATGATTAGTCCGATCTTTGTATTTATGGTTGTCTGTTCGTATTGACATTTCGTATATAACTATGGTTGTTTGTTTGTTCGTATTGACATTTCTTTTATTTTGTCATTTTTGTTTATCGCTTCTATTGTATATAACTATAGGATATAACTATAAAATATAATCATATGATATAACCATAGTATATAACAATACAATATAACCATAATATATAACCATAAACCTTAGTATATAACTATGCGATATAACCATAAACCATTGTATGTAACTATACGATATAACCATAGTATATAACTATATGATATAATCATATGATATAACTATAGGATCTAATTATATGATATAACCATATTATATAAATATACGAAATAATCATAGTATATAACCATATACCATGGTATATAACTATACGATATGACCATAGTTTATAACCATATGATATAACTATAGTATCTAACCATATTATATAAGTATAAGATATAACATACCCTAAACCCTAAACTCTAAACACTATACCTTAAATTCAAAACAAATCTCCCTCTAAATGATGCGCCCGACAATGGTGCACGGGTATCCCACAATACAAAATAGGCGTTTTAGCCCGGGCGTGTTTTAATATATATCCCGGATATAACGTAAAATAGGTTCAGGCTTTAGGTTGGTGTGATAATAGCTCAAATAGCCCGAACCACTTACTACACGCCCGGGCTAAAATAACGAAGATATATCGCGATCCAAAATATCATATAGCCCGGGGGTGTAAAAGAACAACCGGGCTAAAAGGTTTAGTTAATAGCCGGGACATGTAAAATTATATCTAGGCTAAAAAAACCATTTAATAGTCCGGATCTCATTCAACACAACCGGGCTAAAAGACTTTCGGATATCCATGATAAACATTCCTTCAAATTCACTCACCGACGTATGTGCACCATTTTGATGCATTTTTACTGGTACAAATATTTACCCAATGCCAATGAATGCAAATACTTATAACAATAAACCCAATATAACAAGATATTCCAACATAGAATTGCTTCACTTAGTCTGACAAAAATCTTCTAAAGCATAATGCCACACTTAGTGAATTCTTTACTTAGTTTAACAAAAACTCTAAGGACTCCATAAGATATTCCAGCATAGTACTAAGTGAGTAGAAGTTCACAATTTATCACCTCAAATACAGAAACTCAAAGTACTCCATAAGCTTCGATGCATCCTGCACTAGCCACAACCGAAACAACCCTTATGATTCTTCAATTTCATTAATAACTTTGCATTTCATTTCACTCACACCTGCAAACAATAAGTGTAGTAACTCATTATGTATATTCTTAGAAAATCATATAATAACTTTATAATGCTTTAAGCCTTTAACACAATCACATGTCTTTTCCATTTACTCAATATAACATCTGCATATCAAAATTTGATCAAGATTCAAATCCACCAAGACAACAAGAAAATGATTCTTTTATAGGCTAAGCAAGACAAACAAACAAACAATTGTAAATACTCTGCTGAATCTAATGATCTCAAAATTTAGCCTCATATGTGGCATCTGCCATGCTCCTGGGATGTTTCACCTTGACGCCAAAAAAACGTGAAACCATGCAGAACAAATAAATATTAAGGACTGCACAACTTTCTTAGACATGAGTGATTAATTAGCCACACTTATATGATACCTATCCCCATTGAGCTACTTAGATAATGTAAATCTATCTATAAATATATAAAGTAGACTAAGGGTGTAATTAATGCCCAATAAATATGAAAAATTATTTCTTATTTTTTGTTAATCTTTCATTACAAACTAAATCATCTAATATAGCTCAATGGTTAAAGAATAAAGACACTCTCATAATACAAGAGGTCTAGGGTTCAATCCTCATTCTTAACAGCTTTGTTTAACTATTTTATTTTTAATTATTTTTTTGTTTACTTTAATTAATTACTCAAATCTTTATATCTATCTATTTATTTATCTATCTATCTATAAATATATAACGTAGACCTTTTGCCCATTTACTGCCTCATATATTCCATCTCATTTTATTTTTACATTCCATTAGAAGTAAAATATTCTATTTTATCTCAATGGTTAAGTAAAGGGACTTCATAAAACAAAAAAAATAAAAGTTCAAGTCTTCTTATAAACAATTTGATTTTCGATATTTTCCCTAAACCTAAGGAGTTATCTAATTTTATAAATCAGTCACTAAAATCTATATTATTTGACAATTATCTCAATAAGTAAACCTAAAAGTAACATTAAAAAACTGATAAAATAGAAAACAAACCTAAAAAGGAAATACGAATACATTTATTGTCTTCTTCATTCCAAAGAAAACAATGTGAGATTTCTACCAAAAAATAGACAATTTGAGGTGGTTTGGTAAATGCAATTGAAAAATTCAAATCACAATTCGAATTTATATTTTTATTTATTTTATGGTCTTCTTCATGCCTAGCTAAACAATTTCTTTTTACTACTCATAGTTACATATATAAATCAAAATCTCTATATAACATAAAAATACATAACTAAATGTACAACAATATATCAAAATGAAGACATTATAAATCCAAATAACACAATTCGAATATAAAAATTGTATCCACTTGAGTACCAAAACAAATATTGTATCCACCTTATCACGATTAAATTACAAATTATTTTAATATAATAATTTAACTAATCACTTAAAAATTAAAATACTTCTTACCTCATTCAAGTTAAAACAGGCCAACATAATCTTCATAAAACTCTCAAATCCACTACCAACATTCACACTTAAACACCTATTTTTAATTCATATATTAATTTTTCATACTTTTTGTAATGCTTTTTCCCATGAATCTAAACAACTACTTTTCAATTCTGATGTTACAAACCCAATTTAGCTCTAAAACCCTTTAATTGTTTTTGTGTGAATCAGAATAATTTATAAAATTAAAATAAACGAATAGTCATCAACTATCAAATTCAATATAGGGAGAAAACCAAGTTAATGGAAGATTATTTAGCAAGATAAATTTGTCGCAAACGTTATCCTAGAAATGTAAGTAATTTGAAAAATGTATAACATATTCCCCTATTAAATTGTGTGTAATAAATTATAATTAATGTGTCCCTTAAGAAAAAATATTTTCAATATAAGTATACATTTTGGAAGAATTAATTAAGAAGAGGATTAAAACATGAAAAAGTTATCATCGAATTGCAACATCAAGAAATTGAAAAGTTCATTATACTAATTGGTGATATACTTATATCAATGATAATTATGTCAACCTTAGTAATATTCGGGTCATTCAAACTCAATTGGACATCAACCTTGACGGGAAAAAATATATTTAAAAACGCTTGCATGATCGTTCAAACTCACTTGCACATAGATTTTATGCGGAAATTTATTCCATTTGATAAAGAAATGAACTCATTTAAGATATTAGATTAAAACATTATTTTAATTTATAGTAATGTATTTTGTAGTGATCGTTACATCTTCATTACATGTTTCCAATGTCAAATAATCACATTTAAATTATAGATCGTAACTTCTACTTTCAAATTTCAAACTCCTAATTGATTAGAGGTTGATTTAATGTAGATGACAAATGAATGTGACCATAAAGAGAAATTTTACCTCTATATAAAGGCCATACGGATACAAGACATCCATTCCCCAAAGATAAGAAATCTCAATCCACATCTCCATTTTCTTACACCTTATTCCTATAATTGCTTGGATTAGATTTTTATATGATTAGTTTATTGATATCTTTTTTATGAGTTGTAATTGACATTTTGTATGTTTTGTTGTTCCCCATTATATGAATTGGGCTTTGAATTGATATTTGTGTATTTTTTTATTAATATTTTGTTCAATGGCAAGTATAATCTCGGTCTCTTGAGCACATTATCACAATCCTCCTAGATTACTGATGCTCATTCACATGAGCCAAATTAAAAGATTAAGCTATTTTATTAGCTCTGTTCTTTTTTCTTTACACTTTTTCCTATAAATTCTTTAGCTTCAAGCCATAGTGATAATATTTAATTAATAATAACTAATCCAATTATTACTACTCCATAACAACTTTACAACTAAAAATATACATTTGTCAAATGTAGATTTTTAGGTGGTTTTGCATTCCCTGAGGTCATTTCCTATCGGTATCACAATTTTTTTTTTTGATGAAGTAAAAATTCAAAGTTACAAACTTTGAGAGGTCGAAGAACGGCAGCCAGAAGGCCGACAAACAACAAACAAACAAAACAAACCAACAAACAGACAAATGACAAATCAACAACAAGAGAGACACACTAGGAGAAGAAAGCTAAAGAACCCAGAGGAGAGGTGAGTAAAGCACATACAAGTCTGCGTCGCCGGAAGGATGAACATCCTTGGTCAAGCCCGGAACAACAACTCGATTCACCGTCTAGGAAGCTCCCTCCACCAAAGAATGCAACTCAAGAAGTCAAGACCAACAGAAACCACACAAGATCTGGTTGACACAAGCACAAAAACCAGATCCGGAAACAAAAAGAAACAAGGAAACAAAAGGAACAAAAAGCAAAAAAATAAAAATAAGAAACAGAGAAAACAGAGAAGCATCGACGGGGGTCAGACGAAGCGGAGGGTGGTGGAGCGGTGGTGTGGGCGGAGCGCGGTGGCGGTGGAGCGGTGTATGGAGGCGGAGTGCGGTGGGGTGGAACGGTGTCTGGAGGCGGAGCGCGGTGACGGTGGGGCGGAGATGTGGAGCGGGGTCGGCGTGGGCAACATTGGAGTGGTTCCAAGGTCCGGGTGGCTCGGCGCGGTCGGAATGGAGCTACACAGATCCGGTGAGGACGCAGCGGAGCAGGGAAACACGAGCGGAGCGCGGTCGGAGGCAGTGGGGGGCGCGGTCAGAGCGGGGCTCGATCAGAGCGGGGGGCTTGGTCGGAGTGCCGGTGAGGCGGGTGCCATGGTAGCGGCGATGGCTCGTCTCTGGTGGTCGGAGCGGTGGGAAGTGGCCTGGCTTTCTAGGAAACATTCCCAGAAGGGAGCGTTTCTAGGGCCGGCGTTTGTTGAGTTCACCGGTATCACAAAGCTGTATATGTGATCAATTGATAAACTTCTATTATTAACGAAAAGAGCAATATGTTTTTATTCTTAAATGAGAAAGTTTTAATTGATCGTTGAATTATTTACATGGCTACATGCAATAACTATAATTAATTTACTAAAGTGATAGAAATAATTGAGATTATGAGCATATATATGATTATCGTGGTCGATGGTATTGTCCACTACAAATGAAGTTTTTTTACAATATATGTACTAAGAAAAAGTTAAATTTAACTTATATTATAATATTATTTAATTATCTAAAATTTTGATGCTAAGAGATTCATTGAAAAACAACTTAAGGAATAAGAATTTTTGCTTGCTATATGTTACTACATACTCCATAGGAGTACAAGATTGTATTCGTATATATACATAATTGATCATCAATGATTGTTATAATATCCTCTATCTTTGTGACCCCTTTGTTACTTTGAAAACATGTAACCCCTTTTAATAAATAGATATAAGTAATAAAAACTATGATAATAACTTCTTAATAACATTCTATATGTCAATTAATTGTCGTACAACTTAACCGTTCGATAACACTTTCAAATGCATGTTCATATCTACAAAAAATATTTTGTAAATGGTGTGGATAATATGAAGACATACAAAATCAAATATAATAGATCATGACCTACTAAAGCTTATTACTATGTACAATCAAAGTGAGACAATGCTATCACGAGTAAATAAATTTCTTAGTAATTTCATACGATATTTCAAATCCATCTAAGCGTTGCAGATAAGATGTTTGATCAAATTAAAACCATTTTAAACACGGTGATTGACAAAATAAGAAGGCTATATATTCTAAATTGTTATTTATTCTCTAGAATAGCATCTAAGTGTGTCTTTGTCCATAAAAATGACAAATTCTCCAGCTTAGCTTGGTGAATAAGTGAGTTGTTATTTGTGTACCTGCCATACTAAGATGTTTAAATTTATGTGAATGTTTGTGTTGTTACAGCTGAAAATGTTTAAACTAAATTTATTAATTTCTTTTTCTCATTTAAAAATAGAAAAAAACCAATAAATCTAATATATACATATAACCTATGACCCGTGCGTATGCCCTCTAGTCTATCATAAATTTTATATAAAGATCCCAACTTTAATAAATTGGATACAAATCAGGAAGACAATATTTAAATATCTGTACGTTCTATAACACTTAGGAAACTAAAAGGTGGAAAAGTTAATTATGTCATCTCCGTTCATCTTCAATATTTAAATATCTATCATTGTGTTGGCAGTTTATAGGTAAACAAAACACCTTACCTACACAAAACTAAAGAAATAATCTAACTAATCTCGTCGAACTTCATCAACATATTCGTGATTGTAGACTGTCTTGTCATCATACCACTACAAAATAAAACACGATAATTGTTTATATGTAATCATGTCTTCAATACCTTATTTATGAAACAAAAATCTATTACAAATTGTAGATGTCTTACATTGATGGGGATAACTGAAGAGCTTTTTTTGGAGAATTATGAGATCTCTCATAAAATTCAAAACATAATATCCGCTATCAATCACATTTCTCTGACGAGGACACTATAAGTCAGAACACAAACAATTGTATAAGGTTGTTAAATATAGCATATTTGAAAGACCGAGACCTCATTTTACCGAGAAATTTCCAAGTCAATCATAAACAAATTGAAAAAATCAGCATTTTACCTTAATAACATGCCACAAAGTTTCCTTTTGTGGTGTTTTCCTACCCAATTATTCTAACAAGATTAACACCATGATCAAGGGAAAATTTAATAAACAACTCCACCCCCTCTACATATTCAGCCGACATACGATTCGCTAGCATCCATGATTTATCAACCATTCTATACAAGTTGAAAAGAAACATAATAGAATATAAGGCATTGCAGTTAGATATAATCGAAAATTACTACACATAGGAAAGAAAGGGAAAAACAACCTATAATCCGAAAACCGCCACCCTAAAAGAAGCCCAATGAAGAGTCAGAGGATAAAACTTTTATTAGGTATGAATGTATCATATATACTGAAAATAATCAATCTTGGATCTAGTCTTTTAGACGGTGGTTGTATCTTTATCCATCCCTGAACTCTAATACTTGTAACTCTGGTAATTTTACTGTGATTGTCCTTCTGTTTGTTAGACTTATCTGAATTTGGACTTTATAGTCTGAGGTCACTGGCGTGTGGTACTACCGACATAAGTCGAGGGTGTTACAATGGACCTGGAGGCGATGGCGGACGCTCGGGCAACCATGAGAGACGGCAAAGAGGCTCCCCAGGGAAAGGATCTGGAGCGATTGATCGCCATATGCCGCATCCTAGACGACATTACATATGAGGAGGTAATTTGTAGCGGTTCAATTTGACGTCTTTTTAATATAATCTAACGTACATTCAATGTAGATAGTTTATATATTCCGTATTTACTTATAGATACGGTGGACCCCATGGCCCGGATTGGACGTCCATGCACCCTTGTACGCCCCTTCGCGGTTTCGAGGCATACTGCAGTGTCTTAATGTGCAGGAGCCCTACCTTTCGGATCGTGTCCTCATGCAATTCAGATACGTACAAGGGATCCCGCAGGTGCCACCTGAGCCCATTTAGTGCATCTGATAGTTCGAGCTTTGGAACTACGCTGTCGCCTTTTAGCCGGACCTTTTCGACGCGTGGGATGTCGATCCGAGACCTCTCATCCAACTGAACATGCCGCAGTCGACGTCGTTTTGGGATGTTACTGATGACTATTTCGATTGGCTGGATGAGGTGTCTCATGTACTTGTGGATCCCAAGTCCCCCAGGCAGGATCGTTCGACCGAGCATGTCCATCCTGCTCCTCCGGTCGACACTCTTCCTATAAGATAATCTAGTTTACTTTTTTTAGTTCTTGTTGTTATCTATTTTTTTTCTAATGCATATTATTATCAATACAACGGAGCCAGTTACTTTCCGGTGAGATGCGTAGATTTCTCCAGATGCGAGAGAGTAGACCTACGGACTTTGTTGCGCTGGTCAGTCAATGGTTTCACCAATTGACTGATCAGACTCCACCGATGGCCCCCGCCCTACCGCGTGCTACCCAGGTGTTTTGGGATTCTGTGCACGAGGAAGGTCATGGGAGTGGGTTCGGTTCATCCTCGAGGACGGAGGCCGAGTGGGAAGCGGATGAGCACGAGGCTTGTGATCGGGAGATTGTTGAGCGTTTATAGAGATCGTTGGATGACTCTAGCGACGATGATTAGTCCGATCTTTGTATTTATGGTTGTTTGTTCGTACTGACATTTCATATATAACTATGGTTGTTTGTTTGTTCATACTGACATTTCGACATTTCTTTTATTTTGTCATTTTTGTTTATCACTTATATTGTATATAACTATAGGATATAACCATATGATATAACTGTAAGATATAATCATATGATATAGCCATAATATATAACTATACGATATAACCATAGTATATAACTATACAATATATGATATAACCATAGTATATAACTATAGGATATAATCATATGATATAACTATAGGATATAATCATATGATATATCCATAATATATAACTATACGATATATTATATAACCATAGTATATAATCATATGACATAACCATAGGATATAATCATATGATATAACCATATTATATAACTATACGATATAACCATAGTTTATAACCATACACCATGGTTTCACTAGTACAAAAAAGGGGATTAACCGCACTATTTTTGGAGCGGATTTAAGAAACCGGGGTACAGAAAATATACGGACCACAGTTATAGCGAAAACCGCGGTGTAAAGGATTTTTTATATTAAATAAAACTCGCACCGCGGTTTCCACATTTCAACCGGGGTAAATAAAAAACACGGACCACGGTTGCTCTATAACCGCGGTATTATTGTTATTTTTTTGAAGTAAATGCTTACCATGTTAAGAATTAACCGTGGTAAAGCAAGGTGCCTTCTCCCCTCAAGAGGAAGACCTCATTATTTTAGAAGTAGTTGTCACTTCTATCATAATCTATGTTGCTCCTGGATCCCAAAATAGTTCTTGTTGATTTTTTTTTGCAAGTTATGTATACTATGGATTTTCTTGTTTGTAGACAATGACAATGATATATATCAGGATTATTTTGCTTATGACTGAGTTTGTGTTGTTGGAAAATGAATGAGTTGATTGATTGTGGTATGTATGAGCCGTATAATATATCGATTTTTTTTTAAAAATAATTATTTATAGCGGTTGTACAAAAGACGTGGTGTATTTTTTTAAAATAAAATAAAGCCAGACCACGGTTTATACTAATCGCGGTCCTATACGTTTACCACGGTTTTCAGTAACCGCGGTCCGACAATTTACCGCACCAGAATTGAACCACAGTTAATGTTGCACCACGGTTTTCTATGAACCGCGGTCCGGCATTGTTTACCACAATTTTAAATAACCGCGGTTTGACTTACCACAGTTCACCAAAAACGTGGTCCAAGAGACGGACCGCGTCGAGAACAACCACGGACGGTAAACCGTGGTTCCCTGTCTTAAAAAACCGCGGTCCGGCCCTATGTTTTATATTAGTGTATATAACTATACGATATAACTCTAGTATATAACCATATGATATAACCATAGTATATAACTATATGATATAACCATAGTATCTAACCATAGTATATAACTATAGGATAAAACATACCCTAAACTTTAAACACTATACCCTAAATTCAAAACAAATCTTCCTCTAAATGATGCACCCGATAATGGCACATGGGTATGCCACAATAAGGCACGCCATACCCTTAGGGTTTCTGGGTTTAGGGTTAAACCCTAAACCCAGAAACCCCAAGGGTATGGCGTGCCTTACTGTGGTGTGCAATGCGCCTTTATGAGGTTGTGAGGGAGATTTGGTTGTCTTTTTTGGGTATAGGGTTTCATATATTATTGTATAATGTATGATATTCCTGGGTTTAAGCCAGATAAAGGATATTCACTACGTAGATATGGCCTGAATGTTTCAGAAGCTTGTTTCCAAAATTATAAGAATTAAACTTCGGTTTGGATGTGAATGTAAAGAGAATTGCCCTTGCTTAGCTATTTTGGATATAAGGTAATCAATTCTAACAAAAAACACCAAAAGTAATGAATGACATCTTTGAATTCGGTACCTGAACTCCATCACAAAAGGATATAATTATACGATATCACCTTATGATATAACTATAGGATATCACAATTAACATATAACCATAGCATATAATTATCAGATATAACTATACAATATAACCAAAGTATATAACACTTAGTGTTTAACAATAGTATATAACATTTTCTCATTTTATTCTCATCACTGATATCAGTGTATTCCTCAGAGCTGTAAACGTTTTTGAAACATTCGGGCCATATATACATACTGAATATCCTTTATGCACCCTAAACCCAGAAATATCATACACTGTGCTATTATCTATGATACCTTAAATCCTAAACCCTAAAACCCTATACCTAAAAAATCCTTTCAAATCTCCCTCACATCCATTCATGTGCTACAAAGGGGCGCATGAAGGGCATGGCACGACATAACTTGGCGCGCTAAGCCCTTGGGGTTTCTAGGGGTTTGTATTGAAACCATTAGGGTATGGTGCGCCTTACTATGGCGTGTCAATCCCGTCATGTGCCCCTTTGTGGCGCATGAAGGGTTATGAGAGAGATTTGGTTTGTCTTTTTTCGGGTATAGGGTTTAGGGTTTTAGGGTTTTGGATTTAGGGTATCATAGATTATAGTATAGTGTATGATATTTTTTGGTTTAGGGCGCATAAAGGATATTCAGTATGTATATATGGCCCGAATGTTTTAGGGATTCTGTGATGTAAACCCTTCAGTAGAAGAGCTTCAAAAGTTTAGAACATTCAATACGTATATATGGCCCGAACGTTTTAGAAAAATTCAAAGAAGCATGATGAAATTTCAGAATCGAATGACATGACAGAAAAATTCAAAGAAGCATATGATGACTTCGATCCTTGATGAATTTCTTGTTTAGATTCTCTCAACTCTAAAACTCCAATATAAAACTAATATATTACACTATACGCGTTTTTTACATCCAATATCACTAAGGTCAATCAACTAAACCGGAGTATTAGGTGGACGATTATATCTGGTGTGGTATTCTCGAGACACTCTAAAGCTCGACTCAAACGCAGCATCCCAACCATTGACGCTTTGGTCCTTGTAGTTGCACCAGGCATACGGAGGGGGAGGTAGTGGAGAGCCATCCTTGAGCCACACCTACAAACACAATATTTAACCTTTAATTAGCCTAAGCCATTGAGCAACTACATTGAAATAGTTTAGAAACAGTAAGTTTTACTAGTATGAAGTGGTTCTCGTTCCACACGTGGGCCATCGTCAATATCTTCTTTGGAGGGCCAGAGCTTGTGTCAGACGCCTTCGTTGGTAAGCACAAGCATGGACCATCCCATGATAAGAAGGCCAATACAACTTGATAAGCCATGGCAAACACTAATCCAATCAGGGGCATATCAAGCCAGTAGTTCGAGGAGCAAGGACTTATGATATAGTTCACTTGAAAAATAAGTTCCTCATAGGACAACCCTGGCCGTAGTCTAGTAATTATTGGCATGTATACATCTGGGTTGTCAAATAACTCTACCCCCAGCTAGTGTTGAACTTTGGGGTACTCATTCTATTCCATGCCCAATGGTATAGTTAGTGTCTAATACCCACAGTGTCCGTCTAGACGTACATCTCTAGCCTCTTTAATGCACGAATACCAAAAGTAATCCACATTCTTAACCCTAAAGTTCACCCCCATATGAACCATGGGTTGTTCATCGAACTGTAACCCAGACCATTCGGGTTGGGATTGACTCCCAATGTCGGTCAAAATCCACTTGGTTCCTTTTTAGGACGACCCCGACCTCTACCTTAGCTCCCATTGGTCTTCCCCTTCCCCTTCGCCTTCTCCTTCTCCTTCTCCTTCTCCTTCTCCTTCTCCTTCTCCTTCTCCTTCTCCTTCTCCTTCTCCTTCTCCTTCTCCTTCTCCTTCTCCTTCTCCTTCTCATACTCCTCCAACTCGTCCCTTCTGTGCTCAAACAAGCTCGGCTACCTCGTGGTGTCATACTTCGTGGAACCCCTTGGCCTTCCTTTTGCAACGATATCTGTCGACTCCTTCAACAAACTTTCATGCGGAAACTCCAAGTCATTATACAACTCACCTAGTTGGTATAAAGTGTCTCGTCCCAAATCCCACTTTTCCAATCTCACGTACATGTGACACAGTTTCAACTCTGAATTACACATCCGTATATTGTCCTCAGTGGGATTGTTGTTGGAATCCCTCCCTATACCAGTTGCTTCCAAAAGTCGTGTACTTCATCCGACACGATAGGTATCCTCGTAATGATGGCATTTGCAATTCTGTGGATGCACGGCAGGCCAAAGCAGTCTCTCACCCACTGATCATTGCAATCTTCAGAATATTCCTCATTCACTATCTGATCATACATGTCCAACAACAAATCAAAGCACATGTTCGATACTTTGTAGAATAACCTTGCGAATGCCATTCTTACTTCTGGCGGCACATTTTCGTCAAACAAGTTGGTCGTGTCATCCGTGACATCTCCATGCTCGCCCTCACTTGCTCAATTTGAATTGTGACCGCATGGTGAATCCTCACGGACACTCTATTAAAGCCACCTCTACTAGAACGCAAAATGTCCTTCAACACCTTATACATACCCTCAACCCTATCAAAACAGGTAAAAAGACTCGTGTTAGTACGATAATGAGACCCAATATTAATAATCAACTAAACATTGATCAATGGATACCTTTTGAAGTCCTTGTAAAGAAGTGAAGATGACGATCCATCCATGCTCTTACTACGTTTTCCCTGTAGGGAATAAGCCACTCTCAACGTACCCAGCAAGGCTATTATGCCACGATTTCCTCAATTTGTTCAGCCTCTCTTCGCAGCTTTCTTCAGTGGTTGAACACCAAAGTCCCCAGTATTGGTCCGTAAAGTTCTTGACTTTCTCACTATTCTTCAGGATTGGGGAAACATATGCCTCGATGTTGTGTTTAATATGCACCCAACACAAAAGGTGTTGCATTTCCCCTTCGAAAACTATACGAAGTGCTTTGATGATGGAATTTTCTCGATCAGTCATTATAACTGTAGGCATTACTCCCAACTCTTCAAACAATTGGCGAAGTTGTATCATTATGAACCTGTAATGCATAACCTTTTGCCCTAGGGTAAATGCATAGGCAATGTTGAATGTCTTGTGAGTGCAAGTAAAACCAATAATTTCCGCCAATGGAATATCATACCTATAGATAAATGTAAAAAGAGAAAGTATTGTTCGTTATAAATTAAGGAACCAAAATTAAGTGCATAGATATAGCTACTATTCTATTAAAATGTAATACATACCTATTTGTCTTGTATGCGGCATCAATAACTACCACATATGGGAACATCTTCAACAGGCGCAACGAGTCTGAATGAGAAAAAAGTAGGATATCCACCTCACCTTTTAACTTCTTCCTCAGAGGACGAACTACGTAGTTATTTTCTCGCAAAACATTAAGTGTCCATTGGGTAACTGTCAATTCCCCACGATCCTCGTACTGGATCTTTTGCAAATAGTTCGCAACCTGCTTCATGGATGTTACATTTCCGAGAAAGAAAGTTCTCAAATACGCAACAATACCTTTCGGCTCCATGAAATGTTCGCCCAAGCTTTGAACCACGAGTTGCTCATTCGAGGTCATTCTACCCATGTATGCATGCCCAATGAAGCTAGTCGGAAGTGCATGGTTGTGGAGACCTTCTATCACATCCAAGGTCCATTTATGAGTATTTGACCCTGGCTTTTTCTTCAACCGAACCCCATACAACTCAAATTTCCATCCGTACTTCTTCGATCTAGTTTCACGAATAATCTCAACTTTCTTTTCCAGATCTTCTTCATTAACTTTTGGCCTCCCTGATCTATATTTACCGTACTGCTCGCAGGTCAAATTAATCATTCTATCATTTGAGTTACGAGTAACCAAAATAATCATCAAATCTTTTGCCTTTTGCATAGCCCAATCAGCCAATTCCTGGCGACTATCCCACATTAGGCTAGTACGAAATACACCTCCATAGTCTCTCCCCTATACATGTTTGCATAATCATAAAGGATTTAGAAAATCTAGATTATAATTTCTAAAGGCCTCATATCCTAGTTAAAATTTTTTCTTCTTACACCTATAATATATTTAATAATACGTAATAGTATAGGCCTCTATGAGTATATGTAATATAAATATTAATCTTTAACAAACAAGTATGCATTACTAAGGTTACAAATTAATCCATATCTAGACTACGAAATTAACTACGTACGAAATTTATACTTATAACTATAACAAAAATTATCATTTCAACTAACATTATTTCAACACTAACCACAAAATCTTTTCTTCATACACCTACAATATATTCAACCATGAATTTGTATTCATAGATACTAGTTCATACCTGATTATGTATTACTAAGGTTACGAAAGTAACTATGTACAAAATTTATACATTAAACTATGACTTAAAATTTTAGGATTTTAAAAATTATTTCAACACTAACCACAAAATTGTCGCTCGAGTGCCCATCGCCATCCTCTCCTTCATCTTCTTCGCTCGAGTGACAATCGTCATCGTCTCTGCTTGAGGGCTAATCGTCATCGTCTCCGCTCGCTTGCCAATCATCATCGTATCCGCTCGAGTGCCAATCGTCATCTAAACTAGTGTGAGACATTTTTGATAAGGGTATGTTTGAATATGGAGTTGAGAGAAAGAATTCGGATACTTGTAGGGTGAGATTTTGTCATTGGAAAATATGACCATTGGCACGCCTCCATTTGGCGCACTAACGGTCATATTTTTCCAACAGTAAAATTTTGTACGCTAATAGGAGGCGCACCAGAGTGGTGCGCCCACAAGAGGCGCGCTTATGCGCCTAAAGGAAGTGTGCCAGAGTGGTGTGCCTTAAGTTGGCGCACCAACTCTATGGGTATTTTACCCATTTCTTACTGTTTTGTGATGTGATCACGAATCCCATCAAGAACCTCAAAAAAAGACGAGACCATCCAAGAACCGGCGGAGCCTCATGCACACGTCTAGACTTTGTCACCATAGGACCCACCGAGCCATTCATGGACGTGAGGGATTATTTGGGAAGATATTTTATGTGTGTTTTGTTATTTCGTTATTTCCATTTTGTTAATTAGCTAGGTAGTTATTAGCTAGTTAGTGGGTCTAACTAGTGGCCTAAGTAGTTCTTAGGTTAGTGGTTAGTTTAGTGGAGTTAGTTGTGTAATTTCCTTTAATTCATTTGGCACCTATTTATAGGTGGTCGTGCATTGTATTTTGGCAAGCTTGATTTGGAGATAAAAACGAGTGTTTGGTTCATTTTAAGCTTCATGGGCGATGGTTTTCGAGGTGGTGCCTATCCTTGAATCCTTAGTCTTGTTTTGGTGAGTCATATCCAAAACACCCTTTGGTGTGTCACATCCAAAGGTGATTGCTTGGTCATGGTGCGTTACATCCATGATCGATCGATCTCGTCTTGTGTTTCTTGGTGAGTTGTATCCAAGGTTCATAAGATGCCTATCCCAAACTCTTCTCGAATCTCTTTTGTGAAGAGTTATATCCATTTCCCTTTCCAGTCCAATCTCCATCAAGCCAATACCTAAACACAACCAAAAAACATTAAGATGTCGTCTTTGAGAGTCTAGCCAAGAAGTTCCTAAAACGAGATCTTGGCGCCCTTCACCTTGTACAAAAAGAGATCCTGCCTTGTTCTTATGCACATCAAGTGGTATCAGAGCCATTCAAGGCGAGAGGATGATCATTGCTCATCAAAGAGGCCCCGGTCGTTGCCAACACACATGCACCGGCGCGGCCACAGAGTTCTACTTGCTCTTGGCCACCGCCGGTCATTTTACAACTTCTGTGGGCCATATTTCACCAACAGCTCCCACTCCTCATATGAAGCGTTGCCACCAAGTTTCATCGTCAATGGGCAAGGTGTGCCGAGTCGATGCCGAGGAGGTGCTTTGTTCGCCGCCGTTCACCGCAACCAACACCATCTTAACCTCGGAGCCTCAGAGGCCTTACTTTGTGCGGAGGTCCTAACTATGAGTAGAACCAAGGAAAAAAGGCGAGGGCCAGTCAAGGAGAAAGAGGGCCATACCATGGCTAAGGGAGGCATCTAGCTTACGTCTAACCCAACCCCCACCCACTTTAGCCTCCACCACCACGTCTAACCCTCATCACCACCCACCATCTCCCATAATAACCCACGTCTAAAACCTTGTTCCTAACCCTCTTAATTATGATTAATTAGTTGGTTATGGAATACAAAAAAGAGAAAGAAAAATAGGACTTGCGGTTGAGTGCCCCCACCCGAATATCTACAAGATCTTCCTAGATCCCATTCTAACAGCCCCAACCAATTCCCCCTATTTTCCCTCCTTTCAAACACGGCAACCTTCCTTCCCACACTTCCCATAACAACCTTCCCCAACCGAACCCTTGAATTGTGGAGGAGAATCTGAGCGGTTATCCCATATCCTACAAGATCGCCTCCTCCAACAAATCAATCCCAACCACACCAAGCTGCCGCTCTTACCCAACTCTCCCTACAGCTGCTGCTCCCAACTAATTAATCCGCTCTCACACCAAGCTGTTGCACGTCCACAACAAGTTCCAATCCGGCGATGCCGAGTGCAGCCTACCAACGTCCCCTTCACGCCGCCTCCACCTCCCTTGTCCTCAACTCCACCGCAGCAAATTGACCTCCATTTTAACGTCCAACCGAGAAGATGAAGATGGTGCTTAAGCAAGAGCCTTGTGATTTGGTGCACACTTTTGAAGATCACATCGAGATCGATCTCCTTAAGGAGGAGTTCCTCTAAGACATGCCAGAAATGAGCCTCGATGACTGGGTCGACTTCGATCAACGTGAGCTGGGCTATCATTATGTGTGCTTCATTGGCGTAAGTCTTGTTCCATTCATTGCATTGATCGATATCGGAAGTGATCGCAATATCCTCGCTGAACACGTGGTCCAACACCTCGGTCTTCCAACTCGAATCTTGGTGTCGGCCATTGAAGTAGCTTGGATCAATGAAGGCCACCGAATCATGATGAATCAGGAAGTCGAAATTGCCATTTGTCTAGGTGCATATACGGATGTGGTGACTTGCTTGGTGATGCCGAGCCGAATCAATGCCGTCATCTTGGGAAGACCGTGGCAGTTTGTCCGAAACTTGCTGCATAAAGGACGAAGAAACCGTTGCCACATAGTCCAGGACCAAGAGTTGTACACGTTGGAGCCGATGAGTAGAGATGAGTTTCTTAGGGCCAAGGGACTGGCCCAACGAATGTTCCAACAACTAGAAGGCTATGCAAAGGAGATGTAGAGCGTCAACGTGACCGAAATTATGAGGAGGACCAACAAAGATTCGAGGTCGAATCTTCCTCAAGGAGAGGAGGATGATGTGATCACGGATCCCATCAAGAACCTCACAAAAGACGAGACCATCCAAGAACCGGCGGTGCCTCATGCACACATCTAGACCTTGTCACCATAGGACCCACCGAGCCATGCATGGACGTGAGGGATTATTTGGGAAGATATTTTATGTGTGTTTTGTTATTTCGTTATTTCTATTTTGTTAATTAGCAAGGTAGTTATTAGCTAGTTAGTGGGTCTAACTAGTGGCCTAATTAGTGCTTAGGTTAGTGGTTAGTTTAGTGGAGTTAGTTATGTAATTTCCTTTAATTCATTTGGCACCTATTTATAGGTGGCCGTGCATTGTATTTTGGCAAGCTTGATTTGGAGATAAAAACGAGTGTTTGGTTCATTTTAAGCTTCATGGGCGATGGTTGTTGAGGTGGTGCCTATCCTTGAATCCTTAGTCTTGTTTTGGTGAGTCATATCCAAAACACCCTTTGGTGTGTCACATCCAAAGGTGATTACTTGGTCATGGTGCGTTACATCCATGATCGATCGATCTCGTCTTGTGTTTCTTGGTGAGTTGTATCCAAGGTTCATAAGATGCCTATCCCAAACTCTTCTCGAATCTCTTTTGTGAAGAGTTATATCCATTTCCCTTTCTAGTCCAATCTCCATCAAGCCAATACCTAAACACAACCAAAACACATTAAGATGTCGTCTTTGAGAGTCTAGCCAAGAAGTTCCTAAAACGAGATCTTGGCGCCCTTCACCTTGTACAGAAAGAGATCCTGGCTTGTGCTTACGCATATCATTTTGCCCCCACCACGCCTTCATTTGGCGTACCATATTTTTCCGAGAGCCATCAAAATTTAATTTGCACCATTATTGTGGTGGTTTCTTCCATATTTGATGTGAAGGACGCAAACGGTTATGCTTGACATGAGCTTGTGTTGTAGGAGCGGTAAGTGTGAGCCATTCATGGAAGTAGTAAAATGCCTGAGTTGCTGGACAAGAGGGTGAAGTAGCAGATTGTCGTTGAAAAATAGTGGCATTTCGATTAGTCCAAATAGCTCACCAAAGAAAGAGGAGGGGGATAGGTTTCGTATTAGAATGCCAGAAGAAGTCAAAGTTGTGGACAAAATCATTCGTAGCTTGAAAGAGAAGGTACAATTCAATTTAGATTCAAACTTGTTAATCATAGAGATAGTAAACGGACAAGTGAAGAAGAGATGGTTTCGGTCCTCATCCTGAGAGTTATAGAGTGTACAAGTTGATGGAACCGTTGAAAAGTGACGGTTGAGACGTTCCGTAGTGGAAGGGCATCCATCATACATTTCCAAACTAAATTATGAATTTTCGGCGGTATTTTGAGCTTCCAAAGCTAGACTAGGGAGTCTGATTGAGGTAATGTCGTGACATTTTCAGTGATCCGACGGGATGATTTGACCGAAAAATTTCCATCGGAGTTAGGTGTCTAGATACGTTTATCGTCTATAGGAGTCAGTGGAATGTGAACGGCCAATATTTTGCCGATAATGCAAAGGTATGAGGGATTGTAGCTTGGATACATCCCAGTTAAAGGTTGGAGTAATGAAAGAGGAAACTATAATTAGTGGATCAATGTTGTTATTATAATACGGAAATAACTGACAGTCGAGAATCCATGAGTCGGACCAAAACTTAGCCGTTTGTCCATTCCCAATTTCCCAACCTAGGCCCTTTCGAAAGTCGGAGCGTAGATGTAGCAACATTGAAAATTGCCATGATTGTTTTGGTTTTGTCCTGTAAGAGAATAAGTTAGAAGATCGAAGATATGTCTCGGAGATTACATTAGTCCATAAGTTGTTAGGTTCAGTGAGTAATTTCCATAACAGTTTCATATGTAAAGCTTTGTTCATATCAGCAGCCTTCTGAATCCCGAGACCTCCATAAGCTTTAGGTTTATAGCCAGACTCCCAGCTAATCATTGGGCGATATTTAGGATTGTTTTTGTTCCAAAGGAAGTCCTTTAAAATTCTGTCAATGTCATTGTAAATTCCAACAGGAAGTAGGAAGCTTTGCATTAAATAGTTAGTAGTGGAGAGAAGATTTGATTGAAGAAGAACAACTCGACCAGCCTAAGACAGAGAATTGGCCTTCCATTTTGATAGTTGTTTTTTCATTTTCTGCAGGTACGTGTCAAATATTTTCTTTTTAACACTTCCTCTAACAATAGGAATGCCTAAGTATCTTTTTAAGGATGTTGTAATCTGTATGTTGAGAATAGAGGCAACTGCCAAAGTCTGGGTAGATGTAATGTTAGATGATGTTTGAAAGGAGCTTTTGTGAAAATTAATAGAAAGGCCTAAAGTAAGACTGAATTTGTGATGGAGTTGCTTGATATAGAACATATTTGTTGGGGTGGCATTCGCAAAGATAATAGTGTCATCACAAAGGTGAGAAAGGGAATACACGTACCATTACGGGTCAGTTGTATTCCGACTTTACTTTTACGACATTGAGATTCTATTGTTAAAGATCTGAAAAGGAATTCCATGGCAAGTATGAAAATGAATGGAGCTATTGGACCACCTTGTCGTAATCCACATGATGGGGTGAAAACTAGTCCTGGCTGATTGTTGACAAGAACCAAAAAGGAAGTCGATTTAATACAAGTCATCAGGAGACGAATCCAATTGTTTGAGAAACCAAATGTAGTAAGAACTTGCTGCATGAAGTTCCAATTTAATCGGTCATAAGATTTTTCCATATCTTGTTTAATAGCCATCCATCCTTGTTTGCCTCTCTTTTTCGAATGGAAGGAATGGAATATTTCATGAGCAATAAGAATATTGTCTTGAATACAATAGTTTTCAACAAAGGCTCCTTGGTCAGCACTAATAAGTTTCGGAAGAAGAAGTTTTAATCTATTGGCCATAATTTTTGTAATGATTTTATAAATAGTATTACAGAGACTTATTGATAGGTGTTATTTCATACACCTTTTCTAGCATCTATTAGCATGATTTGGAGGAGTTTTGGATGTGTTTTGGTGCTAAGTCTGCAATCCAGATGTTATGGAGATAAGTGAAGAAATCCAAGGATTTGCAGCTTAGATGGAGTTTAGAGATGAAGATGGAGCTGCTGGAGTATTTATGGAAAAGGCTACCAACACTTGGTAGTATTTGGAGAGCAGCAGAAGAAGAGAAGAAGACGAGAGCTGAAGTCTGGAGCTCACCGCCCCGCGTCAGCAATGCCGCGGCCCGGCGATGACTCCTAGTGAAGGATGGAGCCCGCGTGAGAGGAAGCCACCGCCCAGCGGTGGAGAGTTCAATGCCCCGCGGTGGATCTTCACCGCCCCGCGGTGGCTGCGCTTAATGACCTCGCGGCCAGAGTTATTTTATTTTATTTCCTTTTATGCATTAGTCAGATTTCCTTTATTTTATTATTTTATTTCCTTGTAAGATATGGTTTGTGATCTTGGGGATTTAGGTTAACTCTATTTAACCTCTTTTCCCACAGCCTCCAAATCATCATCATCAGACGCACTATTGTTGCAGACGTAGTTTTCTAATTAGAGTTTTTCATCCCCTTTGATGGAGAACTAACTTCCCTTTGTTCTGCTAGACGATTGAAGCAGTGCATTGATGTGTTTGTGAGATTTCTATTCCTTTTTCTTATCCTTATAAGTGTTGGATTGATTCTCTTGATTATATCGAACTTGATTTCTTGTTGTTCTTCTTAGCCTGATCACCTAGGTTGAATGCTTGTTATCAATTGCTAGGATTGCATATAGGGGTTCCGAGTGCATATCTAGTGGCAAACACAATTGTGCGTATAGGGGTTCCGAGCATATAATTGTGTGTGAGAATCAATTGCATGTTAAGTAGGGGAGTGAGTACTTGTACGTCTTTCTACTTGCATGTATCCTATATCCTTGTGTGTATTGCTATTGCTGTGTTGGTGCTAAAGTACGCTGCCAACTGTGAGAATCACTTGTGCTTTATCATTGGCATAGTAATAAGTCTATTGACAACTATGAGAATCAATAGTACTTACGAGCAGGGTGGGAACGACTATAAGGATAAATAAACGAACTTGGACGAAATAGATTTCAGTGATCAAACTCTATCTCTGTATTGTGGATTTCGGTCTAGTAGAACTACTTCCCCTCATCATACTTTCTTCCTACATAAACCAAATTTGTTTACTTTGCTTGTTTGCTCTCTTGATTACAAAACCCCCCCAATTACTTGTTACTTGTCATTCACGTTTGCATACTACATCATACCTTCTCTGTGGGATTCGACCCTTACTTGTCTGCTATACTCTGTTTAGTAGGTTGGTTAGGATAATTACTTTGATAGGGCTAGTCAACGACATTTGCTGTGCATCTTTAGCCTCCGTCAAATTTGGCGCCGTTGCCGGGGAAGGTTTTTGTTTGTTGTGTATTTTCGTGATTGATTGTTGGTGGAGACCTATCTTATGGTCGACACCCGTAGTACTGACTCTCCCCTTCTAGCTTTGGATCCAGAGATTGAAAGATCCTTTCTTGGAAGCCTGCGCAATCGAAGAGGAGAGGAAGAAGAGGTCGAAACCGCTGAGACCGAGACCGTTGAGACTGCTACCACCCCAGCTGTTGCAATGGCTGGAACTGGAACTCTGAGAGAGCTTACTAAGCCGAATATTGGGGCTCAACCCCTAGCTGTCATCATCCCTGCACTAGGAGAAGGGGTGAACTTTGAATTGAAGTCAGGAGTTGTTGCTTACCTCCCTAAATTCCACGGTCTGAGTGGAGAGGATCCGATTTCTCACCTAGGCAAGTTCCACAATGTCTGCATGACTATGAAGCCCAGGAACGTGACCGAAGACCAAATCAAGATGAGAGCTTTTGGTTTTTCTCTACTCGACTCTGCGAGTGATTGGTACTATCACCTGCCGCCAGGAACCATAGATAGATGGACGAAGCTGCACAAAGCGTTCCTGGATAAATATTTTCCCACGAAGAAGGCGAATGCTTTGAAAAAGGCAATTGCCAACATCGAGCAGGCTGGTGATGAAACACTTTATGATTATTTGGAGAGGTACAAGAGGCTTTGTTCCAGCTGCCCATTCTACGGGTATGCCAAGCAAGATCTTGTTTTCTATTTGCACAATGGTCTGCTGGACCAAGAAAGAAGAATGGTTGATGCTACATGCGGTGGAAGTATTCTGAACCTGACACCGGATGACGCCATGAATAGACTCCAGGAAATGAGTGAGAGCACCCGAAATTTCGGGAAGACATACCAGAGGAAGGCGGTTAATGCTGTGACCCCTACAGGACCAAGCCCGGTGTTGACTGAGTTGGCCGAGTTGAAGGAGATAGTTATGAAGATAGCAAATCAGAATGCCACACCGAGGCTTTGCTCTAATCAGGCCCACCACACCGAGGCTTGTCCTCAGCTGCAAGAGGACGGTGTTGCCGAAGTCAATGCTGTAGGAGGCTACGGCGCTCCTAGACAACAGTATGGTGGACAACCGAATTACAACCAGAGAGGCTGTGATCACCCATGGTTTAGATGGAGTGACCCTCAGGGTGGTCAGCAGCCGGCACAACAACAATATCAGCCGGCTCAGCAACAACAGTACCAGCAATGAGCTCAGTACCAACAGAGGCCTCAGGGCCAAACTTCTGGAGCCTCTACTGAGGATATGCTGAAGACTTTGACTCAGCACTTTGCTACACATGTGCATGCTACTGAGTCGAGTATCAAGAACATGGAGAGGCAGATTGGCCAGTTAGCTGATGAGGTGACCAAAATCAACCAGAGGGCCTCAAACTCCCTGCCATCCCAGACCACTGTGAATCCCAGAGAAAACGTGAGTGCTATCACGCTGAGAAGTGGTAAGAAGGTTATTTCTCCCATTGCTGAAGAGGAGAACGAAATTCCCGAGAAAAAGGAAATCACTGACACGCCCCGCGTCGATATCACCGCGACCCCACCGCCCCGCGGCGACCCTCGCCGCGACCCAGTGTCTGTGCTCAGGAAAGACACCGCGATCCCACCGCCCCGCGGCGATCACTTACGCCCCGCGATGGGCTCACCGCAACCTGATCCTCGAAAATCTGTTCCCACTGACGACACCTATATTGATAACTACGTTCGTCCAGTGTTCCCTCCTCTAGGTTCAGAGAAGCCCCCAGCACCTTTTCCTGAGGCGCTAAAGGCTAGGAGAGTTGTCGACGACAGAGACTTGTTCGAGACATTCCAACACTGTGAGGTGAACATTCCCCTGTTGAAGCTTATTAAGGCTATCCCGCGATATGCCAAGTTCTTAAAGGAGCTATGCACGGTGAAGAAGGCCCAAAGGCAAAAGACTCAGAAGAAGAGTCCAGTGGGTGAACAAGTGTCAGCGGTAGTTCAGAAGCGTCTACCTGCAAAGTGCAAGGATCCAGGTACGTTTACTATTCCTATCACTATAGGTAAGCATGTTTTTGAGAAGGCCCTGCTTGATTTGGGTGCCTCAATTAATGTCTTACCTTATTCTTTACTTGAGAAATTGGAATTAGGACCCTTGCGTGAGTCTAATATTGTTATACAACTTGCTGATGGTTCTTGTGTACCCCCTAAGGGTATTGTAGAAGATGTCCTTGTTAGGATAGGTCCCCTGATATTCCCTGCTGGTTTCTTTGTTATGGATATGGATTATGATGAACAAGTTGCCCCTATTATGCTAGGGCGACCTTTTATGAAAACTTCCATGACTAAGATTGATGTTGATAGTGGTACTCTGACTATGGAATTTGATGGAATAATTTTTAAACATGACATTCATAATGCCAATTCCATTAAATCACCTCCTCTCTACATTAATGACTTTGATGATTCAGTGCATGAAAATGTAAAAATTGATGCCGTAGAGACCATAGTTGAGTGTTCCACTACTGACGGACCTATTGAATTGCATGATTTGCATGATTTGCCTGTTGATGATATTTTGTTAGATGACATAGGAGACTCCTCTACTTTGGGCACTTGCCCCCCTACACTAACCATACAAGGCAGCAAGCCTTTATCTAGTGATGTGCATCATATCCATGTTGAGCCATATCGACCCCCGCATCGTTCTAAGTATGGGGGCGATACTCCAAAGAGAATGAACATGGAGTGAGTGGCGAAGAAGGAACATGGTCTAAGGTTCAAACCTTTCCATGAGAGGTCTCCACAGGAAGAGACGAGTTGGAGGATTCCGAAAGGATCCTATTCGAGATGGTAGTTGATCTGCAGTACGTCGAGCCAACGACGATAACCAAGGCGTTGTCCGGGAGGCAACCCGTGTTAGTTTTTCTTTGATTTTTCTTTTTATTAGATTATTTTCGTAGTTTATTTTGCTTTGTTTCGTTCTCCTGTTACCCACATTTCAGGTACGAAAGTAAACCGAGAAGAGATGAGGTGCCCAGCCATTCTCACCGCCCCGCGGCGCCTTCCTACCGCCTCGCGGTGGAGCTCACCGCCCTGCGGTGAAGGTCAGGTATCGATTCTCAACTTTTTTTTTTTTAAAAAAAAAGCAAGAATTATGGGCCCCGAAAAAACCTTAAACGAGTGAGTAAAAGCTTTATTCTTAAGAGGTCACTAAGGTTTTGATGGATTGAGCTTCTTTATGGGCCAAGATTTCTCTTATGGGCCATGGTACATGACCGGCCCATCATCCCTTTCTCTTCACCTTACCCTTCCTTGACCTAACCCCACTTCACCCCACACTTATAATTCCCAGCGCCCCTCAAACTCCTATTCTACTTTCCCCTCTCGACCTTGAGCATACTCTAGCCCCAAATCCCCCATTTGGAGTCTAGCCTCATAACCAAGCCCAAACACAACCCCACCGCGCTGCTGTAGTCCCGCCTCGCTTTAGCTCTGCCTCGTGCTGCCACCGCTTCGCGTTCCTGTTGCTACCGCCCCGCGCCGACCTCGCCGCGACCCGGTGCCTGTTCTCAGTTTCTCACCGCGATGCCGCCGCCCCGCGCTGAGTCTCTCTAGAACATTGTGTTTGCTTGATTGTGAGTATTCTTTGCTGCCTTTTGATTTGAGCATTCCCATTCTTCACTTATGGCTTCGAAAGGCAAGAAGAAAGCGTCAACGAGTAGGGATGAGAGTGAGCTGTACGACATTGTGAAGGAGAGGAGGGTGGTGGCTTCCAAATTTTTCCACAAGCAGACTCTGGAGCAGATGGGATTGCTCGCTTGTGTGACGCTGTGTTTGACACAGTGTGGGCTGGGGGATTTCATGAACAAGGCAGCCCCCGTGTATCCTGAGCTGTGCTTCCAATTCATTGCCTCGTTCAGGTGGTTCACCCGCGAGGAGTCTGATGACAAAATTCTGCGCAAGATCACGTTCACCTACAATGGGCGTGATTATTCTTTGTCGCGGAAGGTGATCCACGAGGCCCTGGGCATTACAAAGAACCCCACCGCTGGGTGGGCGAATGGGCTTAATGAGGCCGAGATGATGGATTTCTGGCGGGCTGCCACAGGGAGGACATTCAAGAAGGGTCATGAGGTGAACTCCAAGTTGGTGAATCCGTGTCTGCGGTTGATCCACAAGGTGATGATGAGGGATTTCTTTGGCCATGCTGACGATGGGAAGGTGCCCATGAAGGACTTCCAGTGGTTTATGAGCATCTTGGGGACGGTAGAGCTTACGCCGTGTTGGGCAACTCTTTTCTTGAGTTCCCTGCAGAGGATTCGTGATGGCGAGCCAAGAGATATTTATGGGGGTGGTCTTATTACACTCCTCTGTGCCAGCGTGATTGATTGCGATCAGATTCCTCGGCCGGTCCCCTGCGCCGTATATGATTTAGCACACATGAGGGTGTGCTCCATGATGAAGCCACTGGGGCAGGATGGTGATTTGGTTTGGGCGTCTTATGAGGGCCATATTTTGGTTGTTCCGCGAGAGTTCGCTTACTCGCCTTCATACGCGGGTTGGTGGATTGATAGCGATAGCCGGATGCCGACCGATGATGCCTCTGCCGTTACTCTTTCGGGTCCGTATGGAGAGGGCCCTAGTGGTGGTTTTGCTGTTGATCCTGTAGAGGGAGATGACCCCGGTTCTTCACAATTCGAGGAGCATTCGTCTGTGTAAGGACCTGTCGTACCTTGGCAGGAGATGTACTCTAGATGGGATACTTTCTCTATGCGCCAGGATCAGTGGATTTCCAGAGTAGAGACCAGTCTGCAGACCTGGCAGACCCAGCTCCACGCAGAGATAGATGAGCGCCTAGACACTATGGACGCTCATATGAGAGACTACTTTGGGTTGTACCCACCACCACCTTCCAGTCCATAGTGAGTTTATTTCTTCTTTCCCCTATTATTTGATGTTCTCTTTTCTACATTGAGGACAATGTTCAGTTTAAGTATGGGGGAGGGATATAGACTTGCTTTCTTGCTAGCTAGTGTACATAGTTTATTTCTGCATTCGTTTTCTGCATTGTTGTTTCCGTTTCTGTTTTCACACTTTAAAAAAAAAAAAATCGAAAAAGCCAAAAAGAAGTAAAAAGGCAATCAAAATCCTAGGATGGACTGAAAACCCGAAAGGGCGGTCCAGGTAAAAAGCAGGTAGTCCGGCTGGTATAGACCAGGGCAAAAGTGGACTGGAGTGATGTGAGTATTGGTGAGATATCTAGCAAAATGAAATGAGTGGCTAGGTGACAACCCGAAAGGGCGCCTAGGCAAGATGAGCGTAAAAGAATAAGAGTGATTCTAGGATTTCTCTTTATATCTTGGTGGAGGCATCATAAGAAGGGAGTCATAGAAGGACTGTCGGGTAGGCCACTCATGGAGCGATAAGGAGCTAGATTGGAGTTAGGTTAGATTATTTTTTGCATCACTTGTTTTGGTTGTCTTGGGCGTATTGTTGATATGTTGTAGTTTGCTGGTGTCACGTTTTCTTGTACTTCCTGAGACCTTGGTGTTGATTGAGAGGGTGACCTTTTCTTTAGCTTACTCGGGACGAGTGAAGGTCTAAGTATGGGGGAATTTGATAGGTGTTATTTCATACACCTTTTCTAGCATCTATTAGCATGATTTGGAGGAGTTTTGGATGTGTTTTGGTGCTAAGTCTGCAATCCAGATGTTATGGAGAGAAGTGAAGAAATCCAAGGATTTGCAGCTTAGATGGAGTTTAGAGATGAAGATGGAGCTGCTGGAGTATTTATGGAAAAGGCTACCAACACTTGGTAGTATTTGGAGAGCAGCAGAAGAAGAGAAGAAGACGAGAGCTGAAGTCTGGAGCTCACCGCCCCGCGTCAGCAATGCCGCGGCCCGGCGATGACTCCCAGTGAAGGATGGAGCCCGCATGAGAGGAAGCCACCGCCCAGCGGTGGAGAGTTCGACGCCCCGCGGTGGATCTTCACCGCCCCGCGGTGGCTGCGCTTAATGACCTCGCGGCCAGAGTTATTTTATTTTATTTCCTTTTATGCATTAGTCAGATTTCCTTTATTTTATTTACTTGTAAGATATGGTTTGTGATCTTGGGGATTTAGGTTAACTCTATTTAACCTCTTTTCCCACAGCCTCCAAATCATCATCATCAGACGCACTATTGTTGCAGACGTAGTTTTCTAATTAGAGTTTTTCATCCCCTTTGATGGAGAACTAACTTCCCTTTGTTCTGCTAGACGATTGAAGCAGTGCATTGATGTGTTTGTGAGATTTCTATTCCTTGTTCTTATCCTTATAAGTGTTGGATTGATTCTCTTGATTATATCGAACTTGATTTCTTGTTGTTCTTCTTAGCCTGATCACCTAGGTTGAATGCTTATTATCAATTGCTAGGATTGCATATAGGGGTTCCGAGTGTATATCTAGTGGCAAACACAATTGTGCGTATAGGGGTTCCAAGCATACAATTGTGTGTGAGAATCAATTGCATGTTAAGTAGGGGAATGAGTACTTGTATGTCTTTCTACTTGCATGTATCCTATATCCTTGTGTGCATTGCTATTGCTGTGTTGGTGCTAAAGTACGCTGACAACTGTGAGAATCAGTTGTGCTTTATCATTGGCATAGTAATAAGTCTATTGACAACTGTGAGAATCAATAGTACTTATGAGCAGGGTGGGAACGACTATAAGGATAAATAAACGAACTTGGACGAAATAGATTTCAGTGATCAAACTCTATCTCTGTATTGTGGATTTCGGTCTAGTAGAACTACTTCCCCTCATCATACTTTCTTCCTACATAAACCAAATTTGTTTACTTTGCTTGTTTGCTCTCTTGATTACAAACCCCCCCAGTTACTTGTTACTTGTCATTCACGTTTGCATACTACATCATACCTTCTCTGTGGGATTCGACCCTTACTTGTCTGCTATACTCTGTTTAGTAGGTTGGTTAGGATAATTACTTTGATAGGGCTAGTCAACGACATTTGCTGTGCATCTTTAGCCTCCGTCACTTATCGATCGGTAGTGATTGATGGTTAATGGATTATCTTGTTTAGGGATAAGTGTAATGAAGCATTGTGCACATTCTTTGAGAAGTTGGCCGGAGTGAAAGAACGCCTGGATTGCCGAGATCAGAGATTAACCAATGAATTGCCAATATGTCTGGTAAAATTCTATAGGAAATCCATCATGCCTCGAAGTTTTATGGACAGGTAAGATGAAGACTACATTTTTAATTTTAGTGGAAGTGGGGATGGTAATAAGGAGTGCATTGTCACTTGACGTAAGAACAAATGGGATAATACTAAGGTCCTCTGGAGTAAGCAGTTGGACTGCTGAAGGAATAAAACGTGATTGAAGTTCTGACGTAATGCTGCTATGAATGTCCTGATGATTAAGAAAGGTACAACCATCTCTAGTCTGGAAAGAAGTTATTTTTTGTTTGTACGTGCAGATTTTTGCTATAGATTGGAAATATTTTGTATTTTTGTCCATATTGTTGAAGTGAACTGATTTTGCATGTTGTTTCCAAAATAAGTGTTGATATTCGAGAAGCTCATTGTATTTAATGAGATGTCTCTGGTATTTCAAGATAAGTGTAGAAAGTTGTTAGACTGGAGGAGATCCGTCTGGAGTTGTAGAAGTTTGTGTTTAGAAGTTTTTAGTTGCTCATAGTTGTTTTGATTCTTAGATTTATACCAAGATTTAGAATATGGTTTTAATAGTTTCTGTTTTCTATAAAATTTAAACATATAGGATCCAAAATGTTTGTATTGCCAAACTTTACGGACCAATGCTTTGAAAGAAGGGCCAGTGGTCCATGCAGGTTCGAAACGAAAAGGGTATTTTCTAAATGGCTCTCTGTTACCTAATGAAAGAGTGAGCAGTGGTTGGAAGTGGTAAATGGATGGTGATGAACACTAATTGAAGAGAAGGCATTAATAATGGTGGGATGGATGAGAACACTGTCTAATCTCTCATAAATGGTTGTAGACAGATTTGTTGATTTCCTCCAGCGGAATCGAATCCTGAAAAATGAGTGGAAATTAATCCGAAGTCGGTGAGAAAAGTGTTGAGATGGTTAAATTGAATGTACGAAGGTTCATTCATGCCTAACTTGTCCGCTGGAACTAAAATGTCATTGAGGTCACCAATGATCATAATATAAAGGTTGTTAGTGCTAATTAAGTTACCAACTATGTTCCAATAGTGAGATTTTTGGTCTTCTCGACTGGGCGCGTATAGGAAGAAAAGAAGAAAGTTGAAATTGTTGGGAGTAAAATGTACTACAAGAATATTGAAGTCATTAAACATGACGGACATGTTTTTGGTAAGAGGTGACTCATTTAGAAGTAGCCAAAGGCCTCCTTTTGCACCAGACGCATGAGAAATAGTGATTGATGTGAAACCATTTTATTAAGAAATGTAGGACTAGGAGTTTCATTTGTTTTAGTCTCCGCCAAGCATAACATATCAAGCTGGTTATATCTCTAAATGAGGGCAATTTCAGTCTAGAAATATGGGTGACGGACGCCACGAGAGTTCCAGTATCCTATCTTCATATGAATAATTGTGTGATATGAGTGCGTAAATTCAGTGGTGGAGGTTGACCTAGAATTGATCGTAATACAGGGAGGTTGGTAATTGTGATCATCATGTTGTGTAATTGATTGTTAAACTGTCGAGGCATTGTAATGGTCAAATTATGTCGATATAAAGAGTAATATATGTTCGGTAAGTCCAATAACAAAGAATAGAATATGTAATTAGTTAGCTGTAATTGATATGTAACATATAATATTGTAGATGTCATAAATACCCTGTTCAGGTTAAATGACCCTTTAAGTATAGTGAAATTAGACAAATACCCCTAATAAACTTCATCTAAACCCATGACCCATGGTGATGTCATCATTATGTAATGATGACATCACTATAAGTCAAACAAACGAACACATTTGACCATTGATCGGTCAACGGTCGTTGACCAGTGAACTTTTTTCCCGCCAAATTTATTTCGATGACATCACCATCTTGACGACAGTTACTGTCACCATCTTGACGACATTTACTGTCACCATCTTGACGACAATTATTGTCATCAAAACACAAACTGTCATCAAAACACAAATTATCTTCAAAACACAAACTGTATTACAACTAGTTGATGACACATATTGTCATCAAAACACATACTGTCATCAAAAAACAAATTGTCATCAAATACAAACTATATTTCAACTAGTTGATGACACATACTGTCATCGCAACTAGTTAATGTCACAAATTTTCATCACAACTAGCTGATGACAATCCTCGTTGAAATGTCACCACCACTAGTTGGTGGCATTTACGAAGTGTCATCTCCACTAGTTAATGCATGTTCAAAGTGTCATCAAGACTAGTAATTAGTGGCGCTTTTAAAGTGTCATCAAGAGTATTAATTAGTGACGTTTTCAAAGTCATCGAGGCTAGTAAGTGGTAACACTTTCAAAGTGTAATCGAGACTAGTTGGTGACACTTTCAAAATGTCACCGGGACTAGTTGGTGACACTTTGTTGGATGCGTGTTCGAAGCATCACCGAGGCTAGTCGGTAGCACTCTTAAAATGTCAACGAGACTAGTCGGTGGCACGTTTGGAGCGTCACCGAGGCTAGTTTGGTGGCGCGTTCAAAGCGTCACTGAGGCTAGTCGGTGGTGTATTTGAAGCGTCTCCGAGCCAAGTCGGTGGCGCGTACGAAGCGTCACCGAGGCTAGTCGGTGGTGCAGTCAAAGCGTCACCAATGCTAGTTTAAAGTGTCACTGTGGCTAGCCGGTGGCACGTTCGAAGTGTCACCGAGGCTAGTCGGTGGCACGAAAGTGTCACCGAGGCTAGTCGATGGCCCGTCTGCAATGTCATCGAGGCTAGTCGGGGACAAGTTTGAAGTGTCACCGAAGCTAGTCGGTGACACATTCAAAGTGTCAATGAGGCTAGTCCTTGACACCTTTGGTGACAAATTTCTGTCATCAACTTGGTGACGAATTTCAGTCACTTAATTGTTGGAGAATTTCTGTCACCTTTGTGTACAATTTTCTCACTTGTGGAGCCACTTCTTCATCAAGCCCCTATATATTACTGTCAAACATGAGATATCCCATGGTATGAGAAAGAAATAGAGCTCTATCACTCCACAAAACAGGACTAAAAGAGTATGCATGAGGAAGGGGGTGTGCAATCAGAACAATACATCAACAAAAAGTTAAATACCAATTAAGCACCAGTAATAAGATTTACAAAGGATGAGGAAGAAAAAACTCATAATCACAAAAAATGGGCAGCAACAAGCTGCTCAAGACAAGTAAGACAAAAATTATAACAAAGCAGAAGAAAATGTAAAACCCAACTGCATTATAGGACTATATCCACAAGCTCTCCATACTAGACTCTGCACATTAAATTGGTGTCATGTGAGCTGTTGGAAACTTGGAAGAGCAGTTGAATGAAAACTCGTGTTCTGGGTAGCACCGCCTACGCGAGGCCCTGCATATTGCTGCTTATGGGACTTTTTCTAGTCTTAATTATGTAGGGATAGCTTCTCCAGTTAAGGATAAACTTCACGAGGATCTGATTACTGATTAGATTTGTCACGAACAATCTCACAACACCTAATACCAATTAAGCACCGAGCAAATGAAACACACAAACAAAAGCACAATTCTACAAGAAAAAAAACAGGTATTTAATTCTCAACATTATAACTTAGAACATACACCTCAAGATCTAGAATATTTCCAAACTTCAGGTTGCAGAGAATAAACCATCCATGTTGCAGTTCAAATCATGCACAACCAGAGATTCGAATTCGAGCCACAACCCAACGGAATAGGTCATTCTCTTGCACCAGCACAAGTCTTACTTCACTAGGCAGATTTGTGTAAATGGGTGATTCACATGTCAGAAGATCTGGCATTTATTTCTATAAAGTAATGTCAATGTCTGAGCATATGAAGTGAGATCAAGAAAATCATAGCCAAGTGCTTGCTGAGTTAATGAACCCAAACTAGGTAGTTAAAAAAGAGGCTACATTGGGATATTTTAATGAAAACTAAGCATATGCTACTCCCAACTGTTTGCTGATGACCCATATAGGAACAAGTGCACTCAAGTCTGAACACCATATGAGAATTGAATATTGATGACATCCAATTTGTTACACGTTTAGGACATGCATTTGTGTTTAATCTAGGTTGTTTTATACATTTTGTATTGCATTTATAGCTAGTTGCATTGTTTTATTTCTTATGGAGGTCTACACTAGGAAATGTGTGTTTTCAGGTACTTGGATGGATTTTTGGAGCTTTCTAAGGATGCTGCTGGAACCTAGGATGTCATCTGGAGGCTAACGGGACGAGTGATAGGGGTTTGTCGTGACACCTAAACAAAATAATCCTTAAAAACCTAACTAAGTAGAATAGGCAAGCAAGGGTCGAATCCCACAGGGAGGTAGTAATCTTTCAAAGTGCAAAAGTGTATGCCAAAGGTAACAAATAGGGGTTTGTTGGTTGGTTGCAATTAAACAAAGTAAAGTAAAACAAAGGTTGGAATCAACTAGGAAAAACACTTAGCCAGACAAATATCCACCATTCATTCGATTGGTTGATCCTAGATTATCTCTATTCCTTCCTATGAATATTCATGTCCTTATTCTGAAATAGTTACCAGTCCAACTAGTCTTGGTAACCCTAACTATCGAATGTACAAGAAACTATCAAGATTTAGAGCAATAGCAGCAAGAAGCATAAGAATTAACCAGGATACATGCAACACCACAACTCACAGCATTTAACACATAATCAATTCTCTTTCATAATAAACTAGTCCAACTAGTCCTAGAATATCATGGTTGCTACACAAGATAAGGGATTTCAACTCGAAATATTCAAACCCTAGCAATAGATAATTACTAATATCAACTAGTTGATCAGGCCAGTCAAATCAATAATAATCAATAGGAATAAGCTCAAGAGAAGATATATAATCAAAAGGAATAGGAATAGAATTATAATCTCACAACCATATATCAAATGAAGGCTTCAATCGTCGGACTAAGCAAAGGGTGCTTAGTCTTGAAACAAAAACTCAAAGGGAAAAACAATGCTGAATAATGAACTAACGATGAATGATAAAAGTGGCTGCTAGGAACTAGGTTATAAACCTAGCAAAACCTAAAAACTAAAGATAACAACTGAAATCTAAAAGGAAATAAAATAATCGGAATAAAGGAAATAAAATAAAAGGAAAATAAAAGTAAAAAGAAAATCTTCGGACAAAGTCTTCAGCGCGTCTGATAACCTGATTTCCGCGATCGCGGAGGATTTTCCGCGACCGCGGAAATATCTCTGTTGAACTCGTTGTCTTCATTTGCCGCGACCGCGGCTCTGGCGTCCGCGACCGCAGTTCTTCATGTTTTCTTCACCTCGCCTTGCATTGTGCCGCGACCGCGGCGGTGAATTCCGTGACCGCAGAAAAGATCCTGTAGCTTTCTTCTTCAGCTCTTCCTTCGTCCTCTCTAGTGGTTTTCTTCTCCATCTTCTAATTCTTCATTTAAGCTCCTCCAAAACACCATAATCATACTTCTTCTTCTCAACTTCATTCTCCTCAATAACACTCTAAACACATCCAAATGGTACCCAAAATACTGGTAACAACTCCCCCATGCTTAAACCTTGCTCATCCTCGAATAAGCTAATATAAACCTACTCCTCCAATAAAATCCCCAAGGTCTCAGGAAGCACAGCAAAACTCTCTCCACTAAGAACTGCACCTAAACATGAATCTCCCAGACACCAACATAATCAACACAACACACAAAACATATAAGCTTAAAGGAAAGCAGAGTACTTCCCCCAAGCTTATCCCGAACACCATAGAGTGAATAAAAATATCTAATCCTAGCCTCCATCTATATTCGTATGCCTCCCAAAGTGACCTACATGAATCCTCCTTATATCACCTCTTCTTATATCACCACGCCAGAAAAAATGAGGAATCCTAATAATCACTCTTCTTATTTTCACTCATTTTGCCAAGGAGCCCTTTCGGGTTGTTACCAAGCCACTCATTTCATTTTCCAATAGATGGGCTCACATAAACTCACATCACTCTTGACCAATTATTACCCCAGCCTAATGTTGGTCCAAGCCACCTGCTTATTACCTAAGCCGCCCTTTTGGGTTTTCGACTTATCCCATGATTTTATTTTTATGTCTTTTTTCAATTTTTGACTTTTTCTTTTTCATTATTTTTCTTTTCTTCTTCATATGACCAACAAGTATAGAACACTCCCCCATGCTTAAACATTGCATTGTCCTCAATGTTATGAAAGACAAAAAGGATGAAGCACAAGGAAGAGCAGAAAAGTACTTACAACCGTCGCCGAGTTGGCTTGGACGTGGAAGTTGGTGCTGGCGGTAAATCAACAAAAAGCACATGTCGCTGGTGTTGCGGCGATCTTCAAACTCCATCAAACTCCACCGTGCAACCAAATAGATCCACTGTAAGGTATAGTGGTATATCAAAGAAATACAGGGTTAGATGACCTTCAATGAACACAGAATATAGCCCAGATGTAATCGTGGTGTGGGCACTGGTGTTCCTCCTTGTCAGCTGTCGAATGTTGGGCCATCATCGGTGCCAAATAAAAATGCGGGGCGATTGTCTCCTTCTTGGCAGCATGATGCGCACCACCTCGCGTAGTAGAAATCAGACAACTGGCCTTCGGTAAAACTTTTTATTTTTATTTTTTTAATTTATTTTTTCAGGTCAGGGGACTTACAGTGATTTTTCCGCGCCCGCGGAAAAGTTTCTGGTGCATCATGAACACCGTCTTCGAATTTGGCTCGGGTCCCCTACCTGCATGTTAGTCTAAAAACAAAGAAACAAAAACAAAACGAAACAAACACGAAACAAAAAATAAAAATCAACTAGAAAGGAAAAGGGAAAGAAACGAAATTCATACCTCGGGTTGCCTCCTGAGCAGCGCCTTAGTTATTGTCGTGGCTCGACTTGGTGCTCTCCCACTCAACTTGGGTTGCTCACATCAACCGAACACTCGGGGTTACCATCAGGAGGGTGTCTTTTTGAATCGTCTATGCTGAATCCGACCCTCACCACGTCAAACTCCATTGTGAGCGAACCGCTGCTCATATCAATCTTTGTACCTGCCGTGTTCATGAACGGCCTTCCTAGCATCACATGGGTTGCATGCTTATCTTGCCCCGTATCCATCACAAAGAAGTCCGCAGGGAAAATTAACTTGTCAACCTCTACCATCACATCCTGCACCACTCCTTTTGGATACACATAGGAATTATCCGCCAGCTGGATCACAATTCCTGTCTTCTCTAATGGCCCGACGTTTAAAGCTTCATACAACAAAAGAGGCAAAACGTTGATAGAGGCACCCAAATCCAGCATAGCTTTTTCAAACATGGTGCCTCTTATCTTGCAGGGAATAGTGAACATGCCTGGATCACTACATTTCTTGGGCAACCGCTTTTGCAGTATAGCGGAGACGTTCTCACTGACTTTGAGCTTCTTTTTCTCTTTCACAGCTTTCTTCCTCTTTAACTTGCACAACTCTTTCAGAAATTTGGCATAGCGAGGGATACTGTTAATGACCTTGAGCAAAGGAATATTTACCTCGCAATTGCTGAAGGTCTCAAATAAATCCTTGTCGTTCTCCCATTTCTGGTGTCCTTCAGTGCCTCGGGGAATGGAGCGGGAGGCTTTAATGAACTGAGCGGAGGGAAATTGGGCCGAACGTAATCATCGTAGGTAGCTTCGAAGGGATCTTGGGCTCCAGGGTATTTTCCGTGGTCGCAGACTTCCTCTCCGCGGTCACGGAAATCATCGATCATGTCCTCTTCAGCAGAAACTTTTCCTCGATCACGGAAATCTATCCGCGGTCGCGGAAATTCACCGATTTTTGTGCTGTCTCCAGGAACGATTCCGCGGTTGCGGCCTTCTTCCCCACAGTCGCAGATTTCTTTCTGTTGGGCTTGATTTTCCTCCACATGTATTCCGCTCCTTAGCGTCATAGCACATACGTTCTCCCTCGGGTTGACTACCGTTTGAGATGGTAGTTTTCCCGAATCCCGGGATTCCAGTCTGCTCACTGCGATGAAGATTTGCCCCACTTGCTTCTCCAAGTTCTGAATACTTGACCGCATCTCTTGATTTTGTTGGACCATAGTATTCCCCAACGTTGTTACAGTCTGAGCTAGAGACTCCTGTTGCCGGACCACCGCTTGAATTTGTTGGGCCGTAGTGCTTGCCAACGTTGACACGCTCTGAGTGAGGGTCCTGATCATGTCATCAACGGACATGGATGAACTGGAGCTCTGGCCTTGAGGTCTTGGGTCATATGGAGCTCTGAATTATTATTGTTGACCCCCAGGCTGCTGATATTGTTGTGGGTGCGATAGGAAATGTGGTGGCCTCTATTGATACTCTTGATTTTCCTGGCCTTGAGGAGTACTCTATTGATTCCCGTATCTCAGATTGGGGTGATCTCTCCACCCTGGATTGTATGTGTTGGAGTACGGGTCATATCTTGGCCTTGAAGGGCCGTAACCTCCAATAGCATTCACCTCAGCAGTGGGTTCATGCAACATGGGACATGCATCAGTAGGATGCATCGTGTCATAGCATATCCCATAAGATTTGACTTGCTGTTGGCCACCCTTCATCATGTATCTCCTCATCATCTCCTTCATCTCAGCCACCTCAGAAAGTATTGAGGAATTTGGCTGAGAGTCTGCAGCTTTGACTGATTGGGCGCTCGCCCTCTTGCTGAATTGTCTTGAGCCCTCAGATAGCTCAAAGAAAACTTCAAACGCTACAGCAGGCATCTTTTTCAGAATATTTCCGCCACAGGCGGCCTTCACCATCCGACGCTTGTCGTCAAGAAGTCCACCGTACAAATAAAGTACGAGATCTTGGTCTGAATAACCATGGTAGGGGCAGCTAGAAATCAACCTCTTGAACCTTTCATAGTACTTGTACAACGTCTCAGCAACATGTTGTTCGATATTGCTGATGTTCCTCTTCAGGCTGTTGAGCTTGGTCGTAGGGAAGTACTTCTCCAGGAAGGCTTTCTTCATCTTTTCCCATGTATCAATGCTTCTTGGGGCCAAATAGTAGAACCAATCATTGGCCGAATCCTTCAGAGAGAAATGAAAGGCCCTCAGCTTGATCTGGTCCTCAGTAACGTTCCGTGGCTTCATGCTGCTGCAGACAGAGTGGAACTCAGATAGATGTTTGTTGGGGTCTTCTCCGCTCATCCCATGGAAGTGGAGGAGTAAGTGAATTAACCCAGACTTTAGCTCGAAGTTTACGCCATCCGCCAGCTCAGGGAACTGCACAGCCATCGGTTGCTATTGCAGATTTGGGGCAGTCAACTGCCTCAACGTGGGTGCTTCGTCAGCCATCTCAAAACAAGGATTATTAAAACACAAAGCTCTGTTTATCCTACGGTTCTTGGAAAGGGTTCTCTCAATTTCTGTATCACAAGCTAGAAGTGGAGAGTCAGTAGCACGGGTGTGGACCATAAGATAGCTCCATACAAAAATTGACACACAAAGACACACAAAGAAAAATCAAAACTTGCCTCCCCGGCAACGGCGCCAATTTGATAGGGGTTTGTCGTGACACCTAAACAAAATAATCCTTAAAAACCTAACTAAGTAGAATAGGCAAGCAAGGGTCAAATCTCACAGGGAGGTAGTAATCTTTCAAAGTGCAAAAGTATATGCCAAATGTAACAAAGGGGGGTTTATTGGTTGTTTTCAATTAAACAAAGTAAAGTAAAACAAAGGTTGTAATCAATTGGGAAAAACACTTAGCCAGACAAATATCCACCATTCATTCGATTGGTTGATCCTAGATTATCTCTATTCCTTCCTATGAATATTCATGTCCCTATTATGAAATAGTTACCAGTCCAACTAGTCCTGTTAACCCTAACTATCGAACGCACAAGAAACTATCAAGATTTAGAACAATAGCAGCAAGAAGCATAAGAATTTACCAGGATACATGCAACACCACAACTCGCAACATTTAACACATAATCAATTCTCTTTCATAATAAACTAGTCCAACTAGTCCTAGAATATCATGGTTGCTACATAAGATAAGAGATTTCAACTCGAAATATCCAAACCCTAGCAATAGATAATTACTAATATCAACTAGTTGATCATGCCAGTCAAATCAATAATAATCAATAGGAATAAGCTTAAGAGAAGAGATATAATCAAAAGGAATAGGAATAGAATTATAATCTCACAACCATATATCAAATGAAGGATTCAATCGTCGGACTAAGCAAAGGGTGCTTAGTTCTTCATAGTCTTGAAACAAAAACTCAAAGGGAAAAACAATCCTGAATAATGAACTAACGATGAATCATAAAAGTGGCTGCTAGGAACTAGGTTATAAACCTAGCAAAACCTAAAAACTAAAGATAACAACTGAAATCTAAAAGGAAATAAAATAATCGGAATAAAGGAAATAAAATAAAAGGAAAATAAAAGTAAAAAGAAAATCTTCGGACGAAGTCTTCAGCGCGTCTGATAACCTGATTTCCGCGATCACGGAGGATTTTTCTCGACCACGGAAATATCTTTGTTGAACTCGTTGTCTTCATTTGCCGCGACCGCGGCTCTGGCGTTCGCGACCGCGGTTCTTCGTGTTTTCTTCACCTCGCCTTGCGTTGTGCCGCGACCACGGCGGTGAATTCCGTGACCGCGGAAAAGCTCCTGTAGCTTTCTTCTTCAGCTCTTCCTCCGTCCTCTCTAGTGGTTTTCTTCTCCTCCAAACCACCATAATCATACTTCTTCTTCTCAACTTCATTCTCCTTAATAACACTCTAAACACATCCAAATGGTAACCAAAACACTAGTAACAACTCCTAGTTAAACCCTACAAAGTAGCGTTGACCAACAACTACAAGGAGTTTGGACCGGATTCGAGCTAAAACAAGAATTAGGGCAAAAACCATGGGAGGCCGTGCACTTAATCAAAATTCCAACAAGGGGGCCGTGCGTTCTACCGCACGGCCGTGCAGGCGCTGATTTCTCGCTATTAGGCTGTGCACTTTGCCTGTGCGTTTTTACTTTGCCTGTGAGTTTTACCTATGTATTTTTCGCACAGGCCGTGCAATTTCATACCTGTGTGATTTTGGTCGTGCGTTTGACCGTGCGAAAAACGGGCCGTGCGGTTTACCCGAATGACTTTATTTTTAGTATGTGTATAAATACTTTTTTTTTTAGGTTTTTGATGGATCTTTGTCCTCTTTTCTAACTCTTGAGACCTAGTTATTTGCCTCCATTTGAGAGATTGCAACTTTGGAGATTGTTCTACTGGATTCAAGACTAAGTTCATCTTTCTCTTTAATCTTGTTTATGATTCCCATTGTTATTATGTTTTCTTTGGTTGATCTTGCAATTATGTCTAGCTAATTTCCATATTTCTAGGGTTGGGGTGATCCCAACTATGCGTAGGTAGACTTGTTTGATATTTGCCTGAATGGAAGTCTGAAACTTTGTTGATTCATTCCTAGATGCTTTATGCCCATATTAGCTTATGCGAATTAGATCCTATTAGGGTTTGCAAACGAGAGGTAAAAACGTTAATAGGTAGTCAGATAGGGTTTGAGACTGAGAGGTAATAACATCTATTGGAATCCTAGGAATGGAACCGGAGATTTTATTATTGCGAGAGCGTCTTAATTTCTCATGTGGATTAATAACTATCATAGAAACCCTAAGATTAGGTTGGATTTAGCAAGTCACGAGAGTGGATATTAATTCAGTTTGACCTTAGATTCTAAGTGCCCAAAGGGTCTAGATCTTGATGAGCAAGTCGCAAGAGTGGATGTTAATTGAATCTAAGCACATTTACTATCATCCGAGAGGAATTAGTAATTACCTAGGATAGTTACCTTCAACAAAGACAGACTAAGTTCAGACATTTATCTAGTTAGGTCTACTGAAGCATAGTTGCGGGGATCCCTTGCCTTGGAAACTTCCCCTTCATTGATTACAATCATCACTTGCATTTGTTTCTTAATTTTAGTTATTAGTTCAACAGAATTCTCAATCTTTTGGCTTAGCTTACTGGTTTAAGATACAATCGACACTACATAGTCCTCATTGGGAACGACACTTGAAAAGCTACAACTGAACCCATATGCTTGTGGGTAGGTTTTTGTCCTATCAAGATTTTGGCGCGGTTGCCGGGGACTATTGCTAGTATCAGTTGTGTTCCTACAACTGGTTCAACTAAGTCTTTGTTTTATTTTTGATCTTGTTTTTTTGTTGCTTTGCTTTCAGACTTGTTTTCTACATATGCGAAGAGTCCTGAACGCTGGTAATCTCAATGACTACGATCCCGAACCTGAGCGTACTCTTCGTGCTAGAAGAAGACAACTACGCAAAGCCAGAGAACAAGCCATGGGTGACAACAGAGTGGAACAAGATCCTGCTCTGGAAGTTCAAGAGCCACGTATGACTCTTGGTGATTATGTGTTGCCAAATCACCTTGGTCCTATTTCTGGTGTGGTCCGACCTCCTGTGCAAGCTCGTAACTTCGAGCTGAAAGCTTCCCTGCTCAACATGGTTCAGTAGAATCAATTTGGAGGTCTACCTTCTGAAAATCCACACCAGCATCTGGCTACCTTTATTGAGTTGATGGACACAGTGAAGATCCATGAAGTGTCCCAAGATGCGCTCAACCTGCTGATAACACCTAATTTATATATATTTTAGGAGTCTAGTTGCATATTAGAATAGTTCATTTGCATGCATATTTTATATCTTTTTATTATTAATTTTGCATTATTTTGTATTCGGAGTCTACACTTGTACTTTTGTATTTTCAGGTATTTTAGGTGCAAATTTGGAGGTGATACGAGACTATTTGAGAAGACGCCAAATATATGGATACCGGTGAAACAATATATGGCTGAAGTTACAAGATCATATAGAAGCCCATTAAGAAGTTGGCCCAAAACGCTAGACCAGAGCCCACGTGATTCTTCAGAGAGGAAAGAGGCCGGCCCACTGGAATTCAAGAAAAGCAGCAGATGAGAGTAGAGGAAGAGGGGGTTTTGGTTTGACTTTTCAACGGGGGTTTTGATTTCAGGTTTGATAAAGGAGAGGAGTTACGGATGAGAGGGGGAGAGTTGAGAGGGGGGATTTTCATTTCTTTGTTTTTTATGGTACGTAGCTTTAGTTTTAGTTTTTGTCTTCTTTTCTTTTTTAGCTTTTGTTTTTAGCTTTTGTTCGGCAGTCTTCGGCCGCAGACATGGGTGTATTTCATGAGGATTTTAGCTTTGGCATGGATTGAAGATTGCTCCTAATGCTCTAACCTTCGTTTGGATTATTTTATCATTGAGACTAAGTTTTCTTATCTCCTGTTTTTTAATGAATAATTCATATATATCGATGGTTGGTTTGATCTATTGTTTATCTTTAATCATGCTTAGTTAAATTCCTAGTTCTAAGGTTGAGTGATCCCAATAGTGAATTAGGTAGGTTTGATTGCGGTATTTGATTGAATGAATATGTGATTTGATTCTATCCTAGGATGCTTAATGACCTAATTGATTTGTAATTGGGATTTCTATTGGAATTTGAGACCGAAAGGAGAAAATGATAATAGGAGATTGATGCTAAATAGATCCCTAGGATAGAACTTGAGGATTATTTGCGCGAAAGTGACTTAATCCTCTTGTGGTACCTGACTATCGAATAGATTCTTGGATGAGTAGATTCCGCTGAGCGCGAAAGCGAATGTTGTTTCCACTTGTCCATTGATCTATACAGGACTTAATGGATCTTAATGAGATTAGCTTTGTGCGAAAGTGACTGCTAGTCGAGTTTAGGTACATGCACTATTCGTCTGAAAAGAGGTAGTGTTGACATTAGATAGTGGGACCTTCAAATGACATTCATATTGAAATCTAATTAGATATTGTTTAGAATCTACCGAAACACCATTGTGGGGATCCTTAACCTCAGACACATTTATCCCATTGTTTATCTATTTTCTTTATTATTATTTGTTAGCTTAGTTATAGTTTTACCCAATCTCATATCTTTCCTGGCCTAGTTCACTGATAGCGTTTCAATTAATATTACATTGGTCTCTGTGGGATCGACACTTGACTACTACAACTGATCCCGTACACTTGCGGGTATGTTTTAGCCACATAAAGTTTTTGGCGCCATTGCCGGAGACCAATTTTTTAATATTAGTTGTTATCTCTATTAGTGTTTCTAGGTCTTTATTTTTTATTTTATTTTTTTTATTTTTTTATTTCAGGTAAAAAAAAAAAATTCAGCAAACTCGGTCGAATTGTCCCAACAGAAAGGAACTCGGCTCAGAACTCGACCGAGTTCTGGACCGAGTTTCAATCTGTCAGCTGCTTTATCAAAAAAAAAAAAAACTCTTCTTTCTCCTGTTCCTTTCCCCTCCTCTGCTCTTCGCCGCCCCACCCAAACCTTCATCGATCTCCCTCATCTCAGCCCTTCACCCTCGCCGGAACCAAACCCACACCGCCCCTGTTTCTGTCCACCGCGCTACTGCTGCCCAGCCCCCTCTTCGCACACCTCGCACCATGCCCAGACCCGAGCCGCCGCGAGCCACCATCAAGCCCACCATACCCAGATCCGAACCCAACTCATACACCACCGGAGACCCACATCACGCCGTCCTGTTCGCCGCCCAGATCCGGTCCTGTCCGCCATTGATGCCGCCTCTCCCATCCCTTCTCCTTTCACCTCCATTCTCGTTCCCCTTCACCAAACCACACCCCCACCGGCGACCACCATGGAGCCGCCCACTCGCCATCGCTCAACATTCATCTCCGCTTCACTCTTCTCCGCTCCTGCCTCTCACCGCCCCCTGATCCACTGCTGCGCCGCGAATTCTCTACCACCATTACCGCTGTTATCCTCCGGCGAGCTTCCTCCTCCTCGCCACTGACCTGGGCAGCCCAAAGCGAGACCACCTACAGCAAACCGCTGCTCGCTGCGAACCGCCAGCCATGGTGAAGGTTTGCTCTAATTGAAATTGTGTGAGTCTCTATTACAGGTATGTCTCATAGCCTCTCCTTAGTCATCTTAATAAACATTAATCAAAATGCCTTCGTTGAATTGATGTACTAAAGGATGAAGGGAATTTGGAGCTGTATACTGATTTCAACGATTATATCCTCTAGTTAACAGTGGCTGGATTTGGTTTCTCTGAGTATAACTCTGCTTAGAATATGCTGGCTTCATAGTGTCGAAATTGTGTTTGGTTCTTGAATTTGAGTATATGAGTATGGGTTGGTTGTTAATGATGGTTGTTAATGGTGACTAGCAGGACTGCTGTAGGCATTGCACACTAAAGAAAGAATTTATGTTGAGGCTCATTCTGTTACCATGAAATTATAATGTTGTATGAGCATGTTTTAACTCGTTTATGCCTACTCACTGTTAGAATGCATGTTCTTGTGTTTTGGGGTTTGTTTTGTCTTGTGTTGTGATATGTACAGTGCTACTGGAAGATGTAAGATGAAAGATAGGATGCTGATGAAAATTCTTCTGCACTTGTACCAATTTTTGACAACCCCGAAGCATAGTTCGAAGATGTCTGATTACCTGAAAATCTTTGGTGAGTTTCCTTATCCTCTTTCTTTTATGTCTACATTGGGGACAATGTAGAGTTTAAGCTTGGGGGAGGGATAATTCCATGTGTAGGCTTTGTTTGCAATTTAGTGATTTTTTTTCTTTTCATTTTTTTCATTTTTCATAACATTTCATGCATCATGCATTGCATTTTAGGTGTTTGATATGATTCCCAAGCTTTGCTTTGCTTTGTTTGTCTTGCGAAATTCCCCTTGAAATATTTCGGTTGTTGATATTCTAATTGATTTTAAGCATGTTGATGAGAATTTTTATATTTTTTTGATGTTTGAGTTAGAGTATGTATTTAGTCATTTATTGAGACTTGTTAGGACTGATATTCTAGACAAATGACCCGTGAGATTTTGATCCTTAGGACTGTGCATAACTGAGTCCTCTCTTTCTTTTCATGTGTGTGATTCTCGCTTTGGTTGCTTTATCTCTAGAACTTGCGTTTAGAACTTATTTTGAGGTCACGTTTATGACTCTTGTGCATGATATAAAAATGATTGAGGCATTATTTTCATTAGCCTTTATTTTCCTTTACCACCCTTATATATTTTTCCTCAGCTTGAAGCCCATTGAGCCTAATTAGCCTATTATTTTGGAAGCTCCACAAAAACATCCTGAGCTTAATGATTAGCCTTTTACCCATCCGGGAATTAGGATGATTTATTTGTTTGTTTTTATGGTTGCAAGCCAAGCTTGGAGGAGTTATATGTATGGTTCGGTATGGTTGGAAGTGTTGTGGCTTTGGAAAAAAAAAGAAAAAAAAAGAAGCCAAGAATAAGGGCATTTTGTTGAAAAAAATGGTATGAGAAATCCTCAAGTTTGGTGTAGTCTTGGTTAGTTCCTCTTTCCCGGATTTAGCACCACATGGCCAAATTGTATCCATACCTTTGTTTTTACCTGGCCCCATTACAACCCAATAAAAGTTCTCTTGATTTATGTCATGCATAAGGTCCCTTGTGGTGGAGATTTAAGACCTGATGCAAGCTTATGGTAGATGAGTTTTCAAAGTTGAGATTTGAGCGAAACACTATATCCTAAACACATGAGTGAAAGTGATTCTTATTCTTTTTATTCTAAGTGAGGTCTAGAGTGGATGAACTAACTTGTCTCTTTAGTGATTATTTGCATGCTTTGATGATTACATTGCTAAATATTTAAGTTTTCATGGACTTGCTTGAGTATTGATTGGATAGAGACAACCTTTGTATTTTTCGTGGAATTTTGAACTATGTTCTTGCTTGAGGACAAGCAATGTTTAAGCTTGGGGGATTTGATAACACCTAATTTATACATATTTTAGGAGTCTAGTTGCATATTAGAATAGTTCATTTGCATGCATATTTTATATCTTTTTATTATTAATTTTGCATTATTTTGTATTCGGAGTCTACACTCGTACTTTTGTATTTTCAGGTATTTTAGGTGCAAATTTGGAGGTGATACGAGACTATTTGAGAAGACGCCAAATATATGGATACCGGTGAAACAATATATGGCTGAAGTTACAAGATCATATAGAAGCCCATTAAGAAGTTGGCCCAAAACGCTAGACCAGAGCCCACGTGATTCTTCAGAGAGGAAAGAGGCCGGCCCACTGGAATTCAAGAAAAATAGCAGATGAGAGTAGAGGAAGAGGGGGTTTTGGTTTGACTTTTCAACGGGGGTTTTGATTTTAGGTTTGATAAAGGAGAGGAGTTACGGATGGGAGGGGGAGAGTTGAGAGGGGGGAGTTTCATTTCTTTGTTTTTTATGGTACGTAGCTTTAGTTTTAGTTTTTGTCTTCTTTTCTTTTTTAGCTTTTGTTTTTAGCTTTTGTTCGGCAGTCTTCGGCCGCAGACATGGGTGTATTTCATGAGGATTTTAGCTTTGGCATGGATTGAAGATTGCTCCTAATGCTTTAACCTTCGTTTGGATTATTTTATCATTGAGACTAAGTTTTCTTATCTCCTGTTTTTTAATGAATAATTCATATATATCGATGGTTGGTTTGATCTATTGTTTATCTTCAATCATGCTTAGTTAAATTCCTAGTTCTAAGGTTGAGTGATCCCAATAGTGAATTAGGTAGGTTTGATTGCGGTATTTGATTGAATGAATATGTGATTTGATTCTATCCTAGGATGCTTAATGACCTAATTGATTTGTAATTGGGATTTCTATTGGAATTTGAGACCGAAAGGAGAAAATGATAATAGGAGATTGATGCTAAATAGATCCCTAGGATAGAACTTGAGGATTATTTGCGCGAAAGTGACTTAATCCTCTTGTGGTACCTGACTATCGAATAGATTCTTGGATGAGTAGATTCCGCTGAGCGCGAAAGCGAATGTTGTTTCCACTTGTCCATTGATCTATACAGGACTTAATGGATCTTAATGAGATTAGCTTTATGCGAAAGTGACTGCTAGTCGAGTTTAGGTACATGCACTATTCGTCTGAAAAGAGGTAGTGTTGACATTAGATAGTGGGACCTTCAAATGACATTCATATTGAAATCTAATTAGATATTGTTTAGAATCTACCGAAACACCATTGTGGGGATCCTTAACCTTAGACACATTTATCCCATTGTTTATCTGTTTTCTTTATTATTATTTGTTAGCTTAGTTATAGTTTTACCCAATCTCATATCTTTCCTGGCCTAGTTCACTGATAGCGTTTCAATTAATATTACATTGGTCTCTGTGGGATCGACACTTGACTACTACAACTGATCCCGTACACTTGCGGGTATGTTTTAGCCACATCACCTGCGAGTCTTTTCATTCTCTCTGTGAGACAATGCCAAAGCTTGGTTCAAGGCCCTACCTCTTGGCTCAATCACAACATGGGATGAGCTAGCAAAGGCATTCCTCTAAAAATATTTTCCACCAAAGAAGACTGCTAAGATGAGGAATTAGATTCTTGCTTTCAAAATGAAAGATGAAGAGTCTCTTTATGAAGGGTGGGAAAGATTCAAGGAATTGCTGAATTTGTGCCCCCATCATGGGCAACAAAAGTGGACCCTGCTGCATGTCTTCTACAACGCTATTGACAGTTCTACCAGGCTGATCATTGATGCTTCAGCGGGTGGAAGAATCATGAGTATGGAGGTTGATGATTACAGTGATCCACGATCTACTACAAGTTCTTAGAAACCTACAAGGATGTATGAGGTTAGTGCTGACACACACCAACAGGCTCAGATTGATGCTATGGCACAAGAGATCAATAGACTGAATTTATTAATGCAAAAGTCTCAAGCGCAGGGTGCAGAGCAATCCACACAGGTTGTTTCTGGTATAGCCTGTCAGTTTTGTGGAGAGGGTGACCACACTATATCATCTTGTCACCTATTTACTTCTTAGAGTGAGTCCTAGAGAGAGGCAAACTAAATGAACAACTTCAACAAAGGCCCCAAGAATGATCCCTATTCCAACACTTACAACCCTGGTTGGAGAAATCATCCAAATTTCTCCTATGGGAACAACCAAGCTGCACAGAGACCACCCCCTGGATTTCAACAAAGAGCCTTTCCACCGCAGAATCAGGCTCTTGCTTAACCAGCTGAAGATCCCAACATGGCCCTCATATTAGAGGAGCTGTAGAAAATGAATACGACATTGAAACATCATGAAAGTTTGCATGCTCAATACGCTTTAAATGCTCCTAGACCGCAAGGTCAACTTCCAGGCCAGACTGAAGCTAATCCAAAAGGGCAAATCAATGATGTGTCTTTAAGGAATGGAAAACAACTTGAGGATCCTGCAGATGTGGATGCCAAGAAGAAGGACAAGGTTGTTGCAGAGCCTGTAGAAGAGGTGATCCTAGTGAAGAAGCCAAAAAAGGAGCCTAGATATGTTCCACCACCAGCTTACAAGCCTCCTCTCCCTTTTCCACAAAGGAGAGCTTAGGCTCAATTAGACCAGCAGTATGGCAAATTTGTGGAGGTGTTGAAAAAGCTTTACATCAACATTCCCTTCACCGACGCTTTAAAGCAAATGCCAGCATATGTAAAGTTCTTGAAAGAGATCTTGTCCAACAAGAGGGAGCTGGATGACTACCAATCTGTCTCTTTGAGCCAGGAGTACAACGCTCTAATTCAGAATAAATTGCCTCCTAAGCTTGAAGACCCTGGAAGCTTTCATGTCCCTATGGTGATTGGCAATAGCACCTACAACGCTTTGTGTGATCTGGGAGCCAGTGTGAGTTTGATTCCGCTATCCATATGCAAGAAGCTGGATTTGGGAGAGCCAAGACCAGTGAGGATGACTCTTTTCATGGCAGACAGATCCACCGCGCGTCCAATAGGAATTTTAGAGGACATTCCCGTCCAGATAGGTAAGTTCTACATTCCTATGGATTTTATTGTCCTTGATATTGAGGCTGATTGTTCTGTTCCTATTATATTGGGAATACCTTTCTAGCTACTGCAGGTACACTTATTGATGTTAAGCAGGGTGTTCTTTCCTTTACTATTAGGGATGGGAAAATTTAATTTAATTTTTCTAAAGCTATTAAACAGCCTGCTTTTGAGGATGATGGTTACAAGGTAGATGTGATTGACCTGGAAGCTCAAGGATCTATGATGTCAATTATTTCTAATGATCCTTTGGAGCTTTGCTTGACTGAGAGTGTGACTCAGGTTGACAATCTTGAGCTACTTGCTGACGTGGTTCTTGATTTGGAGTCCACTAGAGAATTTCCTGTGGCCGTTGCTGAGGTCCTGAAAAGAGATGACCCAGACTCTACACAAGAGTCTAAAGATGCACCTAAGGTGGAGTTGAAGCCACTACCTTCCACTTTGAGGTATGAGCTCCTTGGACCCAATTCTACATATCTTGTGATTATCAATGCTAGTCTAAGTGATGATGAAGTTGAGAAATTATTGCATGAGCTTAGATTGCATAGAAAAGCATTAGGATATTGTATTGATGACTTGAAAGGAATTAGTCCCTCAATGTGCATGCATAGGATTTTGATGGAAGATGATCATAAACCCTCTATTGAGCATCAAAGAAGACTTAACCCAAACATGAAAGAAGTTGTGAAAAAAGAAGTGCTGAAATTGTTAGATGCAGGCATTATTTATCTTATTTCTGATAGTGAGTGGGTTAGTCCAGTGCATGTTGTGCCTAAGAAAGGGGGTATGACTATTGTGAAGAATGAAAAGAATGATTTGATTCCCACTAGGACAATCACGGGTTGGAGAATGTGCATTGATTATAGGAGATTGTACAAGACAACCCGAAAAGACCATTTTCCCCTTCCCTTCATTGACCAGATGTTAGAGAGGTTAGCTAAGCATTCACACTTCTGTTATTTAGATGGTTATAGTGGATTTTTCCAAATCCCTATTCACCCTGATGACCAGGACAAGACCACATTCACTTGCCCTTATGGCACATTTGCATATAGAAGGATGCCCTTTGGTTTGTGTATTGCTCCTGCTATCTTTCAGAGATGTATGATGGCTATTTTTTCTGACTTTATTGAGGATATCATTGATGTGTTTATGAATGACTTTTCTGTGTATGGTGCTTCTTTTGATGCTTGTTTGTCTAACTTGTCACGAGTTTTACAGCGGTATGAAGAGGTTAACCTTGTATTGAATTGGGAAAAATGCCATTTTATGGTAAGGGAAGGTATTGTCTTGGGTCATTTGGTTTCTAATCGTGGCATTGAGGTTGATAGGGAAAAGATTGAACTCATTGAGAAGATGCCACCTCCTACCTCGGTTAAGGGTATAAGGAGTTTTCCTGGTCATGCAGGTTTTTTACAGGAGGTTCATTCAGGATTTTACTAAAATTGCCAAGCCTCTTACTAATATGCTCTTGAAGGATGTTTCCTTTGTTTTTTCAAAGGAGTGTCTTATTTCTTTTTGCAGGTTGAAGGAGGCACTGATTTCAGCTCAATTATGTATCCCCCTGATTGGGATCTCCCCTTTGAGATCATGTGTGATGCTAGTAACTATGTTGTTGGAGCTGTTTTGGGGCAAAGGAAGGACAAGAAGCTTCATGCCATTTACTATGCTAGCAGGACTCTTGATGGAGCTCAAATGAATTACGCTACTACTGAAAAGGAGTTGCTAGCTATTGTGTTTGCTTTTGAGAAGTTCCAGTCCTATTTGGTTGGTGCCAAGGTGATTGTGTACACTGATCATGCTGCTATTAGATATCTCTTGAGCAAGAAGGAGGCCAAGCCCATACTGATTTGTTGGATCCTTCTTCTTCAAGAGTTTGATTTGGAGATTAGAGACAAGAAGGGTACAAAAAATTTGGTTGTTGACTATCTTTCCAGGTTGACTCCAGAGCAGCTGGAGAGTACTCAGGATGAGGCCCCTATTGATGATTCTTTTCCTGATGACCATCTTTTCAGGCTTACTAAGCAGATCATGACTCTTGCAAATTCCAGGATGTCCTGGTATGCTGATTTTGTCAATTATTTGGGTTGCAATGAGTTACCACCTGGGCTATCCTACCAGCAGAAAAAGAAGTTTATGTCTGATGTTAGACACTATTACTGGGATGAGCCCTTGCTTTTCAAGCGGTGTGCTGATGGGATTATCAGGCGTTGCATCCCTGAGGAAGAGGTAGAGAGTGTTATCACTCATTTTCATTCTTTACCCTGTGGAGGCCATGCTAGTTCCTCCAAGACCACTTCCAAGATCCTCCAGTCCGCTTTCTATTGGCCCTCTATGTTCAAGGATGTGCACCGATTCATTGCCTCTTGTGATGCTTGCCAACGAACAGGAAATATTTCCAGGAGGAATGAGATGCCTCTCAACAACATCCAGGAGGTTGAGATTTTTGATGTGTGGGGAGTTGATTTCATGGGAACTTTTCCACCGTCCTACAGTAACAAGTACATTCTTGTGGCGGTTGATTACATGTCCAAGTGGGTTGAAGCCATTGCCTCTCCAACCAACGACTCTAGAGTGGTTTCCATGATGAAGAAAGACAGCCTCAGAACCGCCGTGAATGAACCATCGTGGAAATAACCGCCATAAAGGAGGGAACCGTCGTGGAAGAATCGCCATGGAAGGAACACCGTGGAGGAACCGCGATTACGGCAGTGAAGGCCGCGATCGCGGGTAACATACGATATTTTTTTAAACCAATGAACAGTAACCCCGCGATCGCGGGTGAACAATACCCACGATAGCGGTTTTTTTTTTTTGGCAGACTAAAACCCTAATTCGCGGCGCGCCAGGGTCCGCAATCGCGGGTTTTATGCCGCGATCGCGGTTTTTGCTTGAATTTCTCCGACCGCAATCGCGGGTTTTATACCGCGGTCGCGGTTTCTTCTCGGCTTTTCTGCGTGGTTTAGTCGAACAAAAACAGAGCAAAAATTTCGAAAACAAGGGAAAACTAAGCTTCTGAAAGAAAAACTAAGTTGAAAATCTTACCTCGGGTTGCCTCCCGAGCAGCGCCTTGGTTACTATCGTAGCTCGACATGGTGCTCTCTATTCATCCCGGGTCGCTTACAGTGACCACCCTTCTTGGTTCCAAATCTGGGGGGTGCCTCTTCAGGTACGACTGTACCCCCTTCCTTCTGCCTTTCATTGTGAACGGATCACCTTTCGTATCCATGACCGCAGTTGCCATCTTCAAGAATTCTCTTCCCAACATTGCAGGGGTTGTACGCCTATCCTGCCCCGTGTCTAGTATGAGGTAATCCGACATCTGGCCTGCAACCTCACTCTTTTGCTTCACCTTCGGCTTCTTTCCTATCTTCCGCCTCACCTTCACAGAATCTGCACAACGAGGGATGTTGTTGGCCAGTGTGACCAAAGGAGCTTCTGGCTTGCTTCCATTGAGAGCCTCAAGGGGAGGTGTGATGGGAATCTGGGACTCCAGCAAGGGCCATTCATGTTGAGTGTAGTTTTGAGGCTCATAGTCCCTGTCCTCGTCCATCTCCTCTTCAATTGCAAGAGAACATACCGCGTCAGGTAGCATACTGTTCTTGAAGCTTTTGATTTCCACTTCGAGGTCCTTCTCAACCTCATCATCAAATTCAGCACAATGCCCTATTCACCCAGCATACCGTGGTTGCAGCACTCCTCCCGCGGTCGCGGTTTCTCTTCTGCGGGGAGCTCTCCAAATTCTGCCTTCTCCTTAACATGCCGCTGGGCAACATTGCCCTTGGGTTGAGATTCTGCTATAGCAGATATCCATTGCGTCAGCCGCTCCATTGATGCACCCAAGCTTAACAAAGTTTGATGAGATGATTGGTTCTGAATATGATTTTGCTGAGAGAGCTGAGAGAATCCCTCTCTCATCACTTGTGCGTTGTTTGCACCGGCTTGAATCACCGCTTGTGTTAATGCTTGAAGTGTATGGGTGAGAGCCAGCAGTGTGTTCTCACCATAGTTAGAGTTCTCCAACAATGTCATGCTTTCTTGCGCCATAGCTAGAGTTCCCCAACAGAATTATCTACTCTGAATTGCACTTCGTCAATGAAAAGTTAGTAATGTTAGAGGGAATTGTAAGATAGGTTCCCTAGATAGATCAATATTCAATTTATTTACAAGAAAACAGACAGTGATTCCCCGGCAACGGCGCCAAATTTTGACGTGGCCTAAGGTCGTTATGCCAAATCAAAGTAAACCTCAACTTCCAAACTAGTATAGTAAGCAAGCAAGGGTCGAAATCCCCAGAGAATCACAAGTGCCTGTATTCCTGTCACAAATCAAATACCAATCGAACAGTAGTAACAAAGGTTTTTTTTGAGGTTTTAATCAAGTAGAAAATAAAACAGAATAAATAGTATGCAATCAAATGTGAGAAAACACTTATCTAGGCAATTCCTTCCTATGATTATTCTTGTCCCGATCTTGTGTAGATTAATAAGGAAACCATCCCTAAGAACCCTTACCAATGAATAACCCTAGCACCACTAGTGATTCAACCCAAAGACAGCAATGAACATAAGAATTAACCATGATACACATAACACCTCAACCAGAAGCATTCAACATGTAATCAAATCTCTACATAGATAAAATTCACCAAAGCAAATAAAACCTATGCTTGCCACTCCAGACCAGGACGTTAGCCCAACAGTTTCCTAGTCATAGCAATATGAGTAACAATCAATAAATCTAGATGGCCTGTCTAGACAAATCAATAATTATTCAATGATATTATGCTTAAGAGAAGAGATATAGATCAATAGGAATTAAGAAAGGGAACATAACCTCACAACCAATAATCAAAACTTAAGCTTCCATTGCCAGACTAAGCAAAAGTGCTTAGCCTTCCATAGTCTTGAGAAAAACAACGATGATGTAAAACTAAAACCTGATATGATCGTCTTTTTAGAATGAGCTCTCTTCCTAGGTTAAATAGAAAAAATAACTAATATGGGCCTAACAAGTTCCTAAGCCCATTAAGAAAAGAAACGAAATAAAATGGAAAAATAAGAACATAAATTAGAAAAGATAGACTCGGGAAAAGTCAGAACTTCCAGCGTCGACGACCCGCGATCGCGGCCTCTAGTGGCTCCACGCTCTTCACATTCCTCCGCGCCTGCGGAAAACTCTCGACTTGCCCGAGGAACCGCGATCGCGGCACCCTTGCCCGCGGTCGTGGTTAATGCTCGGCCTTTACTCCTTGGCTTCGCCTCCTAACCTCTCGTCTTCACTTCCTTGGCGTCTTATTTTGGTGGCTTCCTTCCTCAGTGTCTCCTATGATATCCAAAATAGCTCATACACCTCCAAAAAAAAAAAACTTCGCCCCCAAACGCCATGCACAAGAATGTGTCTAAATCTACCCGAATGACACCAATAAAATCCTCTAATAACTCTTAGTTAAGCCCTACAAAGTAGTGCTTATCAAAAAACCTAGTTACCTACGCTAGAAGAATCAACATAAACCAATAGACAATATACTCAAGAGAATTAAACCAACTTTATAAGATATAGAACAAGGAATAGAAATCTCACAACCAATCCATTGTAATGCTTCAATCGTCTAGTAGAACAAAGGTGTTTAGCTCTCCATGGGTTAAAACCCCTGGTGGTAGAATGAAAAGAAAGTCTCCCCAATGAGATTATAGATTGTGGCAACTAGGTTAACTAAAGGGTTTTTAACCTAATTCTAAAAGTGTATAGAAATAATAGAATAACAATAATAAAATAACCATAAAAATAACCAAGCGAAATTGGGAAGTTAATCCCGTAATCTCCAATTCTCGGTGTGACACCTCGGCCCAGCAACAGCAAAGCCCAACTTCAATCCACCTGCTTGCTGACGTCATGCTGCATCATGCCTCCGCTTTCCAGCTTCAATTTCAATTCACGGACTTCAATTCATGCGGCAATTCAGATTTCACGTGGGCCTTTCTTCCAATTGTTTTGGGCCTTTCTTTCATGGGCTAATTCATGGGCCTAAATCCCTTCCAATTCCAGCAATCACCTCGCGTGATGGCCGCGGGGCGCCAGCTCCCACCGCGGGGCGACATCCTCTCACCGCGGGGCGGTGACTTTTTCTGAGACCCATCGCCGGGTCGCGGTGGCTCTGGCGCGGGGCGGTAGAAATTCGCCCACTCCATTCTCTTCTGCTCTTCATTACTACCAAGTTTTGGTAGTCTTCTCCAATTAATTTCCAGCAGATCCTCATCCATCTTCATCTTCTCCAAATAAGCTGTAAATCCCTGGATATCATCAATTCTCTCCACATCTTCTGGATTACACACTTAACCCTAAATCTAGTCATAAACTCCTCTAAATAATGCTAATAATTGCTAGTTAAGGTGTATGAAATGACACCTATCAAATTCCCCCATGCTTAGACCTTTACTCGTCCCGAGTAAGCTAATGATAAACCAACTCTCTCAATCAAACACCAAGGTCTCAGGAAGTACAAGAAAAAATGACACCATCAATTACGTCATCTCAATCATCAGCTCTAGAGTACCAAAATAATACGTACAGCACAACAACATAATACAACACAACACCATAGAGTGAAAATACTAATCCTATCCTCCATCTATCTTCTTATCTCTCCAAAGTGACCTACCCGAAACCTCCTTATATCTCCTCTTCTTATGACGCCTCGCCAAGAATAATGAGAAATCCTAAAATCACTTTTCTTCTTTTTCACTCATTTTGCCAAGGCGCCCTTTCGGGTTTTCACCAAGCCACTCATTTCATTTTTCGATAGATGTAATCACATAAGCTCACGTCACTCTTGACCAATTTTTACCCCAGCCTAATACTGGTCCAAGCCACCTGCTTATTACCTAGGCCCCCCTTTCGGGTTTTCGACCTATCCCAGGATTTTTATTGTATGCCTTTTTTCAATTTTTGGCTTTTTTTCATTTTTTAATTCTCCTCAACAACATAGTAAGTATAGAACTCTCCCCCATGCTTAAACATTGCATTTTCCTCAATGTAATGAAAGACAAAAGAATAGAAGCGTAGGGAAAAGCAAAAAATAACTCACAAGCGTCGCCAAGCTACTTGGACACTGAAGGTGTCGCTGGCGGTCTTCTCAATAAATGCCCAAGTCTCTGGTGTTGGCGGGTGTCTTCATCAACTCTATTGTCTTCTCCTACCGTGCAACCAAAAGAAAACCACTTTGGTGAATAGTGGTATAGCAAAGATGTCGGGGTTGCACGGCCTTCTAGGAACACATGGTGGAGCCCATATGTAATCATGGTGTGGACTCTAGTGTTCCTCCTCCTCTGCTGTCAATTGTAGGGCCATCATCATTGCCAATTAAAAATGTGGGGCGAATGTCTCCTCCTTGACAACATGATGTGCACCGTCTCCATTGGAATTCCGGACAGCTGGCCTTGGTAGAACTTTTTTTTTTTTTGATTTTTTCTTTTTGCCCGCCGTTTAAGGTTTTTTCGGGGAGTGACTTAGTGCAGGGAAGGAAGAGACTTACAATAGTGTGGAAACACCTTCTTCAGTAGGCATGGGTCTCTTCCCTGCAGGTTAGTCGGAAACAAAAACCAAAACAAAAACAAAGAAAAAACAAGCAAAACTAATGCAAGAAATAAAGAAAGAAAAACAAAGAAAGTAAAACATACCTCGGGTTGCCTCCCGGACAGCGCCTTAGTTATTGTCATGGCTTGACATATTACTCCATCCTCAACTTGGGTTGCTCATAGCAACTAAACTCCTGGGGCCTGGATCAGGGGGGTGCCTCTTTGTATGCTCTGTGTTGAGCGTGACCCCCAATCTCCTGCACTTCTTTGTGGGTGTATTGTTGTGCATACCCATGAACGCACTTGCCATCTTCAGAAATGGCCTACCCAACATCTCAGGGGCTGCATGTCTATCTTGCCCCGTATCCAGTATGGAAAAATTCGCCACCTGAATCAAGTTCTCCTTCTTGTGCTTCCACTTTGGTTTCTTCTTGATCATGCCCAACACCTTTAACATTTCCCTGCAGCGAGGGGTGCTGTCAGCCAGTGTGACCAAGGGAACGGTTTTTGTGCAGTCACTGAAGGCCTCATAGATATTCTCCTTGTTCTTTAGCCTTTGAGTAACTCGGGAAGCCTCAAGGAAGGACGCGATGGGTTGCAGCGCGATGAGCGGGAAGGATTTGAGACACACAAACTCATCATAGGCAGCCTCCAGAGGGTCGGGGACTGCCTGAGCATTTTCGAGAGAAATGGTTATCTCTGGAGTATTTTCGCAATCACGGCACTCCTCCTCATCGTCGCTCCAATCCTCCTCAAATCTCAAAAAATACTCCTCCTCAGTCAGCACATTGCGATCCAAAATATCATCTGGAATTCCTAACTCCTCATCAGTATCAACGCAGACCTCATCAGCAGAATAGGAATTTTGGACTTCGGGTTGCGCTGATCTCACCGCGGGTCGCGGCGAAATCTCACTAGGAGGCACTCCGTCCACCGCGGGGCGGTGGTCATTGCCACGGGGCGGTGAGGTCGCGGTGGAGATAACTGGGACTTCACGCCGGGTCGCGGTAAGAGGTGACGCGGGGCGGTCGGTGATGTTCTCCATCTCATATTCGTCCTCCTCTTTAGCACTAGGAGGAACGTTTTCTCTCGGGTTTACTACCGTTTGAGATGGTAGATTTCCCTCAATCCTTGCATCGATCCGTATAATTGACTCCACCATCTGGTCCACCTGCCTTTTCATATTCTTGATGCTTGACTCAGTAGTATGCACATGAATGGTGAAATGTTGAGTCAAGGTCCTGAGCATCTCTTCAATTGAGGGATTTGTATTGGATACTGGTGGGCTATGCTCGTATTCCGGACAGTACTGTTGCGGAGTACCCTGCTGATAGAACGATTGTGGCTCTGGGTAGAACTCCTGGTGGTCATAACCATATGGATGGTATTGATGGTACCTATAACTCAAATTGGGGTAATCTCTCCACCCTAGAGTGTACGCTTAGGAGTATGGGTCATATCGCGGCTCTCCCCAGAAATCCATATCTGTAACGAGAATCAAAAAGGGAAAGCAATAATCAGTAGCACGGGTGTGGACCGTAAGATAGGTCCACACCAAGGTAACATGTACACAAACAAACACACGGAAAAATCAAATCTTGCCTCCCCGGCAACAGCGCCAATTTGATAAAGCGTTGTCGTGACACCTAAACAAAATAATCCTAACAAACCTAAACAAGTAGTCCGGGCAAGTAAGGGTCGAATCCACAGGGAGGAAGTGATCTTTCTAAGTGTTTCTAAGCATGCAAAGTAACAAGAAAGGGGGGTTTTGATTATCAAACACAGTAACAAGGATGCAAGCTTTAGAAGGAAAATAAATATGATGGGTGGAAATATTCCACTAGACAAATATCCACACTGCAAAGGAAATAGGTTGATCACTGATAACTATTTTTCCAAGGTCTTTTCACAATCTTATAGTTGTTCCCACCCTGATCTTAAGTACTATCGATTCTCACAGTTGTCGATAGACTTATTACTACGTCAATGGGAAAGTACCTCTGATTCTCACAGTTGTCGGTGTACTTTACCACTAACACAGCAATAGCAACGCACATAAGGACATAGGATACACGCAAATAGAAGGACACCCTACTACTTAGCATGCAAATAATTCTCACTCACGATTGCACGCTCGGAACCCCTATACGCAACAATCGTGTTTTCCACTAGATATGCACTCGGAACCCCTATATGCAAATCCTAGCAATTGATAGATGTCGAAAAACCTAGTTACCTACGCTAGAAGAATCAACATACACCAATAGACAATATACTCAAGAGAATTAAACCAATTTATAAGATATAGAACAAGGAATATAAATCTCACAACCAATCCATTGCAATGCTTCAATCGTCTAGTAGAACAAAGGTGTTTAGCTCTCCGTGGGTTAAAACCCCTAGAGGTAGAATGAAAAGAAAGTCTACCCAAGGAGATTGTAGATTGTGGCAACTAGGTTAACTAAAGGGTTTTTAACCTAATTCTAAAAGTGTATAGAAATAATAAAATAACAATAATAAAATAACCATAAAAATAACCAAGCAAAATTGGGAAGTTAATCCCGTAATCTCCAATTCTCGGCGTGACACCTCGGCCCAGCAACAGCAAAGCCCAACTTCAATCCACCTGCTTGCTGATGTCATGCTGCATCATGCCTCCGCTTTCCAGCTTCAATTTCAATTCACGGACTTCAATTCACGCGGCAGCTGAGATTTCACGTGGGCCTTTCTTCCAATTGTTTTGGGCCTTTCTTTCATGGGCTAATTCATGGGCCTAAATCCCTTCCAATTCCAGCAATCACCTCGCGTGATGGCCGCGGGGCGCCAGCTCCCACCGCGGGGCGACATCCTCTCACCGCGGGGCGGTGACTTTCTCTGAGACCCACCGCCGGGTCGCGGTGGCTCTGGCGCGGGGCGGTAGAAATTCGCCCACTCCATTCTCTTCTGCTCTTCATTACTACCAAGTGTTGGTAGTCTTCTCCAATTAATTTCCAGCAGATCCTCATCCATCTTCATCTTCTCCAAATAAGCTGTAAATCCCTGGATATCTTCAATTCTCTCCACATCTTCTAGATTACACACTTAACCCTAAATCTAGTCATAAACTCCTCTAAATAATGCTAATAATTGCTAGTTAAGGTGTATGAAATGACACCTATCAAATTCCCCCATGCTTAGACCTTTACTCGTCCCGAGTAAGCTAATGATAAACCTACTCTCTCAATCAAACACCAAGGTCTCAGGAAGTACAAGAAAAAATGACACCAGCAATTACGTCATCTCAATCATCAGCTCTAGAGTACCAAAATCATACGCACAGCACAACAACACAATACAACACAACACCATAGAGTGAAAATATTATTCCTATCCTCCATCTATCTTCTTATCTCTCCAAAGTGACCTACCCGAAACCTCCTTATATCTCCTCTTCTTATGACGCCTCGCCAAGAATAATGAGAAATCCTAAAATCACTCTTCTTCTTTTTCACTCATTTTGCCAAGGCACCCTTTCGGTTTTTCACCAAGCCACTCATTTCATTTTTCGATAGATGTACTCACATAAGCTCACGTCACTCTTGACCAATTTTTACCCCAGCCTAATGCTGGTCCAAGCCACCTGCTTATTACCTAGGCCGCTCTTTCGGGTTTTCGACCTATCCCAGGATTTTTATTGTATGCCTTTTTTCAATTTTTGGCTTTTTTTTCATTTTTTAATTCTCCTCAATGACATAGTAAGTATAGAACTCTCCCCCATGCTTAAACATTGCATTGTACTCAATGTAATGAAAGACAAAAGAATAGAAGCGTAGGGAAAAGCAAAAAATAACTCATAAGCGTCGCCAAGCTGCTTGGACACTGAAGGTGTCGCTGACGGTCTTCTCAATAAATGCCCAGGTCTCTGGTGTTGGGCGGGTGTCTTCATCAACTCTATTGTCTTCTCCTATCGTGCAACCAAAAGAAAACCACTTTGGTGAATAGTGTTATAGCAAAGATGTCGGGGTTGCACGTCCTTCTAGGAACACATGGTGGAGCCCAAATGTAATCATGGTGTGGACTCTAGTGTTCCTCCTCCTCAGCTGTCAATTATAGGGCCATCATCATTGCCAATTAAAAATGTTGGGCGAATGTTTCCTCTTTGACAACATGATGTGCACCGTCTCCATGGGAATTCGGGACAGTTGGCCTTGGTAGAACTTTTTTTTTTTTCGAATTTTTTTTTTGCCCCCCGTTTAAGGTTTTTTCGGGGAGTGACTTAGTGCAGGGAAGGAAGAGACTTACAATGGTGTGGAAACACCTTCTTCAATAGGCATGGGTCTCTTCCCTGCAGGTTAGTCGGAAACAAAAACCAAAACAAAAACAAAGAAAAAACAAGCAAAACTAATGCAAGAAATAAAGAAAGAAAAACAAAGAAAGTAAAACATACCTCGGGTTGCCTCCCGGACAGCGCCTTAGTTATTGTCATGGCTTGACATATTACTCCATCCTCAACTTGGGTTGCTCATAGCAACTAAACTCTTGGGGCCTGGATCAGGGGGGTGCCTCTTTGTATGCTCTGTGTTGAGCGTGACCCCCCAATCTCCTGCACTTCTTTGTGGGTGTATTGTTGTGCAAACCCATGAACGCACTTGCCATCTTCAGAAATGGCCTACCCAACATCTCAGGGGCTGCATGTCTATCTTGCCCCGTATCCAGTATGGAAAAATTCGCCACCTGAATCAAGTTCTCCTTCTTGTGCTTCCCCTTTGGTTTCTTCTTGATCATGCCCAACACCTTTAACATTTCCTTGCTGCGAGGGGTGCTGTCAGCTAGTGTGACCAAGGGAACGGTTTTTGTGCAGTCACTGAAGGCCTCATAGATATTCTCGTTGTTCTTTAGCCTTTGAGTAACTCGGGAAGCCTCAAGGAAGGACGCGACGGGTTGCAGCGCGACGAGCGGGAAGGATTTGAGACGCACAAACTCATCATAGGCAGCCTCCAAAGGGTCGGGGACTGCCTGAGCATTTTCGAGAGAAATGGTTATCTCTGGAGTATTTTCGCAATCACGGCACTCCTCCTCATCGTCGCTCCAATCCTCCTCAAATCTCAAAAAATACTCCTCCTCAGTCAGCACCTTGCGATCCAAAATATCATCTGGAATTCCTAACTCCTCATCAGTATCAACGCAGACCTCATCAGCAGAATAGGAATTTTGGACTTTGGGTTGCGCTGATCTCACCGCGGGTCGCGGCGAAATCTCACTAGGAGGCACTCCGTCCACTGCGGGGCGGTGGTCATTGCCGCGGGGCGGTGAGGTCGCGGTGGAGATGACTGGGACTTCACGCCGGGTCGCGGTAAGAGGTGACACGGGGCGGTCGGCGATGTTCTCCATCTCATATTCGTCCTCCTCTTCAGCACTAGGAGGAACGTTTTCTCTCGGGTTTACTACCGTTTGAGATGGTAGATTTCCCTCAATCCTTGCATCGATCCGTATAATTGACTCCACCATCTGGTCCATCTGCCTTTTCATATTCTTGATGCTTGACTCAGTAGTATGCACATGAATGGTGAAATGTTGAGTCAAGGTCCTGAGCATCTCTTCAGTTGAGGGATTTGGATTGGATACTGGTGGGCTATGCTCGTATTCCGGACAGTACTGTTGCGGAGTACCCTACTGATAGAACGATTGTGGCTCTGGGTAGAACTCCTGGTGGTCATAACCATATGGATGGTATTGATGGTACCCATAACTCAAATTGGGTAATCTCTCCACCCAGGAGTGTACGCGTAGGAGTATGGGTCATATCGCGGCTCTCCTCAGAAATCCATATCTGTAATGAGAATCAAAAAGGGAAAGCAAAAATCAGTAGCACGGGTGTGGACCGTAAGATAGGTCCACACCAAGGTTATCTTTCTAAGTGTTTCTAAGAATGCAAAGTAACAAGAAAGGGGGGTTTTGATTATCAAACACAGTAACAAGGATGCAAGCTTTAGAAGGAAAATAAATATGATGGGTGGAAATATTCCACTAGACAAATATCCACACTGCAAAGGAAACAGGTTGATCACTGATAACTATTTTTCCAAGTTCTTTTCACAATCTTATAGTTGTTCCCACCCTGATCTTAAGTACTATTGATTCTCATAGTTGTCGATAGACTTATTAATACGTCAATGGGAAAGTACCTCCGATTCTCACAGTTGTCGGTGTACTTTACCACTAACACAACAATAGCAATGCACATAACGATATAGGATACATGCAAATAGAAGGACACCCTACTACTTAGCATGCAAATAATTCTCACTCACGATTGCATGCTCGGAACCCCTATACACAACAATCGTGTTTTCCACTAGATATGCACTCGGAACCCCTATATGCAAATCCTAGAAATTGATAGATGTCGAAAAACCTAGTTACCTACGCTAGAAGAATCAACATAAACCAATAGATAATATACTCAAGAGAATTAAACCAACTTTATAAGATATAGAACAAGGAATAGAAATCTCACAACCAATCCATTGCAATGCTTCAATCGTCTAGTAGAACAAAGGTGTTTAGCTCTCCATGGGTTAAAACCCCTGGAGGTAGAATGAAAAGAAAGTCTCCCTAAGGAGATTGTAGATTGTGGCAACTAGGTTAACTAAAGGGTTTTTAACCTAATTCTAAAATTGTATAGAAATAATAAAATAACAATAATAAAATAACCATAAAAATAACCAAGCGAAATTGGGAAGTTAATCCCGTAATCTCCAATTCTCGGCGTGACACCTCGGCCCAGCAACAGCAAAGCCCAACTTCAATCCACATGCTTGCTGACGTCATGCTGCATCATGCCTCCGCTTTCCAGCTTCAATTTCAATTCACAGACTTTAATTCACGCGGTAGCTGAGATTTCACGTGGGCCTTTCTTCCAATTGTTTTGGGCCTTTCTTTCATGGGCTAATTCATGGGCCTAAATCCCTTCCAATTCCAGCAATCACCTCGCGTGATGGCCGCGGGGCGCCAGCTCCCACCGCGGGGCGGCATCCTCTCACCGCGGGGCGGTGACTTTCTCTGAGACCCACCGCCGGGTCGCGGTGGCTCTGGCGCGGGGCGGTAGAAATTCGCCCACTCCATTCTCTTCTGCTCTTCATTACTACCAAGTGTTGGTAGTCTTCTCCAATTAATTTCCAGCAGATCCTCATGTATCTTCATCTTCTCCAAATAAGCTGTAAATCCCTGGATATCTTCAATTCTCTCCAAATCTTCTGGATTATACTATTGTCTTACCCGAACGTGTTATATGATTACCTTAACCAACATGGGTTACCTTTTTCCTCAAGTCCACTTGATATCATCCGTAATCTCATCTCTATTATACCATGTAATCATTCTCACTACATCCACAAGATTTTGACCATAATGCTCTCCAAAATTATCATAACGACATTATTATACCTTTAATAGGAGAACACGCATCTCCTTCCCAATTTCCTTATATACAAAATCCCAAAGTTCATATCTTAATTCCTTACAATCCAATTATCAACTCTTAGTACTCTCGAAACATTACATCCTCAATTTCCTCAAAGTATCATATTGCTAAATGATTCATTACCAACCGAATCAATCACTTGTGTCCTAATCCTTCAATAGATGTACACAAGTAACATTGTTACCTTACTCCTTAAGCATACCTAAACTTAATCTATGTACTAAATCCTTCAGTTTATCGAAATCATCAAAATGATCTTACCCTTAAACTGAAATCCTTCCATTTAAGTGTCCTCTTTCTAACATAGTAACTTCACAACCTGATCTTCCCAATAAGGGTTGTACTATATGCCTTATGAATGGCCCATTCACATAGAGTCCAAATATCGAATCTTGTAAATTCCCAAGTGTCATAACTCTTTATTCCCTGAAAGGACAACTTCCCAACTTCAATCATTTGGCCCTAAAGTTCACTGGCAACTCATGCCTCTAGTTTCCTCAAAACAAGATTGCAATAATTCGATTAGCACTGTTGTGCCTAATCACTTAATTTCCCAAAACGTGACATCAAATCTCCATAATAGACATCAATCATTCTCTGTCTAATCCTTATATCGCTTCTCTTAAGGAAGCCTCATAACGGACCTCAAAACGAAACTTCGAATAGGTCTTCCAAAATAATACCTATGACTTTGCATACTTGGCTTTTCAAAAGCAACCTTAACCATAGGTCCTACACGAGTTCTGATCAGTGCTATTTTGTAGCACATTTCTAGGGATTATTACCAGGTTTGAGGCGCCATTTGGTGGGATTTTATGCACAATTGGAGATTATGGAGTTGGAGTAGAGAAGTGTGGTTTTGGTGGTTTGGAGGAGCTTATTGGAGACATCCAGAAGAAGAGAAGTTGACCACCTGAGGAGACAAGCAAGATCCATGAAGAAACCATGTGAGAAGGCGGTGAAGTGAAGAGCTGCGACCAAGCCGCGGGGAGCCGAAGGCCGCGGAAAGATTTCCGAAGGAGATGGGCGATAGCGAAGGGGCCGCGCCCGCGGCCAATTTCGGGGATTTAATTGTGCAATTCGAGAGCAAACCGCGACCGCGGCCAAAAAGCCACGACCGCGGCCATCAGCGGGATTCAGCCCAACACGCTCCGAACTTCTGTTTTCTTTTTCTATTTTTCCTTTTTCGTTGTTTTATTTAATTCCGAATATTAGTTATTTCCTTAGAGGATAATGTTTGTGATGTTGGAGGTTTAGGTTAACTTATTTAACCTAACCTTCACAGCCTCCATTGGGAGTCAAATTATTATTCCGGATTATCGTATGTTCAGTATTCAGAGTTTTTCCCTTTCAACAATTATGTCTTTCAATACTATGAGTAGCTAAGCACCCATTGCTTAGCCCGGCATGTGAAACTTTTTCTATGGTTTGATTGCGAGGTTAATTCTCTATTTCCTTTGGGTTTATGTATTTCTTCTTGCACTTATTCATATGGATTGTTATTGGTTTGACTAGACTGATCACCTAGTTAGGTTTAGTAATTATCTATTGCTAGGGTTTGGAATTGACCGGTCGGTGATCCCTTATCTAGAGTAGCATCCATAATTATCTAGGACTAGTAGGACTAGATCATTATGAAAGAAGATTGATTGCATGTTGAATTATTGCGGGTTGTGATTATTTGATATGTATCCTGGTTTGATCCTATGCCCAATGCTATTATTGTTCTAAATCTTGATTGTTTCTTGTGCGTTCAATAATAAGAGTTGCTAGGACTGGTAGGACTAGTAACTATACAAGAATAGGGACAGGAATAAACAAAGGAAACGAATAGAGAGAACCTATGACCAATCTACCATAGGAAAAGTGGATCTTGCTTGGCTAAGTGTTTTTCCCACATTTGATTACACTCTTTGCTTATTTGCTTTGTTTACTTCCTTGATTGCAAAACCAACCACAAACTCCCCCCTCTTGTTACTATTGCATGCATACAACACATAGATTAATTCCTTCCTCCCTATGGATTCGATCCTTACTTGCCCTAACTAATCGTTTAGGTTATTTTGATTTAGCAGTCCCCGGCGCCGTTGCCGGGGACTGCAAGTGTTGATTTTTCTGTGTGTTTGTGTGTGTGTGTTCCTTTGGTGTGGATCTATCTTATGTACCACACCCGTGCTACTAACTCCCCTCTACTTGATATTGATTCAGAGATTGAGAGGACTCTTTCCCAGGGTCGCAGAGTAAATCGTGCTTTGGTTTTTGATAATCCTGCGTTCGAGATGGCTGAAGAAGAACAGACGTTGAGGCAGTTGACTGCGCCCAACCTGTAGTAGCAACCACTGGCTGTGCGGTTTCCTGAGTTGGCTGAGGGCGTAAATTTCGAGTTGAAGTCTGGGTTAATCCACGTACTTCCCCACTTCCATGGGATGAGTGGTGAAGACCCCAATAAGCATCTTGCTGAGTTTCATTCAGTGTGTAGCAGTATGAAGCCGAAGAATGTGACTGAGGACCAGATTAAGCTAAGGGCCTTTCCTTTTTCACTGAAGGATGCAGCCAATGACTGGTTCTACTATCTCACTCCAGGGAGCATTGACACATGGGTCAAGATGAAGAAAGCCTTCCTGGAGAAGTACTTTCCGGCTACAAAACTGAACAGCCTGAAGCGAGCTATCAGCAACATCGAGCAGCAATCTGGTGAATCGCTCTACGAGTATTACGAGCGGTGCAAGAAGATGATATCCAGCTGCCCCTTCCACGGCTATTCTGAGCAGGACCTCGTACTTTATTTGTACGGTGGTCTTCTGGAGGAAGAGAGAAGGATGGTGAATGCTGCTTGTGGAGGGAACATATTCAACAAGACTCCTGCTGCAGCTTTTGAGACATTGTTTGAGCTATCTGAAGGCTCAAGACAGTTCAGTAAAAGGGCGGGCGCCCAATCCGTGAAAGCTGCAGAATCTCTGCCCAATTCTACTCTTCTTGCTGAAGTGGCTGAGATGAAGGAGATGATGAAAAGATGCATGATGAGAGGTGGCTTGCAGCAAGTCAAATCATGTGGGATATGCTATGAGAATACACATCCAACTGATGCATGTCCTACCCTGCAAGAACCAACTGCTGAGGTGAACGCTATTGGCGGATATGGCCCTCAAAGGCCAAAATATGACCCGTACTCCAGCACCTACAATCCCGGGTGGAGAGATCACCCAAATTTGAGGTACGAGAACCAGCAGAACACTCATCAGGGACAAGAGACCCAGGACTATCAGCAGAGGCCCCCACAATTTCTCCAGCGCCCGCAGCAGTACCAGCAGCCTGGGGGTCAGCAACAATTTTGAGCTCCTTATGAACAAAGACCCCAGGGCCAGCATTACAGTGTCTCTACATCCGTCGATGACCAGATAAAAGCTCTCAACCAAGGCATACTATTAATGTCAAATGCTATGGTCCAAACAAAAAAAGAGATGGGAGCACATATCCAAGCGCTAGCAAATACGGTGGCCCAGAATCAGCAGGAACATAAATCCAGTATTCAAAACTTGGAGAAGAAGATGGGTCAATTGTCTATGGCGGTGAGCAGGCTAGAGGCTCGTGAGTCGGGGAAACTACCCTCTCAAACGGTAGTCAACCCGAAAGAGAATGTGTGTGCCATGATGCTGAGAAGTGGTGCTGAGATAGAGGCCAGGAAGGCTACTGAGAAGGAGGTCCAGCTTACCAGGGAGGAAGGCCACCAAGAAAACGAGGTCAAAGGCGAGTTCGACGAGGGAGAGAAGGAGCCGCGACCGCGGCCTGTTCACTGATGAAAATGCTGATTTATTCGCCCCCGAGGTCGAGAGCAAGCCGCGACCGTGGCCTGTTTGCTGAGAAGATGTCTGAAGTTCTAAAGCAACCGCGACCGTGGCCCCCAAATCGCGACCGCGGCCAGGCCCCTGTGTACGTGGACGACTATGTATGACCTGATTTTCCTCCCCTCTTCTCCGAGAAGCCTCCCACGCCATTCCCAGAAGCTTTAGCGGACACCAGGAAGCCTGCCAGGGATAAGGATATGTTCGATTGGGTGAGCAACTGCGAGGTAAATGTCCCTTTGCTTAAACTTATGACTAGTATCCCTCGTTATGCTAAATTTTTGAAGGAGATCTGCACACAAAAGAGGAAGCGCTCAATGAAGGAGAAGAAGAAGGTGGTGGTGAGTGAGAACGTGTCCGCTATACTGCAAAAGCGGATACCCAAGAAGGCAGATGATCCATGGATGTTCACCATTCCCTGCAAGATTGGAGGTACCCTATTCGACATGGCGTTACTTGACTTGGGTGCCTCCATCAATGTGCTGCCGCTCGCTCACTATGAGTCCTTAGACGTGGGCCCACTCGAGAAGACGGGGATTGTCATCCAGTTGGCGGACAATTCAATTGTCAATCCAAAGGGAATTCTGCAGGATGTGCTGGTATAGATGGACCACTTAGTGTTCCCTGTAGACTTCTTCGTCATGGACACTGGGCAGGACAACGATTCACCTGTGATGATGGGAAGGCCGTTTATGAACATGGCCAGCACAAAGATTGATGTGAGTAGCGGTTCGCTCACAATGGAGTTTGATGGGGAGACGGTCGGGTTCAGCATAGACGACCAGAAGAGACACCCTCCTGATGGGGACCCCGAGCGCTCATTGGAGGTGAGCGAACCAAGTTGAGGACGAGGAAGCGGTATGTCATGCCATGACAATAACTAAGGCGCTGTCCGGGAGGCAACCCGAGATATGTATTATTTTCGTTTCTTTTCTTTCTTTATTTTTGCATTAGTTTTGTTTGTTTTTTTTGCCTTGTTTTTGTTTTTTGTTTCCGACTAACCTGTAGGGAAGAGACCCATGCTTATTGAAGACGGTGTTTCCACACCAATGTAAGTCTTCTTTCCCTGCACTAGTCAACCCCCCGAAAAAACCTTAAACGGGGGTTAAAAAAAAAAAGTTGTACGAGTACGAGCTGTCCAGTATTCCATGGAGAGGGGTACGCATGTTGCCAACGGAGTAAATTTTCGCTACACAATTTATTGGAAACGATGGCGGCCCCACGGTCGACAGCCGCGAAGGAAGACCCCTCATGGCCCATACCACGATCATATCTGGGCCCATTTTTTTTTGTGGTATTTGAAGGCCGTGCACCCCTGGCATCATTGTTTTACCACTACTCACCAAGTGGTACATTTTGGTTGCACGGTAGGAGAAGATGTTGGAGTTGATGTTGACACCCACCCAACACCAGTGGCCTGTGCATATAGTGAGGATCGCCAGCAACAACGGAGGTGTCCACGCCAACTCGACGACATTTGTGAGCTTATTCCTTCTTTTATTCTTTTTTCTTTCATTACATTGAGGACAATGCAATGTTTAAGCATGGGGGAGGGTTTTATACTTCTATGTCGCTGAGAAGAAAAAGAAAAGAAAAAGAAAAAAAAGAAAAGAGCCACAAAATTTGAAAAAAAAAGGCTAAAATTAAAATCCTAGGATAGGTCGAAAACCCGAAAGGGCGGCCTAGGTAATAAGCAGGTGGCTTGGACCAGCATTAGGCTTGGGTAATAAGAATTCAAGAGTGATGTGAGCATACTGTGAGCCCATCTATGAAAAATGAAATGAGTGGCTTGGTGAAAACCCGAAAGGGCGCCTTGGCAAAATGAGTGAAAAGAAGAAGAGCGATTTCTAGGAATCCCTATTTTACTTGGCGAGGCGTCATAAGAAGAGGAGTCATAAGGAGGTTTTGGGTAGGTCACTCTGGAGGAATAAGAAGATAGATGGGAGATAGGATTATAATTTTTTTCCACTCTATGGTATTTGGGATAAGCTTGGGGAAAGTACTCTGCTTTCCTTTTAGCTTGACTGTGTGGGGTGTTGATTTGATGTTGTAGTTATTGTGCTGGGTTTATTTTGTATGGTTGCCTGGAGTTTATTGTTTGGTGTAATTCTTGGAGGTTGAGTTTTCTATGCTTCCTGAAGCCTTGGGGATTTGATTGGAGGAGTAGGTTTACTTTAGCTTACTCGAGGACGAGCAAGGTTTAAGCATGGGGGATTTGATCAGTGCTATTTTGTATCACATTTCTAGGGATTATTACCAGGTTTAAGGCGCCATTTGGTGGGATTTTATGCACAATTGGAGATTATGGAGTTGGAGCAGAGAAGTGTGGTTTTGGTGGTCTGGAGGAGCTTATTGGAGACATCCAGAAGAAGAGAAGTTGACCACCTGAGGAGACAAGAAAGATCCATGAAGAAACCACGTGAGAAGGCGATGAAGTGAAGAGCCGCGACCAAGCCACGGGGAGCCGAAGGCCGCGACAAGTTTCCACACCAATGTAAGTCTTCTTTCCCTGCACTAGTCAACCCCCCGAAAAAACCTTAAACGGGGGTTAAAAAAAAAAAGTTGTACGAGTACGAGCTGTCCAGTATTCCATGGAGAGGGGTGCGCATGTTGCCAACGGAGTAAATTTTCGCTACACAATTTATTGGAAACGATGGCGGCCCCACGGTCGACAGCCGCGAAGGAAGACCCCTCATGGCCCATACCACGATCATATCTGGGCCCATTTTTTTTTGTGGTATTTGAAGGCCGTGCACCCCTGGCATCATTGTTTTACCACTACTCACCAAGTGGTACATTTTGGTTGCACGGTAGGAGAAGATGTTGGAGTTGATGTTGACACCCACCCAACACCAGTGGCCTGTGCATATAGTGAGGATCGCCAGCAACAACGGAGGTGTCCACGCCAACTCGACGACATTTGTGAGCTTATTCCTTCTTTTCCCTATGCTTCTATTCTTTTTTTCTTTCATTACATTGAGGACAATGCAATGTTTAAGCATGGGGGAGGGTTTTATACTTCTATGTCGCTGAGAAGAAAAAGAAAAGAAAAAGAAAAAAAAGAAAAGAGCCACAAAATTTAAAAACAAAAGGCTAAAATTAAAATCCTAGGATAGGTCGAAAACCCGAAAGGGCGGCCTAGGTAATAAGCAGGTGGCTTGGACCAGCATTAGGCTTGGGTAATAAGAATTCAAGAGTGATGTGAGCATACTGTGAGCCCATCTATGAAAAATGAAATGAGTGGCTTGGTGAAAACCCGAAAGGGCGCCTTGGCAAAATGAGTGAAAAGAAGAAGAGCAATTTCTAGGAATCCCTATTTTACTTGGCGAGGCGTCATAAGAAGAGGAGTCATAAGGAGGTTTTGGGTAGGTCACTCTGGAGGAATAAGAAGATAGATGGGAGATAGGATTAGAATTTTTTTCCACTCTATGGTGTTTGGGATAAGCTTGGGGAAAGTACTATGCTTTCCTTTTAGCTTGACTGTGTGGGGTGTTGATTTGATGTTGTAGTTATTGTGCTGGGTTTATTTTGTATGGTTGCCTGGAGTTTATTGTTTGGTGTAATTCTTGGAGGTTGAGTTTTCTATGCTTCCTGAAGCCTTGGGGATTTGATTGGAGGAGTAGGTTTACTTTAGCTTACTCGAGGACGAGCAAGGTTTAAGCATGGGGGATTTGATCAGTGCTATTTTGTATCACATTTCTAGGGATTATTACCAGGTTTAAGGCGCCATTTGGTGGGATTTTATGCACAATTGGAGATTATGGAGTTGGAGCAGAGAAGTGTGGTTTTGGTGGTCTGGAGGAGCTTATTGGAGACATCCAGAAGAAGAGAAGTTGACCACCTGAGGAGACAAGAAAGATCCATGAAGAAACCACGTGAGAAGGCGATGAAGTGAAGAGCCGCGACCAAGCCACGGGGAGCCGAAGGCCGCGACAAGTTTCCACACCAATGTAAGTCTTCTTTCCCTGCACTAGTCAACCCCCCCGAAAAAACCTTAAACGGGGGTTAAAAAAAAAAAGTTGTACGAGTACGAGCTGTCCAGTATTCCATGGAGAGGGGTGCGCATGTTGCCAACGGAGTAAATTTTCGCTACACAATTTATTGGAAACGATGGCGGCCCCACGATCGACAGCCGCGAAGGAAGACCCCTCATGGCCCATACCACGATCATATCTGGGCCCATTTTTTTTTGTGGTATTTGAAGGCCGTGCACCCCTGGCATCATTGTTTTACCACTACTCACCAAGTGGTACATTTTGGTTGCACGGTAGGAGAAGATGTTGGAGTTGATGTTGACACCCACCCAACACCAGTGGCCTGTGCATATAGTGAGGATCGCCAGCAACAACGGAGGTGTCCACGCCAACTCGACGACATTTGTGAGCTTATTCCTTCTTTTCCCTATGCTTCTATTCTTTTTTCTTTCATTACATTGAGGACAATGCAATGTTTAAGCATGGGGGAGGGTTTTATACTTCTATGTCGCTGAGAAGAAAAAGAAAAGAAAAAGAAAAAAAAGAAAAGAGCCACAAAATTTAAAAACAAAAGGCTAAAATTAAAATCCTAGGATAGGTCGAAAACCCGAAAGGGCGGCCTAGGTAATAAGCAGGTGGCTTGGACCAGCATTAGGCTTGGGTAATAAGAATTCAAGAGTGATGTGAGCATACTGTGAGCCCATCTATGAAAAATGAAATGAGTGGCTTGGTGAAAACCCGAAAGGGCGCCTTGGCAAAATGAGTGAAAAGAAGAAGAGCAATTTCTAGGAATCCCTATTTTACTTGGCGAGGCGTCATAAGAAGAGGAGTCATAAGGAGGTTTTGGGTAGGTCACTCTGGAGGAATAAGAAGATAGATGGGAGATAGGATTAGAATTTTTTTCCACTCTATGGTGTTTGGGATAAGCTTGGGGAAAGTACTCTGCTTTCCTTTTAGCTTGACTGTGTGGGGTGTTGATTTGATGTTGTAGTTATTGTGCTGGGTTTATTTTGTATGGTTGCCTGGAGTTTATTGTTTGGTGTAATTCTTGGAGGTTGAGTTTTCTATGCTTCCTGAAGCCTTGGGGATTTGATTGGAGGAGTAGGTTTACTTTAGCTTACTCGAGGACGAGCAAGGTTTAAGCATGGGGGATTTGATCAGTGCTATTTTGTATCACATTTCTAGGGATTATTACCAGGTTTAAGGCGCCATTTGGTGGGATTTTATGCACAATTGGAGATTATGGAGTTGGAGCAGAGAAGTGTGGTTTTAGTGGTCTGGAGGAGCTTATTGGAGACATCTAGAAGAAGAGAAGTTGACCACCTGAGGAGACAAGAAAGATCCATGAAGAAACCACGTGAGAAGGCGATGAAGTGAAGAGCCGCGACCAAGTCACGGGGAGCCGAAGGCCGCGACAAGATTTCCGAAGGAGATGGGCGATAGCGAAGGGGCCGCGCCCGCGGCCAATTTCGGGGATTTAATTGTGCAATTCGAGAGCAAACCGCGACCGCGGCCAAAAAGCCGTGACCGCGACCATCAGCGGGATTCAGCCTGACACGCTCCGAACTTCTGTTTTCTTTTTCTATTTTTCCTTTTTCGTTGTTTTATTTAATTCTGAATATTAGTTATTTCCTTAGAGGATAATGTTTGTGATGTTGGAGGTTTAGGTTAACTTATTTAACCTAACCTTCACAACCTCCATTGGGAGTCGAATTATTATTCCGGATTATCGTATGTTCAGTATTCAGAGTTTTTCCCTTTCAACAATTATGTCTTTCAATACTATGAGTAGCTAAGCACCCATTGCTTAGCCCGGCATGTGAATCTTTTTCTATGGTTTGATTGAGAGGTTAATTCTCTATTCTCTATTTCCTTTGGGTTTATATCTTTCTTCTTGCACTTATTCATATGGATTGTTATTGGTTTGACTAGACTGATCACCTAGTTAGGTTTAGTAATTATCTATTGCTAGGGTTTGGAATTGACCGGTCGGTGATCCCTTATCTAGAGTAGCATCCATAATTATCTAGGACTGGTAGGACTAGATTATTATGAAAGAAGATTGATTGCATGTTGAATTATTGCGGGTTGTGTCTATTTGATATGTATCCTGGTTTGATCCTATGCCCAATGCTATTATTGTTCTAAATCTTGATTGTTTCTTGTTCGTTCAATAATAAGAGTTGCTAGGACTGGTAGAACTAGTAACTATACAAGAATAGGGACAAGAATAAACAAAGGAAAGGAATAGAGATAACCTAGGACCAATCTACCATAGGAAAAGTGGATCTTGCTTGGCTAAGTGTTTTTCCCACATTTGATTACACTCTTTGCTTATTTGCTTTGTTTACTTCCTTGATTGCAAAACCAACCACAAACTCCCCCCTCTTGTTACTATTGCATGCGTACAACACATAGATTAATTCCTTCCTCCCTGTGGATTCGATCCTTACTTGCCCTAACTACTCGTTTAGGTTTGTCTAGGTTATTTTGATTTAGTGGTATACGACAAATCGCTTGTCAAGTTCCCTATGAACTATCCCTCTTATACATTTCCCTTCTCAGTAGTCTGTCCATATCAATGCCTACAACATGACCTCACAGCAAGGCATTCTGATCCTTAAAATTGCATACACACTGGCCTCCCAGATGACACTATCACAGTTCTCAAACTAAAATTGATTACCGCCTCATGACGCATCAGCTAATCCATATCGAGAATAACGTCGTATGGAGTCATGGCAATACATATCAAATCTACCTCAAATTTCTTACCCTGAATAGTAATCGGAAATTCTGACAGAAGCTTGGTTCTAACCAATTATTTACTACTAGGAAGGTTTACAACGAAAGGTTTACAAACCTTGTTGCATACCGAACTTACTAACATAACTATCAGAAACGAAGGACTGGGTAACACCCGAATCTACAACATACAAACAAAAGCAGGATGAAAGTATAAGGCATTTTAAGCATTTGGAGCATCGGGTCCATACGCCTCACGCATCTCGTAAAGGTGTTGACCCTGACCGCTAGAAACCATTGGGGCTTTTCCATTGTTCTGTGCAGTTGTCTGCATCGAAGGATTGGGAGTCTCTGCCGATTTGAACCTAGGTCTGTTATTCGGATTAACAGATCCCTGTTGTGACTCCGCTCCCTTCTGCTTTCCCTGCCGACAGAACCTCTGCATATGCCCTTCCTTCCCACAACCAAAACATGTCTTCCTTGCATTCAGACACGTAAAACTTTTGTGCCCAGATGCACCACAATTGTGACATTGGATCAGACTCTTGCTCTAGCCTGATTGCTGTGTTGACCCTCCTTGAGTCATTTCTGTCTTTGCTTTGCTGGATTTGTCAAAGTTAGACGGTGGCACAGAACGTTTAAACCACTTGCCTGAGGCTGGTTCTGCACTTGCCTCTGGCTATTACGCTTCTTGGTTGACTCCTCCAAAGTCACCTCCAATTTATAGGTTGCATCCACGTACTGCTCCAAAGTAGAGCATCCGTGACGCACCATCCATGGCTTGATATCTGGGTTCATCCATTCATGGAAGTACCAGATCTTCTGTTCCTTGTTGGTCACATCTGACCCAGCGTATTGCAATAAGTGATTGAACTTAGTCGCAAGCTCAGTCACTTTTAATCCCTCCATCTCTGGATAAAGAAATTCCTTATGCTTCTCTTCCCTCATAGCTCGGGAAAAGAAACGATCAGTCATTTTAGCCTTGAACATCCCCCAGTTCAAATCAACATGATCAGCTAGACCGGTGTTCTCCCACCATTCGTTATCATCTTCCTTCAATTGAAGGGATGCAATGTGCACCTTCTCCGCTTCTGTGCACTCAACATTACGAAACAACCATTCCATATGTGAGAACCAATGAGCCACTCTGACTGGTTCTCCTTTTCCATCATAACTGTCAGGTCTCATAGAGTTAATGGCTTTTAGCGCTCGGCCATAATCACCTCTATTCCTGACCGCTTCTTCTCAGTGTACATAGACATTTGGCTCCTCAACTCTAGGAACTACTGGCGGAATTGGCACACCTTGTGCCTGTGGTGCGGCAGGTTGCCTAGCATCGGCGAATGCTTGCATCACAATTCCCCGAATAGCTGCAACAGCTGCTGCATCAAAAACCATCGGAGCGTTGGCCTCAGCATGGCCATTGCCTCCAGGGTTATTAGATTTGTGTTCCTCCACAAGGTCTGGAACATTCCCTACATTTGGTCTGGGGTCATTGCTTGGCCCAGCACCAGCACGAATGGTGTTTCTTGTGTTCACCATCTGTTGACCGATCAAATTCCAAGTATTTTATACATTAATATTTCTCCAAAATACTTAATGTAATAAAATTAACTCAGAGTAGATCAACTGGGTAATTTAGATAGATGAACTTCAAACCGAGTTACTAGGTTCTACAACCTCAAATCGTAACGAGGGAACTGAGAATTCAAGCCTTACTGGAGATGGCGAACCACCTCGCTTTATCCGAGTCCCTTTGAAGAGAACAGAATGCACCCATATCTACGGGCGACGAGAAGAGAGTTTTAGTCTTTCTAGATATAGAAGTGAACTTCCATATCAGAGTAAAGAAGAAGGCATGACTATGAACGGTTAAAAAAATTTATTCGAAAATTCAGAGCCTTTGAAAACATTTCTCAATTTCAAACAAGTGATCGGTTTATAAAAGTTTTGTTCCAGTAAAACATTTTAAACCGACCCGTGAGAAAAAAAATCTAGCTCTGATACCAAATCTGTAACACCCCCAAATCTCATCTTGAAAGTATTACTATCAGTGACCTCAGATATTACATCCCGAAGTCACCCCAGGCTTTGCCAGTTGATATAAACCATCAAACCACAATTATAATACCAAATATCATAACTTTTATAAAACCAAAGTCTCAGAATTATAACATAATTCCAAATTCAATAAAATACAGAATCAGAATTGTTACAGCGGAAGTCTTTGAAATAACAACAGGGTCTTGATCGAAAGGATCACCCGCCAAGGATCTTAACCTGAATAAACTTGTCAAAAACACCGTTTGTCTTTACAGTCGTTCTAGCCTTCTTGGATCTGTAACATATCTGATGTGCCGAATCGAACGGATGACACCAGCCAACCATGCAGAGAACAATTTCGGTTGGTTAGTCTAATGAAAGACTATGCAAGGGTACAAAGCAGAGTGGTTCGAAGTAGTCGTATTAGGTTAGACTCATCGTCCTCGAATCAAAACCGATAACGATAGTCAACCACCATAGTCTACTGAAACATATGAAAAGGCATGAACAAGAGAAGATTCTGAAGACCAAGTCTTACAACAATCAACCCAAAGAAGATTCCAACGAAATGAATCTTATCGGAAATATGACAAATGTTGGGAAACTTAAATAATCATAGAATCACAGTATCGCATACGAGCGATTTAAAAGTTAAGACGAGCTTTCCTAGCTGTACTATCGCCTTGCTGCTCTACTCGCCGAAGGTATATTAATTATGTGCATCAAGAGCACTTATTTGATTTAATTCCAAAACCCACATCACGTTATAAGCTTTTAAATATATGTTCTGTCACGCAGGACATATATCAAAGGAATGGACATCGCAGAGTCCAAGCCTCTGGACCTATATCGAAAGAATGGACCTCGCAGAGTCCAAGCCTCTACATCCGTAGGGTCTTGATCGCCCTTTTCCCCAAGTTATAAAGAAACGAATGGACCTCACAGTGTCCAGGCGTTCCTACGAATACTCGTGCTAACTAACAGTTCAACACAGTAATAATCCATATTAAAGCCTTATAGGCAATTATCATTACCATATATCTATAATAGCGTTGATCTAGCAGATATACAACGTATTATAATATCATATTCTTTTTATCATATAATTTATCAAAATTGTTCCCAACATAAACAGTAAATCATTCCAAATTAATTAACAACTAACAATTGATAATTAATGGAAGTATGGAATGATGAGGAAGAGTGAACCGCCACTTGCCTTAGATTAGTCGAGCTTGAACAAAGCTTTGCAACAAGATGTATCTGGGTTCGAAACTGGGACAGATCCTGGACGATAAATCCCTCTGGAACTACCCATAACGAGACCCTAAGTTAGATCTAATATCCACATATATGAATATAAAAGAATACAAAAAGGAATCGAAGGAACCAAGCCTCGCTCGAAGCCAAACACCCAAGAACACACACACCCAGCCTACTGCGGGTGCGGTCGGCCCTCACCGCGGGGTGCGGTAGGGTGCGGTGGTTCCTTGCCGCGGGTGCGGCGAGATGACAGAGGCGAGGGTTCTTCGACAGATTTTCGGGGAGAAACTCACCCAAATCGATTCGTTCGACTTCGATTCGTTGTGGTTTTGATCTCCCACCACCTTAGATCTTGATTAACACTTAAGAGCACCTTTGTAAACACTCAAAGGGGTTCGATCTCTTCTCAAACGAAGCTCACAAGCTTTCCAACAATGGAGATTTCAGAGGAATTTCAGAGGAAGAAGATGAAGCTCAGCTATGGCTTTTCCTCTACGGTTTCCTCCCTTTTTATAGCCCAAACAAGGAGCTTACCCACAAATGACATCAAGGAGGAGGTGGCCCGACTAGATAGATAGGCTAGAAGCCGGCTAAGGCGAGCTACAACCTGTGACTTATCGCGATGACATCGGAGCTGACCATGGCCGCGGGGTGTGGCAGGGTGCGGTGGAGGTGCGGTGGCCGACTCATGACCGCCACTGGCATTGGCCTTCGCTGCGGGTGCGGCAGGGTGCGGCCAGGGTGTGGTCAAAGTCATTTTTGCTCCCTTTCGTCCGTTTTGTCTTTTCTTACCAAGTGGTTAAATATTCTTAACCCCGGGTTAAATATATTAGTACATGAATGACTTTTTAACCCAAAAATACATTAACTGTATTTTATATTACTCAGAAAAATATTACAGAGATCAAACATCTCATAGAATGTCCGCACTTCTCTGAATTTAATCTGAATTGTAATATGGGAAAGAGAAATTTTCAAAATTACCCTTACAAAATGAGGGATTTTACAGCTTGCCAATGGTGAGTACTAGGATTATTAGTGTATCTACTCAACCTTCCTACCGCATAAGCAATATTTCGCCTTATGCTTGTCATGGCATACATTAAGCAACCAATCACTTGTGAGTACTCGAGTTGTGATACCGCTTTGCATGTATTAGGCATAAGCTTCACACTCGGATCCATGAGAGTGCTCACAATTGAACTTCTTCATCACTTTCTCAATGGAATGAGATTTTGTCAAAGATAGTCCCTTATTCTCACGTGTGATTCTAATACCGAGGATCACATCCTCCCCCCCCATGTCCTTCATGGAAAAACTTGATGATAGAAATGCCTTCGTAAGGTCTACTTGTCTTTGGTCTGTACCAAAGATCAACATGTCATCAACATACAAGCAAATGATTACTATATTATCGGACTTATCAAATTTGTTGTATACACACTTTTCCGACTGATTTAACTCAAATCCTCTCGACAAGACAACCTCATCACACTTTTGATGCCACTGCTTAGGTGCTTGCTTTAGCCCATGCAATGACTTTACCAACTTATACACCTTATGCTCATCACCGGGCATAACGAACCCTTCAGATTGCTTCATGTACACCTCCTCCTCCGAATCACCATTCAAGAATGCCATTTTGACATCCATTTGGTGAATCACAAGATTACTAATAGCCGCCAAGGAAATCAACAACCTAATGGTGGAGATCCGAGCAACCGGAGCATATGTATCGAAATAATCAATACCTTCCATTTGTCTAAAGCCTTGGATGACCATTCAGGCCTTAAACTTATCGATAGTACCATCGACCTTCATATTCTTCTTGAAGATCCACCTGCAGCCCAAAGGCTTTCAACCCGGTGGGAGATCCGATAAGACCCACGTATTACTTCCCATGATGGAGTCCATCTCATCATTTATTGCTTCTTTCCAAAATGCAACATCTTGAGACCTTATTGCCTCATCAAAAATCCTAGGATCCGCATCAATATGATAACAATATAAATATTGGAACCCAACTTCATCTCTAGATCCCTTAACCAAAAAAATTTGGAAATCTGGACGGAAAGAATTTTCAATCATTCCTCGCTTGCTCCTACGGAGCATAGGTGACTCGTTAGGAGACACGGCTGTGTCGTCACCTTCTTTAGTTCCACTTGTGCTAGGAACCAAATCCTTTGGTCTAGGTATGGACGAGAACCGATTCTTATCAAATATCGCATCTCTTGACTCAATCACGGAGTGAATCGAGATAGAATCATTAGGCTCTATTACATAGAACCTATAAGCCTTGGCATGCTCAACATATCCAAGAAAGATGCAATCAATACCTCTTTCTCCCAAGGTTTTTATCTTGGGCTGGGGCATTCTAACGACCGCCCTACATCTCCAAACTCAAAGGTAATTCAAGCTCAGTTTCTTTTTGTACCAAGGTTCATAAGGGGTGACCTTGTTCCTTTTATTAGGAACCCTATTTAGTAAATAGCAAGCCGTCAACATGGCTTCACCCCAAAATCCGTCACTCAATCCTGAGTAGGATAACATGGAATTAACCATCTCTTTTAGGACTCGATTATTCCTCTCTGATACACCATATTTTTGTAATATCCCTCATTTTGTAAGGGTAATTTTGAAAATTTCTCTTGCCCATATTACAAGTCAGATTAAATTCAGAGAAGTGCGGACATTCTATGAGATGTTTGATCTCTGTAATATTTTTCTGAGTAATATAAAATACAGTTAATGTATTTTTGGGTTAAAAAGTCATTCCTGTACGAATATATTTAACCCGAGGTTAAGAATATTTAATCACTTGGTAAGAAAAGACAAAACGGACGAAAGGGGGCAAAAATGGCCTTGACCGCACCCTGCCGCACCCGCGGCGAAGGCCAATGCCAGTGGCGGTCACGAGTCGGCCACCGCACCCCCACCGCACCCTGCCGCACCCCGCGGCCATCGTCAGCTTCGATGTCATCGCGATAAGTCACAGGCCGTAGCTCGCCTTAGCCGGCTTCTAGCCTATCTATCTAGTCGGGCCACCTCCTCCTTGATGTCATTTGTGGGTAAGCTCCTTGTTTGGGCTATAAAAAGGGAGGAAACCGTAGAGGAAAAGCCATAGTTGAGCTTCATCTTCTTCCTCTGAAATTCCTCTAAAATCTCCATTGTTGGCAAGCTTGTGAGCTTCGTTTGAGAAGAGATCGAACCCCTTTGAGTGTTTACAAAGGTGCTTTTAAGTGTTAATCAAGATCTAAGGTGGTGGGAGATCAAAACCACAACGAATCGAAGTCGAACGAATCGATTTGGGTGAGTTTCTCCCCAAAAATCTGTCGAAGAACCCTCGCCTCTGTCATCTCGCCGCACCCGCGGAAAGGCACCACCGCACCCCACCGCACCCCACGGTGAGGGCCGACCGCACCCGCGGTAGGCTGGGTTCGTGTGTGTATTCTTGGGTGTTTGGCTTCGAGCGAGGCTTGGTTCCTTCGATTCCTTTTTGTATTCTTTTATATTCATATATGTGGATATTGGATCTAACTTAGGGTCTCATTATGGGTAGTTCCAGAGGGATTTATCGTCCAGGATCTGTCCCAGTTTCGAACCCAGATACATCTTGTTGCTAAGCGTTGTTCAAGCTCGACTAATCTAAGGCAAGTGGCGGTTCTCTCTTGCTCATCATTCCATACTTCCATTAATGATCAATTGTTAGTTGTTAATTAATTTGGAATGATTTACTGTTTATGTTGGGAACAGTTTTGATAAATTATATGATGAAAAGAATATGATATTAGAATAGGTTGTATATCTGCTAGATCAATGCTATTATAGATATATGGTTATGATAATTGCCTGGAAGGCTTTAATATGGATTATTACTGTGTTGAACTGTTAGTTAGCATGAGTATTCGTAGGAACGCCTGGACACTGTAAGGTCCATTCATTTCTTTATAACTTGGGGAAAAGGGCGATCAAGACCCTACAGATGTAGAGGCTTGGACTCTGCGAGGTCCATTCTTTCGATATAGGTCCATAGGCTTGGACTCTGCGAGGTCCATTCCTTCGATATATGTCCTGCGTGACAGAACAAATATTTAAAAGCTTATAACGTGATGTGGGTTTTGGAATTAAATCAGATAAGTGCTCTTGACGCACATAATTAATATACCTTCGGCGAGTAGTACAGCTAGGCGATAGTGTAGCTAGGAAAGCTCGTCTTAACTTTTAAATCGCTCGTATGCGATACTGTGATTCTATGATTATTTAAGTTTCCCAACATTTGTCATATTTCCGATAAGATTCATTTCGTTGGAATCTTCTTTGGGTTGATTGTTGTAAGACTTGGTCTTCAGAATCTTCTTTTGTTCATGCCTTTTCATATGTTTCAGTAGACTATGGTGGTTGACTATCGTTATCGGTTTTGATTCGAGGACGATGAGTCTAACCTAATACGACTACTTCGAACCACTCTGTTTTGTACCCTTGCATAGTCTTTCATTAGACTAATCAACCGAAATTGTTCTCTGCATGGTTGGCTGGTGTCATCCGTTCGATTCGGCACATCAGATATGTTACAGATCCAAGAAGGCTAGAACGACTGTAAAGACAAACGGTGTTTTTGACAAGTTTATTCAGGTTAAGATCCTTGGCAAGTGATCCTTTCGATCAAGACCCTGTTGTTATTTCAAAGATTTCCGCTGTAATAATTCTGATTCTGTATTTTGTTGAATTTGGAATTTTGTTATAATTCTGAGACTTTGGTTTTATAAAAGTTATGATATTTGGTATTATAACTGTGGTTTGATGGTTTATATCAACTGGAAAAGCCTGGAGTGACTTCGGAATGTAATATCTGAGGTCACTGGCAGTAATACTTTCAAGAGGAGATTTGGGGGTGTTACAGATTTGGTATCAGAACCAAAATATTTTTTTTCTTACGGGTCGGGTTTAAAATGTTTTACTGGAACAAAACTTTTATAAACCGATCACTCATTTGAAATTGAGAAATGTTTTCAAAGACTCTGAATTTTCGAATGAAAATTTTTAACCGTTCATAGTCATGCCTTCTTCTTTAGTCTGATATGGAAGTTCACTTCTATATCTAGAAAGACTAAAACTCTCTTCTCGTCGCCCATAGATATGGGTGCATTCTGTTCTCTTCAAAGGGACTCGGATAAAGCCAAGGTGGTTCGCCATCTCTAGTAAGGCTTGAATTCTCAGTTCCCTCGTTACGATTTGAGGTTGTAGAATCTAGTAACTCGGTTTGAAGTTCATCTATATAAATTACCCAGTTGATCTACTTTGAGTTAATTTTATTACATTAAGTATTTTGGAGAAATATTAATGTATAAAATACTTGGAATTTGATCGGTCAACAGATGGTGAACACAAGAAACACCATTCGTGCTGGTGCTGGGCCAAGCAATGACCCCAGACCAAATGCAGGGAATGTTCCAGACCCTGTGGAGGAACACGAATCTAATAACCCTAGAGGAAATGGCCATGCTGAGGCCAACGCTCTGATGGTTTTTGATGCAGCAGCTGTTGCAGCTATTCGGGGAATTGTGATGCAAGCATTCACCAATGCTAGGCAACCTGCCGCACCACAGGCACAAGGTGTGCCAATTCCGCCAGTAGTTCCTAGAGTTGAGGAGCCAAATGTCTATGTACACCGAGAAGAAGCAGTCAGGAATATAGGTGATTATGGCCGAGCGCTAAAAGCCATTAACTCTATGAGACCTGACAGTTATGATGGAAAAGGAGAACCAGTCAGAGTGGCTCATTGGTTCTCACATATGGAACGGTTGTTTCGTAATGTTGAGTGCACATAAGCGGAGAAGGTGCACATTGCTTCCCTTCAATTGAAGAAAGATGCTAGTGAATGGTGGGAGAACACCGGTCTAGCTGATCATGTTGATTTGAACTGGGGGATGTTCAAGGCTAAAATGACTGATCGTTTCTTTTCCCGAGCTATGAGGGGAGAGAAACATAACGAATTTCTTTATCCGGAGACGGAGGGATTAAAAGTGACTGAGCTTGCGACTAAGTTCAATCACTTATTGCAATACGCTGGGTCAGATGTGACCAACGAGGAACAGAAGATCTGGTACTTCCATGAATGGATGAACCCAGATATCAAGCCATGGATGGTGTGTCACGGATGCTCTACTTTGGAGCAGTACGTGGATGCAGCCTATAAGTTGGAGGTGACTCTGGAGGAGTCAACCAAGAAGCGTAATAGCCAAAGGCAAGTGCAGGACCAGCCTCAGGCAAGTGGATTTAAACGTCCTGCGCCACCGTCTAACTTTGACAAATCCAGCAAAGCAAAGACAGAAATGACTCAAGGAGGGTCAACACAGCAATCGAGCCAGAGCAAGAGTCTGATCCAATGTCACAATTGTGGTGCATCTGGGCACAAAAGTTTTACGTGTTTGAATGAAAGGAAGACATGTTTTGGTTGTGGGAAGGAATGGCATATGAAGAGGTTCTATCGGCAGGGAAAGCAGAAGGGAGTGGAGTCACAACAGGGATCTGTTAATCGGAACAACAAACCTAGGTTCAAACCGGCAGAGACTCCCAATCCTTAGATGCAGACAACTGCATAGAACAATGGAAAATCCCTAATGGCTTCTGGAGGTCAGGGTCAACACCTTTACGAGATGCATGAGGCGTATGGACCCGATGCTCCAAATGCTTAAAATGCCTTATACTTTCATCCTACTTTTGTTTGTATGTTGTAGATTGGGGTGTTACCCAGTCCTTCGTTTCAGATAGTTTTGTTAGTAAGTTCAGTATGCAACAAGGTTTGTAAACCTTTCATTGTAAACCTACCTATTAATAAATATTTGGTTAGAACCAAGCTTCTATCAGAATTTCTGGTTACCATTCAGGGTAAGAAATTTGAGGTAGATTTGATCTGTATTGCCATGACTCCATACGATATTATTCTCGATATGGATTAGCTGACGCGTCATGAGGTGGAAATCAATTTTAGTTTGAGAACTGTGATGGTGTCATCTGGGAGGCCAGTGTGTATGTAATTTTAAGGATCAGAATGCCTTGCTGTGAGGTCATGCTGTAGGCATTGAAAGGGAAAGACTGCTGAGAAGGGAAATGTATAAGAGGGATAGTTCATAGGGAACTCGTTTCCTTTATTACGATCAGTTGAGTACCTATGGTTAAGGTTGCTTTTGAAAAGCCAAGTATGCAAAGTCATAGGTGTTATTTTGGAAGACCTATTCGAAGTTTCGTTTTGAGGTCCGTTATGAGGCTTCCTTAAGAGAAGCGATATAAGGATTAGACAGAGAATGATTGATGTCTATTATGGCGATTTGATGTCACGTTTTGGGAAATTAAGTGATTAGGCACAATAGTGCTAATCGAATTATTGCAATCTTGTTTCGAGGAAACTAGAGGCCTGAGTTGCCAGTGAACTTTAGGGCCAAATGATTGAAGTTGGGAAGTTGTCCTTTTAGGGAATAAAGAGTTATGACACTTGAGAATTTACAAGATTCGATATTTGGACTTTATGTGAATGGGCCATTCATAAGGCATACCCTTATTGGGAAGATCAGGTTGTGAAGTTACTGTGTTAGAAAGAGGCCACTTAAATGGAAGGATTTCAGTTTAAGGATAAGATCATTTTGATGATTTCGATAAACTGAAGGATTTAGTACATAGATTAAGTTTAGGTATGCTTAAGGAGTAAGGTAACAATGTTACTTGTGTACATCTATTGAGGGATTAGGACACAAGTGATTGATTCGGTTGGTAATGAATCATTTAGCAATATGATACTTTGAGGAAATTGAGGATGTAATGTTTCGAGAGTACTAAGAATTGATAATTGGATTGTAAGAAATTAAGATATGAACTTTGGGATTTTGTATATAAGGAAATTGGGAAGGAGATGCGTGTTCTCCTATTAAAGGTATAATAATGTCGTTATGATAATTTTGGAGAGCATTATGGTCAAAATCTTGTGGATGTAGTGAGAATGATTACATGGTATAATAGAGATGAGGTTACGGATGATATCAAGTGGACTTGAGGAAAAAAGTAACCCACGTTGGTTAAGGTAATCATATAACAAGTTCGGGTAAGACAATAGTATAATCCTATGGAAGGGATTAGTGGATCATATTGAAGTAATCAGACATAGATTGTGATATTACTAATTGTGGGATCACATGAGTAAAGGTTATAAGGTAAAGATATGGCATAAGGGCCGGATATGATTAAGGTAACAAGTGAATCATTTATGTAAGGTCTATATGACAAGTGGAGGTACTAAGTAGTAGTACTGTTGATATTCGAGGACCGGATAGTCGAAAGGAGGTTAGTAGAAAGATGTTGTATTCTTCTATGTAAGAATAGGAAGGTCTTTAGGAGTAATAAGGCATGACAACGAAGATACATTGGAGAATTACTACCTCTTCCAGTTCAGAATGGAAGTGGGAAGATATTGCAATGGATTTCGTCACAGGACAAACTCGGAAACTGCTTTGATAAGTCAAAGAATGTTGACAGCTCAGAGTCGACAAGTTAGTACGAATTTTGTGGTCCAAGTCAGGAACAGAAGAAGTTACCTGGAGACTTGGGAAGCTGAGGAGGATATGCATAGACGCTTCTCCGATATGTTTACGACCTAAGTTTCGGGGTCAAAACTTTTTTTAAGGGGGAGGTAATTCTATGAGATGTTTGATCTCTTGCCCATATTACAAGTCAGGTTAAATTCAGAGAAGTGCGGACATTCTATGAGATGTTTGATCTCTGTAATATTTTTCTGAGTAATACAAAATATAGTTAATGTATTTTTGGGTTAAAAAGTCGTTCGTGTATGAATATATTTAACCCGGGGTTAAGAATATTTAACCACTTGGTAAGAAAAGACAAAACGGACGAAAGGGGGAAAAATGGCCTTGACCGCACCCTAGCCGCACCCTGCTGCACCTGCAGTGAAGGCCAATGCCAGTGGCGGTCATGAGTCGGCCACCGCACCCCCACTGCACCCTGCCGCACCCCGCGGCCATCGTCAGCTCTGATGTCATCGCGATAAGTCACAAGCCGTAGCTCGCCATAGCTGGCTTCTAGCCTATCTATATGGTCGGGCCACCTCCTCCTTGATGTCATCTGTGGGTAAGCTCCTTGTTTGGGCTATAAAAAGGGAGGAAACCGTAGAGGAAAAGCCATAGCTGAGCTTCATCTTCTTCCTCTGAAATTCCTCTGAAATCTCCATTGTTGGCAAGCTTGTGAGCTTCGTTTGAGAAGAGATGGAACTCCTTTGAGTGTTTACAAAGGTGATCTTAAGTGTTAATCAAGATCTAAGGTGGTGGGAGATCAAAACCACAACGAATCGAAGTCGAACGAATCGATTTGGGTGAGTTTCTCCCCAAAAATCTGTCGAAGAACCCTCGCCTCTGTCATCTCGCCGAACACGCGGCAAGGCACCACCGCACCCCACCGCACCCCGCGTTGAGGGCCGACCGCACCCGCGGTAGGCTGGGTTCGTGTTCGTGTTCTTGGGTGTTTGGCTTCGAGCGAGGCTTGGTTCCTTCGATTCCTTTTTGTATTCTTTTAGATTCATATATGTGGATATTGGATCTAACTTAGGGTCTCGTTATGGGTAGTTCCATAGGGATTTATCGTCCAGGATCTGTCCCAGTTTTGAACCCAGATACATCTTGTTAGTAAGCTTTGCTCAAGCTCGACTAATCTAAGGCAAGTGGCGGTTCACTCTTGCTCATCATTCCATACTTCCATTAATTATCAATTGTTAGTTGTTAATTAATTTGGAATGATTTACTGTTTATGTTGGGAACAATTTTGATAAATTATATGATGAAAAGAATATGATATTATAATAGGTTGTATATCTGCTAGATCAACGCTATTATAGATATATGGTTATGATAATTGCCTGGAAGGCTTTAATATGGATTATTACTGTGTTGAACTGTTAGTTAGCACGATTATTCGTAGGAACGCTTGGACACTGTGAGGTCCATTCGTTTCTTTATAACTTGGGGAAAAGGGCGATCAAGACCCTACGGATGTAGAGGCTTGGACTCTGCGAGGTCCATTCTTTCGATATAGGTCCAGAGGCTTGGACTCTGCGAGGTCCATTCCTTCGACATATGTCCTGTGTGACAGAACATATATTTAAAAGCTTATAACGTGATGTGGGTTTTGGAATTAAATCAGATAAGTGCTCTTGACGCACATAATTAATATACCTTCGACGAGTAGTGCAGCTAGGCGATAGTGCAGCTAGGAAAGCTCGTCTTAACTTTTAAATCGCTCATATGCGATAATGTGATTCTATGATTATTTAAGTTTCCCAACATTTGTCATATTTTCGATAAGATTCATTTCGTTGGAATCTTCTTTAGGTTGAATGTTGTAAGACTTGGTCTTCAGAATCTTCTCTTGTTCATGCCTTTTCATATGTTTCAGTAGAGTATGGTGGTTGACTATCGTTATCGGTTTTGATTCGAGGACGATGAATTTAACCTAATACGACTACTTCGAACCACTTTGTTTTGTACCCTTGCATAGTCTTTCATTAGACTAACCAACCGAAATTGTTCTCTGCATGGTTGGCTGGTGTCATCCGTTCGATTCGGCACATCAGATATGTTACAGATCCAAGAATGCTAGAACGACTGTAAAGACAAACGGTGTTTTTGACAAGTTTATTCAGGTTCAGATCCTTGGCGGGTGATCCTTTCGATCAAGACCCTGTTGTTATTTCAAAGATTTCCGCTGTAATAATTCTGATTCTGTATTTTGTTGAATTTGGAATTTTGTTATAATTCTGAGACTTTGGTTTTATAAAAGTTATGATATTTGTTATTATAACTGTGGTTTGATGGTTTATATCAACTGGAAAAGCCTGGGGTGACTTCGGAATGTAATATCTGAGGTCACTGGCAGTAATACTTTCAAGAGGAGATTTGGGGGTGTTACAATTTTTGTAGTGTATAGGGAGCCGTAGTCTTATGTATAATGCGTACGGATTGGAATTACGTAGGATCATAATATTCTCCACCTCTATCAGTGCGTAATTTCTTAATCAAGTCATTTTGTTGTAATTCAACCTCGGTTTTATGAACCTTAAATTTATCTAGGGCCTCGTCTTTAGCATGCAATAAATACACATAAAAATAACGAGAATAATCATCAATGAAAGTGATGAAATATTTCGTATTTCCTAAAGACGGAATAACATGCAAATCACATAGATCACTATGTACAAGTCCAAGCACCGCAAAATTTCTTTCAATGCCTTTAAAGGGTTGTCTAATTATTTTTGCAAACATGCAAGTTCTACACTTCTCTAAATTCATGTCAAATGCATGATTTAAACTTTCCTTAGACATATTAGTCATTCTCTTACAATGCACATGACCTAATCTTGCATGCCATAGAGAAGATTCATTTGTACTAGAACATGCCATATATATGGAATTGGCAACTTTATTAATATTAAGCATAAACATGCCATTACAGAAATATGCAAATCCTACAAATACACCACACTTCGATAAGATATACTTATCGGATTCATAGACTTGCTTAATACCACATTTGTTTAAAACACTCCGGAGACTAAGTTTTTCCTAATTTTTGGTTCATGTATGACATCCTTAAGTTCAAGGGTCTTCCCGGAACTAAACTCTAACACCACTTTTCCACGGCCTAGGATAGAGGCGGTTGACTCGTTGCCCATATGGAGGACGGACCCATCATTCACCGGTTCATACGTCTTAAACCAACCATGGTCCTTTCAAACATGTTTAGTTGCACCCGAGTCAATCCACCAAGCCTCTTTATCATCCTGCACATAAAATGCCTCAGAAATTAATGGTACATAATTCATAACCGAATTTGAACCAAAATTTGAAAACCGACCTTGATGAGTGGATGGGTATTGGTCCTTGGACCCTTGCCTCGAACGGTTTTGTCCCGCTCTATTCCTATCCTTTGCATATCGACAATCACGCTTGAAGTGACCCGGTTTTCCACATATCCAACAAGCGCCCTTAGGCTTCTTGTTAGACCCACCGTTGGTGTCCTTGGAAGATTGCTTCTTCCTCTTGTTCTTCTTCTTAGAATTCCCACCCTCCTAAATCATATTCATGGAGGAAGGTCCAGGAGTTTTCTTCGATTTACCGCCCTCTTGCACCCTTAGAGATTCCTCTATGCGTAAATGGCTTCTAAGTTGTACAAGGGACAACTCTTCCTTCTTGTGCTTCAACATGTGTTTAAAGTCCTTCCATGAAGGTGGTAGTTTGTCGATAATGCTCAACACTGAGATGGATTCATCCATCTTCATGTTGTGTTGGGTAAATTGCCCTAGGATACGAAGCACTTCATTGAATTGCTCCATAACCGGCCTAGAATCACTCACTTTGTAATTGTTAAAATTACTCACAAGGAACTTCTTGCTAGAAGCATCCTCGGCCATGTAATTTGATTCCAGTGCATCCCACAATTGCTTTGAGGACTCGGCATTCTGGTAGACATCAAAGAGCAAATCCGACATACTGCTCAGAATATAGCCACGACATATGTAGTTGTCGTTCTCCCACTTGCTGCACTTCCTTGTCTCCTCCAGGGGCTCATTCTCCGGATCCTCCGGCACGGGGGGCATTGGCATTCTCAGGATGTACACCACCTTGAGCGTCATGAGGAGGAAGTGCATCTTCTTTTTCCATCTCCGAAAGTCCATGTGATGTGACTACTTCGCATCATGAGAAAGACTCAAACCATTCAAGCCATGGTGACTCAAGCACCGTCGCCGCCGCGCCTAGTGCATCCGAGCTAGGGCATGGAAATTGGTCCCGCAATTTTCACAACTCTCTGTGCCATCTTTTGGGGGATGACTCCACTGGTCCTCTAGGAGATATTGAGCACAAGAACGCCTATGAAACTGGAGTTGGAGCAAGGAAGTGTCGCACACCTATTGTTGGCGCAAGGGAGGCCGGCGCTCGGGTCTTTCCGAGTCGGATCACTCGAGCTCGGGCTCGAGCATTGCAAGAGGGACTCCAGGCTGGCCTGATGGACATGGAAGCGCCGAGCCAAATGGAAGAGAAGGCCAGGTGTGCCTTGGTGCAACAACCGGGCTTAGGCGCAAGGGTTCCTTAGCCGTGTGGGCTTGTTTTGAAGGGGCATTTATTGCCGATTTTTGTGTTGGTCTTCATGACATTTCCTACCTTAGTCTTGACTATTTGATGGTTGAAATTCAGCATTAAAAACCTAATGTGAGGCGTGTGGGGTTTAGGTATAAATAAGGGAGTAGTCGGCCCTTGTAGGGATGCTTAAACTTGAACAAACTTTTTGTTTTCTCTCGTTTTCATCTATGGTTTTTCTGCAGCATTTCCATGTTTGATTCTTCTCTTTAGTAGCTACAAAATTCAGGTTGTGAGTGGTATCAACCTCCGTGCAAGGATATCCTTTGGTGCGTAATATCCAAGGCAAATCCTTCACTGGTTCTTGCAAGAAGAGGTGTGTCATACCCGACTCTTGCAAGTCCATATCCTTTCGACTTGAGCCCAATCTCTCCGCCCTCTCACTCTCCACTCAATCCTATTTTGGATCACTTCAAGATCTCCATGGAATCGACCTAAGGCGCGCCCAAAGCTGCCCTCAAAATTCCTCTCGCCGGCGCCAAGGCCTCTTGCCGGTTTGGAGTTGTCTCGCCTATTTCCTTTGGGTTCTTGTGGACTTCCTCGCACCGAGGCTGCATCCCGATCCTCACACATCATGTGGTATCACAACCACGTGAGGTACGTCCTAAATCTGGCTTAGAATTTCAAGTTACAACCGTTGCAAGTGAGTTCTAGCCGATTGCTTGTCTTGTGCCTTGTGTTTCCTTGCGATTTGTGTCTTGATCTTGGAAATTTTCTGCCATTTCTGGCTTCGTTGCTGCATAAATTTGAGTGTGGAAAGGTAGAAGATGAAGGTTGAATCCCAGCCATAATGAAATGGGAGTTGTGGTTGTTGAAAGGTCTTGATCACTAAATGCGTATGAATGCTTAAGCTCCTTGTTGAACCTTGATCATTGCTATTTTGTAGCACATTTCTAGGGATTATTACCAGGTTTGAGGCGCCATTTGGTGGGATGTTATGCACAATTGGAGATTATGGAGTTGGATCAGATAAGTGTGGTTTTGGTGGTCTGGAGGAGCTTATTGGAGACATCCAGAAGAAGAGAAGTTGACCACCTGAGGAGACAAGCAAGATCCATGAAGAAACCACGTGAGAAGGCGGTGAAGTAAAGAAACCGCGACCAAGCCGCGGGGAGCAGAAGGCCGCGGCAAGATTTCCGAAGGAGATGGGCCATAGCGAAGGAGCCGCGCCCACGGCCAATTTCGGGGAATTAAAAAAGCCAATTCGAGAGCAAACCGCGACCGCGGCCAAAAAGCCGCGACCGCGGCCAAAAAGCCGCGACCGCGGCCATCAGCGGGAGTCAGCCCGACGCGCTCCGAACTTCTGTTTTCTTTTTCTGTTTTTCCTTTTCTTTATTTTATTTATTTTCGAATATTAGTTATTTCCTTGTAGGATAATGTTTGTGATCTTGGAGGTTCAGGTTAACATTATTTAACCCAACCTTCACAGCCTCCATTGAAGGTGTCTATTATTATTCCGGATTATCGTATGTTTAGTATTGAGAGTTTTTCCCTTTCAACAATTATGTCTTTCAGTACTATGAGTAGCTAAGCACCCATTGCTTAGTCCGGAATGTGAAGCTTTTTCTATGGTTTGATTGCGAGGTTAATTCTCTATTTCCTATTTCCTTTGGGTTTATATCTTTCTTCTTACACTTATTCATATGGATTGTTATTGGTTTGACTAGACTGATCACCTAGTTAGGTTTAGTAATTATCTATTGCTAGGGTTTGGAATTAACCGGTCGGTGATTCTTTATCTAGAGTAGCATCCATAATTATCTAGGACTGGTAGGACTAGATTATTATGAAAGAAGATTGATTGCATGTTAAATTATTGCGGGTTGTGATTATTTGACATGTATCCTGGTTTGATCCTATGCCCAATGCTATTATTGTTCTAAATCTTGATTGTTTCTTTTGAGTTCAATATTAAGAGTTGCTAGGACTGGTAGGACTAGTAACTATACAAGAATAGGGACAGGAATAAACAAAGGAAAGGAATAGAGAGAACCTAGGACCAATCTACCATAGGAAAAGTGGATCTTGCTTGGCTAAGTGTTTCTCCCACATTTGATTACACTCTTTGCTTATTTGCTTTGTTTACTTTCTTGATTACAAAACCAACGAAAAACTCCCCCTCTTGTTACTATTGCATGCGAACAACACATAGATTAATCCCTTCCTCCCTGTGGATTCGATCCTTACTTGCCCTAACTACTTGTTTAGGTTTGTCTAGGTTATTTTGATTTAGTGGTATACGATAAATCGCTTGTCAAAATTGGCGCCGTTGCCGGGGAGTGCAAGTGTTGATTTTTCCGTGTGTTTGTGTGTGTGTGTATTCCTTTGGTGTGGATCTATCATATGGTCCACACCCATGCTACTAACTCCCCTCTACTTGTTATTGATTCAGAGATTGAGAGGACTCTTTCCCAGGGTCGCTGAAGAAGAACAGACGTTGAGGCAGTTGACTGCGCCCAACCTGCAGCAGCAACCGCTGGCTGTGCGGTTTCCTGAGTTGGCTGAGGGCATAAATTTTGAGTTGAAGTCTGGGTTAATCCATTTACTCCCCCACTTCCATGGGATGAGTGGTGAAGACCCCAATAAGCATCTTGCTGAGTTTCATTCGGTGTGTAGCAGTATGAAGCCGAAGAATGTGACTGAGGACTAGATTAAGCTGAGGGCCTTTCCTTTTTCACTGAAGGATGCGGCCAATGACTGGTTCTACTATCTCACTCCAGGGAGCATTGACACATGGGTCAAGATGAAGAAAGCCTTCCTGGAGAAGTACTTTCCGGCTACAAAACTGAACAGCCTGAAGCGAGCTATCAGCAACATCGAGCAGCAGTCTGGTGAATCGCTCTAAGAGTATTACGAGCGGTTCAAGAAGATGATATCCAGCTGCCCCTTCCATGGCTATTCTGAGCAGGACCTCGTACTTTATTTGTACGGTGGTCTTCTGGATGAAGAGAGAAGGATGATGAATGCTGCTTGTGGAGGGAACATCCTCAACAAGACTCCTGCTGCAGCTTTTGAGACATTCTTTGAGCTATATGAGGGCTCAAGATAGTTCAGTAAAAGGGCGGGTGATAAGGCATTTGTCGTCGTGACACCTAAACAAATAAAATAATCCTAACAAACCTAAACAAGTAGTAGAGGTAAGAAAGGGTCGAATCCACAGGGAGGAAGTGATGAATTCATGTGTTTATGAGCATGCAAAGTAACAAAAGGGGGTTTTGATTATCAAACACAGAGCAAAGTAAACAGGTTTAGTTGACTTGAGAATATGAATGGGGAAAGTAGTTCCACTAGAACGAGATCCACAATACAGAGATATAAGTTGATCACTGAAATCTATTCAATCCAAGTTCTTTAACTATTCTTATGGTTGTTCCCACCCTGATCTTAAACACTATCGATTCTCACAGTTGTCGATAGAGTTATTACTATGCCAATGACAAAATACCACCAGTCATGCCTGTCACGCGGTACCAGACCGGGGTACTTTACCACCAACAAAGCAATAGCAATGCACACAAGGATATATGATACATGCAAGTAGAAAGACGTACAAGTACTCACTCCCCTACTTAACATGCAACTGATTCTCACTCACAATTGTACGCTCGGAACCCCTATACGCACAATTGTGTTTGCCACTAGATATGCACTCAGAACCCCTATATGCAATCCTAGCAATTGATAAATATTACTCAACCTAGCTGGCCAGACTATGAAGAACAATGATAAATAAATAATCAATATAACCAAGAGAATCAAACCAACACACATAAGAATAAGAACAAGGAATATAAATCTCACAACCGAATCAACTGTATTGCTTCAAACGTCTAGCAGAACAAAGGTGTTTAGCTTTCCATGGGTTGAAAACCCTGGAGGCAGAATGAAAAACTAGTCTTGGTCGCCCGAAGGAGAATTGTAACTTGTGTAACTTGTGGCAACTAGGTTAACAAAATAGTATTTAAACTAAATCTACAAGTAATAAAAATAATAATAAGCAATAATAATAATATAGTAACCAAAAATAAGAAATCAGAAATTGGGAATTAATCCCGTAATCTTGCTCGTCCTCTCGTCCCAGCATCAACCCGCGGCGGCCCACTCCACATCAGCGGCCCACCAGCACAGCACGGCCCAACTCAACATCACATGCTCCGCTGATGTCATGGCTGACGTCATGGCTGACGTCACCATCCAATTCTTTCCAGCTTCAATTCCCGGAGTTCTGCTTCTTCTCGCTTCACTTCGCGCGTGGGCTCCAGCCTCCTTTTGGGCCTTTCTTCTCCATTGGGCCGATCTTCCTTTTGGCCTTTCTTCCAAATTCCAGCACCAGCACGCTCAAAATAATTAATTGCTCCGCTTTCAATTCACGCGGCGCGGCATCTTTCTCTGAGACCCACCGCCGGGTCGCGGTGGCTTCTGGCGCGGGGCGGTGATTTTTCAGCTTCTGCGACAGTTTAGTAAAACCGCCATAACTTTTGATTCCCAACTCGTATTGCGCTCATATTTTTAGGACTTGAAGTAGACTTCAAGATCTAACACCTAGAATTGGAATCACTTCATTTGGACATCTGAGTAGAGAGAACGAACCATTTTAATTCAGAACATTGTTCTTCTACTCTTCAATACACTTCAAACCTCTATAAATCCCATGATTTCGTCACTTCTCCACTCTAACTCCATAATATCCAATTGTGCATAAAATCCAACCAAATGGCGCCTCAAACCTGGTAATAATCCTTAGATATGTGCTACAAAATAGCACTCATCAGCGGGCGCCCAATCCGTGAAAGCTGCAGAGTCTTAGCCCAATTCTACTCGTCTTGCTGAAGTGGCTGAGATGAAGGAGATGATGAAAAGATGCATGATGAGAGGTGGCTTGCAGTAAGTCAAATCATGTGGGATGTGCTATGAGAATACACATCCAACTGATGCATGTCCTACCCTGCAAGAAGCAACTGCTGAGGTGAACGCTATTGGTGGATATGGCCCTCAAAGGCCAAAATATGACCCGTACTCCAGCACCTACAATCCCGGGTGGAGAGATCACCCAAATTTGAGGTACGGGAACCAGCAGAACACTCATCAGGGACAAGAGACCCAAGACTATCAGCAGAGGCCCCTACAGTTTCTCTAGCGCCCGCAGCAGTACCAGCAGCCTGGGGGTCAGCAACAATTTCGAGCTCCTTATGAACAAAGACCCCAGGGCCAGAGTTCCAGTGTCTCTACATCCATTGATGACCAGATAAAAGCTCTCAACCAAGGCATACTATTAATGTCAAATGCTATGGTCCAAACAAATAAAGAGATGGGAGCACATATCCAAGCGCTAGCAAATACAGTGGCCCAGAATCAGCAAGAACATAAATCCAGTATTCAAAACCTGGAGAAGCAGATGGGTCAATTGTCTATGGCAGTGAGCAGGCTAGAGGCTCGTGAGTCGGGGAAACTACCCTCTCAAACGGTAGTCAACCCGAAAGAGAATGTGTGCGCCATGATGCTGAGAAGTGGTGCTGAGATAGAGGCCAAGAAGGCTGCTGAGAAGGAGGTCCAGGTGACCAGGGAGGAAGGCCACCAAGAAAACGAGGTCAAAGGCGAGTTCAGCGAGGGAGAGAAGGAGCCGCGACCGCGGCACGAAGGCCGCGACCGCGGCCTATTCGCTGATGAAAATGCTGATTTATTCTCCCCCAAGGTCGAGAGAAAACCGCGATCGCGGCACAAAGTCCGCGACCGCGGCCTCTTCGCTGAGAAGATTTCTGAAGAAACCGTGACCGCGGCCCCCAAACTACGGCCGCGGCCAGACCCCTGTGTACGTGGACGACTATGTGCGACCTGATTTCCCTCCCCTCTTCTCCGAGAAGCCTCCCGCGCCATTTCTAGAGGCTCTAGCGGACACTAGGAAGCCTACCAGGGATAAGGATATGTTCGACTGGGTGAGAAACTGTGAGGTAAATGTCCCTTTGCTTAAACTTTTGACTAGTATCCCTCGTTATACTAAATTTTTGAAGGAGATCTGCACACAAAAGAGGAAGCGCTCAGTGAAGGAGAAGAAGAAGGTGGTGGTGAGTGAGAACGTGTCCGCTATACTGCAAAAGCGGATACCCAAGAAGGCAGATGATCCAGGGATGTTCACCAGTCCCTACAAGATTGGATGTACCCTTTTCGACAGGGCATTACTTGACTTGGGTGCCTCCATCAATGTGCTGCCACTCGCTCACTACGATTCCTTAGACGTGGGGCCACTTGAGAAGACGGGGATTGTCATCCAGTTGGCGGACAATTCAATTGTCAATCTAAAGGGAATTCTGCAGGATGTACTGGTACAGGTGGACCACTTAGTGTTCCCTGCAGACTTCTTTGTCATGGAAACTGGGCAGGACAAGGATTCACTTGTGATGCTGGGAAGGCCGTTTATGAACACGGCCAGCACAAAGATTGATGTGAGTAGCGGTTCGCTCACAATGGAGTTTGATGGGGAGACGGTCGGGTTCAGCATAGACGACCAGAAGAGACACTCTCCTGATGGGGACCCCGAGCGCTCATTGGATGTGAGCGAACCAAGTTGAGGACGAGGAAGTGGTATGTCATGCCATGACAATAACTAAGGCGTTGTCCGGGAGGCAACCCGAGGTATGGATTATTTTCTTTGCTTTTCTTTCTTTATTTTCGCATTAGTTTTGTTTGTTTTTGCCTTGTTTTTGTTTTTGTTTTTGTTTCCGACTAACCTGTAGGGAAGAGACTCATGCTTATTGAAGAAGGTAATTACCACCATTGTAAGTCTCTCATGTCCTTGCACTAGTCAACCCCCCGAAAAAACCTTAAACGGGGGGCAAAAAAAAATAAAAATAAAATTGTACGAGTACGAGCTGTCCAGTATTCCATGGAGAGGGGTGCGCATGTTGCCAACAGAGTAAATTTTCGCTACACAATTTATTGGCAACGATGGCGGCCCCACAATCGATAGCCGCGAAGGAAGACCACTCATGGCCCACACCACGATCATATCAGGGCCCATTTTTTGTGGTATTTGAAGGTCGTGCAACCCCGGCATCATTGTTTTACCACTACTCACCAAGTGGTACATTTTAGTTGCACGGTAGGAGAATCTGTTGGAGTTGATGTTGACACCCACCCAACACCAGCGACCTGTGCATATAGTGAGGACCGCCAGAAACAACGGAGGTGTCCAAGCCAACTCGACGAAATTTGTGAGTTTATTCCTTCTTTTCCCTATGCTTCTATTCTTTTGTCTTTCATTACATTGAGGACAATGCAATGTTTAAGCATGGGGGAGGGTTTTATATTTCTATGTCACTGAGGAGAAAAAGAAAAAAAGAAAAGAGCCACAAAATTTGAAAAAGGCTAAAATTAAAATCCTGGGATAGGTCGAAAACCCGAAAGGGCGGCCTAGGTAATAAGCAGGTGGCTTGGACCAGCATTAGGCTGGGGTAATAAGAGGTCAAGAGTGATGTGAGCATACTGTGAGCCCATCTATGAAAAATGAAATGAGTGGCTTGGTGAAAACCCGAAAGGGCGCCTTGGCAAAATGAGCGAAAAAAAGAAGAGCGATTTCTAGGAATCCCTATTTTACTTGGCGAGTCGTCATAGGAAGAGGAGTCATAAGGAGGTTTCGGGTAGGTCACTCTGGAGGAATAAGAAGATAGATGGGAGATAGGATTAGTTTTGATTTCACTCTATGGTGTTTGGGATAAGCTTGGGGGAAGTACTCTGCTTTCCTTTTAGCTTGACTGTGTAGGGTGTTGATTTGATGTTGTAGTTATTGTGCTGGGTTTATTTGGTATGGTTGCCTTAAGTTTATTGTTTGGTGTAATTCTTGGAGGTTGAGTTTTCTATGCTTCCTGAAGCCTTGGGGATTTGATTGGAGGAGTAGGTTTACTTTAGCTTACTCGAGGATGAGAAAGGTTTAAGCATGGGGGATTTGATCAGTGCTATTTTGTAGCACATTTCTAGGGATTATTACCAGGTTTGAGGCGCCATTTGGTGGGATTTTATGCACAATTGGAGATTATGGAGTTGGAGCAGAGAAGTGTGGTTTTGGTGGTCTGGAGGAGCTTATTGGAGACATCCAGAAGAAGAGAAGTTGACCACCTGAGGAGACAAGCAAGATCCATTAAGAAACCACGTGAGAAGGCGGTGAAGTAAAGAAACCGCGACCAAGCCGCGGGGAGCAGAAGGCCGCGGCAAGATTTCCGAAGGAGATGGGCGATAGCGAAGGGGCCGCGCCCGCGGCCAATTTCGGGGAATTAAAAAAGCCAATTCGAGAGCAAACCGCGACCGCGACCAAAAAGCCGCGATCGCGGCCATCAGCGGGAGTCAGCCCGACGCGCTCCGAACTTCTGTTTTCTTTTTCTGTTTTTCCTTTTCTTTATTTTATTTATTTTTGAATATTAGTTATTTCCTTGTAGGATAATGTTTGTGATCTTAGAGGTTCAGGTTAACATTATTTAACCTAACCTTCACAGCCTCCATTGAAGGTGTCTATTATTATTCTGGATTATCGTATGTTCAGTATTGAGAGTTTTTCCCTTTCAACAATTATGTCTTTCAGTACTATGAGTAGCTAAGCACCCATTGCTTAGTCCGGCATGTGAAGCTTTTTCTATGGTTTGATTGCGAGGTTAATTCTCTATTTCCTATTTCCTTTGGGTTTATATCTTTCTTCTTGCACTTATTCATATGGATTATTATTGGTTTGACTAGACTGATCACCTAGTTAGGTTTAGTAATTATCTATTGTTAGGGATTGGAATTAACCGGTCGGTGATTCTTTATCTAGAGTAGCATCCATAATTATCTAGGACTGGTAGGACTAGATTATTATGAAAGAAGATTGATTGCATGTTAAATTATTGCGGGTTGTGATTATTTGACATGTATCCTGGTTTGATCCTATGCCCAATGCTATTATTGTTCTAAATCTTGATTGTTTCTTGTGTGTTCAATAATAAGAGTTGCTAGGACTGGTAGGACTAGTAACTATACAAGAGTAGGGACAGGAATAAACAAAGGAAAGGAATAGAGAGAACCTAGGACCAATCTACCATAGGAAAAGTGGATTTTGTTTGGCTAAGTGTTTCTCCCACATTTGATTACACTCTTTGCTTATTTGCTTTGTTTACTTTCTTGATTACAAAACCAACCAAAAAATCCCCCCTCTTGTTACTATTGCATGCGAACAACACATAGATTAATCCCTTCCTCCATGTGGATTCGATCCTTACTTGCCCTAACTACTTGTTTAGGAGTTGTTGCTTTGGTGTTTGGTTGTTTGCATTTGACTAGGGATGGTGGATGATAACCAAGCTGGGAAGGAGTCAGCCACGTCTTCACAAGGGAATGTATCTCCAGCCAAGGGAGTAACCTTGCAAGACATTCAACAAACCTTGCTATGGTGGATGATAACCAAGTTGGGAAGGAGTCAACCGCCGAGCAATTGCACCATTTGAGTGTTAACCGCCCTTCAAGCCACGCCCATGTTGTGCCACAAGTTCAAAGGGAAGTCATTGGTTCCGCTCTTAATAATGTGGACCATGTGCAATTCCGGGAGGAAGCGTCCTCTTCGCATGCGCCGAGGGTGCCGTTGGCGTCACAAGGGGCATATGCGGCGTACGAAGCGCCACCATTTGTAGCGACCTCGGGGGTACGTATGGTTAATGATTTTTCTACATTTCCTAATAATATCCCTATTGGTGCCACTAACCTTCCAGGTTATAGAGTTGGAAGCTAGGAGTCTTATGGGCGACCTCAAGCTACCCCTACGCCCACCGCCAACCTATTCCCTCCCCAAATGGGGATGAGGGGACCTCAAGTCCGCGCAGATTTGCGACCTCTCATGCCTCCCCAACGTTATGTTCCCCTGGCCTACCATGAAGAAAGGCCACAAGGGAGGGATCAACACCACGGTGTTAAGCTCCATGTGCAATCATTTGCGGGATCTTCCAACGGGGATGAATGCTTGGATTGGATGGCCAAAACTGAATCCATCTTCGAGTTTTATGGATATGATGATGCTAGGAAGGTCTCTATCGCCGCAATTCACTTCACCGACTTCTCCTATCATTGGTGGCAAGAGGACCAGGCGGAGCGGCGTCGCATGGGATATGATCCCATTAGGACTTGGCAAGAGCTCAAGGATGCTCTTTCAGAGCGTTTTGTGCCAAGGGACTATACCGAGAGAGTGCACGCCAAGCTGGAGCAAGTGCGCCAAGGAAGTCGTACTCCCGATGAGTACTTCAAGGAGCTTCGGACTCTCATATTCCGATCCGGCCTCCGCTTTCCTGACGGGTATGTTATTTCTAAGTTTGTCAATGGCTTGAATTCTGATCTTCGTGCTATTGTTAACATGCAGCATTTCGTCCGGGGTACAAGTGTTGAGGAGGTTCTACACTACACGAATCATGTAAACAAGAACCAACCTCAAAGGAGGCAACCAAGCTCCACCTCTCGGCCGTGGCATTCCTCTACACCTAATGCCACCTCCAACCAGCCAAAGAAGCAAGAGTATAGGCATGAGTTGCCACCCTCGCAGCCTAGGAAGGATGCTCCACCACCTCGGCCAAAGCAAGAAAATGGGGACCGAGCGGGCGACTTCAAATTCTTCAAGTGTCTTGGGCGAGGCCACTATGCCCGGGACTGCCCTAATCAAAGGAAGGTGCTCCTCAATTCTCAAGGAGATTATGATCTTGAAGAGGAACCGGCTGAGCACATAGAAGAAGAGCCTGAGGAGCAAGAGGAGGAGGAGGAAGAGCTCCATGTGGTGGCAGCCGTAGGTGAGTGCTTCGTCGTCCAAAGAACCTTGTTCATGACGGAGAGCTCCACCACTCCAAGTCAGCGGGAAACCATCTTCCATACCCGTTGCACCATCAAGGATAAGGTATGTAGTGTAATCATCGATGATGGTTCTTGTTGCAACATCATCAATGAGGAGGTAGTTAAGCGATTCTCCTTTTCTACTTCTGCCCATCCAATGCCTTACCCTTTGTGTTGGCTTAATTCTAACTCTCCTATTCAAGTTAGGGAAAGGTGTGTTATTTCTTTTGCCATAGGTCCTTATGTGGATGAGGTTGAGGGTGACGTGGTCCTGATGACCGCATGTCACCTCTTGCTTGGAAGGCCATGGCAATATGATAGGGGTGTTATCCATGATGGCGTCTCCAACGAGTACTCCTTCCACAAGAATGGAAAAAAGGTCACCTTGCACCCCTTGTCTCCTCATGAGATCATGCTTGATCATGTGGCCAAGGAGCAACGGAAAAAGCACCAAGGCCGTGAGGAGAAGAAGAATAAGAAGCTGGCCATTGGTGGTAGCGTGGGCACTTCCAACCAACTCCTTTCGTCCAAGTCTAAGGAAGTTGTCCACGCCATCCGGGGAAGTAAAACTTGTCTCCTACTCTTGTATCATGATGTATATTTGTCTTCTCAAGAGTTGGATGATCTTCCCTCACCTATCTCTCGTCTTTTGCAGGATCACGAGGATCTCTTTCAAGACGAGGTGCCAAGTGGTCTACCACCAATTTGTGGGATAGAACATCAGATCGACTTTGTCCTGGGGGCTACACTACCGAACCATCCAGCCTATAGGTCCAACCCCGAGGAGGCCAAGGAGCTTCAATGTCAAGTGTAAGAGCTCCTAGACAAGGGCTATATGCGTGAGAGCCTAAGTCCTTGCGCGGTTCCGGTAATCCTAGTCCCTAAAAAGGATGGTACATGGCGTATGTGTGTTGATTGCCGCACAATCAACAACATAACCATCAAGTACCGCCACCCCATTCCGCGGCTTGATGATATGCTCGATGAGCTCTACGGTTCAAGTATCTTTTCAAAGATTGACTTGAAAAGTGGCTATCATTAGATCCGGATGAAAGAGGGTGATGAGTGGAAGACAGCGTTTAAAACCAAATATGGGCTCTATGAGTGGTTGGTTATGCCTTTCGGTCTAACCAACGCTCCTAGCACCTTTAAGCGATTGATGAACCGTGTCCTCCGCTTCTTTCTTGCCAAGTTTGTGGTGGTATACTTCGATGATATCCTAGTGTATAGCCATAACTTGCAAGAGCATGTTGATCACCTTAGGCAAGTGCTAGATGTCCTAAGGAAAGAGAGCCTATTTGCTAACTTTAAGAAATGTCATTTTTGCTCGGATCACGTGGTGTTTCTTGGCTTTGTGGTGTGCAATGATGGGCTGAAGGTGGATGAAGAAAAGGTCAAGGACATCCGAGATTGGCCTACTCCCATGACCATGACACAAGTTAGGAGCTTCCTAGGGTTGGCGGGCTTCTACCGGCGGTTTGTGAGGGACTTTAGCTCCTTAGCTTCGCCCCTCACCGAGCACACTAAGAAGAACGTCCCCTTCAGGTGGGAGGGACCTCAAGAAGATGCCTTCAACATCCTCAAGGCGAAGCTCACACAAGCACCTCTCCTTTCCTTGCCCGATTTCAACAAGATGTTCGAAATTGAGTGTGATGCGTCGGGCATTGGCTTGGGCGGCGTGCTTATGCAAGAGGGCAAACCCGTGGCGTATTTCAGCGAGAAATTGGGTGGGGCTGAGCTGAATTATCCCCCCACCTATGACAAAGAATTTCTCGCCCTTGTCTGGGTTCTCAAGGTGTGGCAACACTACCTATTCCCGCGTGAGTTTGTGATCCATTCCGACCACGAGGCGCTGAAGTTTCTCAAGGGGAAAAGCAAGCTCAACAAGCGCCATGCCAAGTGGGCCGAGTTTATTGAATCCTTCCCTTATGTCATCAAGCATAAGAAGGGCAAGGACAACGTCGTCGCCGACGCCCTTTCTAGGAGGTATGCACTTCTTTCCCTTCTTGATGCTAAGTTGCTTGGATTTGCTTTTATGTGTGAATTGTACGTGGATGATGCTGATTTCCATGATATTTTTCAAGCATGCTTAGCTAAGGGAAGTAAGGACCAATTCTACTTGCATGATGGCTTTTTGTTTAAGGGTCCTAGATTGTGTGTTCCTAAGGAGTCTATTCGGCATTTGCTAGTGCAAGAGGCCCACGGTGGTGGTCTCATGGGACACTTTGGGGTAATGAAAAGTTTGCATGTACTTAGGGAGCATTTCTATTGGCCACGCATGCTTAAGTCCGTTGAGAAATTTTGTGCTTCATGTGTGACTTGTTTGCGTGCCAAGTCTAGAGTACAACCGCATGGTTTGTACACTCCCCTTCCTATTCCACAAGTTCCTTGGGAAGACATTTCCATAGATTTTGTGTTGGGATTACCTCGATCTAAGAGGGGGAGGGACTCCATATATGTTGTGGTAGATAGGTTCTCAAAAATGGCTCATTTTATCGCATGCCACAAAACTGATGATGCATCTTATGTAGCTAGTCTTTTCTTTGATAATATTGTGAGATTGCATGGAGTCCCTAGGTCCATTGTTTCAGATCGTGATGTCAAATTTTTGAGCTATTTTTGGAAGACGCTTTGGGCCAAGTTGGGCACAAAGTTGCTCTTCTCCACCACTTGTCATCCACAAACGGATGGACAAACCGAGGTAGTGAATCGTACCCTTAGTTCTCTTTTGCGCTCTCTTTTGTCTACTAACTTGCGCAGGTGGGAAGAGTGTCTAGCCTTCATAGAATTTGCATACAACCGCTCGGTGCATTCGGCCACCAAGAAGACTCCTTTTGAGGTGGTTTATGGGCGCAACCCCATTACACCACTTGACTTGATGCCTTATGCAACGAAGGACCGAGAGAGCCGTGCAGGACTTGATCATGCTGCTAGGATCAAGAAGCTTCACGAGGATACATGCCTTCAATTGGAGAGGTGCACAATGCAATATGTGCGTCAAGCCAACAAGGGGCGTAAGGAGGTCACTTTTTAGCCCGGCGACCACGTATGGGTGCACTTGAGGAAGGAGCATTTTCCGTCCCTTCGGAAGTCCAAACTCAAGCCAAGGGGTGATGGTCCTTTTCACGTTTTGGAGCGAATTAATGATAATGCATACAAGATCGAGTTACCACCAAGCTATGGCGTTCATGAGGTATTCAACGTATCCGATCTTGCAACTTTCTTTCTTGACAATGATGATGAATTTCAAGATCACGATTCATGGGCGAATCCTTTTCAAGAAGGGGAGGATGATGTGACTATGTCGCATCATGAGAAAGACTCAAACCATTCAAGCCATGGTGACTCAAGCACCATCGCCGCCGCGCCTAGTGCATCCGAGCTAGGGCATGGAAATTGGTCTGGCAATTCTCACAACTCTCCGAGCCATCTTTTGGGGGATGACTCCACTGGTCCTCTAGGAGATATTGAGCACAAGAACGCCTATGAAACTGGAGTTGGAGCAAGGAAGTGCCGCACACCTATTGTTGGCGCAAGGGAGGCCGGCGCTCGGGTCTTTCCGGGTCGGATCACTCGAGCTCGGGCTCGAGCATTGCAAGAGGGACTCCAGGCTGGCCTGATGGCCATGGAAGCGCCGAGCCAAATGGAAGAGAAGGCCAGGTGTGCCTTGGTGCAACAACCGGGCTTAGGCGCAAGGGTTCCTTAGCCGTGTGGGCTTGTTTTGAAGGGGAATTTATTGCCGTTTTTGTGTTGGTCTTCATGACATTTCCTACCTTAGTCTTGAATATTTGATGGTTTAAATTCAGCATTAAACACATAATGTGAGGTGTGTGGGGTTTAGGTATAAATAAGGGAGTAGCCGGCCCTTATAGGGATGCTTGAACTTGAACAAACTAATTTTTTTCTCTCGTTTTCATCTATGGTTTTTCTGTAGAATTTCCGTGTTTGATTCTTCTCTTTAGTAGCTACAAAATTCAGGTTGTGAGTGGTATCAACCTCCGTGCAAGGATCTCCTTTCGTGCGTAATATCCAAGGGAAATCCTTCACTAGTTCTTGCAAGAAGAGGTGTGTCATATCCGACTCTTGCAAGTCCATATCCTTTCTACTTGAGCCCGATCTCTCCGCCCTCTCACTCTCCACTCAATCCTCTTCTGGATCACTTCAAGATCCCCAAATAATCGACCTAAGGCGCGCCCAAAGCTGCCCTCAAAATTCCTCTCGCCGGTGCCAAGGCCTCTTGCCGGTTTGGAGTTGTCTCGCCTATTTCCTTTGGGTTCTTGTGGACTTCCTCGCACCGAGGCTGCATCCCGATCCTCACACATCACCATGCCTTTGAACTTCTCCAACTTTCCAAACTTGGATGTCATCTCACGCACCCATGCAATTGTCATTGATCAACACATAAACTATTGGTTTTGAATGTTGTACTGAGGGTATAACGTTGATCAAACTTTGGTTCATCTTGGATAGCAATTGAATCATGCTTAGGTTTTTCAAAACCAATATTTCAACCCTACTCTTCTAGCTTTAGGGTTACAAAAATTTTATTCGGGATAAGACAACGCAAACCTTTATTGATCAAGGCAAGATCAAATAGAGAAGTGCTTGGTGTTTTTTGGTTTTGTTCGATACACAAGAGATAGTTCTCTTCGAATATCCCAAGACTTGCCCAAACCTCACCCTTATATAGGGCATAGGTAGTTAGGCGGCTACATGGCGGTTGGGCGGTTGCATGGTGGTTGGGCGGTTGCATGGCACTTGAAAACCGGTCAAAATCCCCAAACTACTCAACTGCAACCTACGAGCTGAAATTCACACTACAGGGACCTTGCATACGACTTCTCGTCCGCATCTTAAATCCTGACACATTTTGTAACCCCGAGTTCGAATCCACGTACACGACTGTGCACTCCGCACCCCCAAAACTCGCTATGCACCGAACGAACTCTCTTAAGTCTTGAGCGAATCCCGACCACACCAAATGGCCGATGACACTAAAATCACCAACATGGTTTAGGGACCAATTTCCTTACCTTATTTTCTTGAAACTGGTGTATCTCCTCTTGCATAGCCACAATCCAATCTGAGTCCTTGATGGCTTCTCCTATGGTCTTTGGTTCTACAAAAGAGATAAATGCAAGGAAATTATGTAGAGTAGAATGAGTGAGTACCCCTTTGTCATAAGGTTTGCATTATGTTGTCAATTGGATAGAATTTCTTCCATGGTAGTTTCTGGTGACAATTTAAGTAACATTAACCAAAGTTGAGGGAGCAATTGCAATTGAGGGGGCTTCTTTCGCAACTAGTCCTTCAATGAATATTCCTTCAACATCCACAATCTTCCCCTTGAACGCTTGATTGTTTTTCTCCACTGAACCTAGTAGGATATACGAGGAAAGGATTGAGTGCTTCCACCCGGACTTCCTCATAATTAGATTTGTGAGGGAACATCATCATTGGCTGAATCTCTAGTGGTATCATCTACATGGTATGATGTCCCTATGGAACTATTAGTGTCACTACTAGCATTGGAGGTATCGTTTCGTGTACGTAGGTCACCAAAAGAATCACCATCATCATATGATTCTTCTCTTTGCATTTGGACAAAGTCAGTATTAGGGAACAGTTGATTAAGCATCGCCTTCATCCCTAGACTTTTTATCAAACACCACATGAATGCTCTCTTCTTTTTTTTGGTCCTTTTGTTAAAACCATGTAAGCTTTGCTATTGGTAGTGTATCCTAGGAAAATGTCGTCATCACTCCTTGGGTCAAACTTGTCTAAGTTATCCTTTCCATTGTTGTGAACAAAGCACCTACAACCAAAAGCTCGCAAGTGGGATATGTTGGGCTTATTTCCCCTGATTGGTTCATAAGAAGTTCTATTAAGTAAAGGATGAATCATAGCACATGTAAGAATATAGCAAACACTATTAATCGCATCATCCTAGAAGACTCGTGGAAGATTGCTAGCAATGATCATTGTTCTAGCCAAGTCTTCCAATGTACAATTCTTCCTTTCAACAATGTCGTTTTGCAGGGGAACCCAAGGAGCGGAGAAGTTGCAAGAAATTCCATGTTCCTTACAGAAATCAAGGAACATCGCAAATTGAAACTTATTTCATGGTTGGATCTCATCGCACTAAGCTTGTGTCCCGTGCTTGTTTCCAACTTCTTGATGAGGAACTCGAACTCGGTGAAGGCTTCATCTATAGAGGAAGGAAGGTTGTCCAAGTCAATCTAGTATAATCCTCGATAACAAAAAAAATATACATGTCCCAGTATGACTTCTCACTCTCATGGGATTACAGAGATCCATATGGATCAGTTTCAGAGAGCGAGAGGTACTAACAAGTTTCTTGCTCTTGAATGAGGTACGAATCTGCTTTTCTATTATGCAAGCCTCACAAACTCCATCTTTTTTTAGGTTGAACCTTAGGCAGCCCTAGCACTAGCTCTTTTTGATGATGCTTGTGGATGAGTTGATGGTTAGCATGTCCAAACCTCCTATTCCCACGATTCTATCTCGTTAGCAAAAGACGCAAAGCATATTTCCTTCTTAGGCTTGAAGCTTGTGTCAACAATATATACATTGTTGAATCTTTTTCCTATAAGCACAATTTCCTTGGTTTTCTGATCCTTGACAATGGATCCCTAAGTGGTGAAGGTGGTCTTGTTGTCCCATTGGTCACACAGCAAGTTAAGACAAAGTTCATTAATCAAACTAACATCAGTTGCCTTTATGTGTGGGATTATATGTCTATATGTTGATAACATGCTTATTTTTGGAACACACATTAATGTTATAAATACGACCAAACTAATTTTGTCCTCTCATTTTGATATGACAGACTTAGGTGAAATTGATGTGATTCTGGGCGTTAGGTCACTAGTAATAAAAATGATTTCACTCTGTCTCATCCACATTATGTATAGAAAGTATTAAAGTAATCAACAGTGAGTTTTCCGCGGTCGCGGAAATCTGTCCGCGATCGCGGATACTGTTCACATGCGGCCCGAAGAATGCGTTCGAGATTTTCGTCCAAGTTACTTTATTTATTTCCTTTTCTTTTATTTCGTTTGTTTTATTTTAGTTTCCTTTTAGATATTATTTCCTATCTTTAGTTTTCCGGTTTTGCTATGGTTTATAACCTAGTTCTTAGCAGCCACTTTTGATTATCGTTTAGCCTTCAGTTTTTCCCTTTGAGTTTTTGTGTTTCAAGACTATGAAAACTAAGCAACTTTTGCTTAGTCCGATGATTGAAGCCTTCGTTTGAATATTGGTTGTGAGATTATTATTCTATTTCCTTTCCTTTGATTATATCTCTTCTCTTTGAGCTTCATCCCATTGATTATTGCTGATTTGACTGGCCTGATTATCTAGTTGATATTAGTAATTGTCTATTGCTAGGGTTTGAATATTTCGAGTTGAAATCCCTTATCTTGTGTATCAAACATGATATTCTAGGACTAGTTGGACTAGTTTATTGTGAAGAGAATTGATTATGTGTTAAATGCTACGAATTGTGGTGTTGCATGTATCCTGGTTAATTCCTATGCTTCCTGCTGCTATTGTTCTAAATCTTGATAGTTTCTTGTGCGTTCGATAGTTAGGGTTACCAGGACTAGTTGGACTGATAACTATTTTAGAATAGGGACAGGAATATTCATAGGAAGGAATAAAGATAATCTAGGATCAACCAATCAAATGAATGGTGGATATTTGTCTGGCTAAGTTACTTTTTCCCAATTGATTACAACCTTTGCTTCTATTTACTTTGTTTACTTGCAAACCAAACCAAAAAAAACCTTTGTTACCTTTGGCATACTACTTTGCACTTAGAAAGATTACTCCTTCCTGTGGGATTTGACCCTTGATTGCCTGCTATATTATTAGTTAGGTTTTTAAGGATTTACTTTGATAAGGAATAACGACTTTGGCCCTGTCAAATTTGGCGACGTTGCCGGGTAGGCAAGTTTTAATTTTTCTTTGTGTGTCAATTTTTGTGTGGACCTATCTTATGGTCCACACCCGTGCTATTGACTCCCCATTGCTACCTTGTGATACAGAAATCGAGAGAACACTTTCTAGGAACTGCAAGATAAACAGATCGATGTGATTTGATAATTCGTGTTTCGAGATGGTTGAGGAACAACCGACGTTGAGGCAGTTGACTGCCCCGAATCTGCAGTAACAACCGCTTGTTGTACAATTTCCTGAATTGGCGGATGGCGTGAACTTTGAGCTGAAATCTGGGTTGATCCATTTACTACCCCATTTCCATGGGATGAATGGAGAAGACCACCCAACAAGCATCTTTCTGAGTTCCACTCTGTCTGCAGCAGCATGAAGCCAAGTAACGTTACTGAGGACCAGATCAAGCTGAGGGCCTTTCCTTTCTCTCTGAAGGATTCGGCCAATGATTGGTTCTACTATTTGGCCCCAGGACGCATAGACACATGGGCTAAGATGAAGAAAGCCTTCCTGGAGAAGTACTTCTCTGCGACCAAGCTCAACAACCTGAAGAGGAACATTAGCAATATTGAACAGAAGGCTGTTGCGACGTTGTACGAGTACTACGAAAGGTTCAAGAGGTTGATTTCAAGCTGCCCCTACTATGGGTATTCAGACCAAGACCTCATATTTTATTTGTACGGAGGCCTTCTTGACGACGAGCGTCGGATGGTTAACGCCGCCTGTGGAGGAAATATTTTGAATAAGACTCCGGATGGAGCATTCGAGATATTCTTTGAACTATCTGAGGGATCAAGACAGTTTAGTAAGAGGGGGAACGCCCAAGCAGTCAAGGCTGCAGACTCCCAACCATCTTCCTCAATACTTTCTGATGTGGTTGAGATGAAGGAGATGATGAGGAGATACATGATGAAGGGTGGCCAACAGCAAGTCAAGTCTTGTGGGATATGCTATGACACGATGCATCCTACTGAAGCATGTCCCACGCTGCAGGAGCCCACTACTGAGGTGAGCGCTATTGGAGGTTACGGCCCTTCAAGGCCAAGATACGACCCGTACTCCAACACCTACAATCCTCGGTGGAGAGATCATCCCAATTTGAGATACGAGAATCAGCAGAACCCTCATCAACTCCATGACAATAAAGAGTTTCACCAGAGGCCACCATAGTTCCTACCGCGCCCACAACAATTTCAACAGCCTGGGGGTCAACAACAACAATTCAGAGCTCTATATGAGCCAAGACCTCAAGGCCAAAGCTCCAGTTCATCTATGTCCAGTGACGACATGATCAAATCTCTCACCCAGAGCGTATCGACGTTAGCTAGCACTATGGTCCAATCAAATCAAGAGATGGGACAACAAATTCAAGCGGTGGTCCAACAACATAAGTCTCTCGCTCAGAGTGTTACGACGTTGGCCAACACCATGGTCCAACAAAATCATGAGATACGGTCAAGTATTCAAAACTTGGAGAAGCAAGTGGGGCAAATCTCCATCGCAGTGAGCAGACTGGAAGCCCGAGACTCGGGAAAACTACCATCTTAAACGGTAGTAAACCCGAGGGAGAACGTATGTGCCATGACACTGAGGAGCGGAACACAAGTAGATGAAGTACGTGGCCAACAGAAAGAAATCCGCGACCGCGGGGAAGAAGGCCGCGGCCACAGAATTACTCCTGGGGACAATACAAAAATTGGTGAATTTCCGCGATCGCAGAAAAGTTCCTGTTGAAGAGGTTTTGTTCAACGAAAATCCATGACCGCGGACAGCAGTCCGCGACCGCGGAAAACCCCCTGGAGCCCGAGACCCTTTCGAAGCTGCCCACGATGATTATGTGCATCCCAACTTTCCCCAGCTTAGTTCGTTGAAGGCTCCCGCTCCCTTTCCAGAGGCACTAAAGGACACCAGGAGACTGGAGAACGACATAGAATTATTTGAAACCTTCAGCAACTGCGAGGTAAATATTCCCTTGATCAAACTTGTTAAGAGCATCCCTCACTATGCAAAATTTTTAAAGGAGCTGTGCAAGATAAAGAGGAAGAACGCGGTGAAGGAGAAAAAGAAGGTCAAAGTTAGTGAGAACGTATCCGCTATGCTGCAAAAGCGGTTGCCCAAGAAGTGCAGTGATCCAGGCATGTTCACTATTCCCTGCAAGATAGGTGGCACCATGTTTGAAAAAGCCATGCTGGATTTGGGTGCTTCTATCAATGTTTTGCCTCTTTCGATGTATGAAGCTTTAGAGGTGGGGCCATTACAGAGGACATGGATCGTGGTCCAACTGGAGGATAATTCATATGTGTATCCCAAAGGAGTGGTGCAAGATGTGCTGGTAGAGGTTGATAATTTGATTTTCCCTGCGAACTTCTTTGTGATGGATATGAGGCAAGACAAGCACGCCTCCCTTGTGATGCTGGGAAGGCCGTTCATGAACATGGCGAATACAAAGATTGATGTGAGCAGTGATTCTCTCACAATGGAGTTTGACGGGGTGAGGGTCAGATTCAACATAGACGATGCAAATAGACACCCTCTTGATAGAATCCCCGAGTGTTCGATTGATGTGAGCAACCCAAGTTGAGTTGGAGAGCACCATGTCGAGCCACGACAATAACCAAGGCGCTGCTCGGGAGGCAACCCAAGGTATGAAGTTCTTTTCTTATACTTTTCCTTTCTAGTTGATTATTGTTATTATTTTGTTTTGTGTTTCGTTTTTTTTAGACTAACCTGCAGGTAGGAGACCCGAAGCCCAAATTGAAGATGGTGTCTCACACCAGAAACTTTTCCGCGGTCGCGGAAATATCACTGTAAGTCTCCTAAACCTGAAAAAATGCAATGTTTTCTGCTTTTCCCTGTGCTTCATCTTTTTGTCTTTCATTACATTGAGGACAATGCAATATTTAAGCATGGAGGAGTGTTCTATACTTGCTGGTCGTCTAAGGAAAAGAAAAAAAATTAAAAAAAATTAAAAAGTTGAAAAATTGAAAAAAGACATAAATATAATCCTAGGATAAGTCGAAAACCCGAGAGGGCGGCTGATCAGTGCTACTTTGTAGGGTTTAACTAGGAGTTGTTACCGGTGTTTTGGGTACCTTTTGGAGATGTTTAGAGAACAATTGTAGAGATTGGATTCGAGGAGAAGAAGTATGATTTAGGTGGTTTGGAGAAGCTTAATTGAAGACATTAAGAAGAAGGAGAAGAAAGCCACCCAAGATGACGAAGAGAAAGAGTTGAAGAGTGATACAGGAGCCAAACCGCGGTCGCAGAACAACACGGAGAAGAGGAAAAGCAAAACCGAGAATCCGCGGTCGCGGATGAACAGTGCCGCGTTCGCGGAAAAGTCGAGAGCAACGAGTTTTAGATTCTATTTTCCGCGGTCGCGGAACCTTTTGCCGCGGTCGCGGAAGTCTACATCAGATGCGCGTTCGAAGATCCGAAGATTTTCTTTACTTTATTTTCTTTTTCTTTTATTTCTTTTATTCCGTTTAGGTTATTTTATTTTCCTTTTTAGATTATGTTTCCCATCTTATGGAAACTAGGTTTGCTATTTCTTTAGTTGTTCTAGCAACCATTTGGGATTATCTTAATTTTCAGCATTGTTTTTCCCTTTGAGTTTTTGTTTCAAGACTATGAAGAACTAAGCAACCTTTGCTTAGTCCGACGATTGAAGCCTTCGTTTGATATATGGTTGTGAGATTCTAATTCTATTTTTTTCCTTTGAATGTATTGATTCTCTTGTGCTTCATCTCATTGATTCTTACTGATTTGACTGGCCTGATCATCTAGTTGATATTAGTAATTGTATATTGTTAGGGTTTGGTAATTACTGTTTGAGTTACCTAATTCATGTGTAGCAACTGCAATATTCTAAGAACTGTTTGGACTGATTTATTATAGAGAGAATTAATTACATGTAATAGTATGACTGTTTGCTACTCTTGTATGTATCTATTGAAATTCATGTGCTCATTGCTGCTGTTGAATTGAATTGGGAGGTTTTCCTGGTTATTTAATAGTTAGTATTCTCAGGGTCTGTTTGTCCTGTTTATAACTTAAGAAAACGAATAGGAACATTCATAGGAAGGAATAGAGATAATCTAGGATCAACTAATCAAATGAATGGTGGATATTTGTCTGGCTAAGTATTTTTCCCCAATTGATTACAATCCTTTGCTTTTTATTTACTTTGTTTACTTGCAAACCAATTTACAAACCCCCCTTTGTTACCTTAGGCATACGACTTTTGCCCTTTGAAAGATTACTTCCTCCCTGTGGGATTCGACCCTTGCTTGCCTATTCTACTGAGTTAGGTTTGTTTAGGATTATTTTGTTTAGGTGTCACGACAACGCCTGTCAAATTTGGCGCCGTTGTCGGGGAGGCAAGTTTTAATTTTTCTTTGTGTTTGTTTGTGTGTCAACTTTTGTGTGGACCTATCTTATGGTCCACACCCGTGCTACTGACTCTTCCCTTATTGACTTCGACTTAGAGATGGTTGATGAAACACCGACCTTGAGGCAGTTGACTGTCCCGAACTTCAAACAACAACCGCTTGCTGTGCAGTTTCTAGAGCTTGCAGAAGGCGTGAATTTTGAGCTAAAATCTGGGTTGATTCATTTATTACCCCATTTCCATGGGCTGAATGGAGAAGACCCCAATAAGCATCTTTCTGAGTTCCACTCTGTCTACACTAGTATGAAGCCAAGGAACGTCCCTGAGGACCAGATCAAGTTGAGGGCCTTTCCTTTTTCTCTCAAGGATGCGGCCAATGATTGGCTCTATAATTTGGCCCTAGGGAGCATTGATACATGGGTTGAGATCAAGAAAGCCTACCTGGAGAAGTACTTCCCTACAACGAAACTCAATAGCCTGAAGCGAAGCATCAACAACATTGAACAGCATGCTACTGAGACATTGTATGACTATTATGAGAGATTCAGGAGGTTGATATCTAGCTGCCCATACCATGGTTATTCTGACCAAGATCTCGTTTTATATCTGTATGGAGGGCTTCTTGAGGATGAGAGCAGATTGGTAAACGCAACATGTGGCGGTAGCATTCTAAACAAGACGTCGGCTACAACATTTGAGTTATTCTTTGAGCTATCTGAGAGCTCAAGACAATTCAACAAAAGAGCGAGCCCCTATGCAGCAAGAGAAGTTATGTCCTGCAGAATCTGTCATGATCCGCTACATCCCACTGACGAGTGCCCAACACTTCCTGAACCTGCAGCTGAAGTAAACGCTGTAAGAGGTTTTGGTCCGCAGAGGCCGAGATATGACCCGTCATCAAACACCTACAATCCAGGGTGGAGGGATCATCCCAATCTGAGTTACGGGAATCAGCAATATCCTTCCCAAGGCCATGATTACCAGGAGTTCAATCCAAACCAACAACAATTCCAGCCGCATGGCAATCAGCAATAGTACAGGCAGCCACACGCGCAAAGACCTCAAGGACAGAGCTCAAGTTCATCTTTGTCATGATGACATGATCAGGGCCCTCAACTAGAGCGTATCAACGTTGGCAAGAACTATGGCCCAACATATTCAAGCGGTGACCCACCAACATAGTTCTCTCACTCAGAGCATGATCCAACATCAGCAAGCGACGAAGTCTAGCATTCAGAACTAGGAAAATAAGTTTGGACAAGTCGCTCAAGGACTGAGTTGGTTGGAGGCCAGGGATTTGGAGAAATTACCATCTCAGCCGGTAGAAAACCAAAGGGAGAACGTCTGTGTGATGACGCTGAGGAGTGGAACCCAAACAAAAGAAGTAACGGATGCAACAGAGAAAAATCCGCAACCGCAGCCCGAAATCCGCGACCGCGGAATGATCACTAAAGAAGAAGAACAAATCGGCGATGAAAAGGTCGACGAAATTCCGTAACCGCGGACAGAAATCCGCGATCGCGGAAAATTCCTGGCGTCCAAGAAATTCTCGAAGAAATTCCACGATCGTGAGACCTAATCCGCGACCGCGGATCACCTGCTGAAGTCCATGATGATTATGTTCGGCCTGACTTCCCTCCGCTCGGTTCGCTGAAACTACCCGCGCCATTCCCTGAGGCGCTGAAGGACACGAGAAGGCTGGAGAACGACAAGGAGATCTTCGAGACCTTCAGTAAATGCGAGGTAAACATTCCCTTACTCAAACTTGTTAAGAGTATTCCTCGCTATGCTAAATTTCTGAAAGAACTGTGTACCATCAAGAGAAATCAGAAATTGAAGGGAAAGCAAAAGATTAAAGTGAGCGAACATGTTTCTGCTGTTTTTCAAAGGCGTATGCCTAAGAAGTGTGGTGATCCAGGCATGTTTAGTATTCCATGTGTAATAGGTGACACTAAATTTGAGAAAGATATGCTAGATCTAGGTGCATCTATAAATGTCTTGCCTTATTCTTTGTATGAATCATTAGGATTAGGACCATTGCATGAGACAAGAATAGTTGTTCAATTGGATGATAGATCTAATGTGTACCCGAAAGGGGTAGTTGAAGATGTTCTTGTAATGGTTGATAATCTGATTTTTCCTGCGGATTTCTTTGTGCTGGATATGGACCATGATAAGCATATAGCCCCTATACTGTTAGGTAGGCCTTTTTTGAAAACATCCCAGACAAAGATTGATGTAAGTAGTGGAACCCTTACTATGGAATTTGATGGGGAAAAGGTGGAGTACAACATATATGATGCTATGAAACATCCCATTGTTGACCATTCTCTGTGTGCTATTGATGTGATTGATCCTATTGTGCAAGATGTCTTTGATAATACTAGCTCGGATGAGCTACAATCTGTTTTAGAGAATGACATAGTAGATCCTCAGGTAGATTTTGTTGTATCTACTAACCTGCAAGAAACTGTGGCTCACTTGGATGCATATGGTAAGCCTCATCTTAATCATTTGGGCGTTGGCCCCATTACACTAACAGTGCCAAGCAAGAGACTTCTACCTTCCATTGTGCAGGCACCAGAGATTGAACTAAAGCTGCTACCGGACCACCTCAAGTATGCCTTTCTGGGAAAGGGTGACACATTACCGGTCATTATCTCTAACAAGTTTTCCAAGGATCAAGAGGAGAAATTGGTGGTAGTGCATAAGGAGCATAAGACAGCCTTGGGATGGACCATCGCAGACATCAAAGGGATTAGTCCCACTACATGTATGCATAGGATCCTGCTCGAGGAAGAAGCCAAACCATCTAGGCAGCCACAGAAAAAGACTTAATCCACTAATGATGGAGGTGGTGATGAAGGAGGTGCTGAAACTCCTACAGGCTGGGATGATTTTTCCTATCTCTGACAGTAAATGGGTGAGCCCGACACAAGTTGTTCCAAAGAAGGGAGGCATCACAGTTGTCGAAAACCAGCAAGGAGAGTTGGTCCCCACCCGAGTGCAAACTGGATGGAGAGTATGCATTGACTACCGTAAGCTGAATGCGGTAACTAGAAAGGATCACTTCCCTTTACCCTTTATTGACCAAATGCTTGAGCGACTCGCTGGTCGCCCCTATTACTGTTTCTTGGATGGATACTCGGGTTATTTTCAGGTGGCCATAGCACCAGAGGATCAAGAAAAGACGACATTTACATGCCCTTTTGGTACTTTTGCATACCGCAGGATGCCATTTAGGTTGTATAACGCACCCGGGACATTTCAACGGTGTATGGTAAGCATTTTCTCTGAGTATGTGGAGCAGTTTATTGAGGTCTTTATGGATGATTTCACAGTCTATGGTGATAGTTTTGGTGCATGTTTAGACCACCTATCACTTGTGCTTAAAAAATGTGTAGAAACCAACTTGGTTCTTAATTCTGAAAAGTGTCATTTTATGGTGGAACAAGGAATTATGCTAGGACATATAGTGTCATCTAGGGGTATTGAGGTCGATAAGGAAAAGATTGATGTAATTCAGTCTTTGCCTTATCCTACTAATGTGCGTGAAGTGCGTTCTTTTCTAGGCCATGCAGGTTTCTACCGCAGGTTTATTAAAGACTTTTCCAAGATCTGATCACCCCTATGCGAGCTGCTGAAGAAGGAGGTGAATTTTGAGCTTAATGATGAGTGCAAGAAGGCATTTGATGAATTGAAAGCTCGCCTCATGAGTACACCAATTATTCAAGCACCGGATTGGTCTCGCCCTTTTGAGATAATGTGCGATGCTAGCATTTACGCTGTAGGAGCAGTTCTTGGGCAAAAAGAAGCAAGAGTTTCTCTCGTGATTCACTATGCTTCCATGACTCTGAATCGAGCCCAGTGGAACTACTCCACCACTAAAAAAGAATTGCTAGTTGTCGTGTTTTCCCTGGAGAAATTTAGACAATACCTACTTGGCACCAAAGTGATCATCTATACGGATAATACAACCCTTCGTTATCTGTTGAGTGAGTTTGATGTGGAGATCAGGGATAAAAAGGGAGCCGAGAACTTGGTAGCTGATCACTTAAGCAGGCTCGTACATGAAGAGGATAGATCAAAGAAGGAGACGCAGATCCAGGGCGACTTTCCAGACGATACACTATACGGAATTACAACAGAAGGTTTTCCGCGATCGCAGATAAAGTTCCGCGACCGTGGAAATTCCCCTGAATCATCACAACACGCGAGCCAACCCACAGATACTTTTCCGCGATCGCGGAAAAATTTTCGCGACCACAGAAAAGTCCCTGGAGCATCTGTTTGTCTCGTCCATTTTCTCAAAAAAAAGCCGCGACCGTGGAATGAGACCCGCGACCGCGGAAAGGCATTTGACTCCTCATCCGAGCTTTTTTTTTTAAGAATTACTTCTTGGGCTCCGTACATTCAAGCCATGGTATGCCAACCTGGTAAACTTTCTTGTTCGAGAGGAGTTCCCGCCTAATTTTTCTAAAGCACAAAAGGACAAGATACGGCGTGAGTCTTGGTTCTATGCATGGGATGACCCCTACCTTTGGAGGCACTGTGTTGACCAGGTAATCCGTCGATGTCTTCCAGATAATGAGGTACAATTTGTCTTAACTTTTTGTCATTCTCATGCATGTGGGGGCCACTTTAGGGCAAATAAAACTGCTAGGAAGGTATTGGATGCAAGATTTTATTGGCCACACATCTTTCGGGATGCTTATGTCTTTTGTAAGTCTTGTGATCGATGCCAGAGAGTTGGGAATATATCTCGAAGGAATGAGATGCCACAATCATCATTAATCTTTTGCGAGATTTTTGATGTTTGGGGCATTGACTTTATGGGACCATTTCCTAACTCCTGTGGGAACTTCTATATTTTGCTTACGGTGGACTACATTTCCAAGTGGGTGGAAGCGAAGGCCACCAAGACTGATGATTCCAAAGTGGTGGCAGATTTTCTGAAGAAGCGCATTTTCTCTAGATTTGGAATCCCCAAGGCTTTGATAAGTGACAGGGGAACCCACTTCTGCAATAGAACCATGAGCGCCCTACTGAAGAAATACCATGTCACGCAGAAAGTCTCCACCGCTGACCACCCACAGACCAATGGGCAAGCTGAAGTGTCCAATAGAGAGATCAAAACAATACTTGAGAAGACGGTGGCCCCAAATAGGAAAGATTGGAGCTTGAGACTAGATCATGCACTCTGGGCTTATCGTACTGGTTATAAGACACCCATCGGGATGTCACCCTATAGATTGGTGTTCGGGAAAGCTTGTCACCTTCCAGTGGAGCTCGAGCACAAGGCATTTTGGGTTGTAAAGAATTGCAACATGCGGATTGATGAGGTTGGAGAATTCCGCAAGTTACAGCTGCAAGAATTAGAGGAACTGCGACTTGAAGCTTATGATAACGCAGTAACGTACAAGGAGAAGACAAAAGCATGGCACGACAAGAATATTTTGAGAAAGGATTTTAAGCCAGGAGACAAAGTTCTATTATTCTTGTCTCGCCTTCGTCTCTTTCCGGGAAAACTCCGATCCCGTTGGGCGGGGCCCTATGTTGTTACTCACGTTTTTCCACATGGAGCGGTTGATATATATGATGGGGAGACCGACAAGGTGTTCAAGGTCAATGGTCAACGGTTAAAACCTTACCATGAGGGATTTAACAACGAGGCGATAGATGAGATGGTTCTTGAGGAACCAATTGATGTGAGCAACCCAAGTTGAAGGGGAGAGCACCAAGTCGAGCCACGGCAATAACTAAGGCGCTGATCGGGAGGCAACCCGTGGTTTGAATTTCGTTTCTTTCCATTTTCTGTTCTAGTTTTTCTTATTGTTTCGTTTTATTTCGTTTCTGCTTTTGTTTTGTTTTGTTTTAGACTAACCTGCAGGTAGGAGACCCGAAGCCAAATTAAAGAAGGTGAACTACACACCAGTAACTTTTCCGCGAGCGCGGAAATTTTTCCGCGGTCGCAGAAATTTCACTGTAAGTCTCATATCCTGAAAAAAAAAAAAGAGTTCTACCGAAGGCCAACTGTCCGATTTCTATACGAAGAGATGGTGCGCATCATGCTGCCAAGGAGGAGACTTTCGCCCCACATTTTTATTTGGCACCGATGATGGCCCGACTTTCGACAGTTGAGGAGGAGGAACACTAGAGCCCGCCACACAATTACATATGGGCTCCGCTATGTGTTCGTTGAAGGTCGTGCAACCCTGATTTGTTTGATATGCCACTACACATTACAGTGGAATTCTTTGGTTGCACGGTGGAGTTTGATGACAGCGCAACACCAAAGACATGTGCTTTTATTATTTTACCGACAGCAACAATTTCCGTGTCCAAGCCAACTCGGCGACGGTTATGAGTACTTTTCTGCTCTTCCATGTGCTTCATATTTTTTGTCTTTCATTACATTGAGGACAATGCAATGTTTAAGCATGGGGGAGTGTTCTATACTTTCTAGTCATCTGAGGAGAAAAGAAAAAAAATTAAAGAAAATGAAAAAGCCAAAAGTTGAAAAAAGGCAAAAAAATAGAAATCTTGGGATAAGTCGAAAACCCGAAAGGGCGGCTTAGGTAATAAGCAGGTGGCATGCACCAGAATTAGGCTGGGGTAATAATTGGTCAAGAGTGATGTGAGTTTATTGTGAGCACATCTATTGGAAAATGAAATGAGTGGCTTGGTGAAAACCCGAAAGGGCGCCTTGGCAAAATGAGTGAAAAGAAGAAGAGTGATTATTAGGATTCCTCATTTTTCCTAGCGTGGTGACATAAGAAGAGGTGATATAAGGAGGATTCGGGTAGGTCACTCTGGGAGGTATAAGAAGATAGATGGAGGCTAGGATTAGTCTGACGATTGAAGCCTTCGTTTGATATATGGTTGTGAGATTCTATTTCTATTTCTTTTCCTTTGAATGTATTGATTCTCTTGTGCTTCATCCCATTGATTCTTACTGATTTGACTGGCTTGATCATCTAGTTGATATTAGTAATTGTCTATTGCTAGGGTTTAGTAATTGTCTATTGCTAGGGTTTGGTAATTACTGTTTGAGTTACCTAATTCATGTGTAGCAACTGTAATATTCTAAGAACTGTTTGGACTGGTTTATTATAGAGAGAATTAATTACATGCAATAGTATGACTGTTTGCTACTCTTGCATGTATCTATTGAAATTCATGTGCTCATTGCTGCTGTTGAATTGAATTGGGTGGTTTTCCTGGTTATTTAATAGTTAGTATTCTCAGGGTCTGTTTGTCCTGTTTCTAACTTAAGAAAAGGAATAGGAACATTCATAGGAAGGAATAGAGATAATCTAGGATCAAATAATCAAATGAATGGTGGATATTTGTCTGGATAAGTATTTTTTCCCAATTGATTACAATCCTTTGCTTTTTATTTACTTTGTTTACTTGCAAACCAATTTACAAACCCCCCTTTGTTACCTTTGGCATACTACTTTTGCACTTTGAAAGATTACTTCCTCCCTGTGGGATTCGACCCTTGCTTGCCTATTCTACTGAGTTAGGTTTGTTTAGGATTATTTTGTTTAGGTGTCACGACAACGCCTGTCAGCGGCTTAGGTAATAAGAAGGTGGCTTGGACCAACATTAGTCTAGGGTAATAATTGGTCAAGAGTGATGTGAGTTTATTGTGAGCCCATCTATTGAAAAATGAAATGATTGGCTTGGTGAAAACCCAAAAGGGCGCCTTGGCAAAATGAGTGAAAAGAAGAAGAGTGATAATTAGGATTCCTCATTTTTCCTGGCGTGGTGACATAAGAAGAGGTGATATAAGGAGGATTCGGATAGGTCACTTTGGGAGGCATAAGAAGATAGATGGAGGCTAGGATTAGATGGTTACTATTCACTCTATGGTGTTCGGGTTAAGCTTGGGCGAAGTACTCTGCTTTCCTTTAAGTTGTATGTTGTGTTGTGTGTTATTGCGTTGGTGCCTTGGAGATTCATGTTAGGTGCAATTCTTAGTGGAGATGGTTTTGCTGTGCTTCCTGAGACCTTGGGTATTTCGTTGGAGGAGTAGGTTTCTCTTAGGTTACTCGAGGACGAGCAAGGTTTAAGCATGGGGGAATTTGATTAGTGCTACTTTGTAGGATTTAACTAGGAGTTGTTACTGGAGTTTTGGGTACCATTTGGATGGGTTTAGAGCACAATTATGGAGAATGGAGTTGAGGAGTAGAAGTGTGGATTTGGTGGCTTGGAAGAGCTTAAATGAAGAATTAAGAAAAAGGAAGAGAAAGCCACAAGAGAAGGCCACGACTAAAGAAGAAGAAGAAGCTGAAGAAGAGCAAGAAGAGCTACAGGAGCTTTTCCGTGGTCGCGGAATTCACTGCCGCGGTCGCAGAACACTGAAGACGCGAGAATTCAGCAAAGAGTTTTCTGTCCGCGATCGCGGATACTGTTCACACACGGCCCAAAGAATGCGTTCAAGATTTTCGTCCGAGTTACTTTATTTATTTCCTTTTCTTTTATTTCATTTGTTTTATTTTAGTTTCCTTTTAGATATCATTTCCTATCTTTAGTTTTTAGGTTTTGCTATGGTTTATAACCTAGTTCTTAGCAGCCACTTTTGATTATCGTTTAGCATTCAGTTTACATCAGTTTTTCCCTTTGAGTTTTTGTGTTTCAAGACTATGAAGAACTAAGCAACTTTTGCTTAGTCCGACGATTAAAGCCTTCATTGGAATATTGGTTGTGAGATTATTATTCTATTTCCTTTCCTTTGATTATATCTCTTCTCTTTGAGCTTCATCCCATTGATTATTGTTGATTTGACTGGCCTGATCATCTAGTTGATATTAGTAATTGTCTATTGCTAGGGTTTGGATATTTCGAGATGAAATCCTTTATCTTGTGTAGCAAACATGATATTCTAGGACTAGTTGGACTAGTTTATTGTGAAGAGAATTGATTATGTGTTAAATGCTGCGAGTTGTGGTGTTGCATGTATCCTGGTTAATTCCTACGCTTCCTGTTGCTATTGTTCTAAATCTTGATAGTTTCTTGTGCGTTCGATAGTTAGGGTTACCAGGACTAGTTGGACTGATAACTATTTCAGAATAGGGACATGAATATTTATAGGAAGGAATAGAGATAATCTAGGATCAACCAATCAAATGAATGGTGGATATTTGTCTGGCTAAGTTACTTTTCCCAATTGATTACAAACTTTGCTTTTATTTATTTTGTTTACTTGCAAACCAAACCAAAAAAAAACCCTTTGTTACCTTTGGCATACTACTTTGCACTTAGAAAGATTACTCCTCCATGTGGGATTTGACCCTTGCTTGCCTGCTATACTTAGTTAGGTTTTTAAGGATTTACTTTGATAAGGCATAACGACTTTGGCCCTATCAACAAGCTTTCATCCCATACATGATGTGGTTTGAAGGTGGGGCCACATAAAGATGCGAAGAAGCTGAACATGGAGGTGAATTTGAATTATTCATTCTTGTTGTTGCTTGAAAGATGAGCCCCACTGTGAATTATGAGAGATGAGTTGATCTTGCAATTTGTGGGCTTAAACTATTGGGTTTAGGAAAACCATCTCATGTGGGCCGTTGTTGTTAGGCTTTGAGAGATGGTTGTCATTTTGTGTTTGCTGGAGGAAGAAAGTGTTTTTCTCTCATGACTAATCTACTATATATGCAATTTAACAAGTAGGTTTTAGGATGCGACAATTAGTGGAGAAATTAGGTTAGCTTAGTTTTAGGTTAGATTAGTTTTAGCCAATCCGGTTCTTGCGCAGACCGACCTTAACATATAAAATACGAACCGGCTTCCCACCATCGGATGAAGACTTCCAACGGCCACGATTGAAGACGTCCACCAGCTTAATGTAGAGGCGCGCGTGTTGGATGATAGACATGGTGGCATAACCGTAAATTAAGGACAATGACTGAGAAAAGGACGCGCGTGCCCTTGAGCGGTTTAAACACAAAACCATTTCAACTATAACTCCCTCCAGTCGAAATGCTTCAACTGCAAATCTCTCCAGCAAAATCTCCCAAAACATCAACCATACGAGCGATGAAAAATCGTAGTTCAACAACTTGGAGAAGCGTTCGGGATATCAACTTCGCGAAATCGACACATTACAGAGGCAGTGAACAAGAGAATCACAAAATGTCGAACAACGAAGAGAGCAAGAAAATTACCAACAACGAATCGGAGTCCGAAGGTAATGACACTCCAATTTCTTGCCTTTTATCAGTTTGAGTTTCGGATTTTAACAAAAAAAAGAAGATGTTTCAGGAACTGTCAATGAAATTTAAGGTTTACTAGGTTAGTATGACATGAACGTTATGATTGAGTTCGCATTTGAGATAAATGAAGTTCCTAGGGTTAGATGATACATGAATGAGTGTAATGACTAAATTTTTGAAACATGTGTTATGAGGCTCATGTGGTTTTTGTGTGAAGTTCATGGTGTTGTTAGGTGTGGTTCATGTGTTTGATGAACTGTACACGAAATTTAGGGTTTACTAAATTTTTGAAACTTGTGTCATGAGGTTCATGCGGTTTTTGTGTGAAGTTCATGGTATTGTAACTCTACACGAAATTTAGGGTTTACTAAATTTTTGAAACTTGTGTTATGAGGTTCATGCGGTTTTTGTATGAAGTTCATGGTATACACAAAGTCTCAATGGGAAGAAAAGAATGACATGTTCTTTAGAGGGCCAATCCTTTTTCTAGTGGTAAATGCATGTGTATAAAAACCGCTTAATATTACATATCTTTGTATATCTACACTAACTCCGTGTGTTGTTCGTATATGCAGTTGTTGTACGTTGATAGAGTATCTATCATAGGGAAAAACAATCCCGTCAATTCCCATGTGTTCTTACGGTGGACAGATGAGAGCCTGGCTGGGCGTCAAAAAGATGAGATAAAGCTCAGAGGGTTTGGGCATGGAAGAATAGTACAACACAAGGGCAAGGCTGCCATGGAAGAAGAGTCAAAAGTTAGGGACAAAGGGAAAGGAAAGTTGCATAGCTTTGGACCAAGCTTTCTACATGTAACTCTATATTGAAGTTCATGCATTTACTCTATAAAGTTCATGGTTTTTGGAGTACATGTCCATATGCTTTTAAGTGTAAGTTCATGTGAATAAAAGGTGGTACAGTGTAATATGTAGGTTCAGGTGGATAGAATGCTAGGTTCATAGGTTGCATTTCGATGTGTGTTTTGCAAGGTTCATTTTCGTGATCTGTGAAGATAAAAGTAACAGTATATATTTTACAAGGCTCATGTGTGTTTTGTATGAAGTTCATGATTTTTGCTCTTCAGGTTCATGTTCTTTAAATCATAGGTTCATGTGAGTAAAAGGATCCTATATTATATTCCCTGGGTGTAAGTTCAAACTGTGCGAGGTTCATAGGTTTTAAAATGTTGGTTCATTAATATACAAATACAGGTTCATTAAGTTAAAGTTGTGTCATGTGTGGCTTAAAGTGTACGTTGTAGTAGGTTTATACATTTGTGTATATGGGTTCATGTAAGTTTGCCTACAGGTACATATATACATGTAAGATGTGTGATAACAATGTTAAGACAGTTTTAATTGAACGTGCTTTTCTTTCTTTTTAATATCACTGACATGCTATATTGTTTTCGTCGATGAAGGAATGGTTGACAAAGTTTATTGAGAAGAACATGATATTAGCAAATGCAATACTCGACATTGCTGGTATGGTGGACGATCTACCACAAGAATTCAAGGGAGACCAGATGGTGAAGAGCATGATCAAAACATCGCAGGCACTCATTGGGAAAAAGAAAGAGGAGGAGGATCACAAGTATAAATTTGAGAAAATATGAGAGGACTCGGAGTATCCGTTCGGGTCTGACCCACAACTCATTGAGTGCCTGAAGCAGGTTGAGAAGGCGGAAGCATCAAAGGCTAGGATCATTGTATCTACTAATAGTGTTGGACCATCGAACTACAACGTACATGAACAAGGCTGGGAGGATGTTAATGATGTAATAAGGGAGTATGAGACTGAATGCACAAGAGCAAGAGAATCGACTCAAACAGAGAAGACAGTGATAGTTGGTGACAACAGGCTTAAGTCGTATCACCTAATCAGTCAAATAAAATCCTAGCAAAACCTAAACAAGTAGTTACGGTAAGCAGGGGTCGAATCCACAGAGAGGAAGGGATTGATCTATGTGTTGTTTGCATGCAATAGTAACAAGAAGGGGGAGTTGTAAGTTGGTTGGCCACAATCAAATCAAACACAGCAAAGTAGATGAATGAAATATTAAAGAGAGAAAACACTTAGCCAAGTAATGTCCACATAAGTCATCCAACGGTTGTTCCTTGATTATGTCCTATCGTCCTATTCGGTTATTCATGTCCTGATCTTGGGTAGATTCAAATATCAACCAAACCTAAGAACCCTTACCAATGAATAACCCTAGCACCACTAGTGATTCAATCCAAAGACAGCAATGCATATAAGAATTAACCAGGATACACATAACACGTCAACCAGAAGCATTCAACATGTAATCAATTCTCTACATAGATAAATTCCACAGTGGCAGATATAATCTATGCTCGCTACTCGAACTACAGTGTTAGCCCAACAGTTCCCTAGTATTAGCAATATGAATGAAAGCAATACACCTAGGTGATCAATCTAGATAAACCAACAAACATCCAAATAAGAATTTGCGCAAGAGAAAAGATATAACTCAATAGGATAAGATAGATAGGAACAAAACCTCACAACCAGATGAAAACAGAAAAGATAGATTCGGGAAAAGTCCGAACTTTCTGCGTTGATGACCCGCGATCGCGGCCCATGGACCGCGATCGCGGCCTCTTGTGGCTCCGCGCTCTTCACATTCCTCCGCGCCTGTGGATAATTCTCGACTTGTCTCGAGGAACCGCGATCGCGGCACCCTTGCCCGCGGTCGCGGTTAATGCTCGGCCTTCACTCCTTGGCTTTGCCTCCTAACCTCTCCTCTTCACTTCCTTGGCGTCTTCTTTTGTTGGCTTCCTTCCCCAGTGTCTCCTAAGATATCCAAAACAGCTCAAACACCTCCAAGAGCACCAGACTTCGCCCCCAAACGCCATGCACAAGAATGTGTCTAAATCTACCCGAATGGCACCAATAAAACCCTCTAATAACTCTTAGTTAAGCCCTACAAAGTAGTGCTTATCAGTTGGTGATGTGGAAAATGCCAAACAAGATGGTGATATGGGAGACAAGGAAGTAGAACCGGGTATAGAACCAGCAAAAGTAAGGGAGACAGAAGAAGAGGGTTTGACAACACAAACTCAAGAGCCAACAAAAGTGCCATAAGAAACAAGGAAAGGAAAAGAAGGATATGTGGTAGAAACATCCAAACAGACCGGAGTTGATGTGGGTGAACAAACGGACACAAATAAGGATGCAAGTGAAGGGATTAAAGAGCTGCTAATACGTGAGAAGGAAACAGAAAAGGAAAAGAACAAGAAGGGAAGTGGAGATTTCACACCTTCAAGTTTCAAGCTCATTATCTCGGAGGAGACAGATAACATGGATATAGAGACTGGGACAAGAGAGGAAAACAAGGAGGTAGGCGTCACGGAAGGAGACAAGCAAGGACAACAACATATAGAAGAAAAGGAAGAACCAAAAAAATGATAAAGTAAGGTTTCTTGCTATTGTTTTTTTTTGTTTAAACTTAAAAATATCACACTACATCGTTTTAACTTATTCATGTCTTAAACTGAAAAAGGAAATGGGCAAGGACAAGAAGAGGGTGGATGAACATGACAACCAACCAATGGAGAAGGAGAAACGGAAAGGCAAGCTCATAAGTACGGATGGGCAGGTTCATGGGCTGAGGTATAAGAAGCCAGCTGACACACTGAAGAGCCCGTACAAGACTAGAACAATACAAATCTTGGCAAAGACAATTGAGGAGCAAAAATTTGTTTGGCAATATGTGGACAAAAAAGCAACCGACGATTGGTAAGTTGTTGTTTTTTTGGAAAAAATGTTTGTCCCACTTTTAATTACAGCAAAACACTCTACTTGATAAGGAACTTTAAAAGGTATAAATTGGGTTTTTTTACTCGTGGATTAGTTAGCTCGTCTTTGAAGACAGACTGCGGAAAGGAACAAGGCAGGAGTTTAGTACCATGGATATGGATGTGCATTACAAGGTTATTGATTGTTGGACTACGGTGTTGAACTATAATGAAAAAGATTAGGCCAAAACAAGCCTAACATGATCTTCCTATACACACTAAACATGGTAAGGTTCACGAATTTATGGTGTCAGGTTCATACCGATTGAACTTTACGAATTCATATGTAGTTAATAACATATATGCATTCGAACACACGAATTGCACCCCAAGGACGAGATACGACTCTATGAGGAACATTGATTTCGCTATGAAAATGGTACATGGATGGAAAATGAAAGATGTTGACATGGTAATCATTAAGGTTCATGCATTTAGTCTATCAAGTTCATGGTTATGAACTACAGGTTCATATGCTTTATACTGCAAGTTCATGTCAATAAAACATCAAACAGTATAATGTGTGAGTTCAAGTGGATAGAATGCTAGGTTCATGGGTTGCAATTTTGTGATCCATGAAGAAAAAATTAAAAGTAGATATTTTGGAAGGTTCATGTGGTTTTTTTATGAAGTTCATGCTTTTTTCTCTTCAGGTTCATGTTCTAAAACTAATGTTTTATAGGTTTTTGTTCCTATACTAGCAAACAACTTTCACTTCTCGGTCCTCTCGTTTGACATTAAGAATGCCAGAATACATGTCATGGACAGTGTGCACAGCGACGAAAACATGCAGCGGTATGAAGCTGCAATAGATAGGACGGTGAGTACGCAAACATGAGAAGAATGTTTAACTTAACACTTTTAGTTATATCACACATGAAGTTGTAATAATAAAATTTGTTGTTTATACATGGAAAGTTAGTTAAAGAGTACATGTCAAGCGTAAAGTTGCACAAGAGGTGTAAGACACTTTTAGCTGCCAAGAGGCATATGGAGATGTACATAGGGTCCCCGAATGAGAAATGGGAAGCTAAAATGAACAAGAAAAACATCAAGAAGTGCATCAAAGCGTTGAGGGTGAAATATGTGCATGCCATCATTACATCGGACAATAATTTCTTAAAGGATAAAGTGATGAAGAGAATCAAAGATGCAAACAACCTTGAAAAAGGCAGACTCTAGAGAGGAATAGGTGGTTCATATGTAAGGGTTCTTGTAAGTGGTATGAAAACTCAAGACAATATGTGTTTTCTAGTTAAATGGATTGTGTCTTTTAAAGTATTGTGTTACTTATGTGAGACAAAAACATGTTAGAAAAGGTGTTAAGACATCTATTTGTGAGTTATGTTCACAAGTATTTTCAAGTAATGTGTATTGTTTTGGATAGTAGGTTCATAGTTAAACTCATGCAAGTTCATACATTAACTCACACAGGTTCATACATTAACTCACACAGGTTCATTGGTTAACTTATACAGGCTCATACGCGGATCGTTGCGTCTTCGTCTTCTTCGTTCTGGTCCGAGTTCGCCACTTCGATTTCCCCACGTTTTCTTCAACGTTGTCGGTGGAGGGAAGCTGGAGCGCTTGGTTTTCCTTGGAGTGGTGAACGTCTCCTAATCCGTGGCTATAAAAGGAGGCTGGATGAGACCGAAATCTTCATCCACAACTCCATCAATCTCTCTTTTTCTCTCGTTTTGTGTTGTCGCCGGAATCCGTGTGCTCGCCGGAGTTTTGGAGATCGCCGGAGGTTTCGTTGAAGCCGGGAAGAAGTGGTAGTGTTGCGCATTCAGCCAAGGAGTGGAGAACCAAGTCTTCGTCGTCGTCGGTAAGCCTCATAGCCATTGTTGCGCCGCGTCGGGATGGGAAACCGTGATCGTGGGTATGAACTTCCGCGACCGCGGCATGCCCAGATCTCCGCGACCATGGATAGGCTAACCGCGACCGCGGTTTAGGCATTTCTTCCTTATTTTGTTCGGTTAAATGTACCGTATCTAATTAGGGTTTTCGTACCTCGTTTCGCGTGCATCGTCGGGAAGGACCTTGGGACGACGGTGGATTTTGACGGGAATTCCAGTCGGTTATTGAGCACGTGTCCAGTCCTTCCGTTCCACAGGATAATCTTCGTTCGTCTGGATTAAGGCAAGTGGAGGTTCGCTCTTGCTTATCATTCCATGTTTCATTTAGTTATCAATTAATTTTGATTGTTAATTAAGTTGGAATGAGATGTTGTTTTTGTTTGGGAACAGATTTTATAAAAGACGTGATTAAAATATGTTATTATAATAGGTTGTATATATTGCTAGAAACAACGCTATTATACCTGTTATTACCGTGATGGTTTTGTTGTGGATTTAAATGTAACTTAAATGCTAGACTAGCACGAGTATTCGTAGGAACGCTAATTCCTTATGAGGATTAGTCGTTACTTTATAACTCAGTATTAGTCAGAATAATTCTCTAATACTTACAAGGTCATGACCCTTACTTCTTATCCACCGTTAAGGATAAGAGGGGTTTACGCACCTTGCTAGTCCCATTGGGTTGGGCGTATTGTCACCCTGTGTTATTTATTCTCGTAGTCACTCGAGACCATATTAAAAGCTTTAACGTGAATATACATTTTGAAATTAAATAATATAAGTGCGATTATGCACATAATTAATATACCCTCGGGCGAGGAGTACAACGTGAAAACCGTCCGGACTTCGGTTAGAGTAAGCCTTCTTTCCAATCTGGATTTGCATTGCGCGGTGAGTTTGGTCGTTGACCCAAATGATCAAGTCGTTTTTAAACACTTGTGTGAAAACTATAACGTTCTCAAATATTTGTCATACGTTTCCCATAAGACTCAATTTCTTTGGAGTCTTCTTTTCAGTGCATGTCTAAACTTTAATCATTCCGTGAAAGTTCCGGGTTATGTATCATTCCTTCGGTTGTTATTCGAGGGACAATGATAGTAAACGGTTACGATCACTAGAACCATTTTGTTTTCACCCTTGCATAGTCTTTCATTAGACTAACCAACCGGGTTTTATTTCTTGCATGGTTGGCTAGTGTCATCCGTCCTATACGGCACATCAGTGGTTAGTCCTCAAAGACTTAAAGTAATCAATCGAGGAAGAGGCTTGCAGTTCAAGATTTAAGTGACAGAATTTTAAAGGTTGTTAAGTTTTACTTTTATATATATTCTTTTAACTTAGTCAAGTAATAGGTTTATTCTTAAAGTCTTCCGCTGTGTAATTTTAAAGTCTTCCGCTGTAATTTCACTTTGTTGTAAAATTGTCATTCTCATTTTACGAGTAGTCTGTTAATAAAAGGTTGAGTTTCATTTAAAAAGGTCTTCTGCTGATTTACCTTTCATTATTTAATATGTTTAATTAAGCTTAATTGTTTCGATTAAAGCCTAGGGTGACTTTGGACAATAACATCTGAGGTCACTGGCATGTGGCACTACCGACATAAGTCGGGGGTGTTACAACTTCAACGTAACAACTCCGTCTTTGTTGTGCGAACACCCATGTCAAACATCAAATCCGCACTCAAAAGCGTACTGCTTGTAAAACTCAACGCCTTCCTCTACCGTACAAAAATTCATTCCTACCACTGGTTTGATAAAATCAGAGCAAACAAGAACGTAATATATCGAGCCGCCATAAGATAAATGAGACTCATAGTGTGGTTGTGAATCACCTGCATCTAATGGAATTTCTTCAAGACTAGGGCAGCTAGATCCATAACAGGTTTCATACCCAAGTTCAACAAGAACTGATGTAGTAACTAGAAACAGAGAGACAACATGTTAATATTAGGTTCATAATGTGTTAACTGAAGGTTCATAGCTAATCAACATTAGGTTCATGAGTTGAGAACACTGATCATGAATTGATTGTGTGAATCTAACAACAATGAAAATCAAGTAGCACAACCAAACAAGAGACTAAAAATGATCGTAATAGGTGCATAACAAGATGAATGCAGGTTCATGAGTAATGAGCACTAGCTTCATAATATGGTAAATGCAGGTTCATAACTGATCAATACTAGGTTCATGCATTGAGAACTATATTAATGATGATGAATTCATTATGTGAAATTATGAACAACGGAAATCAAGTAGCATAACCAAACAAGACACTAATAATGATTATAATAGGTGCATATGAAGTTGAATGCGGGTTCATGAGTAATGAGCATTAGGTTCATGGGATGAAAACAATGATCCTAAATGTTTCCTGTGAATCTAAAACAATGAAATTTGATGGCACAATAACACAAAATAGGAAAAATTAGCACAAACACATTGAACTAACACAAAAGAAGAGGATCAAAAAAATAGCAATGGATAGATCAATCGCAACAACAGAACACAGTCAAACGAAGAAGAAAACCTAAAATTTTCAACACATGCAAACATCGGCGGTTTATAATGGGATAAATCAAAGCAAAATCCACTCACAAACACAGGAAAATAAGATTAAGAAGAAGGAAGAAGGATGAAATACATGGTTGAATCGGAAATTGAAGAACAAACAAAACTAGTTCAAAAACGCAAATCGACTTACTCGAATCCAATCTGTTTGAAATAACCGACAAGCGAAATTCAAATCAAACACTAATTAAAAGGTTTTTAGACGAAGAGAAATGTAATGCAACCAAGAATCGAGCACCACAACAATGGCGATTTGCGGGAGAGAGAGGTCACAAAAATCGCCAATCGAAGAGAACTCAGCCGCAAGGAGGAAAGAATGAAAGTGAAATGACCAATGTGCCCCTACACTTGATTCCTGAAGAAAAATTTCCGGGAGCCTCTCCACCGCACGATCAAGCGGAACTTACGGCTTAGATGTGGTCTGTAAGTTACACTGACCATATGCTCCGCATATGATCCGGTTTCTAGTTTTAGCTTAGGTTTTCTAGTTTTTTTTAAAGTTTGCTACATCAGCACACATGGAGATTTTCATGCGGGATTTTTTGCCTTAAGCGGGTTTGAAGATTCGTGCTTATTGTTCTAGCATGTCAATTTGGATTATTTCGGCATTGAGACTAAGTTTTATTATATCTCGCTTTTATTGAATAATTCATATATATGTTGACGGCTAGTTTAAATCTATTGATAAACTCTTCAATCATGCTTGGCTAATTTCCAAGTTATAAGGTTGGGATGATCCCGATGATGCATATGTAAATAGAATTATTTCTTTGCCTGAATTGAAATAATATTTGTTTCATTCCTAGTGTACGTGCTTTATATCCATAGTAACTTATGTGAATTGAATCCTAATAGGATTTGAGACCGAGAGGTGATAACGTTAATAGGTAAGCAGGTAGAGTTTGAGACTTAGAGGTAATAACTTCTATTGGAACCCTAGAAATTGAACATTTTCTTATTGCGAGAGAATTTGAATATATCTTGTAGAATAATAAATAACATAGAAACCCTAAGTTCATATTGGATCTAACAAATCACGATAGTGGAAGTTAATTCAGTTTAACCTCATATTCTAAGTGCTTAAAGGGTCTAGATCTTGATTTACAAGTCGCAAGAGTGGATGTTAATTAGATCTAGGCACATTTACTATCATCCGAGAGGAATTAATCATTACCTTAGATAATTACCTTCAAATAATTTGAACTAGATTCGGGTGAAGTGTGATTTTATTTACTGAAGCACTGTTGTGGTGACCCTTAACCTTAAACACATTTATCCTCATTAAATCCTATCATTTTTATTTGTTATTATTAATTATCTTAGCTATAGTTTTCCTCAATTTCATATTTTTCCGGCTTAGCTTATTGGTAGAGTTTCAACTGGTATTACATTGGTCTCTCTGGGATCGACACTTGACTACTACAACTGACCCCATACGCTTATGGATAGGATTTGGTCCTATCAAATACCTAAAATGGCAAGAAGAGACACATTCGGATTAGACATGAAGTTGTGAGACAATTAATCACGAATTGTGTACTCAGTTTGGAGTATGTGAGGATGAAGAGGAACATAGCAGGTCCTTTGATCGAATAAAGAACTAAACAAAATATTAGTTCTTGATACGTCGAGGGGAATGAGACTCAAACCAGTGGGATGAAAAACTCTTGGTGGATCCCCTTTGTGGTCAAAAGAAGCCATGAAAAGACTCATATGACGGTATACTACTACCCTTCCTATGACAAAGTGTACTTTAGAGGGTAAGCAATAACTCTTAATGAATTCTTAGCTCATGATATGGGTCATCCTATTAAGACGGACTTGATGAATTCAGCGGTGGAATATTGAGAGGATGAGTTGTTAAAACTCTTAATGGTTTCTTAGCCCAAACTTGGGTGGTCATATCTGAGACGGACTTAATGAAATAACCTACTAGAATGTGAAAGGTTAACCTCCTTCTATGAAAGAACTCGGGTGATCTTTCTAGAGCATTCTTTAGCACCCCATTGCAAAATTGGATAATTTATTATAGGTTTTGTTGAGAATTATCCTTAAGTTATGGATTTCAAGACTCGTTCACTTCTTTAATAAAAGGGTTGCTTGACTTCACTACGTATTGGTTCAAACCGTAAGATACCTACACTTCAGTTTTAAACATATCCACATGCTCAGAACTTGTTTTAAACTATTTTATGTAAAACATATTACTTCTTTATAGGGGAATGTTGGAAAAGTTGTAAAAGTTTTGGGGAAAGTGGAGATTTTAAACTTCCGACATTGGAAGTTTGGAAGTAAAATGGCACCTTAAATATGGGCTTTCTATGGACTGGTTAGTTGATTTTCTAAAAGGCGTTTTGAGATTTGTTCTTGAACCTACGCCTCAACCTTTGACTTTTGGGTTTTCAGTTCTCTTTTTTAGTAGATACAGAAATACGTTCTCTCCTCTTCTCTACCAAAAACCTATTTTGTTATGAGCATCCTGGTGGTTCCAATCCTCCATTGGTGAGTGCACGTGATTAGTGGATGTTGTATGATTCTTGAGAGATGAATTGTTTGACTTTGCACCGCGTGTCAGGGCAAATTCGCTTTTAAAATAATGGACATCATGACACGCTACAACAAATTTTCAAATCGTTTTTCCAAAGCGGCCTTAAATCCAATTTCAAATAAGGATCTGTGTGGATCGATTTTGATTTCTCCTAACTGTAGGTTTGAATGTCCACCACCACGTTGAAGTTGTGGAGGCTGCTGAGGTTGTTGTGGAGCAGGCGGTGGGGGTGGCGTCGAATTTGGTGGTTGTTCAGCAGATTTGGTAGAGGTGCCAAGGAGAGCCGTATTTTGAGTAGCAATTGAAGATGTGTGTTGACGGCGAGACTCCTCGAGCAGTAGCATCGATCGAGTTTGCTGGAAGGTTGGGAAGGGTTGTTGACAGGGGATGATGGTTGCCATGGTGACAAATTCATCGTTGAGTCCCCGGACGGTCTGCAGTATAAGGGTCTCATCAGAGACTGGTTGATCGACGTCTACAAGACTGTCTGGAAAGGTCTTGAGTTTTTGACAATATTCCGACACAAACAAGGAGCCTTGAATCAGGCCTCGGAATTCTGCTTCCAAGTGTATGGCTCGGGTCTTTTTATTGTCACGGAATAGATTTTCAATGGTATCTCATTGAAGCTGAGTGGAGGCATCAGTTTTCATGATGATATGAAAGATATCGGTGGAGATGGACCCATAGATCCATGAGAGGACAATATAGTCGAGGCGTTGCCATTCCTCATCAAATGGAGAAGGAGGACTGCTGCCATCAATATGGGATTTTAACCCAAACTTGCCAACTGTAACTAGGAAGAGTTGACGCCAGACATTGTAGTTTGAGATTTTGAGATCAAGGGGTATAGGGACATGTGTTTTTATGGAAGTCATATGATAGGCGTGTTGAGTGGGGGGGGGAGGAGATGGAGTGTTGGTGGGGAGGGATCAGGTTGTCGGTGGTGTCCGTAGACATGATGAGAGGCAGACGCTGAGAGTGGGAAGGGATTATTTGAGGTAAGTTGTTGATACCATGTAGGTTTGAATAATTCCCATATGGATTGCCTTTGTATTATGAAGAGTATATATAGAGGATTACAGGAGATCCTAACTGTTGTACATCAGTTGAGATATTCAAGGAAAGAATAAAAACATATTACAAATATTCAGTAATTCTAACACTAACAACATAGTCATGTCAGGATTTAGTTAGGGTCCATTCGGTTCGCCAGTTAAGTCGACTTAAAGTGACTTAGCTGAACTTAATCATAATTTTAAGTCAGGATGACTGAACTTACTTACAAAGCCCGTTCGGTTCGCCAAAAATTTAAGTCGACTTAAAGTGACTTAAAACGACTAAACTTACTAAAAAAAATTCAGCTAGGAATCGTGACTTTTTTGATTTGAGATGACTGAACTTAACAAAAAAACATCAAACCCCCATAATTTACAACCCGATATCCCTGGCTCTTCTTTTTTTCAGTTCTTTCATCCTTCTCGTTGTTCATCAGTTCCATCATCGTTCTCGAGCTCCTCATCGATCTCCTCGTCCTCCTTCTTCTCCGGCGGTCGACTGCATCTCTCCTCGTCCGACGACTTTCCCTATTACAGGTTCGTCTTCTCCTCTATCTCTCCTCGTCCTCCTTTCTCCGGCGATTAGGGTCTAGCTTTCTCCTCATCCTCCTCCTTCTCCGATGCTCTACCTATTAGAGGGTTCGTCCTTCTCTTCGTCTTCTCGTCTTCTACTAATTTACGACTGTATCTGTGAACGACTAAACTGAAGCAGATGGAAGTAGCTGTGAACGACTAAACTGAAGCTGATGGAAGGCGACGGAATTGAAGACCACCGGGAATAAGCAGCTTGATGACGTAAGAGGAAGACACAGCTTGAAGACGACTCTTGCACGAATGAACTGGACTCCGTAAGAGGAGAAGACGGCAACCCTAGTCGAGTTGTTGATGAATGGAGGGAAGAGGAAGCAGCCACTCATAAGAGGGAAGCACCCAAATCAAACATCACGTGCCTAACATGTGTTGCCCCTCAACATTTTAATTTTGAGGGTAATTTGGGTATTTTAATGATTTTTCAGTTTGGATAAGTCGGGATGAACCGAATGTGTTTTATTGAATTCAGTCATCTATTTCAGTTCTGTTTCAGTCTAGTTCAGCTGTCATCTTAAATTTTACCTTACAGTTTCAGTTCAGTTTAGTACTCAGTTCAGTTTCAGTTCAATTTAGTCTCTGTAAACCGAACAGACCCTTAGTCATCTATGAATAAGTTCCAACCCTATCTCGGTTGGGGAAGCGTTTTTATAGAAACCCAATTAGAGGGCCGCATTGGTTTCGCAGTATGCACTCGGCCCAATAGAGGAAGCTCGTCAACTGCATACACCCAATTAAACGGCCCGAATTGTACGCCTGCTTCAATATCAGGTACACATCATCATCCATGTTAATTTTTCATTATTTCAAACTCCTAACGAAATTAAAATGAGAAGGGACTAAAGTTTTTTTTTTTATACAGGCAAACAGAAGGTATCCTTACATACCGTAAGACATACCTAAATCATTACAACGGATGATTTTTACAAAGGATTTGCAAACTGAAGAGACACTTGATCGCACATCTACATAACTTTGTAGCAGTCGATGATACTGGTTATGATCTTGAATCTTTGCAAGATACTCATAAATCACATCACGCAGAACGGAGGATGGGACAATTGTTGATGCCAAAAAATCAGCTGCTTTGTTAGACTCCCGGTAGCAGTGGTGAACCTGAAAATAATCCAAACTATGTAAAAGCAATTGCATTTCCCTAATTATGGGAGAGATCTCCCAAGGAATTTTCCAAATTTCGCGAATCGAATTAATGACCGAAAGATTATCTTCCTCAAGAACTATTCGCCTATAGCGAAGCGAAATAGCCCTATGAAGGGTCTCAAGAGCGGCCAAAGCCTCTGCTTTAATAGGTGAGCATCATAGAATCTGCATGTGGTCCAAGAAGACCACCTCACCTAAATGGTTACGAAATACGTATCCAATATGTGTTGCACCATTTTGTTTGACTGAAGCATCAAAATTTAATTTAATGCAATGCGGAGGTGGCTTTTTCCAACGAGAAGAGTGTCTAGAACTCTTAGTAACACAGGATGCGGAACCGTTGTCTATTGAGGAACGGATCCAGTCTCTGTAAGAAATAAAGGCAGTGTTGACAGTTTTCTGAATGTTTGGAGTAATATTTCTGAAGATTGAAGCATTGCGGTCCTGCCAAATTGTCCACCAGAGAAAAAGTGATGGACTTATATTTCTATTTCGTGAGTGAAAGAATTCCATATTGGTATAGAAATCACTGTCAAAGTTGGTATTAAAAGTGATACCAGTTAGATTTTGAATGAAGTGTAAGGATTGTAAAGTGAATGGGCAATTGAAAAACAAATGGTTCAAGTCCTCCGTGGGAGAATTACAAAGTGAGCAGCTGGATGGGACCCTAGAGAAGTACCGATTTAGCCGTTCTGGAGTAGGCAAAGAATCACTACAACAATTCCAAAGAAAATTTTTAATCTTTGGTGCAATATGTAATTTCCATAACCAAGTCGGGAATCCCTGAACTCCCGCTGAATTAGTGCATAGAGATCGAGCACTTTTGGCCGAAAACTTTCCATCCTGAGATAGGCACCAAATAAGTTTGTCTGGTATATAAGTCATAGGTATGAAGATATTCAATACTTGTGGGAGTAGGTGAGACGGAAGGACACACTGGAGTGCACCTAGATCCCATTTTTTATCGGCAGTTATAAATTGTGAAACTGTGGAGCTTCGATCATTATTTCCTGCAAAGGGTGAAAGATTACATCCCGGGATCCACTTGTCTTCCCAAAATTTAATATGATTCCCATCACCAAGTTGCCAGAACAATCCTTTCTTGAATTGTTCGCGTAGTTGTAGAAGTCTTAAAAATTGCCATGAATCAGAGCCTTTTTTAATGTAAGAAAAAATTGAAGATTGTCTTAAGTATTTTTCTGAGATTAATCTAGCCCAGAAAGAATAAGGATCATACATCAGTTTCCAAAGAAGTTTCATTTGCATAGCAATATTAGTCTTTTCGGACAGTTCAAGGTCAAGCCCACCAGCCGTCTTCGGTTGACAAATACTCTCCCAGCTAATAAGAGAATGATAATTAGGACTAGAATGATTCCAGAAGAAATCTTTATTAATTTTATCAATCTCGTGACAAACACCTTTCGAAAGAAGGAAACTTTGCATGAGATAATTAGTTTGTGATTGCAAATTTGATTGAATTAGAACACAACGTCCTGTCTGGGATAATGAGTTAGCTTTCCATTTCGAAAGTTGTGTTTTTAATTTGGAAATAGCGTCACTGAAAATTTCATTTTTAACTCGACCCCTAATGATAGGAATACCTAGATACTTTTCCATAGAGCGAGTAACCTGTAAGTTTAAAATACTTGCAAGAGAAAGAGATTTATCTCGAGAAATATTACTAGAAGTTTGAAAAGTATTTTTATGAAAATTAATAGAAAGTCCTGATTTGAGAGAAAAGTCTTCAAGGACTGATTTGATAAATAACATATTTTCTTCAGTTGCATTTCCGAAAATTAACGTATCATCAGCGAAATTTAAAAAAGGGATACAAGTTCCGTGTTTAGTTATCTGAATACCAACCTTTCTGTGAGAAATTGTGATTCATAAGTGAGAACACGTGCTAAGTATTCCATAGCAAGCACGAATATGAAAGGTGCTATCGGATCACCTTGTCGTAAGCCACAGCGTGGGCGGAAAACATTTCCTGGCTCATTATTGACTAAAACAGAGGATGAGATACTAGTGATACAAGTCATGACACGGTTAATCCATAATTCTAAAAATCCGAAACTGTAAAGAACAGTAGTAATGAAGTTTCAATTAAGTTTATCATATGCTTTTTCCATATCTAACTTAAGAGCCATCCATCCTGTTTTTCCCTTCTTTTTTTGTGAAATGAATGAAAGATTTCATGTGCAATAAGAATTTTATCCTGGATAAGTCTTCCTGGAACAAAAGCACCTTGTAATGGAGAAATTAATTTATTAAGGAGAGGTGATAACCGATTCGCCATTAATTTGGTTATAATTTTGTAAGACGTGTTACAAAGGGTAATAGGCCTGTAGTGATTAAGAGAAGTTGGTTGATCAATTTTAGGAATTAAGGTAATGAATGACTGCGCTGCATCTTGAAGTAATTGTCCCGAATGAAAAAAAGATTGAATTGCAGAGCAAAGTGAATTCCCAATTATATTCCAATACTTTTGATAGAACTCTGCAGTAAATACATCCGGTCCTGGAGTTTTATTTGGTGGCATCATGAATACAGTCCGTTTAATTTCGGAGGAAGTCGGTGGAGAACATAATTGTTTGTTATCATAGTCAGAAAGCAAAGAAGGTATAATACTGAAATCTTGTATTCGTAATGGGTCACAGTGAGAAGGTCTAAATCGCGCTTCTAGTTCTTCGGAAATTGTTTCTCTGATTACCATGTCATCAAAATTATGAGTGCCATTTTGAGAGGTAAAAGAGGTAATTTTTGTTTATATGTTCTTATTTTCGAGACAGATTGAAAATACCGAGTATTCATATCCGAATTAAGGTTATGTTTAATTTTCGCACGTTGTTTCCAGAACTCATGTTGAAATTTTAAGAGTTTATTATATTTTAAAAGGTGGTTGTCATAAAGGTTCATTGTTCGTGAGTTCGAAGGATCTTGAAGAAGCTCATGTTGAAGTCTGGATAAAGTATCTTGTGTCAATTGAAGTTGATGGAGAGAATTAGCAGGGTTATTGCGCTTCCACGATTTGGAATAAACTTTAAGAAGCTTCTGTTTCATGTAGAATTTGAACATATATGATCCTTTGTGTTTATAATTCCATACTTTGAAAACTAATTTAGCAAAACTAGGTTCGTCAAGCCATGCATTTTCCAAGCGGAAGGGAATATGTCTATGTTCTTGTGATTTATCCAAAGAAGTTGTAATAAGACAATGATCTGAGGTAGTAAATGGGTGGTGATGGACAATGATGTTGCTGTATTTTTTTAGAAAATAGGGATGTAGCAGAACCCTATCTAGTCGTTCAAAGGCGGAAGAACGGCGCCAGGTGAACGGGAAACCCGAAAAAGGTGTGTCAATCAGATCAAATTCAGTAGTAAATCGTAATAGACGTTGGAATCTAATATGGGTAGTAGATGTACCACCCATTTTATCTGAGGGCGAAAGTAAATCGTTATATTCACCTATTATAATAACGGGTAAATTGTAATGTGAAATCTTCATACAAATGTTGTTCCAAAAGTGAGATTTTTTTTCTTCTCTAGAAGGCGCGTAAAATAAAAAATATAAGAAAGTGAATGTCTAAGCGTTTAAATTCAAGAAGGATAACATTGTCATTGTTGCATAATGTTGTCGTATAAGGCAGAAAATGAGAATTGGAGCATAGAAGCCAGAGTCCACCTTTAGATCCAACTGAGGGGGACATGATAATAGTTTTGATCCCAACTTTATTAAACACCGAAGTAGGTGGCATAATATTAGATTTTGTTTCTCCGAGACATAAAAAGTCCAGTTTATTAATGTGTCTAATAAATCCAATTTCAGTCCAGAAATTGGTTCTTTTGCATCCCCTACAATTCCAATATCCTATTTTCATTTAATAATATAATCGTACACATGAAATAGGTATAGTGTAAGTATGATAGAAGTATCGCAACAGGTTACTGGAGTAATATGCATCTTGAACATGAAGGATTTCAAGTATCCAATTTCAAAGATCAGTTCATAGTGAAGGTTCATGATGGGTTCATATGGAAGGCACAAGGGCCTGCCAGATTTAACGAAGAACCGAAAAAAGAAACTTTGAAAAGCAGAAAACCCAGAAAAATAAATGAAAGCCAATCGAAACTCGAAACCAAAAGAAAAAATCACAGAGAAACAGAAATTGAAAACATAGCTACTGAAAAAAAGAATAGTCATACAGTGAGTAGTAAATATAAGAAAACAAGTAAAAAAAAAAGTAGCAAGGAGATCAAAATTTGAAAAACAAATGAAACAGTAAAGCAATAACGGAATATTGTCACTTGGTAATTGAATATGGAATCCATTAAAGATGTAGAGAATGATATAGACAATAGAAAGACTGTTTCCCAGGAATAAGCAACGAGCAGCGAAAAAAATATAGTTGTGCAAAGTAATAGTAAAAGAATTATCATTAGTAAGGTTATAACCATATACTAGCATTAGAGGGGCAGTCATAGTTGCATTTACAAAAGGGTCAAGTACAAACCAATAGCATCGTGACAGTAGCGACAAGCACACAAAATGTCACGGTAACAAGTACCTACACGAAGAGACTGCAGGCTACATTGATTAAACTGGAAATATACATGAGAGACTAAGACATGCCGAATATGAAAAATTTGGAGATAATATATACGCTGGTTATAAGCCCTAGGATATTTCAACTGATTGATAATATTCCAACACAGGTCCGTGAAAAGAGATAATAAACTCAATCGGGAAGAAAGTGGCATAGGAGGTTTCAGAATAGGTTTCAGAGGAAAGTTCAAGTGGCACAAGGCCGTTTCATTTGTCCTTGCAGTGTACAGGACAGCCACACCCGGTGCAACCGAGCTCGTTACCACAATCCTAACCCATAGATGGTCCAACCCAACCAAAAATGGACCATCCAAAGGAAAATAGAGCATATAAGCCCCAGGAAGCACCGAGAAATGGATCGTACACAGCCAGGAAAACAGATGCAGGATCAATGAAGCAGAATTCAACTCAATGAAAGGAGGGAAAAGCATAAACAATAAGAAGGTATGTTCCCAAATCAAAAGGGAAAGCGAAAACAATAAATATCCAATTGGCTCTGGAATTGGCTTTAAGTCAGGTGTTCATCCAATTGGCTTTAAGCCTCCAACTGGGTTCGTCAAGCCATGCATTTTCCAAGCGGAAGGGAATACGTCTATGTTCTTGTGAATTATCCAAAGAAGTATGGAATTATAAACACAAAGGATCATATATGTTCAAATTCTACATGAAACAAAAGCTTCTTAAAGTTTATTCCAAATCGTGGAAGCGCAATAACCCTGCTAATTCTCTCCATCAGCTTCAATTGACACAAGATACTTTATCCAGACTTCAACAAGAGCTTCTTCAAGATCCTTCGAACTCACGAACAATGAACCTTTATGACAACCACCTTTTAAAACATAATAAACTCTTAAAATTTCAACATGAGTTCTGGAAACAGCGTGCGAAAATTAAACATAACCTTAATTCGGATATGAATACTCAGTATTTTCAATCTGTCTCGAAAATAAGAACATATAAACAAAAAATTACCTCTTTTACCTCTCAAAATGGCACTCATATTTTTGATGACATGGTAATCAGAGAAACAATTTCTGAAGAACTGGAAGCGTGATTTAGACCTTCTCACTGTGACCCATTACGAATACAAGATTTCAGTATTATACCTTCTTTGCTTTCTGACTATGATAACAAACAATTATGTTCTCCATCGACTTCCTCCGAAATTAAACGGACTGTATTCATGATGCCACCAAATAAAACTCCAGGACCGGATGGATTTACTGCAGAGTTCTATCAAAAGTATTGGAATATAATTGGGAATTCACTTTGCTCTGCAATCAATCCTTTTTTCATTCGGGACAATTACTTTAAGACGCAGCGCAGTCTCATTACCTTAATTCCTAAAATTGATCAACCAACTTCTCTTAATCACTACAGGCCTATTACCCTTTGTAACACGTCTTACAAAATTATAACCAAATTAATGGCGAATCGGTTATCACCTCTCCTTAATAAATTAATTTCTCCATTACAAGGTGCTTTTGTTCCAGGAAGACTTATCCAGGATAAAATTCTTATTGCACATGAAATCTTTCATTCATTTCACAAAAAAAGAAGGGAAAAACAGGATGGATGGCTCTTAAGTTAGATATGGAAAAAGCATATGATAAACTTAATTGAAACTTCATTACTATTGTTCTTTACAGTTTCGGATTTTCAGAATTATGGATTAACCGTGTCATGACTTGTATCACTAGTATCTCATCCTCTGTTTTAGTCAATAATGAGCCAGGAAATGTTTTCCGCCCACGCTGTGGCTTACGACAAGGTGATCTGATAGCACCTTTCATATTCGTGCTTGCTATGGAATACTTAGCACGTATTCTCACTTATGAATCACAATCTTCTCACAGAAAGGTTGGTATTCAGATAACTAAACATGGAACTTGTATCCCTTTTTTAAATTTCGCTGATGATACGTTAATTTTCGGAAATGCAACTGAAGAAAATATGTTATTTATCAAATCAGTCCTTGAAGACATTTCTCTCAAATCAGGACTTTCTATTAATTTTCATAAAAGTACTTTTCAAACTTCTAGTAATATTTCTCGAGATAAATCTCTTTCTCTTGCAAGTATTTTAAACTTACAGGTTACTCGCTCTATGGAAAAGTATCTAGGTATTCCTATCATTAGGGGTCGAGTTAAAAATAAAATTTTCAGTGACACTATTTCCAAATTAAAAAAACAACTTTCTAAATGGAAAGCTAACTCATTATCCCAGGTAGGACGCTGTGTTCTAATTCAATCTAATTTGCAATCACAAACAAATTATCTCATGCAAAGTTTCCTTCTTCCGAAAGGTGTTTGTCACGAGATTGATAAAATTAATAAAGATTTCTTCTGGAATCATTCTAGTCCTAATTATCATTCTCTTATTAGCTGGGAGAGTATTTGTCAACCGAAGACGGCTGGTGGGCTTGACCTTGAACTGTTCGAAAAGACTAATATTGCTATGCAAATGAAACTTCTTTGGAAACTGATATCTGATCCTTATTCTTTCTGGGCTAGATTAATCTCAGAAAAATACTTAAGACAATCTTCAATTTTTTCTTACATTAAAAAAGGCTCTGATTCATGGCAATTTTCAAGCCTTCTACAACTACGCGAACAATTCAAGAAAGGATTGTTCTGGCAACTTGGTGATGGGAATCATATTAAATTTTGGGAAGGCCAGTGGATCCTCGGATGTATTCTTTCACCCTTTGCAGGAAATAATGATCGAAGCTCCACAGTTTCACAATTTATAACTGTCGATAAAAAATGGGATCTAGGTGCACTCCAATGTGTCCTTCCGTCTCACCTACTCCCACAAGTATTGAATATCTTCATACCTACGACTTATATACCAGACAAACTTATTTAGTGCCTATCTTAGGATGGAAAGTTTTCGGTCAAAAGTGCTCGATCTCGATGCACTAATTCAGCGGGAGTTCAGGGATTCCCGACTTGGTTATGGAAATTACATATTACACCAAAGATTAAAAAATTTCTTTGGAAATGTTTTAGTGATTCTTTGCCTACTACAGAACGGCTAAATCGGTACTTCTCTAGGGTCTCATCCAACTGCTCACTTTGTAATTCTCCCACGGAGGACTTGAACCATTTGTTTTTCAATTGCCCATTCACTTTACGATCCTTACACTTCATTCAATATCTAACTGGTATCACTTTTAATACCAACTTTGACAGTGATTTCTATACCAATATGAAATTCTTTCACTCACGAAATAGAAATATAAGTCCAACACTTTTTCTCTGGTGGACAATTTGGCAGGACCGCAATGCTTCAATCTTTAGAAATATTACTCCAAACATTCAAAAAACTGTCAACACTGCCTTTATTTCTTACAGAGACTGGATTCGTTCCTCAATAGACAACGTTTCCGCATCCTGTGTTACTAAGAGTTCTAGACACTCTTCTCGTTGGAAAAAGCCACCTCCGCATTGCATTAAATTAAATTTTGATGCTTCGGTCAAACAAAATGGTGCAACACATATTGGATACGTATTTTGTAACCATTTAGGTGAGGTGGTCTTCTTGGACCACAGGCAGATTCTATGCTGCTCACCTATTAAAGCAGAGGCTTTGGCCGCTCTTGAGACCCTTCGTAGGGCTATTTCTCTTCGCTATAGGCGAATAGTTCTTGAGGGAGATAATCTTTCGGTCATTAATTCGATTCGCGGAATTTGGAAAATTCCTTGGGAGATCTCTCCAATAATTAGGGAAATACAATTGCTTTTACATAGTTTGGATTATTTTCAGGTTCACCACTGCTACCGGGAGTCTAACAAAGCAGTTGATTTTTTGGCATCAACAACTGTCCCATCCTCTGTTCTGTGTGATGTGATTTATGAGTATCTTGCAAAGATTCAAGATCATAACCAGTATCATCGACTGCGACAAAGTTATATAGATGTGCGATCAAGTGTCTCTTCAGTTTGCAAATCCTTTGTAAAAATCATCTGTTGTGATGATTTAGGTATGTCTTACGGTATGTAAGGATAGCTTCTAATTGCCTGTATAAAAAAAAATACACATGGACATTGTGAATTTGAGGTTCATACCATATGAAAAAAAACGGAAATGAAATCAAACCCCATTTTGAATGCTTCCGTAGACTCATATGTGAGATCGAGTTGCATGAATTTCATTTTCCCAAATATCAATGAAACACAAGTCTCAGTTGAGACTTGGAAGGAGTTTCGTAAGTTAAGATTGAACAATTAAAAACCTTGCAGACAAGTTGTACCAAGTTCTCTGCAAATTAAATTATAATATCACGTGTGACTGAAACCCATACTTTGAGTTTGTGATTCAAACCAAATTCATTTTAAGTTAACAAAATCCAAAACTCCAAATTGATAAAACACAATTTGTGAACTACGGTGACTTGATTCCACTACATAAGTGGATACGTAGGAAGTTCGTTACAAAAATATAAAAACATATCAAACTCAGTCACACCAAAAATTAAGAACAAAAATTAAAACACGTTCTTTTTAAGAACTACGTATGATTTGACCCCTTTTAAAAGGGTACGTAGGAAACTCAATACAAAGCAATCGCTCGTTGAGTTCAATCACAACTTTAAATTAAAATCAAAGATTCACAAAAAATGATTCTTTTTAAGAACTATGTAAGGACTTGACGCCTTCAAAGGCTACGTAGGAACTCGATATTAAATATATTATGTAATGGGTACAGTCGCAAATATTAAATTAAAAATCAAATCAAACCAAAACAAAAAAACATATAGTGAAAAGGTTAGACAACCCTTCCTAGAAGGTGGGTTTGATCTTATTCACGACGTACAAATGATAGTTGGACCGAGTCTAGACAACCCTTCCTAGAAGGTGGGTTTAGTCTCGTTCCTCTGATGTACGTAAATAAAACACTCTGAACTACGTAAGGATTGATTCTCTTCCAAGAGATACGTAGACAACCCGTTAAAATTCGGGTGCAGCCCAAATCATCGAAACCATTCAAATTTTGGTATTTGTATAACTTTTAATCAAAAGGGTAACAAGAAAGGGTCGAACTCAAATTCTATAAAATCAAATAAAATATGATGTGCAATTATGTACAATTTTGTTCAACATATTTTTGGCACGCCCGGTGGGACCTTTTCTTCCTTTTCATTTTTAAGTTATACATTTACTAATACTTGATTTTCCCTTTGGTTGCAAGGGGAAATGGCACCAAAAGCAACCGTGAACTTCAACGATCTCCCTACAACGTTTGTCATCAATGGGGGGCAATGGATCAAAAGACGGTCCTTTGAGGTTCACTTCAACATCACTAGGGACTCGATTTCAGCCAAGATCCCACTTGAGAACCCTTTCGATGTTCTCCCCCAATCAGGGGAGGCCATTGTTAAGGAATGGGAGCCAAAGATCAACGCAATGACTACCAACAAAGTGGAATGAAGCCCAAATATGTCAAGGTTGATCACTCATCAAAGAGCAAGAGTGGAAAGACTCCACGTGTGGGTCTCATGCAACCCATACTGGATGCTCGTCGCAAGCCCATTATCCGTGTCTTAAAAAATGGTGATGGACTTGTCAACCCTCTACCTCAACTAAACCCGAAAACCAACAAGGTCAACAAGACTAAAAGAAGGAGGGGTCGTAAGATTGGGTCTAAGAAGGATGAGCCACTTTGCCGCTTGGCAAACTCTGCTACACTAGAGTTAGTCAACAAAACTCTAAGTGAAGTTGCTCGTGATCTCTCGGTACCAAAGAAGTCAATCAATGTCCCTCAAGCTATTAGCCCGACTCAAATTTATATAGGGTCCATTCCTATTTGCATAGGAGGAGTTGAGGAGGTCAATATGACTGCTTCTTCCGAGGAGGTTCCTTCAAAGGCCTCTAAGGTCAAGATAATCAAGACTACCAAGTCTAAGAAGGTTCAAGAAGTCCAATCTGTCACTCAAGCCGAAAAGGTCCCAGCGAAGAAGAAAGGTTCACTTAAGGCGACGAGTTCGACCTCACACTTGGTAGGGTCCCAGATCTATGATGGGTCAATTACAAGGTCAAAATCTCAAGACCCGTCTTATGCAAGCGTGGTCTCTCGACCACCCTCTCCTCCACCGCGAGGTATGCTAGGAACAAAAAAAATTATTGGAAGAGACTATTAGTTATCCGCTGTATGGAGGCCTTGATGCTCTCTTTCGGGAAGAGGACTTCCCTCATGTGTTCATAGGAGGGAGGGAAATAAACAACACTTCTCAAGATGAGTATGAAAATATGCCGGTATTAATGACCGGTACATCAAGTGTTAAAGAGCAACTTCAAGAGTTACAAAGAAGACTTGCCGAAAGGGAAGCTCAAATAGCCTCACTCATAACTCAAGTTAATAATCAAGCTAGTGAAAGTAGGCAAGAACGAGCAAGGTCAAATGACGAAGGTCCTAGTAACGCTTCATCTATATCTCCCCAAGAGATTAAAGATTTGATTGCTCAAGGGATTCGAGAATTCCAAGTGTCGCAAAACCCGCATGTGCTTGGTTATAGAAAGCCATAACCGGTGCACTATGACGCAATTCCTTTCCCCGTGGGCTACCAAAGACCAAATTTTGATAAGTTTGATGGGCTTCATGGGTCGCCACATGAGCACCTTGCTCATTTCTATTCGGCCTGTGGTGAAACTGCATTGAGTGATGCTCTACTCATCAGGCAATTTGTGCAATCATTAAAGGGGTCGGCTTTTACCTTGTATACTCAACTTCAACCAGAGTCGATCCAAACGTGGGATGATTTGCAAAGGGAATTTCTAGCACAATTCGTGAGCTCAAAGGCAAAGGTTTCCATCATGGACTTGGCAAATACTCTTCAAAGGCCTAACGAACTTGCCAATGATTTCATAGCTAGATGGAGGAGTTTGAGACTCCAATGCCCTGAAAAATTAAGTGAAGAGGCATGTGTGCAAATGTGTACTAATAACTTGATTCCATAGTTGGCGGTGCATGTGGGTAGTGCCGAGCCTCGGTCCTTTGATGCTTTAGTGTCAAAAGCTTGCAATGTTGAACGACAATTGGCTCGAGGACGATCAAGCTCAAGTCGTTCTCAAGTAGGTGAGACCAGAAGAGATGATGGTAAAAGACCTTAAAAGAGGGGAGAATCCATGGCTACTTTTATCAAGCCAACTGGTAAAACTCCTATTGCAAGCAATCCCAAGACACAAGGAAAAGGAATTAAAGAGCCTTTCAAAAAGCTTAATCTTCAAGAAAGGAAGGAAAAGAACTACCCTTTTGACGATGATGATGTCCAAGGTATATTCGAAGAGTTGTTGTCTGCTAAGCTTCTCGCGCTCCCAGAGCCCAAGAGGCCAAATGAAGTTGGAAAGACAAATGATGCAAAATATTTTCCATACCACTGCATTGTTAGTCACCGAATCAAGGATTGTTATGTCCTTAAATATATCATCGAGAAGATGGTTAAAAATGGGGAAATTGAGATTGAGGAAGCGACATCACAAGCTCCCGTGGCTTCATCAAACACGATCTGTATGGAAGAAGTTGTGGAAGCACTTCCTTCTTGTTCAAGGTCTCAAGACACATCTGAAGAACCATTAGAAGCAACCGAAAATGAAAACATTCTAACTATTTCATTGCCTCCAATGGCAATACCAGTGCAATTTCGAGTGGATGATGATGTCCGAATTGTATGGGCATACCCTGATATGCCAAGAGATGGTCCAGGACAACCTACGCTATATGAGATCATGACATGCTCAGATATTGAAGATTTGTATTCTGATGATGATGGTGATTTCAGTGATCGCGAGTGGCAAACTTGTGTAAGTCGAAGGACATCTCGACCAACAATGACTCAAAGTTCAAGTACTCCAGGTTTTCGAATGATTGGAAGAAAGTCTTTGAAGAAGAAAAATAACAAGAAGAAGGCCAAGAAGGAGAAAAGAAAAGGTTGTCGACTACCGATTCTGATGAAGAATATGCCCAGCCTAATAGGGTGCCAATCACCTTAAAAGATTTTGTCCCTAAGAAGTTTCTTGAAGATGGCTCTTTAGAGGATGATACGTTTTGGGGCGAAGAAACTGCTCAGTGTTGTATCACTACTTGGGCTGATATGTGTGAATAAGAAGAAAAAGAACTAGAGGTTGATGAGGTGACTCTTCGTTCTGGACGTCAACTTGAGTCTCCAAAGCCCAAGGAAAAGGGAAAAGATAAGGATGCTTCCTCTAGTGACAATTTGAAGGAGACAAATTTTGATGAGTTGGCTAATGAAGAAATCCCTGGTCCGACTCCAAAGGAAAATGAAAAGCAAGAAGCATCCCTAAAACAAAAGACACATCAAGTGCCGATGGTTCTTCGCAAGGATCCATTCAAAGAAAGAATCAAATATGATGTCATTGGTCACTTGAAGCGCATTCCTGCACGTTTAAGTGTCTATGATGCCTTGCAAATGTCAAAATAGTTGAGGAAGGCATTCATACAAGCTTTAATGGATCCTGATGATTATAAGGATCAGGTTGACCCCATTGAGGTTAATGAAGTCTCTTTTTCTCCGCCAACACATTGTTCCTCGTGCATGGCCTGCATAACATTCTCCGATGAAGACCTTCAGTTGGGAGAAGAATATCACAATAGGACTTTATATGTCACGGGTTTTATTGGAGACACCAAGATCAACCGGATCCTTCTAGATTGTGGATCGGCTATAAATCTTATTCCATTGAGAGTGCTAAGATCCATGGGGTTGACCACCAATCATTTGTCTCCCACCCTGCTTACAATTCAAGGCTTCATCAAGTGGGGCAAAGAGCCATGGGAACTATTGCATTAAAAGTGGTGATGGAAGACCTTTATAAAGATGCATTGTTTCATGTCATAGATGCTGACACTTCCTATAATGCGTTGCGTGGACGACCTTGGCTTCATGCTAGCAGGTCCATTGTTTACACTCTTCAACAGTGCTTGAAGTATACCGATGAGAATGGAAATGAAAAAACCATCCGAGGGGATCAGAACCTTTTTTATGGGGAAAATGACAACTATGCCGATGCCAAATTCTACAAGTCGGTGAACTTTGATCCTAAAGTGTCTATGGGAAGAAGTGACAGTGGAAATATTTCTCAAAGAAAGGAGATGCCAAATGTTTCTCACTTTTCTCGATTCTCTTTGAAGGAGAGATATGAAGGAGAAAGTGTGCGTCCTAAGGTGTTGTTCAAATACACACCAAAAGGCAAGAGACAAGTTGGTCAAAAGCCGTTGAGCTCAGTAGAGAAAGTTATTCATTCCTTGATGACAAGCTACACTTGTCCGCTTCGAAAGATCGATCAATTTGTACCAAAGAAGACGTTGATTGTTCACAAATTCATCGGAGATAAAAAGGAGGATGGTGTTGATAAGTGAATCATCTAGCTCTTTGAATAAGTCTTTTCCTTTGCAATCGCACGAGAAGCTCAAAGTGAAAGTGAGAGGGTCAAAATACCCTTCAAAAGGAAAGGCTCCAAGTAAACATGTTGACAAGAGTCTACTTGAGAACTTGCAAGTCTCTCATGAAGATGGTGTGTTGGCTGCAAGAGTTGTAGAGCCTATGACTTTGACTCCAAAAGAACAATGTTTGTTCTTAGGAGAAAATGGAACAACACCTCGGGTGTCAGTTTTTGAGAGGCTCGATACAACGCCAAATGAAGCATCAAAACTTTTCGTGTTCGAAAGGCTTGAATATGTTGATAAGCCCAAGAACAAAAAGAGTCACACCAAAAACTCTAAAAGGTGGAAGATTAAGAAGAAGAAACTGAGGTTTCCGATGCAAGGTGATTTCATGGACACTGAAATTGAAGAGATGAACATGACATCTATCGACCTCGAAGAGGATTCAAAAAAGCATGGAGCCTCACAGGATTTCATCAACATGATTCAACCAGCACCGCCAGAGATGGAAGATGGTGGTCAAGCTACGATTGATGAGCTCCAAGAAATTAACTTAGGAAGTGTTAAGGAGCCTAAACCAGTACTTGTGAGTAAACTGCTAACAGAGGAAGAAAAGGTGGTGTATGAACAACTCCTTAAAGAGTACAAAGATGTGTTTGCTTAGGGGTATCAAGATATGCATGGTCTGGATCCAAAAATTACGATGCATAAATTGGCAATTTCTTTGGGATCGGCTTGAAAATGAGCACAAAGACATACACTGTACATAACATCAGGTATACTAGCAGTGAGATAGAGAAGTGAACCTATGATTCCTCGGTAGAGAGATGGATCAATTCCCTGTTCATGTTCGTCTTTTCCCATTGGGTTGTTTGGAGAGATGGGAGTGGTGAAGGGTTTTGCGTCAGACATTCCAAACTTTTTGACACATTCCCTTAGATACTTCTGTTGATGCACTTTGGTTCCCTCATCCCCCTGAGAGACTTGAAGACCTAAGAAGAACTTGAGTTCTCCAACCATGCTCATCTCGAATTCACTGGCCATCAGCTTAGAGAATTTATGAACCAGTTTATCATCTGTAGAGCCAAAGATGATATCATCCACGTAGACTTGTACCACCAGAATATGCTTCCCTTCCTTCAGAAGGAACAATGTCTTGTCGACCTTTCCACGAACGTATCCGTGCGTTAGAAGGAACTGTGAGAGCCTTTCATACCAGGCCCTCGGGGCTTGCTTGAGACCGTACAAAGCTTTGTCTAGAATATAGACATGGTCGGGTTGGGTGGTGTCCTCAAAGCCGGGAGTTTGCTCCACATAGACTTCCTCCTTGAGAACTCCATTCAAGAAGGCGGTCTTGACATCCATCTGTTGTAACTTGAATCCATGGAAAGAGGAATAGGCAATTAGGAGTCTTATTGCTTCTAACCTGGCAACTGGAGCAAAGGTCTCATCATAGTCGATGCCTTCCTGTTGGTTGTAACCTTTCACCACCAGCCTTGCTTTGTTCCTTGTGACTTGACCTTGATCATCCAGCTTGTTCCTGAACACCCATTTGGTTCCTATCACTGTTCTGTTCCTTGGACGAGGAACTAACCGCCAAACCTTGTTCCTTTCGAACTGATGAAGTTCTTCTTGCATGGCGTTTATCCAGTCAGGATCCTTCAATGCTTCTCCTACGGTTTTAGGTTCTTGTAAAGAGATAAAAGCATTGAAAGCACAAAATTTATGTAGGGAAGAGCGAGTGCTTTGAGGTGCTCCCTTTCTATAGTCTGTGACGATTAGTTTGACTGGATGAGCCCACTTTTGCTGGTAGTTTGGAACTTGGAGATTGTTGATGTCGAACTTCTCTGAATTAGCGTTGCCAGCGTTTGAGCTTTCACCAACAGTTTCATCAGTATTAGGACTGACATCTCCAGTTTTGTCAGCAGTAGAGTTGTCCTCAGAGGGCTCCGCTGTGCCATGACTTGGGCTATGTTCCCCCTGAGGTGCCTGAGGTGTTTCTGGTGGGTGAGCATTTTCTTCATTTTCATCTGAGTTGGCGGAGTTGGGAGTTCTTGGTGTTGAAGGATCATTCTGAATTTCTTGATCTTGAGAGGTCCCATCACCGACATTGCTTTCTACAAGCTGAAATAAATCATCTTCGGAAAGCTCGGTATTGGAGGGAATACTGCCTGATTGTTCCTGCACATTGTTACCAGCCATAACTGATTCATCAAACACTACATGAATGCTTTCCTCTACCTTTCTGGTTCTCTTGTTGAATACTTTGTAAGCCTTGCTTTGCTGAGAGTATCCTACAAAAGTTCCTTCATCACTCCTGGGATCGAACTTCCCAAGAGAATCTTTCCCGTTGTTGTGGACGAAGCACTTGCAACCAAATGTGCGCAAATGAGACACATTAGGTTTCCTTCCCTTAAGAAGCTCATAGGCAGTTTTGTTCAGGAGAGGACGAATGGTTGCTCTATTCAGAACGTAACAAGCAGCATTCAGAGCTTTGGCCCAGAAACTCCTAGGAAGACCACTTGAGATGAGGAGGGTACACGTCATGTCTTCCAGAGTCATGTTCTTCCTTTCCACAACCCCGTTTTATTGTGGGGTCCTGGGAGCAGAGAAGTTGTGGTTAATACCTCTGTTCCTATAGAGGGATAGGAACTGAGAGTTCTCGAATTCTGTTCCATGATCAGTGCGAATAGACCCCAAGGAATGTCCAGTGCTCCTTTCGGCTGCCTTAAGCCAGGACTCAAACTCAGCGAACACTTCATCCTTTGATGAGATAAATAGAGTCCATGTGTACCTGGAATAGTCATCAACAATAACAAAGACATATGCATTTCCCCCACGGCTCTTCGTGCGCATTGGCCCACAAAATCCATGTGGACTAATTCCAGAGGACGAGTAGTACTTACATCCCTTTTTGACTTGAAAGAGGATCTGACTTGTTTTCCTTTGATGCATGCATCACACACACATTTCTCATAGCTTCAACCTTAGGGAGACCGTTCACCAGCTCTTGTCTGTGAAGTTTGGAAAGGAGTTGAAGGCTAGCATGTCCAAAGCGTTTGTGCCACAAGTCTGTTGTCCCAGCAATAGACGACATACAAAGGTCCTTGTCAGGGATGAAAGCAGGGTCGACCTTGTAAACGTTGTTGTCGCAGATCCCTTTGAGTAAGATTTTCCCTGTACTTAGACACTCAACATGACAATCATCGGTGGTAAAGACTACTCTATTTTTCCTGTTTTGGCATAGTTGAGCCACACTAAACAAGTCAAATTTGAGATTATTCACTAGATTTACGTTATTCACAGTGATGTGTTTAGAGAGTCTTACTTTACCGATACCACAAACCTCACCCTTACTTTTGTTTCCAAAAGTTATCGATGCCCCTGAGGCTAGCTGAAGAGAGGTGAACCACTCATTGTTCCCTGTCATGTGACTTGAGCATGCACTGTCATGGTGCCAAGAGCCTTTCCTTGCTTCCTCCTCGGATTTATGAGCACCATCTTCTGATATGTTGTGATCTTTTGGGCTCATCAAACAGATATCTTTTGAGAGAGGAGATGCTTCATCATCTGAGTTGTAGTCACCCCACTTCGCACCCTTTTCTTGTTCCTCTTTCCGGGTCTGAGGAGAACCTACCGCTTTGTTGAGGCAGTTTTTGGCGAAGTGTCTGTTGTCATAACAGTGGAAGCAGACAACTTCCTTCATGTCATTGTGAACCATGACCGAACCCTTAATGCCTTTGCTTTGAGACCATATCTTCTTCATGGCTTGAGTGATGAGAACCACATCTACATCACCTTCTCCAGAGTCTCCATCCAAGGCATTTCCTGACGACATCTTTCCTGCAAAATCTGTAACTAAAAACGAACAATCTAGAGCACCAAGCTCTGATACCAATTGTTGGATCGTTAGAGTTACGTCTGAGGGAACAAAAGCTTTGTTCCCACATAAGTTGCAGCGGATTTAATAAAGCAAGAAAGATAATGAACGAACTCACGATGTATAGTGGAAACCCTGATTAGCAAAACTAGCTTCTCAAGGAAAAACCACTACCTTCAAGCTTCTGCTTGAGAGGATTTTGAAGCGTGTACTTGTCTTATTGATTTCTTCTTCGATTACACTTGTATCCTGGACTTCGACCTCTAAACAACCAGCTAGACTCGAAGACTCTTCTACAACGATGAATCGAACTCAACTCTCAAAGACTTACACACACCTCACTTCTTTTCTTTCTTTTTTTCGTTCTCTCTATTTTCCTTCGTCGTGGTTACATAAAAATGAATCCACACTTCTATTAAATACAACTCGGCTAAACCCTAATTTTAACAAGATAAGATTTCTATCACTAGGTTTACAAGAAGATATGATTTCGTTAGAAGAATAATATCCCAACCGAATATATTAATTAAGGAAGGAGTTCCTTAATTAATCTAATCGGAATGGATAGTAATCTTCTCTCTCCAATTATCTTATCTTAGGAAAGATTTCCTAAGATAACACGATCGGGCTTCTTCTCTCTCCATATCTTCTCGATCCGGCTTGATCCTTGGAGCCGAAGTCTTCAATCCTTTACCGCGTGTGCTTCCAGATTTGTTTCCATAATCAACATGCTGGATTTCTTCCTTCCATTCGCAGCTTCGATCTCGTTCGTCACTTCAGTTCCTTGAGCGGTAACAAAGCACATGAACAGAGCTTTGTTCCCTCTGCGATCCTTCGCTGCAATGGTTCTCTGAGATAACTGTCTTTGTTCCTGAAACACTTAGTACCCAGATTAGTTGAATGTTTGGTACCATCAAAACCTAAGGAATTCAACAATTTATTATAAGAAAGAACAAGTAGTTGTCGATGCCTTCACAAATTGAACAAATTAAAACATTAACAATGCAAAATTCCACGTATTCTCACATAGTTGGTCCATATCCTAACATATAGCAAGCTCCTCATGACCATAAGGGTGCCTACAACATACAAAGCTTCTTTTTAGGCAAAATTTGATATTCAGAAAAAGCTCAGAGCTTTCAATATCAGAATCAGCAACACTAGCTTACAAGAGACCAAAATTTGAGTACAACTTCTTTCGGTCCTCCCTTGTAAGCTCATTCCCAATGCTGCATAACATAAAGCACTCTTGTAATTACAGGACAATTGGATAAAGAACATCTTTCTTGAAAACTTAGAAGTAGAGAGCTATATTACATTTATACAACTTTTATACTAGATGAACAAGGATTATTTTAAGATTTTCTAGTGTTCTCTATTTTTAGGTTTGTTGTCCTTGAGGTATTTACAATTTGACATGAACTTTGTTTAATGTAAAAAACACAAATAGTTTTGACATGTACTCTTACTTACCAGGCATTGCCACTATCCACTCTCAGCCTCAAGGAATTAACTGTATATGTTCTCGTTCTAGTTCTATTTTGTAAGCCTTGAACCCCATGATTAGAGACTAACCTTGTAGAAAAAAGTTGCCAATTTTCAAACTTGATTTTTTTTGGATTTCTTCCTCTTTAATTTTGTTATGTCGTATCTATATATTATATAGTTATATATTATGGTTATGTCCTATATTACATCATATTGTTATATACTATGGTTATATTATGAAGTATAGTTATAGTTATATACTATGGTTAGATCTATGGTTATATACTATTATTATATCCAATTTGGTTACATCATATCTATATATCATATAGTTATATATTATGGTTATATCTAATTTTTTTACGTCGTATCTATATATTACATAGTTATATATTATGGTTATGTCCTATATTACATCCTATTGTTATATACTATGGTTATATTATGAATTATAGTTATAGTTATATACTATGGTTATATTATGAATTATAGTTATAGTTATATACTATGGTTAGATCTATGGTTATATACTATTATTATATCCAATTTGGTTACATCATATCTATATATCATATAGTTATATATTATGGTTATATCTAATTTTGTTACGTCGTATCTATATATTATATAGTTATATATTATGGTTATGTCCTATATTACATCCTATTGTTATATACTATGGTTATATTATGAATTATAGTTATAGTTATATACTATGGTTAGATCTATGGTTATATACTATTATTATATCCAATTTGGTTACATCATATCTATATATCATATAGTTATATATTATGGTTATGTCCTATATTACATCCTATTGTTATATACTATGGTTATATTTATGAATTATAGTTATAGTTATATACTATGGTTAGATCTATGGTTATATACTATTATTATATCCAATTTGGGTACATCATATCTATATATCATATAGTTATATATTATGGTTATATCCAATTTTGTTACGTCATATCTATAGAGTTCGGATCAAATGCGCATATGGCTTATTGTAAACCATACATACATCTGTAGGTCGTTGGATCATCGCCATCTAACGGATGTGATAAAACGCGCGTTTAAAATTTTTAAAAGCTTTCAAGGGTATAAATGTAATTTTCTATTTGAAACTCTTCTCTCTCGTCTCCACGCCGCAAATCTCATCGAAACCCTTAGAGAATTCGCTCTCGCCGTCGTTGTTGCCATGGGCGATTCTCCATTGATTCCCCTCCATCTGTTGAAGCTTCATATTCTCGTCAACATTGTTGTTTTAGATTCACCGTTGAAATTTGCTTCGAGTTGAATTCAGATTAGCCAAATTCTGATTTTGTTTTAGCTTGAATTTGAACCCTAGAAAGTTCATGTTTGTCGAATTTTCTGCTTGCTCTGGATCTGAAGACGGAACAACCTTCGTATTAAGCAGTCATTCATCCACGTTCGCTCTCAGCCAGTCAACCGTCATATTTGTGTCTCGATCTCCGTCGTCGTCGGTTGGAAGGTGCTCACTGAACCTGACACTCTTTGGGCCCGAATTATCAGGGAAAAGTATTGCAGCAACCGCCGGGATATTGACATGATTGGGAAAAAAGGCCGATCCTCCTTCATTTGGAGAGTGATCGTTCATGGTGCTTCTCTGTTGGCAAAGGGTACGTGCATTTCTGTTGGTAATGGTCAAAGAATATTATTTTGGATGCATCGTTGGATTGGGGATTGCCCCCTAATTGATTGTGTGAGTGGGGAGGTGTTTGAAGACTTAATAGGGGCCACTATGGCTGAGTTATGGACCGGGTTGGATTGGAACTGGCATATCCTCGACCCTCTTCTCCCGCTGGAGGTGAAGGAAAAACTCCGATCGATTAAGTTGGTCGACCGCCCTACTGCCAATGATAGAATTTGTTGGGCTCCAAGCTCCTCTGGCTTGTTCTCTACCAAATCAGCCATGGAACTGCTTCATCCACATGTTGTTCTTCAACCCAATTTTGATTGGAATCTGATCTGGAAGGCTCCTATGCAACAGCGAATTAGACACTTCATTTGTTCTGAAAACTGTGATTGGAAACATCATCCAATCTGCAACTGCAACTAGAAAGGACTTTTCAAACTGGAACTTGGAGACTTTACAGAACATATTGCGTTCGATTTTGGAGGGTCGAACATTTCTTCTTATGTTGGATGATGTGTGGGTTGATCACTGCGTTCGATTTTGGAGGGTCGAACATTTCTTCTTGTGTTGGATGATGTGTGGGTTGATCACCGCGCGCAGTGGCTGGAGTTGATGCAGTTGTTGCTTGCAGGTTCAAGGAAGAGTGTGATTATAGTGACTACTCGAGAAGTAAGTGTTGCCTCTATTACTGGAACCATAGAATTCCATGGGTTATAGGACCTCCTTGAGGATGATTGTTGGTCCATATTTGTGGCATCTGCGTTCAAGAAAAATGAAGAGAAAGAGTATCCGAGGCTTACAGAGAGTAGAGTAGTGGCTGTGCGTTCTACCATGGAAACCAGCTTTACAATCAGTTCGTTCTACCTTCACTCACATCTACTCACTACTTGTACTTAATCATAACCTTAATGGAATTCTGCCTACCAAATGCAGGAATGTGCAATATGTTGTTATCCAAGCCAAAGCTTCCAATGGACAAGTGGTGTGAACCCCTATAATCCAGAGTCCTACACCAACACTAGGAATTATTCATCAGCAGCAGATGATGATGTATATGAGAGTAGTGCAGAGTTAGAGACCCTCCCCCTGTTTCCTACGCATGCAGAAGAAGCCTCTTCAGCTACAACAGGTCTGTGTGGGACCCTGAGGCCTCAACCAGCTGCAGCAACTCACAACTACTCTTACTATAAAGCTACAACTAGATGTTCCTTCAATGCCACTGACACTACTAGTGCTGCTGCTGCTGTTTCCACTCTCACTTCCCTTGAGCTTAGCCTCAGCTCGACTCCTATGGAAAATACTACTCCTACCATGGCCAGATTTAGTTTGCAAGAATTCGATAACAAGGATAGGGGAGTTGAAAAAAGGAAGTGCTTAATTAATTAATTAGTATAGTTAGTAGTAGTGAAGGAAGATGGCTTCAAATTCTGGGTAGGGTATTTTATCCTTTAGTGAATGTGGAGGGTGACTAGTTTCGTGGCAAAATTAAACCTTTGTGCATATTATTGACGCAGGGGTACGGCAAATCGAAATGAATGATACTATATATTGATTATGAAACTGTGATTGGAAACATCATTCAATTTTGTACTATACTTAATTAGTGTTGCCTCTTGGCTAGTGTTGTCCTGCTCTGGATAAAAGAATAAAGGATGATAATCCTCACCCCGTTGTAGTGTTGTGTAGCTTGTTATTCTTATGTGGAAATTTTTCTTGTGTATATAGCCGAATAATTTGTAAAAACCTTCTATTTGTCAATGTCTAAAGACATAATCATCCCATTGTGGTGTTGTGTAGTTTGTTATTGTTATTGTTATGTGGAAATTGGCTCGGAAAAAAAAATCATGAACCTAAAAGAGAAAAGTCATGAACCTACAAAAGAACAGTCATGAACCTGAATGATTATTGACATGAACCTACAAGTTAAAACTCATGAATCTATAAGATACAACTCATGAACCTACAAGATAAAAAACTCATGAACTTGCAAGATAAAAAAAACTCAAGAACCTCAAAAAACCCATGAACCTATAAGGCAAAACTCATGAACCTGCTAGTTAAAACTCATGAACTTGCAAGTTAAAACTCATGAACCTATAAGATAAAACTTATTAAACTACAAGATAAAAAACTCATGAACCTGCAAGATAAAAAAACTCAATAACCTCAGAAAAAACCCATTAACCTATAAAACAAAACTAATGAACCTATAAGACAAAACTCATGAACCTGCTAGTTAAAACTCATGAACTTTCAAGTTAAAACTCATGAACCTATAAGATAAAACTTATTAAACTACAAGATAAAAAATTCATGAACCTGCAAGATAAAAAAAAACTCAAGAACCTCAGGAAAAAACCCATGAACCTGTAAAACAAAACTAATGAACCTGTAAGACAAAACTCATGAACCTGCTAATTAAAACTCATGAACCTGCAAGTTAAAACTCATGAACCTATAAGATAAAACTTATTAAACTACAAGATAAAAAACTCATGAACCTGCAAGATAAAAAACTCAAGAACCTCAGAAAAAACCCATGAACCTGTAAAACAAAACTAATAAACCTGTAAGACAAACTCATGAACCTGCTAATTAAAACTCATGAACCTTAGAAAAATCTCATAAACTTTTAAAATAAACTTGTAAAATAAAACTCATGAACATATACGCCATAACTCATGAACCTACAAGTTAAAATTCATGAACCTACAAGTTCAAATGCATGAACCTGCAAGGAAAAGCTCATGAACCTACAAGATTATCGGCTTAAACTTCTCTTGTAGGGTTTATCAACCTCTAAAATGTAGCCTATGAGGGATTTGAACCCATATCCATGTGAATAAACACATTGCTCTACCATTTGAGCTAATAGGCTATGACAACCAATACTCAATTTCAGCCTTTCCCAAGTTCATCCATTCCGATTTGCTCTGCAGAAATACCATTTCATTATCAGCAACATCTTCTTTCTCTAGCTTCATTGCAACCTCCAGCAGTTTGCACAACTCAGCTTCAAACCAGGCCTTGCTGAGCTTCACCAATGGGTGTGGATCAGTGATGCGTTGGCCAATCTCTAATATCCTAAAGTTGATGTGGTCGAAGAGGAGTCTCCTATCTGATCTTGAGCAACTAGTTATTGGATAGTTATACTTCCTCTCAAGGTTCTCAAAGACATGGTGGCCCACTGGCCATTCCGGGGAATGCCACATGGCCATGAAGGAGTCGGGATTGTTGTCTTCAAACTTGTAGTCAGCTAGCATGTCAGCCATGTAAGAGGCCTCCCAGTTCTTAGAGGAACAAGCACTTGAGATCAGCGTGGATGTTGCTCCAGTTTCCATCTTCAGAAGCTGAAGTTGCATTCTGAGACCTGCAAATATGGAGGGAACACCAAGCTCAGGGACAACCTTCAGTTCTCAAGTTTAAAATGAAAGCATTATTCAGCCTGCAAGGCTAAACAAATGAAAGAATTTTTCAGCATGTAAACACCATATCTAATGCTCCTATTAAAACTATGCCTTGCACTGAAAATATTTTTATACAAAGACAGACTTCAGATAAATGCTAGGTACAGCCACAAAAACAAGCAAAATCCCTTACTCCTCAATCAAATTTTCCTTCCAAGGAATCGCCACAAGCGAATTTCTTCTCTCCTAACAAACCAAAACAAGCTATACCCTCCCACACCTATCCTTGAAAAACAAATCCTATTGACCTATACTATATTTGTATTTGGTCAATCAAAGCCCCCAAAATTGACATTTGACACAAAGTCATCCTCTAAGATAGTCAAAAAGCTCAAACCAAACAACATTGCGTTGTCAAGACAAATAAAAATTAGCCTAAAATCAAAACTCAACTTGGTACAAAGCCTTGAGTTCAAACACATGCCAAAATTCCCAATTGAATAATCTCTTAAATTCTCATGAGAAAATAAATATGGTGCTTTGATCCATTAATTGTCAGTAGCACCTTAGTTCGAACTTTGAACGTGTTCGATCTCTCACTCGCACAAAGTTCGAGGGCATCTGTTCGGTGGTTAATTTTAACCAAAAATTATTTCGATACCTTTTGAGCCAAAAATATATTTGATGGACTAAAGTCCAAATATGTGGTTATTAAAACCCCAAATCCAATACAAAATAATACATGAATCGGGCTTAAAAATAAAAAGGTGTTATAAACTAAGAGAAAGGGAGAGAGTTGAGAGAAAAGAAGAGAGTAAAGAGAGAGTAAACTTGTGTTTATTAGGCTTCCAATAAGAGCCTTATATAGGGTTTACAATGCTTGGGGAATAAGTCAACTCTAGGGTTTAGAGAAGCCTATCTTATGTACATCCATAAATATAATATTATAACACTCTCCCTTGGATGTACATCATTAACTGCCTCGTTAAAAACCTTGTCTGGAAAAACCCAATGGGATAAAAACCAAGACTAAGGGAAAAAGAATGCAGTTGTAATTCTCCTCCTCAATTTAACATTGCTTGACTGAATCGGCTGAACTTGTCCTCCTTTCGACTCAAAGATCATGAGTTTAGATAGATATCGTCAATATGTAGGTGATATTGAGTGCGGAGTGATGTATGACCTTCATATATCTCCATTTGTCTTCGTGCACATAAATCTTGGTTCTTCGAGAACTTGCATGTACAATCCTGTATAAAAAATATAAATACAAAGCAATACAGATAACCATCTCCAAATAATGATTTACATATGTAATTGGTCCAAAACATATCACTTTTGATACACAAAATCAAACTTTGCTTGAATCGCCATTCTCAGCTCTACCAATCATCATTGTCGACGTATTTTCATTTGATCAAGAATCATTTACCTTCTCGTATGTCACTTCTGGTGCAAGTACTTATTCAAACAGCATCATTAAGGACAAGCGCATTTCGAGTCCTTCCGAAATGGATTGTAACAAACATTTTGTACTTGTCCTTTAAAATCCTTACTTATGATTTGTAATCTGAGATACGATTTTCTTGAAGAACTTATCTCAAAAAAAATGTCTGTCATGTGTCAATAATTAACAGCTTGTTAAGCTGCAATATATCATTCATCTTCAGAAAAATTAAGCTTCAGATATAGTCTAAAGTCTCCCACGCTTCTGGCATAATTAAGACTCCCTTGTAGTGGATTGGTCTGGAGTTACTACAAGATCCTCCAAATGAGCTAGGCATTTCAGTTGGTATATGTGACTCCGTCACTTTCTTGGCTTTTAGTAAATGCAATTTATAGCATCCTAGCTATATCATTATGTACACGATCCATTGAACTTCTAGTTCATGTTCGTTTAACCAAGGATATAAAATTATCGAGAATTTGCAATCCTTGCAATCTCTTATACATATTAGTCTCATTTTTTGCTCCCCCTAAAGTTGGGATTTTATCTCTTCAAAATGACAATCTTGATACCGAGCGAACACCCAATATAAGCTCTAGGTATTCAATAATCTATAGGGACTCCTGCCCTCGTAGAATCCCAACTTTCCTTGTGACATTAATTTAGTTCATTTAGGGTGAGAATTGGACGTACACCGCATATCTATATACTTTCAGTTCTCTTCTGGAGATAAGTTTCAATTAGGGAAATATATCATGGTCAGTCAAACTTAAATTCTCAACATTCAAATTTTATAAGACCCCTTATGGTCAACGATTCTTCTAGATCGTTTCATGTATTAGCTTTAACCCAACTATGATTGATGACCATATAAATAACGATTGCACTATGTCGTTCTATTAAATAGTGTGAGCTACCCGATGCTCGACCGTTACACTACTTGATTGATTTATTTCTCCCACTTTATGTTTCGTGTGACCAATGTGTTGAGGCATCTATCAACATCATAAAATATATGAAAAATTAACATTGGTCCATATGACGGTGTTATTAGTCCTCATATGTATTCTTGAATATGTCAAGAAACATGGAGACTTTGCATTTACTCTTTACATAATCGACATTGTTACCAAGAAAACAAGTCGTGTATTTACGATCACTCTAAGATAGGGACTCCATGTCCTAGGATCCACCGATCCTTTAGTAGGTGTCCAAGTGGGTTTTCCTATGATCCTGCACATTATTGTTTCACTTGGGTGATCGAATCCATTTTTGCCACAAAAAAATATTTTTCCATCAACTAACTTCTGGTTAGAAATATTATATGATTCAATGGGTTGTCGTATGTACCTCGTGTGTAAATTTTCCTGGGAATATTTAGATAGATATTCGATATTGTCCTTATTCATGAATTCTGCATGATAACCAATTTGTTGAATAACTTTTCAAATAATCAACAAGTTTGTCCTAAACTCGTAAACATAGAGTGTTACTCATTTAATATATTGTTCTTTCCAATAACAAGATAGACCTCTTCTGGAGTCATAAAATGAGACGCTCTTTCTAAACCTTATATTTCACACTTGGTTTTTGCCATTTTGCAGGATAAAGAAACTTCTGGTTTATCAAAATGGTATAAGTAATAATGGCATTATCGACAATAGTTTCCACCATTGAAATTTCCATATGGGTGATCCTTTAATATTTGGGATATCATCAACTCAAAATTAGATAAATCATTACCTTGATTTCTAACTTTCGAATAAAAATAGATGCCTTAGAATATGTACTACTATCATAGTACAAAATTGATATATGATCATGAAACTCTTCAGGAGTATATAGTGATCTCTACATTGTCAAAATATTGAGTCTTAATACTCTCATAGAGTTGATGATGATATGATATAATCATTAGTTTAGTACAATTTCGCAGGAATTTCAAGTGCTAATTCTTATCCCAAATTTGTTTAGCTAAATGAATTTTAACACTTAAACCACGTGTTAAATTGTTTCTTCTGGAAACCCTTAAACATTTGGCATTGCAATCATAGCAAGTTAGCAACTATTCCAAAATAAAATAGAGAACTAAAGCACTATTTAAAGAAGATAAATTCATCATTCTTTCATTTCGAGGAATCATGTCACTTCAGGGACAATTTGATTTTATGTGTACTTCCACTCCCAAGGATGAAATTATTATTTTACTATAAATACATAAAATATGTAAAAATAAACATAATTAATGAAACAAAAAAAACACAAATAACATTACTTAAATAAATAGGATCATTGTCAACTTCGGGTGACTAGAAATTGAACATCAAATTTATTAACCCTTTTATAACCTACTACAAGAGGTTATTTCTAATATATCCTTTTATTATCTGCTTCAGGAGATGATATTTTCTATAGTTACTCACTTCAAGGAGTAATATGGTTTATTATTTCGTCTACTTCGGGAGATAGAGCTTATCACTACGGGGATGATTTTGCATTTGTCTATACCTAGACAAATATATTATGTGTGCATCCACTTCAAGGGATGTCAATTTTCAATAGTATAAGAACAAAATAAAAGAACGTGAAAATAGATATGCAACTGAAAATAAACAAGCTAACAAATAAAATGGATAAGTAATTAGATTTTTAATATGTCATCCGCTTCGGGGAATGAAATCCATCACACTACTAGGTGATATAATCCTTATAAACACATCATCGTCACTTCGTCAAGGATGAATCCATCGGCCTTATCATTTGCTTTATAAATACATCCTATTTAGAATAAACATATCATTTTCGAGAGATAAAATTATCGCTTTAGGGACATGGATTGAAAACTATCGCTTCAGGGATTGAACACTATCGTTTCAAAACTATCGCTTCAGGGATTGAAAACTATCGTTTCAAAAATTATCGCTTCAGGGATTGAAAACTAAACTATCACTTCAGGGATTGAAAACTGTCACTTCAGGGATTGAAAACTGTCCCTTCAGGGAATTAAAAATATCACTTCAGGGATTTAAAAGTATCACTTTAGGGATTGAAAACTATCACTTCAGGGATTCAGGAAAAGAAATTATCACTTCAAGGATAATGATTGAAAATTATCACTTCAGGGATTAGGATTGAAAATTATCACTTTACAACTATCACTTCAGGGATTGAAAATTATCGTTTAAGGACTGAAAACCATCGTTTCAAAGACTAAAATTTATCGCTTCAGGGACTGAAAACTATCGCTTCAGGGACTGAAAACTATCGCTTCAGGGACTAAAATTTACCGTTTCAGGGATTAGGAATTATCGCTTCAGGGATTAGGAATTGTCGCTTCAGGGATTAGAAATTATAGCTTGTACAAAATAGAGATAAACTAAAAACATGTGATTAACACATATCATATATATGATGGTAGTCATGAATATATATATATATATATGTCATGTATATAGATGATACTCAACAGTACATATATGTAAATGTTATGACATGTAGTAACATAATATCTAACGTACGTATATGATATGCCATATAAACATAGAACAATCATATAATTAAACATCGAACAGTATATATGTATGCATGCCATAAATATCAAACAATATGTCTAACTTAATATCTAACAGTATATGTATATATGCTAAAAGAAAGAAAACACGTATATGTATATTAACAATACTAAAAGAAATAAAACAGTAGCATAGAGGAGAAAGAGAAAAAAAACGTATGTAGGTTAATATCTTTTGTCCGAGATGTATGCTATTGTGGATAATCACTTTAGGGATTTAAATGTTATCGCTACAGGGATTTAAAAATTCGAGACTAAAGATTATCATTTCAAGAACTAAAAATAATCACTTCAGGGATTTAAAGGTTATCGCTTCAGGTATTTAAAGATTCGAGACTAAAGATTATCATTTCAGGAACTAAAAATTATCATTTCAGGGACTAAAAATTTATCGCTTCAGGGATTTAAAGATTCGAAACTAAATAATTATCGCTTTAGGGACTAAAGGCTATCACTTCAGGGATTGAAAAGTATCACTTCATGGATTGAAAAGTGATTGAAAATTATCGCTTCAGGGATTGAGACATATCGCTTCAGGGATTGAAAATTATCGCTTCAGGGATTGAGATATATCGCTTCAGGGATTGAGACATATCGCTTCAGGGATTGAGACATATCGCTTCAGGGATTGAAAAACTATCGCTTCAGAAATTGAGAAATAATTACTTTAGGGATTGAAAACTATCGCTTCAGGGACTAAAATTTATTGCTTCAGGGAATATAATTTATCGCTACAGGGATTGAAAGCTATTGCTTCAGGGATTGAAAACTCCCACTTCAAAGATTGAAAACCCCCACTTCAGAGATTGAAAACCCAGAGAATGAAAATTATCGCTTTAGGGACTGAAAACCATCGCTTCAGGGACTTAAATTATCGCTTCAGGGATTAGAAATTATCACTTCCGACACTAAAAAATATCGATTGTACAAAACAAAGATAAACTAAAACATGTGATTCAACACATCATATAATGAATTATGTATGCAAGATAGGTAGAATAATAATTACACTTAATTTAAATTTGGATGTAAAAGTATAAATTAGCATATAGTATGTATGCGAGGGAGGAGTAGAATAGCATATATGATATATCGTATGATGCACTATGATTACTGAAGATGAATTCTTCTATATGCTTACGGAGGACAATATATATATTGAGGTAGATAAAGTGAAGCATAAGAAAACAAATTTAGAATTTAGAAAAAGAAGTAGTAACAGATGAGATCAAATAATGATATAAGTCTACGATAAGTAGCATCGAACCGAAGAAACTTGTTGAGGTAGTGGCCGGACAATGTTTTAGGTATTAAGCAATCGTGCTGATAACGTGTTATAAACTAAGAGAAAGGGAGAGAGTGGAGAGAAGAGAATAGAGTAAAGAGAGAGTAAACTTGTGTTTATTAGGCTTCCAATAAGAGTAGGGTTTACAATGTTTGGAGAATAAATCAACTCTAGGGTTTAGAAAAGTCTATCTTATGAAGATATACATCCATAAATATAATATTATAACAAAAGGTTGTTAATTAACCCCCCTAAAAAAAAATCGAAATACCGTATTGGGCTAAATTTTGCCCATTAAATTGTTAAGAAAATGAAAAGTGAAAAGTCCACATACAAAAAAATCTGCAAACGCAGCAAAGAAAAAGTAAAAAAACAAGGAGGAGTTGCATATTGGGAAATCGGAAGGATTTGCAGATTGGTACGGGGACAGTTACAACCACTCATACAAAGTAGGATTAGTGGGCAGTTTATTTTAGTGACCTCTCTAATTGCGCTATAAAAGAAGGGACATCTGCAAAAAAAAAAAAGAGCCACATACCAACACTTGCAAAAGAAAGGAAGAAAGATACGTACAACCTGCAGAAAAGAAAAGCAAAAAGAGGCAAAGTGAGAGGAAGAAATCCAAAGAAGAAAGAAAAGCTCAACCAAGTTTCAGCAACTGCTCGTCCAATTTTGGTCAGGTGTTCATCCAATTTTGGTCACGGGTTCCTTTTATAATTAAGCTCTTTATATATTAAGCTGTTTATTTATTGGTACATGTTAAAGAGAAGTAAAAAAAAAACTCTGGAATAGGCTTTAAGCCTCCAAAAAAATTGAAATCAAACCCCATTTTGAATGCTTCCGCAGACTCATATGTGAGATCGAGTTGCATGAATTTCATTTTCCCAAATATCAATGAAACACAAGTCTCGGAAGGAGTTTCGTAAGTTAAGATTGAACAGTTAAAAACCTTGCAGACAAGTTGTACCAAGCTCTCTGCAAATTAAATTATAATATCACGTGTGACTGAAACCCATACTTTGAGTTTGTGATTCAAACCAAATTCATTTTAAGTTAACAAAATCCAAAACTCCAAATTGATAAAACACAATTTGCGAACTACGATGACTTGATTCCACTACATAAGTGAATACGTAGGAAGTTCGTTACAAAAATATAAAAACGTATCGAACTCAGTCACACCAAAAATTAAGAACAAAAATTAAAACACGTTCTTTTTAAGAACTATGTATAATTTGATCCCTTTTAAAATGGTACGTAGGAATCTCAATACAAAGCAATCGCTCGTTGAGTTCAATCACAACTTTAAATTAAAATCAAAGATTCACAAAAAAATGATTCTTTTTAAGAACTACGTAAGGACTTAACGCCTTCAAAGGCTATGTAGGAACTCGATATTAAATATATTATGTATTGGGTACAGTCGTAAATATAAAATTAAAAATCAAATCAAACCAAAACAAAAAACATATAGTGAAAAGGTTAGACAACCCTTCCTAGAAGGTGGGTTTGATCTTGTTCACGACGTACAAATGATAGTTGGACCGAGTCTAGACAACCCTTCCTAGAAGGTGGGTTTAGTCTCGTTCCTCTGATGTACGTAAATAAAACACTCTGAACTACATAAGGCTTGATTCTCTCCCAAGAGATACGTAGGCAACCCGTTAAAATTCGGGTGCAGCCCAAATCATTGAAACCATTCAAATTTTGGTATTTGTATAACTTTTAATCAAAAGGGTAACAAGAAAGGGTCGAACTCAAATTCTATAAAATCAAATAAAATATGTTGTGCAATTATGTACATTTTTGTTCAACAGACCGAAAAGTAGTAAAGCGGGTTTTTGAGGGTCTAACCGATGGAATTTGGCTAAAAATTTAAAACTTTACTGATATACAAAACATTAATCATATTTCAGGACCATCAAACATATTTGACTTTGTAGATTTTGATGTGAAATTATTAGAACATTTATATGCAGGTTACGTAGTGAAAGAATTATGAAATATAATATATATTAAAATTTTGATAATTATAAAACCAGTTAAGTTAGAAATAAAATGACGTAAATGACTCTTTTTCACAATTATAAAATTAAAACATCTAACTTTGGCTTGGTTAACTATAATGACTCTTTTCAATTATTGTTGTATCTCCTTTAATATAACATTTTTAGAAGGGTAGATGTGTTTTTTTAGCTGTATATATTATAATCTATGGACTATTTGTTTGCTACTTATAAAATAGACGATGAGCAATTGAGCATTCATATGTTTTTGCAATTATATATGTTTGTTTCCTTGAAACTTTTCATAGTCGATCATGTGCTAGAGTGCTAGTGCTCTACTGACTCTTAAGAAGCAAGCAAATAATGGGGCTTTTCTGATAGTAATCTACCTAGCTTAGCTAGCTAGAAATGAGATTTTGCTTGTTTTATTAGGTCTGTTTGCCTTTTCCAAGGATGGGGCTTGTCTCATGAATATAGAGAAAGACAAAAAGAGGGAGATAAAAAAGGGAAAAAGGAAAAGAGTGGTGTTGACTCTTTTCAATTATTGTTGTATCTCCTTTAATATAACATTTTTATGAGTACTAATGTATACAGGTTATTCTTCTTCAATATCAAGAAACGTATTTGACTTTGTGAATTTTAATATCATATTATTAAAAATATCAAATATATCCAATCTCGTACTTGACACGGACACTATGCTAGTTGATGCTAATATGGCGGCATGTATAATATGGTTATAAGTTAATTTTGAAATCAATAATCAACTACCTCCTAAATCAATTTGTAAAGTATAAAGACCAAAATAGAGGATGATTTTATAAACTCATGTAAAGAACAATATACATATTCAAATTTATATTCTCGTGTTAATCTAAATTTCTTAATTCAATCGAAACCAAATTTATAGATTGGTTTTGTAAACACACGTAAAGATGAGTTTATACATTCACTCTGTATAATTCTACTCCGTATGTTCTTGTGTGAATCCAAGTTTTTTGATTTAATCCAAACCTAATAAAACTAAACTTGAAAAATATTTAACACATCTAACAATTGAATATCAAATTATAGCAACTTATATTTAACCTAAATGTTGGTTCAATCATGCACGCATAATCTTTTTAAACCCATGTATTAGCTTAGTGATTTGTCTAATAAGCAATCCTTCATTAGAATCACGTAATGGAATCATTCACTTTTTTGTTTGCCTAATTTGATCGATCATCGGCTTATATAACACAACCGCTACTTGTTCATTTTTTAAGCCAAGAGAATACATTTACATTGCATTTGTGATCTCCCTAGCTCACATTTTAATTAAATGGAAAACGCACAGTATGTACTGCCATCGCCACCACCATCACCGGCCACCGACGATCTACCACCACCTCCACCATCCTCATCTTCCTCCTCGGAAGATGTTGCAGCACCGCCACCACCCCCATTGGCCACCAGAGTACATGTAGCACCACAACGCCGATGCTCTTCAAGTATAGAAGTTGTACCACCATCGTCATCGGCGTCAGTAGAAGATGCTCCACCGCCACCAACCTCGGTAGTTTGCAAGATGAGGGTTGTGGTAGGACTTGCAGCTGCAGTAGTCCTATGTGTCTCAGTGATAGTAGTTCTAGCGTTGCTATGCTCAGTTGGTAGAAAAGCCACCAAAACCGACGTTTACGGTAACAACTATCTACGTCCAGACCATCAATGCTACGGGAGCATATTTCATCATTTCGCCATTTTTGCGGCCTACCCTTCCAAGCCAATCCGCGACATATGAATTCTCGGACTTCAAGGTTTGGATAGTTTACCGGTCAAAAAATGTGTCCATCCCTTTTATGTTTCCCCCAACGGTTTTGCATGGCACTCCATTGCAATTCGAAGCATTTTTGTATTGGACGAGGTGGAACTCTGACCTGAAAAAGAGCTTCCAGAAGGATTTGAAGGATAATACAATTGACTTCATCGCCCGCGGCCATTCTCAAGTCCATTGGTCACTGCTGCATCGGAATTTCCCACGGGGAAAGTACACCATTTCATTCGAATGCAAACTTACTCTGAGAAATTTGCCAACATTGTTAGGCGGGGAATTAGGGCCTGGCAAAATGTATTTGATCAACACTCCATGTGTCTAGGTATTTCAATGTTTGTATTTTATTATTTTGTTCAAGGGTTTTATAAGGTAAGATTTGAATGTCTCTCTTCCAAAAAAGGTTGACCAGCTTGTAGAAATAATGAAGGTATTTGTAACTCTAAAAACAGGCATTCAGTTTGTTGTTTTATAGGTTTACAAGGTACTCTTGCCAGATTGTTGTTGGATCTTCACTAATCATTTTTCTTTTCTTCGGGTTCTCTCAAACATATGCTGCCAGAGGCCATTGATCACGTCTAGACTTCTTCATGAAACCAAGTTTATATTAAATGTGACTAAAATCTAGAAGGGTACTCTTGCCAGATTGTTGTTAGATCTTCACTAATCATTTTGAGGTTCTCTTACATTATTGTAAGGAGATTAGGAATATACATTTTCAGGATCCTTTACTAATCTATATTAAATGTGACTAAAATCTAGAAGGGTAGATGTGTTTTTTTAGCTGTATATATTATAATCTATGGACTATTTGTTTGCTACTTATAAAATAGACGATGAGCAATTGAGCATTCATATGTTTTTGCAATTATATATGTTTGTTTCCTTGAAACTTTTCATAGTCGATCATGTGCTAGAGTGCTAGTGCTCTACTGACTCTTAAGAAGCAAGCAAATAATGGGGTTTATGGGGCTTTTCTGATAGTAATCTACCTAGCTTAGCTAGGTAGAAATGAGGATTTGATTGTTTTATTAGGTATGCTTGCCTTTTCCAAGGACTGGGCTTGTCTCATGAATTTAGAGAAAGACAATAAGAGGGAGATAAAAAAGGGAAAAAGGAAAAGAGTGGTGCTGAATTTGTAATTACTTTGTTTTATATTTATTTTCTTGTTCCTTATTCTCATCAATATTGTAGTCTTGATTAAAGCTAGTATATTTTTTTCAACATAGATTCAACTAACCTCATGATAGGTTTCACAAAATGGATCTACTATATATGCAACCCTTGTAAGTACAAGAATATATTCATGTTGTGTAAATTTATTATAAGAAAGAACATGTAGTTGTCGATGCCTTCACAAATTGAACAAATTAAAACATTAACTGTTGAATTCCTTAGGTTTTGATGGTAACAAACATTCAACTAATATGGGTACTAAGTGTTTCAGGAAGAAAAACAGTTGTTATAGGGAACCATTGCAGCAAAGGATCGCTGAGGGAACAAAGCTCTGTTCATGTGCTTTGTTACCTCTCAAGGAACATCAGTGACGAACAAGATCAAGCTGCGAATGGAAGGAAGATATCCAGCGTGAAACTTTCCTAGAAGAATCACGCGATCAAAGGATAGGATTTCGGCTGGAAGGATCTCGCCGAAAAGAAGATTTGGAGAGAGAATCTGAATGTGTTATCTTAGGAAAACTTTCCTAAGATAATATATTTGGAGAGAGAAGAATCTTATCTTAATTCGTTAATGTTATCTTAGGAATTATTTCCTTAGATAATATCGGTTGTTAAGATAATATTCTTCAAATCAATTAATATCATCTTGTTACCAAGTTTAGGAAGATAGGATTATCTTGTTATGATTAGGGTTTGGTCGAGTTGTATTTATATGGGAATGTGGGATTCATTTCTAGGTAACCACGACGACGAAAAACAGAGAGAACGAAAAAGAGAAAGAAAAGAAGTGAGGTATGTGTAAGTCTTTGAGGGTTGAGTTCGATTCATCGTTGTAGAAGAGTCTTCGAGTCTAGCTGGTTGTTTAGAGATCGAAGTCCATGATACAAGTGTAATCGAACAAGAAATCAATAAGACAAGTACACATTTCAAAATCCTCTCAAGCGAAAGCTTGAAGGTAGTGGTTTTTCCTTGAGAAGCTAGTTTTGCTAATCAGGGTTTCCACTATACATCGTGAGTTCGTTCGTTATCTTTCATGCTGTTTTTAATCCGCTGCACCTTATGTGGGAACAAAGCTTTTGTTTCCTCAGATATAACTCTAACGATCCAACAATTGGTATTAGAGCCTGGTGCTCTAGATTTTTCGTTTTTAGTTACAGATTTTGCAGGAAAGATGTCGTCAGGAAATGTCGTGAATGGAGACTCTCGAGAAGGTGATGTAGATGTGGTTCTCATCACTCAAGCCATGAAGAAGATATGGTCTCGAAGCAATGGAATTAAGGGTTCGGTCATGGTTCACAATGACATGAAGGAGGTTGTCTGCTTCCACTGTTATGACAATGGACACTTCGCCAAAAACTGCCTCAACAAAGCGGCAGGTTCTCCTCAGACCCGGAAAGAGGAACAAGCAAAGGGTGCGAAGTAGGGTGACTACAACTCAGATGATGGAGCATCTCCTCTCTCAAAGGATATATGTTTTATGAGCTCAAAAGATCACAACATATCAGAAGATGGTGCTCATAAATCCGAGGAGGAAGCAAGGAAAGGCTCTTGGCACCTTGACAGTGCGTGCTCAAGTCACATGATAGGGAACAGTGAGTGGTTCACCTCTCTTCAGCCAGCCTCAGGGGCATCGATAACTTTTGGAAACAAAAGTAAGGGTGAGGTTTATGGTATCGGTAAAGTAAGACTCTAAACACATCACTGTGAATAACGTAAATCTAGTGAATAATCTCAAATTTGACCTATTTAGTGTGGCTCAACTATGCCAAAACAGAAAAAATAGAGTAGTCTTTACCACCGATGATTGTCATGTTGAGTGTCTAAGTACAGGGAAAATCTTACTCAAAGGGATCTGCGACAACAACGTTTATAAGGTCGACCCTGCTTTCATCCCTGACAAGGACCTTTGTCTGTCGTTTATTGCTGGGACAACAGACTTGTGGCACAAACGCTTTGGACATGCTAGCCTTCAACTCCTTTCCAAACTTCACAGACAAGAGCTGGTGAACGGTCTCCCTAAGGTTGAAGCTATGAGAAATGATGTGTGTGATGCATGCATCAAAGGAAAACAAGTCAGATCCTCTTTCAAGTCAAAAAGGGATGTAAGTACTACTCGTCCTCTGGAATTAGTCCACATGGATCTTTGTGGGCCAATGCGCACGAAGAGCCGTGGGGGAAATGCATATGTCTTTGTTATTGTTGATGACTATTCCAGGTACACATGGACTCTTTTTATCTCATCAAAGGATGAAGTGTTCGCTGAGTTTGAGTCCTGGCTTAAGGAAACCGAAAGGAGCACTGGACATTCCTTGGGGTCTATTCGCACTGATCATGGAACAGAATTCGAGAACTCTCAGTTCCTATCCCTCTGTAGGAACAGAGGTATTAACCACAACTTCTCTGCTCCCAGGACCCCACAACAAAACGGGGTTGTGGAAAGGAAGAACATGACTCTGGAAGACATGACGCGTACCCTCCTCATCTCAAGTGGTCTTCCTAGGAGTTTTTGGGCCGAAGCTCTGAATGCTGCTTGTTACATTCTGAATAGAGCAACCATTCGTCCTCTCCTGAACAAAACTGCATATGAGCTTCTTAAGGGAAGGAAACCTAATGTGTCTCATTTGCGCACATTTGGTTGCAAGTGCTTCGTCCACAACAACGGGAAAGATTCTCTTGGGAAGTTCGATCCCAGGAGTGATGAAGGAACTTTTTTAGGATACTCTCAGCAAAGCAAGGCTTACAAAGTATTCAACAAGAGAACCAGAAAGGTAGAGGAAAGCATTCATGTAGTGTTTGATGAATCAGTTATGGCTGGTAACAATGTGCAGGAACAATCAGGTAGTGTTCCCTCCAATACCGAGCTATCCAAACATGATTTCTTTCAGCTTGTAGAAAGCAATGTCGGTGATGGAACCTCTCAAGATCAAGAAACTCAGAATGATCCTTCAACACCTAGAACTCCCAACTCCGCCAACTCAGATGGAAATGAAGAAAATGCTCACCCACCAGAAACACCTCAGGCACCTCAGGGGGAACAGAGCCCAAGCCACGGCACAGCGGAGCCCTCTGAGGACAGCTCTACTGCTGACAGAACTGGAGGGGTCAGTCGTAATACTGATGAAATTGTTGGTGAAAGCTCAAACGCTGGCAACGCTAATTCAGAGGAGTTCGACATCAACAATCTCCAAGTTCCAAACTATCAGCAAAAGTGGGCTCATCCAGTCAAGTTAATCGTCACAGACTATAGAAAGAGAGCACCTCAAAGCACTCGCTCTTCCCTACATAAATTTTGTGCCTTCAATGCTTTTCTCTCTTTACAAAAACCTAATAACGTAGGAGAAGCATTGAAGGATCCTGACTGGATAAACGCCATGCAAGAAGAACTTCATCAGTTCGAAAGGAACAAGGTTTGGCGGTTAGTTCCTCGTCCAAGGAACAGAACAGTGATAGGAACCAAATGGATATTCAGGAACAAGCTGGATGATCAAGGTCAAGTCACAAGGAACAAAGCAAGGCTGGTGGTGAAAGGCTACAACCAACAGGAAGGCATCGACTATGATGAGACCTTTGCTCCAGTTGCCAAGTTAGAAGCAATAAGACTCCTAATTGCCTATTCCTCTTTCCATGGATTCAAGCTGCAACAGATGGATGTCAAGACCGCCTTCTTGAATGGAGTTCTCAAGGAGGAAGTCTATGTGGAGCAAACTCCCGGCTTTGAGGACACCACCCAACCCGACCATGTTTATATTCTAGACAAAGCTTTGTACGGTCTCAAGCAAGCCCCGAGGGCCTGGTATGAAAGGCTCTCACAGTTCCTTCTGACGCATGGATACGTTCGTGGAAAGGTCGATAAGACATTGTTCCTTCTGAAGGAAGGGAAGCATATTCTGGTGGTACAAGTCTACGTGGATGATATCATCTTTGGCTCTACAGATGACAAACTGGTTTAGAAATTCTCTAAGCTGATGGCCAGTGAATTCGAGATGAGCATGGTTGGAGAACTCAAGTTCTTCTTAGGTCTTCAAGTCTCTCAGGGGGATGAGGGAACCAAAGTGCATCAACAGAAGTATCTAAGGGAATGTGTCAAAAAGTTTGGAATGTCTGACGCAAAACCCTTCACCACTCCCATCTCTCCAAACAACCCAATGGGAAAAGACGAACATGAACAGGGAATTGATCCATCTCTCTACCGAGGAATCATAGGTTCGCTTCTCTATCTCACTGCTAGTAGACCTGATATTATGTACAGTGTATGTCTTTGTGCTCGCTTTCAGGCCGATCCCAAAGAAACACATCTCAAAGCAGTGAAGAGGATTTTGAGATACTTGAAGGGAACAAATGATCTATGTCTGTGGTATCCAAGGGGAGGAAGCCTCGATCTAGTCGGATACACAGATGCTGACTTTGCAGGGAACAAAATGGATAGAAAATCAACATCAGGAATGGCTCAGTTCCTTGGGCCGTGTTTAGTTTCCTGGGGGTCAAAGAAGCAGAACTTCGTCGCTCTATCCACTGCAGAAGCTGAATACATAGCCGCTGCTTGTTGCACACAACTCCTATGGCTTAAAGAACAACTCAGCGACTACGGTATTCTTCTTAACTCTATTCCCATTCTCTGTGACAATACCAGTGCCATAAATATCTCCAAGAATCCAGTGCAACACTCACGTACCAAGCACATCGAGATAAGACACCACTTCTTACGTGACTGTGTGGAGAAAGGGTTGGTGACAATGGACTTCTATGGAACTAAGGATCAAATTGCCGACATCTTCACCAAAGCTCTAAACAGGGAACCCTTTGAACAGTTCCGTATGGAACTAGGTATGATCTCTCTAAACTAAATGCCTATTTGTTGTGTTCCCTCGATGACTGGCTAAATTACATGGTAAAGTGTGAAAGGTTAATCATCATGTCTTGGTCTGCATTCATTCTCTTGATCATTTGTTGAACTCTTTGCTTAGACTCATGCTAATACTTCACTAATGTGCAAAATTGTATGCACGATTTTCTATGCTATCTTGTTAATACATGATTCAGCTTTCTTTCGGCCTAAAAGAGTCAACTTGATGCATTGATCCCTCATTATAAGCCCAAATGATTGTTGGCTCTACAGCCTATCCTAGCCATCATGCTTGATGCTTCCTATGAGCCCCTCTAATCATCCACATCTGGGAGCCTCTCATTCATGATTAAACATTACTAAAAATTCTCGTATATGTTCTTGTGTGATGTTCTTTGTACCCTCTCTGGTAACATTACCCCCGCATCACACTCTTCTACTTTTTCGAAAAGTCGAGAATACGAATTGTCGCCTCTGTGGTCTGTGGCTGGGATTTGACAGGTATGATGTGTGATGACGGCTTACAACTGCTTAAGAAGTGTTCATAAAAGATGATGTGGTAGCTGCGTGATGGTTGTTGTGCTTGAGATTTTGTGGGCTTTGATGGATTTGGACAGAACCTTTTGCAAGATTCATTTCCGGAAAATATCCTCTTAGGTGTGATCTTTGGTCAAAGAAGGAAAGCTGAAGATTGTGTTGTTCTAAAAAAAATAAAAAAATAAAATAAAAATTAGAACATCACAAGGTATACAAAGAGAGGTCTAATGCATCTGAGGAAGAACCGTAAGGAAGAGCAGACTCTCAGGAGGAACAAAAGATGAACTTATCTGCGAAGGGCCGTGAGAAATTTGTCTCACGCAACATCTCAGTTGAGAGAACAACAAAGGCGGCTTGCGAAGTAAGTGCATGCTTAAATTGCTATTCATATTTCGGCTCCCTCTGCTGGCTCCAGTGGCGCATAATTCGTCTATCTCCGCTAACCAACCCCTCTTTTGTTCCCAGCACATCTTCCCCTACTACTTTGTTTTTCTCTGCTTCTATTTCTTGTGTTTGCAATGATTGGTATGTTAATCATATGTGTTACATATGCTCATTTTGTTGTTGTCTTCACATGCAGTCTATGTTTGTGCGTTTCAATCCAATGCAAAAGGGGTTGTTTTGCTAATCCTGATGTGGTCTTTTTCTCTCTATCTCTTTACTAATGTTTTTGATGATGCCAAAAGGGGGAAAATGACAGGTAGTTTTGGTTGAGGGGGAACAGAACATGGTTTCATATGTTGCTGAGTTGAGTGGGAACTATTATCGCTTGCGTGCGGAACTTTTCTCCATACAACTGTCTTTATCTCTTATGTGAATGTTTTATTGTCAAGGATGTTTGTCACCATCGAAAAGGGGGAATTTGTTGAATTCCTTAGGTTTTGATGGTAACAAACATTCAACTAATATGGGTACTAAGTGTTTCAGGAACAAAGACAGTTGTTATAGGGAACCATTGCAGCAAAGTATCGCAGAGGGAACAAAGCTCTGTTCATGTGCTTTGTTACCTCTCAAGGAACATCAGTGACGAACAAGATCAAGCTGCGAATGGAATGAAGATATCCAGCGTGAAGATTATGGAAACTTTCCTAGAAGAATCACGCGATCAAAGGATAGGATTTCGGCTGGAAGGATCTCGCCGAAAAGAAGATTTGGAGAGAGAATCTGAATGTGTTATCTTAGGAAAACTTTCCTAGGATAATATATTTGGAGAGAGAAGAATCTTATCTTAATCCGTTAATGTTATCTTAGGAATTATTTCCTTAGATAATATCGGTTGTTAAGATAATATTCTTCAAATCAATTAATATCATCTTGTTACCAAGTTTAGGAAGATAGGATTATCTTGTTATGATTAGGGTTTGGTCGATTTGTATTTATATGGGAATGTGGGATTCATTTCTAGGTAACCACGATGACGAAAAACAGAGAGAACGAAAAAGAGAAAGAAAAGAAGTGAGGTGTGTGTAAGTCTTTGAGGGTTGAGTTCGATTCATCGTTGTAGAAGAGTCTTCGAGTCTAGCTGGTTGTTTAGAGGTCGAAGTCCACAAGTGTAATAGAACAAGAAATCAATAAGACAAGTACACATTTCAAAATCCTCTCAAGCGGAAGCTTGAAGGTAGTGGTTTTTCCTTGAGAAGCTAGTTTTGCTAATCAGGGTTTCCACTATACATCGTGAGTTCGTTCGTTATCTTTCCTGTTGTTCTTAATCCGCTGCACCTTCTGTGGGAACAAAGCTTTTGTTCCCTCAGACGTAACTCTAACGATCCAACATTAACAATGCAAAATTCCACGTATTCTCACATAGCTGGTCCATATCCTAACATATAGCAATCTCCTCATGACCATAAGGGTGCCTACAACATACAAAGCTTCTTTTCAGGCAAAATTTGATATTCAGAAAAAGCTCAGAGCTTTCAATATCAGAATCAGCAACACTAGCTTACAAGAGACCAAAATTTGAGTACAACTTCTTTCGGTCCTCCCTTGTAAGCTCAGTCCCAATGCTGCATAACATAAAGCACTCTTGTAATTACAGGACAATTGGATAAAGAACATCTTTCTTGAAAACTTAGAAGTAGGGAGCTATATTACATTTATACAACTTTTATACTAGATGAACAAGGATTATTTTAAGATTTTCTAGTGTTCTCTATTTTTAGGTTTGTTGTCCTTGAGGTATTTACAATTTGACATGAACTTTGTTTAATGTAAAAAACACAAATAGTTTTGACATGTACTCTTACTTACCGGGCATTGCCACTATCCACTCTCAGCCTCAAGCAACTAACTGTATATGTTCTCGTTCTAGTTCTATTCTGTAATCCTTGAACCCCATGATTAGAGACTAACCTTGTAGAAAAAAGTTGCCAATTTCCAAACTTGATTTTTTTTGGATTTCTTCCTCTTTAATTTTGTTATGTCGTATCTATATATTATATAGTTATATATTATGGTTATGTCCTATATTACATCCTATTGTTATATACTATGGTTATATTATGAATTATAGTTATAATTATATACTATGGTTAGATCTATGGTTATATACTATTATTATATCCAGGATGGGCTCTATGCTGTTATATTGGTTACAATGCATGTGAAGGAATTCAAACGTGCGAGGGATTATACGACAATTCCATTTTCCTTCACATGTTAATGTAGTATGCTTGATTGCTAAACGTGCCTATGATTTGCATGCAGATGAAGTCTACATATCAAGCACTCCCTCTACACTAATTTATGATTCTACAGACATCCCTCAACTGTTTGAATTTAGAAACCACAGCATGTAATTGTGCATACTAATAAATATATAAAGAGGGAAATGGATAAATACTCACCGTTATTTCATGCTTGCGTGCGTATGCAGAAATGGTTTAGTCGTGGATGGCCTCCCTGCAGACCAAGGCCCGCCAACAATGAGCATGATAATTTTACAGATGTTGGAGTGGTGTAGAGATAAAAAAAGGGTATTCAATTCTAGGTCCAGCCTATTATCTACATATGTTCTACTCTAACCTAATTTCACTACATATACACATTGTCTACAGGATACTGTTTTCCACTGTCGAGTTAGGATTTCAGATATCACAACCCAAACACCTTGGTACTACTTTGCATGTACAAGCGGAAAATGCAAAAAAGGGGTGACTCGACGGGCTGGGAATTTTTTCTGCACTTCATGTGAAGTGCATGTGAGCTTCCCAAAAGCAAGGTATTGATTGTCATTTATATTGAATTGTGAAACAGTACCTACACCTTTAGCCACATTTTCTAGCCTTTTCCACATGATTACAGATTTAAGCTTCGCCTAACCGTTGAAGACCCTACTGCGACTACTATAGTTACCCTTTTTGATGACACTGCTGAAAAATTGGTTGGGACAACAGCCGATTCCTTACTTAAAAATGTAATCCATCCATATAATGCAACTATTTTTTTTCCCACCTCATTAACATAGGACATTACATCTGCACTATTAAAGCTTTTTCCCTCGACAAACAAGATGACAACGATGAAATTGTTCTACCTAATCGCTTATCCAATCTCATCAACACTTCACACATGTTGGAGATCAAGTCACATACCTATTACTCCATTGGTCCTGAGAGCTTCACGCGCACCAACATCCTTCCTGCAATTGACAATTCGAGCAAGGTAAATCAGTGCTTTCAAGTTCTGTAGTGAGAATAACAGAACTCATGTGGGTGTAATATATTTTGAACCTAATCCTTTGCTTCAATGCACAGAGTGTTTTACCACAGAAACGTCCAAGGGATGGGAGCACAAGCGCTTTGTCTCCTTTAACATATGCTGGACCTGAAAAAGCAATGTACGTATGAACTTTTCTGATATTAGGAAAAAATTAACTGCCTTGCACCCTATTGTCTTTCAAAATGATAAAATACATTAACTCTTTTTAAAATGACCAGGATTACTGATGAGGGTACTGAGGTGAAAAAAATTAGCAAAGGGAATGATGAACACCAACTTAAGCTTGCTGATATTTCGTCGCTTGATAACGCAAATGAGGATGCAGAATGTGATGTTAAAGATGACAATACATTGGAGGACGTCACCACAACCACACCTCAAGGTGAAGGAGATGTGCTTCCACACCCAGTGATCGCAGACACAACTTAGGATCTTGGAAAAAAAAGTTCAGTATTAAGTTAGTAGTTTATGGAATCAAAGTGCTTCTTTTGATATTATGCAACTTCATAGCTGAATATTTTATGTTCTCATACGTTTAAACCTTTTATATTAATTATTGATCTTTTGCTTCAAAAGTTTCAATTGGTGAGAAAAAGATATTAACTGTCTAATAGATTAAGAGAAATCTCACTCAAAGACACTTCCAAAACAAGATCTATCATCATCAACCCTACCAAAAGCATTGATAGGAATAATAGCAACAAGAATTGGTTTTGATAAAAGAAGTAACCAAGTGCCAACAGTAGGCAATGATTGGTTTCCCCAGATGATGAAAGTACACCACACAAATACACAATACAAGGCTTAGTGATGAATCTACATGCATGTGCTATCACATTAGCACTAGGAATACTTCACAAGGTCCACTCTGTGGATCTGAGATACAAAATCTTTTAAACAATCTTGAGTTTAAAGTTTTTTTACAATTTGATATAATCAAATGCCATTTACTTCAGACATTTCTATCATCTTCTACAACAGAACTAAGTTTCAAGTACCTGGGTCTATGGTTAAAAAAGGATTCATTCTGATTTAGATTTCTTCCAGCAATTATCCCATGGATTACGACTTTCTTTTCATGTTTTAGGATTGAACGATTCCCCAAAATGTCCAAGCAATACTTTCTTCCTACACTCATCCTGGAAATAGGATCATTTTAGTGCAAGTCATATGCTAAAAGAACCTACAGCATAATGTGGTTTCTGTGGCAATGCATGTTTTAACAAACCTAAAGCTTAATACCAATTTGTGATTACAAACCTTAAGCTCGCAATATTCTCGCATTTTCTGAGCTTGTGCCATTGCCTTCTTAGATCTTTCACCTCTGAATCCTTCTTTACTTCGCAGCATGCATACAATTCGACTAAAGTCCTTCTTTTCGAATAGGACAATGCACGTCGCAGGAAGGTCGTCTCTTCCAGCCCTTCCAGATTCCTGATAATAGCTTTCGATTGATTTGGACATTGTGTTGTGGATGACAAAACGCTACACATGAGAAACACACATTGGTCAAATTACATATCCAAGATTACTAATATCACTATGACAAAAGGAATTGCAGTAAAGAATCTCAGCATAGATTATATAGGAAAACCAAAAAAAACGCCCAGTGATTGAGAAATATCTGGTTTATCTATCCCCATTCCAAAGGCTATTGTAGCACATACAATTTGAATCTCTCATGTATACCATTTTTGTTGAACGGAAAATCTTTGCTGACCAGCTAAACCAGCATGGTAATGCACAGCTTTCACTTTGCAATCTTTATTTCGAGATGTAGAGACCTCAAGACTTTCATTTTTTGGAAAGCAATATACGATACCATAAGAACATTTGAAGCGATCTTTCACTAGACTACCCAATTGTTTTAGTGGAACCTAGGTCTTTACAAAAACTTCACACGTTAAGTTAGGTCTGTCAAAACTCCTTTCCAGGACAAGAGCACCAGGTATTTTCAACGCAGTTAGAATGTCCTGCAAGAAGATTAACGTTTCATGAGAACACACATCATGTTGAGGTAAGAAAGCTGAATCCATTTAATTAATTTACTACCTTCTGAACTGAAGATGTTGTTGTGGCACTTAATGCCATTACTGGAACAACAGGAAAATTGTTCTTAAGACACCCCAGCCCCCTATAATCTGGACGAAAATCATGTCCCCATTGGCTACAATACATCAAGAAACAAGATTAACCAATTAAATACGCTGGAAGCTGTATTACAGTTAAAACCAATAGCTTATTTCTAAAAGGTCATGAGTGTGAAATACATGGTCAAATTGGTAAGTTTTTCATTTTTGCCACAGCTAGCAGTTTATAACATTTCGAATGAATATCGACTACCATATTGTAGCCAATTAAATACGCTGGAATCTGTATTACATTTAAAACCAATAGATTATTTCTAAAAGGTCATGAGTGTGAAATACATGGTCAAATTAGTAAGTTTTTCATTTTTGCCACAGCTAGCAGTTTATGCATTTAAGTGCATACCTCACACAACTTGCTTCATCAACAACAAATCCTACCAGTTGACCCTGCAATTGATAAGGCAGTTGGCCTCTTATTAGTTTGATCTTATAAACCAAAAAAAAAAACACTTCAGGAAGCATCGTTGAGCAGCAACAGTTGTAACACAATGCCAGTACACAATATCAAAACTACACTCCAGAGCTAGAAGTGCCTAATTTAGGGCAATTTAAATTGATTCTGATTCTCCAGCTCTAACTTCAATTATTTCCAGATAAAGGCATGTGTTGCTGAATATAATCTAAGCTATAGGGCGGGAAATTGTGAAAACCAAAAAAATTCAATCATATGCTGGCTATGGAAGAGTATTATACTACATCATAAAGCCAGATATCAGACACACTTTGGTTGTGAAATTAATGTATTTTATCCTTCTTGAATTGCAATCTTGCCAATTAATTGGTCCAAAGGAATATTGGAAAAACAGTTACACCCTTAATGTCATTATTGTCCTATACACATTTAATGCACCTAGGCTATACCAAAAGGCAACAGACAATACTTCTTTCCTTAATTGTATGCCTTCTTTTTAAAAAGATCAACGTATATTCATATTCTTCACATCAGTTTTTTTTTTTTTTTGCCATTATACTTATGACTGAAGCACCCAACCACATGAATCAAAGATGGTGAGAAAATCAGAGGAGACAAAGATGGCCAGAAAACCACCTCACACAACTGGTATCTGGGTTTACATTATTGATTAAAAAATATCTCAGCACATGACACATACTAACACTGCACATGTATCACAGATTTGCTCAATTCCTTTACTCAACCATTAAACGGATCAATGTCCGACATTGCGTTGGAATCAAGATCCCAAATTAGAGCGGATGGAAGGGTGCAAAGTTATTGTGGGTTGCGCCTAACAGAAACTACAAATAGCAGCACAGGTTTTACACTCAAGCATTTCAATTCAGTACACTGTACTCCAAATTAGAGCTAAGACATGTTTGTGGAACTTTAATGTTTACTCATTTCCTTGAAATTGTGGCCTCTAGATTAAGACATGGAAATAGAGGAAAATAGTCTGCTCTCTAATATCTTAAGAGTGGACACATGCATTCCTTATAATTGAATAGGGTATTAAACAAATGACCCACCTTAAAACAACTCCCTTTACTCGATCGCGGTCTTCCTATTTTTTCTTTTCTTTTCTTCCTTTTAGCTCTCGAGCTGCACCACCTCCTTTCTCTTTCGACCTCTTAAAAAAAGTCTCCACACAAATTAAGATGGGTTTGGTGCCTAGAAAAATCCAAAGAAGGAAATAAAAGAAAGGAATTGGTTATGTTTTATTTGGAAATAAAATGGAAGCCTTGACGGTCACCAACTCTTTGTAAGGGTTTAATCCTAAACTTTCCTTCATAAACCATATTATTCGGTTCAATCATGTTTAAAGCATTTAGTCAAATGTATAATTTCTAATTGGGGACAGAACAACAGAAATAGGATGGCGACATGTAATAAAAACAAAAAACTCCAATCAAAATAATGTGTATACTAATGGTGTTATGAGATTTAACATACAGAATCATACCTGAGTTAGTCACATGCCAAAGGCATATTTGGCTAGAGCTTTTAGCTGTGTAGAGGGTAGTTCTAAGCCCATCTCAAACAACTGAAAACAGAAACTACTAATTGTGAGTTTTGAGATAATGCATGAATATGCATAAGATGCAACACCAGTATTCATAAGATGCCGTCTGAAATAAACTACAAAGAGAATGACATGTCAAATATCCTTCCGCTGCAACTAATAGATTTGAGCATTTCAGCAAAGCAAGGGAAAATTTCATCTATTTATCCAATTTTTATAAAATGACTCATCTCATTAAGTAAAGAATAGTTTCCATTGATAAGTCTGGAACAAGAGTGCAGATATAATCTATGTCACATGTCCTTCAAGACTTAAAATCGGCTATCGTTTCAGGCTTTAACCCCTTTCCTTGATTACCAAACTATACATTTATTTTTGGGTGAAAACAAAACTCTTCATTTTGATAGGCATATTCTGTGTTGTAAAAAGCTGATACTTTTTGTCAACCTGCGTACCTCACTATAGAAATATTAGCCTACAATAACAAAGCCAACAATAGGTTTCATTTACATAGGAAAACTCTGGATTGAATATTCATTTTCTAAATGAGACAGAATGCATCAGAAATTAGTACTATAAGAACAATATCATACACTTGAGTTGATCCTTTGAGCTTACATTTACGGTACTTGAGTTGTGCACCTCTTTGTAGCTATTTGTTTAAATGCATCACCACCTCATCAACATAGTAAATTCGAGCGGTCCTACAGTTTATAAGCCACAAGAACACTGTTTTAAGTACTACTATAGGAGAACTTGACAGCTATCATCAACAAAAGGTCAGGTGCTTTTAATTTACATAATATGAGCCAAAACAAATCCTTTTGGCATACAATTGAGCAGCACAGATCCATTAAATATGCACTTGGTTCCCAGTAAAATGTGCTTTTCTATTAGAAGGGATGGGTTAAAATATTCATGAATTAATCATAAAATCTTGATAACCAACATGCACTGAAGAGAATACTGACCATTCAATGCATTTACTATGAACGTGCCATACTTTAACTACACAGGAAACCCTCTTAATGTGAAAACAAAATCAATAATCAGTGGAAAAAAATCATCCGAACAAAGGCAATAAAGTTGCATGAGCAAGAGATAGACAAAATTAAAGCAGAGCCTATACTTCTTTCTATGCATTATTGATTTTGTTTTACCCTCTTTCTTCTGAATTTACAATTCACTATATATTGTAGCTATACTTATTCTGGCTTCAATCATTTTTTCCCTGGTAGGTTTACTGGTAGTTGCTAATTAGAATATAGCCAAAGCGCCCCTCAGTGCAAACATAGGGACGAATTCTGAGGTCGACCTATAACCTTGCTTGCTGGACTAACTTTATGAACTTACCCAAATCATTTCTGCCTCAGAAGTTATGCTGCAAGCTTACACAAATAACAAGTCAAATTAACTTGAAGTTTCAGATATTGATCGCAAAAAAAAACCATAACCCCGAAATAAAAGAGCAAACATTTCCAAGAAAAGGCTCATGCCCATTCCAGAAAACCCAAGTCTGAATAAAATCCAACCCCCCATCTTTGGCCTTCTTAATAAGATCAGGACACACCTGCAAACCCATGACGCATAAACTTAACCCAAAATAACCCAAATTCCTTCGAACAATTGCACATAAAATCAGTACAAATTACATCTAAAATACTTCTGAGGTAGTGAATTGAACCAGTAACAAGAATCAGTAGACATTACATAAAATTTCTGCTACATTAAAACCTTTTGGACTATTACATAAAACTTTTTACTAGAAATTACATAAAACCTTTTGGCCTATTACCACTTTGGGGATAAAATTTCTTTGACGATACGAAAGTGCCTATTTGGCAACGTGATTTAAATTGTTTCTTTACGCTAACCATATTACGTTTCCTCTTTCATAGGTTCTACTTCTGCAACTGCTAAAGATGCAAGCACAAGACCAAACAAAAAAAGTAAGGCCACATATTTAATGGACTAACATATGCAAAACTCATTAATCATTCTATGTGATATTCTAACATGTTAATCTTATTCTCCAGAAAGCCACAAAATAGGGGCAGCGATTGGCATGAACAGTAAGTGTATTTCACATATATGCATTAAATTATTTCACAACTAATCAAATCTAATTTGCATGCCATGCCTAGATGTGCAGGTCCTGTATAAAAAACTGGATTACCCCAGGTATAGGTGCATGTTTTGTGATGCAATGTTCTGGTTTGAAGAAAAAAACGGTGACTGCAAAGTTGGTGAGCAACCCAAGTTCTCCATATGTTGTCAAGAAGGAAAAGTGCGATTGGATAGATTGCGTGAAACACCTGCCCCATTGAACCTACTTCTGCAATATACCAGTGATCCGATTGCAGCAAAATTTAGGCAGTTGATACGGGTATATAATGGTATTTTCAGTTTTACTTCATTTGGAGGAAGAATTGACAACACAATCAATAAGACCAAAAGACCTTATATTTTTAGGATGTCCGGGCAAAACTACCACAGTTTTGGCTCTCTATTACCACCTGAAGGGAATAGGCCAGTATTTGCTCAATTATACTTTCATGACACAGCCAATGAGGTGCACAACAGAATGTCCTACATAGATGAGGATGCCAAAGACCTTGATGAGTCAATAGTTAAATCTTTGATTACCATGTTAGATGATCATAGTTGTGTTGCTAAGGCTTTCAGAATGGCTCGGGATTGGTGCCAAACCAATGACTCCTACGATTTCAGACTTAAACTCCTTGGGGAAAGGCAAGAAGGCAGACAATATGACAAGCCCCAAGTTTCAGAAGTAGTAGCATTAATCGTAGGTGATTTTGGACAGAAAGACGGAAAGAGAGATGTTATAATACATAGCAAACTACATGGCTTGCAAAGAATTTCAGAACTACATCCACTCTACATGGCACTGCAATATCCAATTCTTTTTCCATTCGGTGAAGACGGGTATCATGTCAAAATTCCATACCACACCAATGAAGGCAGGAGAAAAACAAAGCGGGATTACATGACAATGAGAGAGTTTTACTGCTATAGAATTCAGCAGAGGTTATCTGAAGGAACCACTCTAATTCGAGGAGGGAGATTGTATCAACAATACTTAGTTGATGCCTATACTGCAGTTGAGGAAGAGAGGTTGAGGTGGATGCGACAGAACCAAAATAACTTAAGGGCAGATTTATATCATAATGTATGTGATGCAGTTATAAAAGGCGATACCAATGCATCTGCCATTGGCAAAAGAATTGTGTTGCCAGCAACTTTTACTGGTGGGCCACGATACATGGTTCAAAATTACCAAGATGCAATGGCTATTTGCAGAGCTCTTGGCAACCCCTCGCTATTCATAACGTTTACAGCAAACCAGAAATGGACAGAGGTTGAGGAAATGCTATCTCAAATACCAGGACAAACTCCAGCAGACAGACCAGATGTTATGACCAAGTTATTCAAAATCAAGATCACATCTGTCATTCACGATATTCAGAAGGAGAAGATCTTTGGCAAGACCCGGGCTAGTACAAACTTAACCTTTTTCCCTAGCAACTATATATGCACTTGCAAAAATCTTACATACCTTAATATGTGTATATTTGCAGTTGTATATACAATTGAATTCCAAAAAAGAGGATTGCCTCATGCACATATTTTGATATGGGTTGAAAAAGAATTCCAATGTGACACTGGAAGTGATATTGACAAAATCATATGTGCTGAGATCCCAAGCAAAGAACATGATCCTCTTGGATATGAAGCTGTTAAAGAATTTATGTTGCATGGCCCATGTGGAAAGGATAACATGAAATCTCCGTGCATGAAAGATGGCAAATGTGGTAAGCACTTTCCAAAACCATTATATTCGGAGACTACTATTGATGAGGATGGCTTTCCAGTTTATCGCCGCAGAAACAATGGAGTTCAAGTAGCAAAGGGAAAGAAGAACTTGGACAATAGATTTGTTGTACCTTACAATCGATTTCTCCTGCTCGGGTATCACCTTCAGTCCTTCCTGTTGGATGGATTAACCGTACATCACTCTTTTTCATCCCTTCTCCTTTTTATCAATACATGAAACTTGCAAAGAGGTAACACATTCCGACAAGTGCTGACATCTTATTCTAACAGGTACAATGCGCACATAAATGTCGAATGGTGCAACAGATCTGTCGCAATTAAGTATTTATTCAAATACATTAATAAAGGACCAGACCGTGCAACAGTAGTCATACAAGATAATGTCATGTCATCAACGAATTCTTTAAGTGACACAATAATTGAGGTCAATGAGATAAAACAGTACTTGGACTGCCGTTATTTATCTCCATGTGAAGCATGTTGGCGCCTCTTCGCTTTTGACATCCACTATTCAAGCCCTACAGTCATGCGCTTTTCCTTTCATTTGCCGAACCAAAATCCAATTACATTAAGAGATTCATAACAATTAACGTCGCTGCTTTGTAGAGACGGTATTAAAGATTCTATGTTTGCTCAATGGCTGGCTCTAAATGCAACTGATTTAGAGGCAAAGCAGTACACATATGCAGAGATACCCAAATATTATGTCTGGAATGCATCAGCAAAGAAGTGGACAAGGAGAAAACTAGGGAAAAGCATTGGAAGAATCACTTATTGTCATCCTACAACAGGGGAGAGATATTACCTAAGGATTTTATTAATTGTTGTCAAGGGGCCCACATCATTCAAGGATATCACGAGTGTCAATGGAAAGGTGTACAACACTTTTAGAGAAACATGCTATGTTCTGGGCTTGGTCAATGATGACAAGGAATGCAGGGCTGCTATTAAAGAGGCACAACAATGGGCTTCAGGAACTCTGCTTAGAGAGTTATTTGTTACAATTCTCTTATTTTGTGAAGTTAACAACCCAAGACAATTTTGGGAGAATAGTTGGGAAGCACTGTCGGAGGACATTCTATACCAAAAGAGGAAGCAGTTCAGGTATCCAGATTTAACACTGACAGACATACAAATACAGAATTACTGCCTCTTGCAAATAGAAGACATTCTCAACAGGAATGGGAAATCCATTGTTGATTTCCCGGACATGCCAATGCCTGATTCTTCCATCCTCACAGCAGCAGACAATCGTTTACTTCAAGAAGAGTTGAACTACAACATAATAGAGCTCTCACTCCAACACCAGGTTTTGCATGCAACACTCAATTCGCAACAGATGCTAATCTATTAGAGAGTCATACAATCAGTTCAGAATAGGAATGGAGGATTCTACTTTGTTTATAGGGCAGGAGGAACAGGTAAAACATATTTGTACCAAGCTGTCATTGCACGGTTAAGATCAGAGAAGAAAATTGTTCTTGCAGTTGCATCATCTGGTGAGTTTTCCTAAACACATTTGTCAATACACTTTTTAATAAGATTACTAAATTACTACTGAACCAATCCAAACAATGTCAGGAATTGCATCACTACTACTTCCAAATGGAAGAACCGCACATAGCAGATTCGTTATTCTGTTAGAACTAATGGAAAACAGCACGTGTGGTATCAAGCAGAACACACATTTAGCAGGGTTGGTGAATCAGACAGATTTAATTATTTGGGATGAAGCACCCATGACACAGAGATTTGCCTTTGAAGCACTAGACAGGACATTAAGAGACATCTGCAGAAGCAAAGATGAATCTAACAGGCAAAAAAAGTTTGGAGGGGATAACAGTTTTATTGGGAGGAGACTTTCGCCAAATCTTGCCGGTCATCCCAAAAGGAAGGAGACGTGAAATTGTTGAAGCAACCATCAACAATTCTAAACTATGGAAAGATTGCCAACTATTGACTCTTTCACAAAGCATACGAGTCAATGACCTAGATTTAAATGGGGAGATAAATGAGGAAAAAAGAGAATTCAACAATTGGGTTTTAAGCATTGGAGAAGGGAAAGCGCCAGCGAAGTCAAGAGAAGAAGAAGGTGAGGCAACTTGGATTCAAATTCCAACTAAATTCATTGTTGATGGAGCACATTGTCCTATAGAACGGATTATGGAAGAGATATTCTCATCCTTTGCAGCAAACAGAAGTGATCCTGAGTATCTCAGGGAAAGGGCAATACTCACGCCTTTAAATGACGACGTTGATGCAATTAACGATTACATGTTTGACATGTTAAAGGGAGTGGTCAGGGAATACAGAAGCTCAGATGAAGTGTGTAAAGGATCAACTGATACATCAGAACAAGAAAACATGTATCCACCAGAATTCCTAAATTCTTTGAAATTTTCAGGTAACCATTTTTCTACATGCAGCAAACCACAGAAATATGTACACTAAAATCAAAGACTAACAACATTCTAATTTCTAGGCATGCCACCACATTTGCTGAGGTTGAAAGAAGGCCTACCCATCATGTTGCTAAGGAATGTCAATCTCAGTCATGGCCTATGCAATGGCACAAGAATGCTAATTTCTAAATTGGGTGAATGGATAATTGAGGCTATTATCATTACTGGGAGCAATATTGGCAAAAAAGTTTTGATCCCAAGAATTACAATGACATCTACAACCGATAACTGGCCTTTCATTATGAAACGACGCCAGTTTCCTATCAAGCCATGTTATGCAATGACAATTAATAAAAGCCAAGGACAATCCTTAAATCACGTTGGGATGTACCTACCAAAGCCCATTTTCAGCCATGGACAATTCTATGTGGCCATATCTCGAGTTACAGATCCACAGGGTTTGAGAATATTTTTAGTCCAAGAGGAGGAGAATAGCCATAACTATACAAGGAATATTGTATTCAAAGAAACTTTCAACAACCTCAACACCGAACACCAGGTACTACTATTGATTATTTTCCTAATTATTCATTAATACTAAAAACAAAGACAAACTAACATTTTATGCAATGCTTACACAGGAGAAGTAAAGTACAAGGCAACCCAAGAGATACAAAACACAGATATGCTAGCCTTCAATTCAGCCAATGAGTACATGTTAACCTAACTCCAATCCCATTTCATTTTATTCGAAATCTTATAAATATTCTGACTTTTCAGTCGAAAAAAAAAGTATTGTGACTTCATCAATATCTCATTCTGCTTATTCAATATGCAGCGCAGGAGTATACTCAATTAATTAACTTGATGTCCTTATTTTCTCTTTTCTTCCCAAATTATAAACCATGTTCGTACTACACATGGGGTGACAGTAATAGGTTTCTATTAAAAGCAACAAGAAAGTAATGTCAACCTCAAACCTGATCTTGATGACATCCAAAGGCGAGGTAACTGATCGAGAAACAGCTCCAGAAAATGCTCATGCTATGCCATCTACCAAAGCCCGTTTTAGCTGGCCAGGTTCTCCCATAAACCGATGCTCCTCAGCTCAGGCTAATACCTCAAATCCAGTTCCCAGAATACCAGGGAAACACTACAAAATTAAAGGTCAGCCTGTCAAATTAGTAACATATCAACTAGCCACAGCTCACAGCCTCACATCACCTATAACAAGGCAATCTGAAATAGATACAAAAAGGCCAGAAAACCCACAATATCTGACCATAAACAAGAAAAAGAGGAAAGTATATAAAAATATCATAAACAGCATGACAGAATAAATACCATTCAAAAAGTAAGGTTGTAAAAAGCTAAAGACAATTGTCAACAAGTAGAAGCCAACCTTCAAGTTTAGAGTGGAACACTAATGCATCAAGTTAAAAGATGAACAAAATTTAGGAACAAAACTAGCATTACGTTTATTATGCAAGACAATTATCAGGGAACTATATCTAGAGATGTCCATGAGATTTGATAAGCGGTAGAAATCCACGTGTAGAACAAGGGATGAATAAGATAATGAATCTGGTAGTGAAACTCTAAGAAAACCAAGGGTTTCCTTTTTTAAAACACCTCAACTTTTAAATTTCCCAAAAAACCACCATACCTTTCATTTATATCATAATCACACAAAATTTAGGATTTAATCGAAATTTGTTTCAAATATTATGTGTGGCACACTAAAGAAGGCCCAACCATAAAACTACATCTCTTTAATGCAAGAATAGAAGAAGTAGCCTTCATATACAATGGGTTTCACAAGCATGAGATTGTGAACCATTTACCTTGATGGCAAGTTACTAAACGCCGGTTGGTTCATGTATGTCTGATATTGAAACCAAGTAATAAGTAATTCGTCTCTTACACTAAATATTGTGGGAATCATAAGCTGGAAAGGAAGAAGTAAGCAAAATAATGACCTGGAGTGACAGCAGTGGTGGCAATTGAGGAGTTGCTGATGGATAGGCAGATGCCTGAGACGAAATCCATGATGGTGTAGCTATACCAAGGCTTGATGTACGCACCAAGCCCCTCGAAATTTCCCTGTTTGGTAGAGTAGCTTGCAAGGGCATCATGGATGGAAACCCTACACAAGACAATAGAAAGCCCAGCACAAAACAAATGTACACTCTTAGAATGAGGCTTTAAGTTTGTTTATATAGAATATAGATATCACATAGTCAACAAGCTCACCTTACTGCCCTTACCAGACATCCATACCGTAGAAACCACAATAACTGGAATGAATTCTTCAATACTGGCAAGAAACACAAAAAATTCTGAGAATCCACTATAACTTTACAAATTACGATGTATGATAAATGGAACGAAAAGTTCAAACTAAGCAAGCAGATGATCCACCAGAATTGATCACCTTCTGTAACAATGTCCTGTCAAACTCAAGGTTAGAATCAAAAGTGCTAAAACCTCATTAGAACAACCAAAAGTGGCCTAATGAAAACACAAGGAAACACCTTCACAAGTCCATCTAAAAGATGAGCAGCACTTTGTACATTGGCATCTGAATCTGCTGAGAGCTTGCATGATGCATCAAAGATCGGATTGAAGAACACCATAAAATCTCCTCTCACAACCTGCAGAGAAGAAGATATGAGTAAGAATTAAAAGAAGTCTACCCATAAAGCAAGCATTCGACTCCCACCTTTGCGATATTATATAACGCTTCACAAGCATAATATATAACTCTGCTATCTTCATAGCAAAGGCATGGGGGACTGGTGGAACCATTCGCTGGAAATTGCACCAAAAAAGAAAAGTGGCAATTGAGATATAAAAAAAAATTACAGTGCTACAATCGAAAAAGATGCAATAGAGATTAAAAGAAGTTTGATGATTCGTACCAGATAAAATATATTTCAACTTTCAACTAACTAACACAATAAGCATGGACACAACGTTAACATTTATTAGAAAGTCACCTAGAATTCATGATACAGGAATCCTTACCTCGAGATGCTGAGCTGATTCAGAAGTCAAACCAACCGTGGCAGCAGCTAATCCAATCAATCCACCCTAATTAAGCAATTTAAGAACAAACAACTCAACAACAAGCCAAAAGTAGACATTTTAGCAATGAATTTTAAAACCCACAGTCCTAAAAAGGAAAGTCTCATAGAAGATACCGAGCGGGAAGATGAAAGAAGATAATTTTCAACCTTTCGTTGATTTGCTTGAGCCGAGTAGATGATTTCCTCACCCAACAGCTTCATCACAGCTGCTATCTTCGCATGATCTCCCTCCGTAACCAAATTCTTCGCTATTCCTTCAACCTCGAAACAATCAAAACAAGGTCTCAATCACCCAACTAACACGGAATTGAGGGGCAAAACGGAATAAATTGGCAGCAAATTCCTCTACAGACCTCAAATAAGGAGCATTCAAATCTCGAATTTCACAAGGGAGAAAAGGAAATAAGAAAAACCTAGACAAATACATCTCTCCGATAAATCTGCAATGAAACCCTAGAAAACGAAAATTGGCAAATTTACCAAAGGCTGCGATGGTAACCAGAAATCGTGCATAAACGGAGCTGTAAAATCAATGAAATGGGTAAAGTCGAGAAGCTAACCGGGATCGCGAAGGGGGGCCTTGACGGTGTAGCCACGTTCAAGAAGAGCCTTGACGAGGCACGACGCAATGAACCCCAAATCGCCAGTAACGCACACAAATTCTCCCGTTCCACTCTTTCTCTCTCTCTGTCGTGCTCTGCCTAGGGGGGACCGCCAATCTGCTCGGTGCAGGCGGTGAAGTAAGGTGGAGACTGAAGAATTTTAGGTTGTGTAATATCGGAGAAGGGTAGTGTTGTGGGTAAACAGACAGCCTCACATGGGTTAGGAAACTCTTTTTTTTTTCCTTTTTTAATTTGGAAAGGCAGATGAGTTAGGCAACTTCAGTTGCCTTAATGTAACTCAATTCACTTTAACTCCTTCACTTTAATATCATCGACTATTTGAGATAGGTGAATAGGAAACACAATCTTGATAATCTAACTCCTCCACTTATTGCATCAATTTAAATTTAATATAAATACAAACAAATCATTGTAATTACTTTGTATTTTATATTTACACTTATGTTAAATTTAATATAGATACAAACAAACCATTGTAAATACTTTGTATTTTATACTCACACTTATGTTAAGAAATATATACTATCTTCAATTATAAAATACATTTGCTTATAAAAATCATGAACTCTCTACAAACTAAAATAAATTAAACAAAAAATAAATACATTTTACGAACGAAATCAAATGTGGTACACCGTACACGAAACTTAAAACGTCACTATTTACATTATTGTCGTAACAGGTCACAAAAAACATTACAAGATGCATCTTAAATACTAAAAACACTTGAAAAAACTAATGAATATATAACTTCAAAAAAAAATTTATATTGTCCAACCAAAGTAGATTGTATATAATATAATAAAACTTGCTCTAATTCAGGACGTCTTAATACAGGCTTTCAAACTTATATATAACATAAAATTATACCATACAGGTTCTCTGTAATCTACTTGATAAACCAATATTAATTAGTATACCACTTAACCTATGCACAACTTGATAAACAAATATTAATGGTTCACAAATATACGTATATATATATGAGACTAATTAGTATACAGTTTATCTGAACAAACAAACCAAAAATCTCATTTTATAAATCTATCTATCTATCTATATAAAACATACTAAGGGTGCAATAAGTGCCTAATAAGTATGTAAAAAAATCCATGATTTCATCCTTAATCTTTCATTACAATCTATATCTTCTAATATAGCTCAATGGTTAAAAACACTCTCATAATACAAAAGGCCTAGGGTTCAACCGCCCTTCCTAACAACTATGCTTTATTATTTGTTTCATCATGCTTTATTACATAAAGATCAATTAAAGAAAAAAATTAAAAAAATTGTGAACATAAACCAAACAGCAAAAACAATTAAAATTTAAATAAAGCCCAGATTCATAGTATTATTTTTTATTTTTTGACTACAAAAATAACATTGCAAAAGAAATGTCAAATAGGATCATGTTTTTTGGGGTATATTATCATTCGCTTTGTCATACATATTCTATCATTTCACGTCATTTATGTATTGAGTTGCTTTGTCACTTACAAAAAACATAAAAAAAAAACCACATGTGAATATCAAAATAGATTTAATAGCCCATCATTCAATTTAAATTTAAAAATAATCAGGATACAAAACTAATAAAGTCATACGAAGTTTACAAGATCACAATGGAATGAGTTTAACATTTATAGCGAAGTTACATAGGTCAATTATCTAAAGTGCACACTTAATATCCACGCTTATAAAGCGGATTCTGTTATTCATATGTTTTGCATGATTATATTATGTAATGTACGAAAGTGTAAACTTACTAATTGTGGTGCATTCTGAATTTTGGTCATTTATAGAATCAGAACAAAAAGTATTATGCACGAGAACAATGATATAATGTTCAAGAACAATTGTTAATTAGTGTAGCTCCTAAAAGACTAATTAATTTGCTTGATAAGGACTCAAGAAACTCTATTACGCCACAAATGGAAACAACAACATATTATAATTTTTAATATTGTTAAAATATACACGAGCTAATTGCTACTAATTATTTGTGACGACGTCTTTCGTAATTAAAAAAAAAAAACTCACTGCTTCCATCTGACCATCCTTGAAGCTATACAAAAATTATAGTACTTTTATTGAAAAAATTTGGAAAATAAAAAACACTATTTCAGAATTTCGCTTTAAAATTCATATGTATAAAAACTAAACATTCTTTAATATAGACCTTCAAATTTTAATGTTCTTTCCTTCATCTATTTTGGCTAAATCTAATTTTAAATAGTATTTTTCTACTACGTTAACATTTAGTAATTCTTAAACTAATATTAAATTATTTAACAAAAAATTTATATCGGTGTAAAAAAAACGATCCCGTGCGTAGCACGGGCATGAATGTCTAGTCCAATACAAAATAATACATGAATTGGGCTTAAAAATAAAAAGGTTGTTAATTAACCCCCCTAAAAAAAATCAAAGCAAAGAAAAAGTAAAAACAAAAGTAAAAACAAAAGTAAAAAAACAATAAAAAAAACACAAGAAGGAGTTGCAGATTGAGAAATCGGGAGGATTTGCAGATTGGTACGGGGACAGTTACAACCACTCATACAAAGTAGGATTAGTGGGCAGTTTATTTTAGTGACCTCTCTAATTGCGCTATATAAGAAGGGACATCTGCAAACAAACAAAAAAGAGCCACATACCAACACTTGCAAAAGAAAGGAAGAAAGATACGTACAACCTGCAGAAAAGAAAAGCAAAAAGAGGCAAAGTGAGAGGAAGAAATCCAAAGAAGAAAGAAAAGCTCAACCAAGTTTCAGCAACTGCTCGTCCAATTTTGGTAAGGTGTTCATCCAATTTTGGTCACGGGTTCCTTTTATAATTAAGCTCTTTATATATTAAGCTGTTTATTTATTGGTACATGTTAAAGAGAAGTAAAAAAAAATTCTGGAATTGGCTTTAAGCCTCCAACAATTACACATGGACATTGTGGATCGAAAGTACTTTCTCTCATGTCAAAAGAATTTGTAGTTGGGAAGAATAGAAGTATCACGTAAAGAGGAGTTTATGGTGCTGATGGATTGATCTTGACATGTACAAAATTGAGAAGAATAGAAGTATCACGTACAGTGAATTTGGGGTTCATACCATATTAAAAAAAATAAAAATTGAAATCAAACCCCATTTTGAATGCTTCCGCAGACTCATATGTGAGATCGAGTTGCATGAATTTCATTTTCCCAAATATCAATGAAACACAAGTCTCAGTTGAGACTTGGAAGGAGTTTCGTAAGTTAAGATTGAACAATTAAAAACCTTACAGACAAGTTGTACCAAGTTCTCTGCAAATTAAATTATAATATCACGTGTGACTGAAACCCATACTTTGAGTTTGTGATTCAAACCAAATTCATTTTAAGTTAACAAAATCCAAAACTCCAAATTGATAAAACACAATTTGCGAACTACGGTGACTTGATTCCACTACATAAGTGGATACGCAGAAAGTTCGTTACAAAAATATAAAAACTTATCGAACTCAGTCACACCAAAAATTAAGAACAAAAATTAAAACACGTTCTTTTTAAAAACTACGTATAATTTGATCCCTTTTAAAAGGGTACGTAGAATCTCAATACAAAGCAATCGCTCGTTGAGTTCAATCACAACTTTAAATTAAAATCAAAGATTCACAAAAAATGATTCTTTTTAAGAACTACGTAAGGACTTGACGTCTTCAAAGGCTATGTAGGAACTCGATATTAAATATATTATGTATTGGGTACAGTCGTAAATATTAAATTAAAAATCAAACCAAAACAAAACAAAAAACATATAGTGAAAAGGTTAGACAACCCTTCCTAGAAGGTGGGTTTAGTCTCGTTCCTCTGATGTACGTAAATAAAACACTCTGAACTACGTAAGGCTTGATTCTCTTCCAAGAGATACGTAGGCAACCCGTTAAAATTCGGGTGCAGCCCAAATCATTGAAACCATTCAAATTTTGGTATTTGTATAACTTTTAATCAAAAGGCTAACAAGAAAGGGTCGAACTCAAATTCTATAAAATCAAATAAAATATGTTGTGCAATTATGTACATTTTTGTTCAACCGACCGAAAAGTAGTAAAGCGGGTTTTTGAGGGTCTAAACGATGGAATTTGGCTAAAAATTTAAAACTTTACTGATGGACAAAACATTAATCATATTTCAGGACCATCAAACATATTTGACTTTGTAGATTTTGATGTGAAATTATTAGAACATTTATATGGAGGTTACGTAGTGAAAGAATTATGAAATATAATATATATTAAAATTTTGATAATTATAAAACCAGTTAAGTTAGAAATAAAATAACGTAAATGATTCTTTTTCACAATTATAAAATTAAAACATCTAACTTTGGCTTGGTTAACTATAATGACACTTTTCAACTATTGTTGTATCTCCTTTAATATAACATTTTTAGAAGGGTAGATGTGTTTTTTTAGCTGTATATATTATAATCTATGGACTATTTGTTTCCTACTTATAAAATAGACGATGAGCAATTGAGCATTCATATGTTTTTCCAATTATATATGTTTGTTTCCTTGAAACTTTTCATAGTCGATCATGTGCTAGAGTGCTAGTGCTCTACTGACTCTTAAGAAGCAAGCAAATAATGGGGCTTTTCTCATAGTAATCTACCTAGCTTAGCTAGCTAGAAATGGGGTTTTGCTTGTTTTATTAGGTCTGCTTGCCTTTTTCAAGGATAGGACTTGTCTCATGAATTTAGAGAAAGACAATAAGAGGGAGATAGAAAAGGGAAAAAGGAAAAGAGTGGTGCTGACTCTTTTCAATTATTGTTGTATCTCCTTTAATATAATATTTTTATGAGTACTAATGTATACAGGTTATTTTTCTTTAATATCAAGAAACGTATTTGACTTTGTGAATTTTAATATCATATTATTAAAAATATCAAATATATCCAAACTCGTACTTGACACGGACACTATGCTAATTGATGCTAATATGGCGGCATTTATAATATGGTTATAAGTTAATTTTGAAATCAATAATCAACTACGTCCTAAATCAATTTGTAAAGTATAAAGACCAAAATAGAGGATGATTTTATAAACTCATGTAAAGAACAATATACATATTCAAATTTGTATTCTCGTGTTAATCTAAATTTCTTAATTCAATCGAAACCAAATTTATAGATTGGTTTTGTAAACACACGTAAAGATGAGTTTATACATTCACTCTGTATAATTCTACTCCGTATGTTCTTGTGTGAATCCAAGTTTTTTGATTTAATCCAAACCTAATAAAACTAAACTGGAAAAATACTTAACACATCTAACAATTGAATATCAAATTATAACAACTTATATTTAACCTAAATGTTGGTTCAATCATGCACGCATAATCTTTTTAAACCCATGTATTAGTTTAGTGATTTGTCTAATAAGCAATCCTTCATTAGAATCACTTAATGGAATCATTCACTTTTTTGTTTGCCTAATTTGATCGATCATCGGCTTATATAACACAACCGCTACTTGTTCATTTTTTAAGCCAAGAGAATACATTTACATTGCATTTGTGATCTCCCTCTTGATCTCCCTAGCTCACATTTTAATTAAATGGAAAACGCACAGTATGTACTGCCATCGCCACCACCATCACCGGCCACCGACGATCTACCACCACCTCCACCATCCTCATCTTCCTCCTCGGAAGATGTTGCAGCACCGCCACCACCCCCATTGGCCACCAGAGTACATGTAGCACCACAACGCCGATGCTCTTCAAGTACAGAAGTTGTACCACCATCGTCATCGGCGTCAGTAGAAGATGCTCCACCGCCACCAACCTCGATAGTTTGCAAGATGAGGGTTGTGGTAGGACTTGCAACTGTAGTAGTCCTATGTGTCTCAGTGATAGTAGTTCTAGCGTTACTATACGCTCAGTTGGCAGAAAAACCACCAAAACCGACGTTTACGGTAACAACTATCTACGTCCAGACCATCAATGCTACGGGAGCATATTTCATCATTTCGCCATTTTTGCGGCCTACCCTTCCAAGCCAATCCACGACATATGAATTCTCGGACTTCAAGGTTTGGATAGTTTACCGGTCAAAAAATGTGTCCATCCCATTTATGTTTCCCCCAACGGTTTTGCATGGCACTCCATTGCAATTCGAAGCATTTTTGTATTGGACGAGGTGGAACTCTGACCTGAAAAAGAGCTTCCAGAAGGATTTGAAGGATAATACAATTGACTTCATCGCCCGCGGCCATTCTCAAGTCCATTGGTCACTGCTGGACCGGAATTTCCCGCGGGGAAAGTACACCATTTCGTTCGAATGCAAACTTACTCTGAGAAATTTGCCAACATTGTTAGGCGGGGAATTAGGGCCTGGCAAAATGTATTTGATCAACACTCCATGTATCTAGGTATTTCAATGTTTGTATTTTATTATTTTGTTCAAGGGTTTTATAAGGTAAGACTTGAATGTCTCTCTTCCAAAAACGGTTGACAAGCTTGTAGAAATAATGAAGGTATTTGTAACTCTAAAATCAGGCGTTCAGTTTGTTTTTTCATAGGTTTACAAGGTACTCTTGCCAGATTGTTGTTGGATCTTCACTAATCATTTTGCTTTTCTTCGGGTTCTCTCAAACATATGCTGCCAGAGGCCATTGATCACGTCTAGGCTTCTTCATGAAACCAAGTTTGTATTAAATGTGACTAAAATCTAGAAGGGTACTCTTGCTAGATTGTTGTTGGATCTTCACTAATCATTTTGAGATTCTCTTACATTATTGTAAGGAGATTAGGAATATACATTTTCAGGATACATTTTCAGTTGCTAAAACTTGGTTGAGCTTTTCTTTCTTCTTTGGATTTCTTCCTCTCACTTTGCCTCGTTTTGCTTTTCTTTTCTGCAGGTTGTACGTATCTTTCTTCCTTTCTTTTGCAAGTGTTGGTATGTGGCTCTTTTTTTTTTGTTTGCAGATGTCCCTTCTTTTATAGCGCAATTAGAGAGGTCACTAAAATAAACTGTCCACTAATCCTACTTTGTATGAGTGGTTGTAACTGTCCCCGTACCAATCTGCAAATCCTCCCGATTTCTCAATCTGCAACTCCTTCTTGTGTTTTTTTTATTGTTTTTTTACTTTTGTTTTTACTTTGTCTTTGCTTCGATTTTTTTAGGGGGGTTAATTAACAACCTTTTTATTTTTAAGCCCAATTCATGTATTATTTTGTATTGGACTAGACATTCATGCCCGTGCGTAAATAATACATGAATTGGGCTTAAAAATAAAAAGGTTGTTAATTAACCCCCCTAAAAAAAATCGAAGCAAAGAAAAAGTAAAAACAAAAGTAAAAAAACAATAAAAAAAACACAAGAAGGAGTTGCAGATTGAGAAATCGGGAGGATTTGCAGATTGGTACGGGGACAGTTACAACCACTCATACAAAGTAGGATTAGTGGACAGTTTAATTTAGTGACCTCTCTAATTGCGCTATAAAAGAAGGGACATCTGCAAACAAAAAAAAAGAGCCACATACCAACACTTGCAAAAGAAAGGAAGAAAGATACGTACAACCTGCAGAAAAGAAAAGCAAAACGAGGCAAAGTGAGAGGAAGAAATCCAAAGAAGAAAGAAAAGCTCAACCAAGTTTCAGCAACTGAAAATGTATCCTGAAAATGTATATTCCTAATCTCCTTACAATAATGTAAGAGAACCTCAAAATGATTAGTGAAGATCCAACAACAATCTAGCAAGAGTACCCTTCTAGATTTTAGTCACATTTAATACAAACTTGGTTTCATGAAGAAGCCTAGACGTGATCAATGGCCTCTGGCAGCATATGTTTGAGAGAACCCGAAGAAAAGCAAAATGATTAGTGAAGATCCAACAACAATCTGGCAAGAGTACCTTGTAAACCTATGAAAAAACAAACTGAACGCCTGATTTTAGAGTTACAAATACCTTCATTATTTCTACAAGCTTGTCAACCCTTTTTGGAAGAGAGACATTCAAGTCTTATCTTATAAAACCCTTGAACAAAATAATAAAATACAAACATTGAAATACCTAGATACATGGAGTGTTGATCAAATACATTTTGCCAGGCCCTAATTCCCCGCCTAACAATGTTGGCAAATTTCTCAGAGTAAGTTTGCATTCGAACGAAATGGTGTACTTTCCCCGCGGGAAATTCCGGTCCAGCAGTGACCAATGGACTTGAGAATGGCCGCGGGCGATGAAGTCAATTGTATTATCCTTCAAATCCTTCTGGAAGCTCTTTTTCAGGTCAGAGTTCCACCTCGTCCAATACAAAAATGCTTCGAATTGCAATGGAGTGCCATGCAAAACCGTTGGGGGAAACATAAAAGGGATGGACACATTTTTTGACCGGTAAACTATCCAAACCTTGAAGTCCGAGAATTCATATGTCGTGGATTGGCTTGGAAGGGTAGGCCGCAAAAATGGCAAAATGATGAAATATGCTCCCGTAGCATTGATGGTCTGGACGTAGATAGTTGTTACCGTAAACGTCGGTTTTGGTGGTTTTTCTGCCAACTGAGCGTATAGTAACGCTAGAACTACTATCACTGAGACACATAGGACTACTGCAGTTGCAAGTCCTACCACAACCCTCATCTTGCAAACTATCGAGGTTGGTGGCGGTGGAGCATCTTCTACTGACGCCGATGACGATGGTGGTACAACTTCTGTACTTGAAGAGCATCGGCGTTGTGGTGCTACATGTACTCTGGTGGCCAATGGGGGTGGTGGCGGTGCTGCAACATCTTCCGAGGAGGAAGATGAGGATGGTGGAGGTGGTGGTAGATCGTCGGTGGCCGGTGATGGTGGTGGCGATGGCAGTACATACTGTGCGTTTTCCATTTAATTAAAATGTGAGCTAGGGAGATCAAGAGGGAGATCACAAATGCAATGTAAATGTATTCTCTTGGCTTAAAAAATGAACAAGTAGCGGTTGTGTTATATAAGCCGATGATCGATCAAATTAGGCAAACAAAAAAGTGAATGATTCCATTAAGTGATTCTAATGAAGGATTGCTTATTAGACAAATCACTAAACTAATACATGGGTTTAAAAAGATTATGCGTGCATGATTGAACCAACATTTAGGTTAAATATAAGTTGTTATAATTTGATATTCAATTGTTAGATGTGTTAAGTATTTTTCCAGTTTAGTTTTATTAGGTTTGGATTAAATCAAAAAACTTGGATTCACACAAGAACATACGGAGTAGAATTATACAGAGTGAATGTATAAACTCATCTTTACGTGTGTTTACAAAACCAATCTATAAATTTGGTTTCGATTGAATTAAGAAATTTAGATTAACACGAGAATACAAATTTGAATATGTATATTGTTCTTTACATGAGTTTATAAAATCATCCTCTATTTTGGTCTTTATACTTTACAAATTGATTTAGGACGTAGTTGATTATTGATTTCAAAATTAACTTATAACCATATTATAAATGTCGCCATATTAGCATCAACTAGCATAGTGTCCGTGTCAAGTACGATATTGGATATATTTGATATTTTTAATAATATGATATTAAAATTCACAAAGTCAAATACGTTTCTTGATATTAAAGAAAAATAACCCGTATACATTAGTACTCATAAAAATATTATATTAAAGGAGATACAACAATAATTGAAAAGAGTCAGCACCACTCTTTTCCTTTTTCCCTTTTCTATCTCCCTCTTATTGTCTTTCTTTAAATTCATGAGACAAGTCCCATCCTTGGAAAAGGCAAGCAGACCTAATAAAACAAGCAAAACCCCATTTCTAGCTAGCTAAGCTAGGTAGATTACTATGAGAAAAGCCCCATTATTTGCTTGCTTCTTAAGAGTCAGTAGAGCACTAGCACTCTAGCACATGATCGACTATGAAAAGTTTCAAGGAAACAAACATATATAATTGCAAAAACATATGAATGCTCAATTGCTCATCGTCTATTTTATAAGTAGGAAACAAATAGTCCATAGATTATAATATATACAGCTAAAAAAACACATCTACCCTTCTAAAAATGTTATATTAAAGGAGATACAACATTAGTTGAAAAGTGTCATTATAGTTAACCAAGCCAAAGTTAGATGTTTTAATTTTATAATTGTGAAAAAGAGTCATTTACGTTATTTTATTTCTAACTTAACTGGTTTTATAATTATCAAAATTTTAATATATATTATATTTCATAATTCTTTCACTACGTAACCTCCATATAAATGTTCTAATAATTTCACATCAAAATCTACAAAGTCAAATATGTTTGATGGTCCTGAACGAGAACATATACAGTTAGTTGCATACTCACCAACAAGCACTCCATTCACTAGTAGCTCCTTTGTTGTAAAACTGGCCAATTTAAAGAGGAAGAAATCCAAAAAAATTCAAGTTTGGAAATTGGCAACTTTTTTCTACAAGGTTAGTCTCTAATCATGGGGTTCAAGGATTACAGAATAGAACTAGAACGAGAACATATACAATTAGTTGCTTGAGGCTGAGAGTGGATAGTGGCAATGCCCGGTAAGTAAGAGTACATGTCAAAACTATTTGTGTTTTTTACATTAAACAAAGTTCATGTCAAATTGTAAATACCTCAAGGACAACAAACCTAAAAATAGAGAACACTAGAAAATCTTAAAATAATCCTTGTTCATCTAGTATAAAAGTTGTATAAATGTAATATAGCTCCCTACTTCTAAGTTTTCAAGAAAGATGTTCTTTATCCAATTGTCCTGTAATTACAAGAGTGCTTTATGTTATGCAGCATTGGGACTGAGCTTACAAGGGAGGACCGAAAGAAGTTGTACTAAAATTTTGGTCTCTTGTAAGCTAGTGTTGCTGATTCTGATATTGAAAGCTCTGAGCTTTTTCTGAATATCAAATTTTGCCTGAAAAGAAGCTTTGCATGTTGTAGGCACCCTTATGGTCATGAGGAGCTTGCTATATGTTAGGATATGGACCAGTTATATGAGAATACGTGGAATTTTGCATTGTTAATGTTTTAATTTGCTCAATTTGTGATGACATCGACAACTACCTGTTCTTTCTTATAATAAATATACACAACATGAATATATTCTTGTACTTACAAGTGTTGCATATATAGTAGATTCATTTTGTGAAACCTATCCTGAGATTAGTTGAATCTATGGGAAAAAAATATACTAGCTTTAATCAAGACTACAATATTGATGAGAATAAGGAATAAGAAAATAAATATAAAACAAAGTAATTACAAATTCAGCACCACTCTTTTCCTTTTTCCCTTTTTTATCTCCCTCTTATTGTCTTTCTCTACATTCATGAGACAAGTCCCATCCTTGGAAAAGGCAAGAAGACCTAATAAAACAAGCAAAACCCCATTTCTAGCTAGCTAAGCTAGGTAGATTACTATCAGAAAAGCCCCATTATTTGCTTGCTTCTTAAGAGTCAGTAGAGCTCTAGAACTCTAGCACATGATCGACTATGAAAAGTTTCAAGGAAACAAACATATATAATTGCAAAAACATATGAATGCTCAATTGCTCATCGTCTATTTTATAAGTAGCAAACAAATAGTCCATAGATTATAATATATACAGCTAAAAAAACACATCTACCCTTCTAGATTTTAGTCACAGTTAATATAGATTAGTAAAGGATCCTGAAAATGTATATTCCTAATCTCCTTACAATAATGTAAGAGAACCTCAAAATGATTAGTGAAGATCCAACAACAATCTGGCAAGAGTACCCTTCTAGATTTTAGTCACATTTAATACAAACTTGGTTTCATGAAGAAGCCTAGACGTGATCAATGGCCTCTGGCAGCATATGTTTGAGAGAACCCGAAGAAAAGCAAAATGATTAGTGAAGATCCAACAACAATCTGGCAAGAGTACCTTGTAAACCTATGAAAAAACAAACTGAACGCCTGATTTTAGAGTTACAAATACCTTCATTATTTCTACAAGCTTGTCAACCCTTTTTGGAAGAGAGACATTCAAGTCTTACCTTATAAAACCCTTGAACAAAATAATAAAATACAAACATTGAAATACCTAGATACATGGAGTGTTGATCAAATACATTTTGCCAGGCCCTAATTCCCCGCCTAACAATGTTGGCAATGTAATTACAAGAGTGCTTTATGTTATGCAGCATTGGGACTGAGCTTACAAGGGAGGACCGAAAGAAGTTGTACTAAAATTTTGGTCTCTTGTAAGCTAGTGTTGCTGATTCTGATATTGAAAGCTCTGAGCTTTTTCTGAATATCAATTTTTTCCTGAAAAGAAGCTTTGTATGTTGTAGGCACCCTTATGGTCATGAGGAGCTTGCTATATGTTAGGATATGGACCAGCTATATGAGAATACGTGGAATTTTGCATTGTTAATGTTTTAATTTGCTCAATTTGTGATGACATCGACAACTACCTGTTCTTTCTTATAATAAATATACACAACATGAATATATTCTTGTACTTACAAGTGTTGCATATATAGTAGATTCATTTTGTGAAACCTATCCTGAGGTTAGTTGAATCTATGGGAAAAAAATATACTAGCTTTAATCAAGACTACAATATTGATGAGAATAAGGAACAAGAAAATAAATATAAAACAAAGTAATTACAAATTCAGCACCACTCTTTTCCTTTTTCCCTTTTTTATCTCTCTCTTATTGTCTTTCTCTACATTCATGAGACAAGCCCCATCCTTGGAAAAGGCAAGAAGACCTAATAAAACAAGCAAAACCCCATTTCTAGCTAGCTAAGCTAGGTAGATTACTTTGTTGGAGTGGTGGAATTCACACTACAAGTGGCCTAAAAGTACTTTACTGATGTACACAACATTAATCATATTTCATGACCATCTAACATATTTGACGTGAAATTATTAGAACATTTATATGGAGTTTACGTAGTGAAAGAATTATGAAATATAATATATATTAAAATTTTGATAATTATAAAACTAGTTAAGTTAGAAATAAAATGACGTAAATGACTCTTTTCACAATTATAAAATTAAAATATCTAACTTTGGCTTGGATAACTATAATGACCCTTTTCAATTATTGTTGTATCTCCTTTAATATAACATTTTTATGAGTACTAATGTATATAAGTTATTCTTTTTTAATATCAAGAAACATATTTGACTTTGTGAATTTTAATATCATATTATTAAAAATATCATATATATCCAACCCTAATGATGAATTTCGGGTTATTATTATAGGCAGAGAGAGAGACAGAAATCCTCTAAAGATAAAATCTCATCCTTCCATCAAAGTTGATCAATAATAGATAAGATCTTTAAATAACAGAGAATAATATCTTCTAGTTGTAACCAAATTCTATCAAATCAGTAGTTCCTTAATTAAATATGATGTGTCATATGGGTCACATAACGATATGTTCAAAATATCCACAAGCCCATACTTGTTGGGTCATGAATTTCTTACATTCTCCCACTTGGTTCATATGACGAATGCTTTAATGGTCACATAGGAACAAACATAAGGCGCGCATAAATGCTAAAATGATATACTTAACAGGTTTATCTTAATTACCCTCAGTTTATCTGAATCATTAGTTAGAGTCATAGTGGTTCTGCATTAATTAATCCCTTCCATGTACCACTAACCGACAATCAAAACAACTAAGTCTGTATTTAGAAGTAATCATAATGGTCCCATTAATGTCTTGAAGAAAGACTAGTTCGGTTATCATGCATTACTGTAATATGTACATAAATTATCCATAATATGAAACAGAAAATTTCAGAAGCTTCAATAATGAATACTAAAAAATAGTGTCATAACAAAAGCACTTAGCAATCCATAAATCCATAAATAAGAAAAGCTACACTACTGGTCACCCTCAAGACCCATTGTATCATCATACTGCTTAAATGTCTTAGGTGGTAACCCCTTAGTTAATGGATCTGCTATATTAGCACGACTGTTGATGTGTTCAATGGACATCATGGATGGAAACCCTGCACAAGACAATAGAAAGCCCAGCACAAGACAAATGTACACTCTTAGAATGAGGCTTTAAGTTTGTTTATATAGAATATAGATATCACATAGTCAACAAGCTCACCTTACTGCCCTTACCAGACATCCAGACCGTAGAAACCACAATAACTGGAATGAATTCTTCAATACTGCAAGAAACACAAAAAATTCTGAGAATCCACTATAACTTTACAAATTACGATGTATGATAAATGGAACGAAAAGTTCAAACTAAGCAAGCAGATGATCCACCAGAATTGATCACCTTCTGTAACAATGTCCTGTCAAACTCAAGGTTAGAATCAAAAGTGCTAAAACCTCATTAGAACAACCAAAAGTGGCCTAATGAAAACACAAGGAAACACCTTCACAAGTCCATCTAAAAGATGAGCAGCACTTTGTACATTGGCATCTGAATCTGCTGAGAGCTTGCATGATGCATCAAAAATCGGATTGAAGAACACCATAAAATCTCCTCTCACAACCTGCAGAGAAGAAGATATGAGTAAGAATTAAAAGAAGTCTACCCACAAAGCAAGCATTCGGCTCCCACCTTTGCGATATTATATAACGCTTCACAAGCATAATATCTAACTCTGCTATCTTCATAGCAAAGGCATGGGGGACTGGTGGAACCATTCGCTGGAAATTGCACCAAAAAAGAAAAGTGTCAATTGAGATATAAAAAAAAATTGCAGTGCTACAATCGAAAAAGATGCAATAGAGATTAAAAGAAGTTTGATGATTCGTACCAGATAAAATATATTTCAACTTTCAACTAACTAACACAATAAGCATGGACACAACGTTAACATTTAATAGAAAGTCACCTAGAATTCATGATACAGGAATCCTTACCTCGAGATGCTGAGCCGATTCAGAAGTCAAACCAACCGTGGCAGCAGCTAATCCAATCAATCCACCCTAATTAAGCAATTTAAGAACAAACAACTCAACAACAAGCCAAAAGTAGACATTTTAGCAATGAATTTTAAAACCCACAGTCCTTAAAAGGAAAGTCTCATAGAAGATACCGAGCGGGAAGATGAAAGAAGATAATTTTCAACCTTTTGTTGATTTGCTTGAGCCGAGTAGATGAATTCCTCACCCAACAGCTTCATCACAGCTGCTATCTTCGCATGATCTCCCTCCGTAACCAAATTCTTCGCTATTCCTTCAACCTCGAAACAATCAAAACAAGGTCTCAATCACCCAACTAACACGGAATTGAGGGGCAAAACGGAATAAATTGGTAGCAAATTCCTCTACAGACCTCAAATAAGGAGCATTCAAATCTCGAATTTCACAAGGGAGAAAAGGAAATAAGAAAAACCTAGACAAATACATCTCTCCGATAAATCTGCAATGAAACCCTAGAAAACGAAAATTGGCAAATTTACCAAAGGCTGCGATGGTAACCAGAAATCGTGCATAAACGGAGCTGTAAAATCAATGAAATGGGTAAAGTCGAGAAGCTAACCGGGATCGCGAAGGGGGGCCTTGACGGTGTAGCCACGTTCAAGAAGAGCCTTGACGAGGCACGACGCAATGAACCCCAAATCGCCAGTAACGCACACAAATTCTCCCGTTCCACTCTTTCTCTCTCTCTGTCGTGCTCTGCCTAGGGGGGACCGCCAATCTGCTCGGTGCAGGCGGTGGAGTAAGGTGGAGACTGGAGAATTTTAGGTTGTGTAATATCGGAGAAGGGTAGTGTTGTGGGTAAACAGACAGCCTCACATGGGTTAGGAAACTCTTTTTTTTTTCCTTTTTTAATTTGGAAAGGCAGATGAGTTAGGCAACTTCAGTTGCCTTAATGTAACTCAATTCACTTTAACTCCTTCACTTTAATATCATCGACTATTTGAGATAGGTGAATAGGAAACACAATCTTGATAATCTAACTCCTCCACTTATTGCATCAATTTAAATTTAATATAAATACAAACAAATCATTGTAATTACTTTGTATTTTATATTTACACTTATGTTAAATTTAATATAGATACAAACAAACCATTGTAAATACTTTGTATTTTATACTCACACTTATGTTAAGAAATATATACTATCTTCAATTATAAAATACATTTGCTTATAAAAATCATGAACTCTCTACAAACTAAAATAAATTAAACAAAAAATAAATACATTTTACGAACGAAATCAAATGTGGTACACCGTACACGAAACTTAAAACGTCACTATTTACATTATTGTCGTAACAGGTCACAAAAAACATTACAAGATGCATCTTAAATACTAAAAACACTTGAAAAAACTAATGAATATATAACTTCAAAAAAAAAATTACATTGTCCAACCAAAATAGATTGTATATAATATAATAAAACTTGCTCTAATTCAGGACGTCTTAATACAGGCTTTCAAACTTATATATAACATAAAATTATACCATACAGGTTCTCTGTAATCTACTTGATAAACCAATATTAATTAGTATACCACTTAACTTATGCACAACTTGATAAACAAATATTAATGGTTCACAAATATATATATATATGAGACTAATTAGTATACACTTTATCTGAACAAACAAACCAAAAATCTCATTTTATAAATCTATCTATCTATCTATATAAAACATACTAAGGGTGCAATAAGTGCCTAATAAGTATGTAAAAAAATCCATGATTTCATCCTTAATCTTTCATTACAATCTATATCTTCTAATATAGCTCAATGGTTAAAAACACTCTCATAATACAAAAGGCCTAGGGTTCAACCGCCCTTCCTAACAACTTAGCTTTATTATTTGTTTCATCATGCTTTATTACATAAAGATCAATTAAAGAAAAAAAATAAAAAAATTGTGAACATAAACCAAACAGCAAAAACAATTAAAATTTAAATAAAGCCCAGATTCATAGTATTATTTTTTATTTTTTGACTACAAAAATAACATTGCAAAAGAAATGTCAAATAGGATCATGTTTTTTGGGGTATATTATCATTCGCTTTGTCATACATATTCTGTCATTTCACGTCATTTATGTATTGAGTTGCTTTGTCACTTACAAAAAACATAAAAAAAAAACCACATGTGAATATCAAAATAGATTTAATAGCCCATCATTCAATTTAAATTTAAAAATAATCAGGATACAAAACTAATAAAGTCATACGAAGTTTACAAGATCACAATGGAATGAGTTTAACATTTATAGCGAAGTTACATAGGTCAATTATCTAAAGTGCACACTTAATATCCACGCTTATAAAGCGGATTCTGTTATTCATATGTTTTGCATGATTATATTATGTAATGTACGGAAGTGTAAACTTACTAATTGTGGTGCATTCTGAATTTTGGTCATTTATAGAATCAGAACAAAAAGTATTATGCACGAGAACAATGATATAATGTTCAAGAACAATTGTTAATTAGTGTAGCTCCTAAAAGACTAATTAATTTGCTTGAGAAGGACTCAAGAAACTCTATTACGCCACAAATGGAAACAACAACATATTATAATTTTTAATATTGTTAAAATATACACGAGCTAATTGCTACTAATTATCTGTAACGACGTCTTTCGTAATTTAAAAAAAAAAAACTCACTGCTTCCATCTGACCATCCTTGAAGCTATACAAAAATTGTAGTACTTTTATTGAAAAAAATTGGAAAATAAAAAACACTATTTCAGAATTTCGCTTTAAAATTCATATGTATAAAAACTAAACATTCTTTAATATAGAACTTCAAATTTTAATGTTCTTTCCTTCATCTATTTTGGCTAAATCTAATTTTAAATAGTATTTTTCTACTACGTTAACATTTAGTAATTCTTAAACTAATATTAAATTTTTTAACAAAAAATTTATATCGGTGTAAAAAAAACGATCCCGTGCGTAGCACGGGCATGAATGTCTAGTCCAATACAAAATAATACATGAATTGGGCTTAAAAATAAAAAGGTTGTTAATTAACCCCCCTAAAAAAAATCAAAGCAAAGAAAAAGTAAAAACAAAAGTAAAAAAACAATAAAAAAAACACAAGAAGGAGTTGCAGATTGAGAAATCGGGAGGATTTGCAGATTGGTACGGGGACAGTTACAACCACTCATACAAAGTAGGATTAGTGGGCAGTTTATTTTAGTGACCTCTCTAATTGCGCTATATAAGAAGGGACATCTGCAAACAAAAAAAAAAGAGCCACATACCAACACTTGCAAAAGAAAGGAAGAAAGATACGTACAACCTGCAGAAAAGAAAAGCAAAAAGAGGCAAAGTGAGAGGAAGAAATCCAAAGAAGAAAGAAAAGCTCAACCAAGTTTCAGCAACTGCTCGTCCAATTTTGGTAAGGTGTTCATCCAATTTTGGTCACGGGTTCCTTTTATAATTAAGCTCTTTATATATTAAGCTGTTTATTTATTGGTACATGTTAAAGAGAAGTAAAAAAAAATTCTGGAATTGGCTTTAAGCCTCCAACAATTACACATGGACATTGTGGATCGAAAGTACTTTCTCTCATGTCAAAAGAATTTGTAGTTGGGAAGAATAGAAGTATCACGTAAAGAGGAGTTTATGGTGCTGATGGATTGATCTTGACATGTACAAAATTGAGAAGAATAGAAGTATCACGTACAGTGAATTTGGGGTTCATACCATATTAAAAAAAATAAAAATTGAAATCAAACCCCATTTTGAATGCTTCCGCAGACTCATATGTGAGATCGAGTTGCATGAATTTCATTTTCCCAAATATCAATGAAACACAAGTCTCAGTTGAGACTTGGAAGGAGTTTCGTAAGTTAAGATTGAACAATTAAAAACCTTACAGACAAGTTGTACCAAATTCTCTGCAAATTAAATTATAATATCACGTGTGACTGAAACCCATACTTTGAGTTTGTGATTCAAACCAAATTCATTTTAAGTTAACAAAATCCAAAACTCCAAATTGATAAAACACAATTTGCGAACTACGGTGACTTGATTCCACTACATAAGTGGATACGCAGAAAGTTCGTTACAAAAATATAAAAACTTATCGAACTCAGTCACACCAAAAATTAAGAACAAAAATTAAAACACGTTCTTTTTAAAAACTACGTATAATTTGATCCCTTTTAAAAGGGTACGTAGGAATCTCAATACAAAGCAATCGCTCGTTGAGTTCAATCACAACTTTAAATTAAAATCAAAGATTCACAAAAAAATGATTCTTTTTAAGAACTACGTAAGGACTTGACGTCTTCAAAGGCTATGTAGGAACTCGATATTAAATATATTATGTATTGGGTACAGTCGTAAATATTAAATTAAAAATCAAATCAAACCAAAACAAAACAAAAAACATATAGTGACAAGGTTAGACAACCCTTCCTAGAAGGTGGGTTTGATCTTGTTCATGACGTACAAATAATAGTTGGACCGAGTCTAGACAACCCTTCCTAGAAGGTGGGTTTAGTCTCGTTCCTCTGATGTACGTAAATAAAACACTCTGAACTACGTAAGGCTTGATTCTCTTCCAAGAGATACGTAGGCAACCCGTTAAAATTCGGGTGCAGCCCAAATCATTGAAACCATTCAAATTTTGGTATTTGTATAACTTTTAATCAAAAGGCTAACAAGAAAGGGTCGAACTCAAATTCTATAAAATCAAATAAAATATGTTGTGCAATTATGTACATTTTTGTTCAACAGACCGAAAAGTAGTAAAGCGGGTTTTTGAGGGTCTAAACGATGGAATTTGGCTAAAAATTTAAAACTTTACTGATGTACAAAACATTAATCATATTTCAGGACCATCAAACATATTTGACTTTGTAGATTTTGATGTGAAATTATTAGAACATTTATATGGAGGTTACGTAGTGAAAGAATTATGAAATATAAATTATATTAAAATTTTGATAATTATAAAACCAGTTAAGTTAGAAATAAAATAACGTAAATGACTCTTTTTCACAATTATAAAATTAAAACATCTAACTTTGGCTTGGTTAACTATAATGACACTTTTCAACTATTGTTGTATCTCCTTTAATATAACATTTTTAGAAGGGTAGATGTGTTTTTTTAGCTGTATATATTATAATCTATGGACTATTTGTTTCCTACTTATAAAATAGACGATGAGCAATTGAGCATTCATATGTTTTTGCAATTATATATGTTTGTTTCCTTGAAACTTTTCATAGTCGATCATGTGCTAGAGTGCTAGTGCTCTACTGACTCTTAAGAAGCAAGCAAATAATGGGGCTTTTCTCATAGTAATCTACCTAGCTTAGCTAGCTAGAAATGGGGTTTTGCTTGTTTTATTAGGTCTGCTTGCCTTTTCCAAGGATGGGACTTGTCTCATAAATTTAGAGAAAGACAATAAGAGGGAGATAGAAAAGGGAAAAAGGAAAAGAGTGGTGCTGACTCTTTTCAATTATTGTTGTATCTCCTTTAATATAATATTTTTATGAGTACTAATGTATACATGTTATTTTTCTTTAATATCAAGAAACGTATTTGACTTTGTGAATTTTAATATCATATTATTAAAAATATCAAATATATCCAATCTCGTACTTGACACGGACACTATGCTAGTTGATGCTAATATGGCGGCAATTATAATATGGTTATAAGTTAATTTTGAAATCAATAATCAACTACGTCCTAAGTCAATTTGTAAAGTATAAAGACCAAAATAGAGGATGATTTTATAAACTCATGTAAAGAACAATATACATATTCAAATTTGTATTCTCGTGTTAATCTAAATTTCTTAATTCAATCGAAACCAAATTTATAGATTGGTTTTGTAAACACACGTAAAGATGAGTTTATACATTCACTCTGTATAATTCTACTCCGTATGTTCTTGTGTGAATCCAAGTTTTTTGATTTAATCCAAACCTAATAAAACTAAACTGGAAAAATACTTAACACATCTAACAATTGAATATCAAATTATAACAACTTATATTTAACCTAAATGTTGGTTCAATCATGCACGCATAATCTTTTTAAACCCATGTATTAGTTTAGTGATTTGTCTAATAAGCAATCCTTCATTAGAATCACTTAATGGAATCATTCACTTTTTTGTTTGCCTAATTTGATCGATCATCGGCTTATATAACACAACCGCTACTTGTTCATTTTTTAAGCCAAGAGAATACATTTACATTGCATTTGTGATCTCCCTCTTGATCTCCCTAGCTCACATTTTAATTAAATGGAAAACGCACAGTATGTACTGCCATCGCCACCACCATCACCGGCCACCGACGATCTACCACCACCTCCACCATCCTCATCTTCCTCCTCGGAAGATGTTGCAGCACCGCCACCACCCCCATTGGCCACTAGAGTACATGTAGCACCACAACGCCGATGCTCTTCAAGTACAGAAGTTGTACCACCATCGTCATCGGCGTCAGTAGAAGATGCTCCACCGCCACCAACCTCGATAGTTTGCAAGATGAGGGTTGTGGTAGGACTTGCAACTGCAGTAGTCCTATGTGTCTCAGTGATAGTAGTTCTAGCGTTACTATACGCTCAGTTGGCAGAAAAACCACCAAAACCGACGTTTACGGTAACAACTATCTACGTCCAGACCATCAATGCTACGGGAGCATATTTCATCATTTCGCCATTTTTGCGGCCTACCCTTCCAAGCCAATCCACGACATATGAATTCTCGGACTTCAAGGTTTGGATAGTTTACCGGTCAAAAAATGTGTCCATCCCTTTTATGTTTCCCCCAACGGTTTTGCATGGCACTCCATTGCAATTCGAAGCATTTTTGTATTGGACGAGGTGGAACTCTGACCTGAAAAAGAGCTTCCAGAAGGATTTGAAGGATAATACAATTGACTTCATCGCCCGCGGCCATTCTCAAGTCCATTGGTCACTGCTGGACCGGAATTTCCCGCGGGGAAAGTACACCATTTCGTTCGAATGCAAACTTACTCTGAGAAATTTGCCAACATTGTTAGGCGGGGAATTAGGGCCTGGCAAAATGTATTTGATCAACACTCCATGTATCTAGGTATTTCAATGTTTGTATTTTATTATTTTGTTCAAGGGTTTTATAAGGTAAGACTTGAATGTCTCTCTTCCAAAAAGGGTTGACAAGCTTGTAGAAATAATGAAGGTATTTGTAACTCTAAAATCAGGCGTTCAGTTTGTTTTTTCATAGGTTTACAAGGTACTCTTGCCAGATTGTTGTTGGATCTTCACTAATCATTTTGCTTTTCTTCGGGTTCTCTCAAACATATGCTGCCAGAGGCCATTGATCACGTCTAGGCTTCTTCATGAAACCAAGTTTGTATTAAATGTGACTAAAATCTAGAAGGGTACTCTTGCTAGATTGTTGTTGGATCTTCACTAATCATTTTGAGGTTCTCTTACATTATTGTAAGGAGATTAGGAATATACATTTTCAGGATACATTTTCAGTTGCTGAAACTTGGTTGAGCTTTTCTTTCTTCTTTGGATTTCTTCCTCTCACTTTGCCTCGTTTTGCTTTTCTTTTCTGCAGGTTGTACGTATCTTTCTTCCTTTCTTTTGCAAGTGTTGGTATGTGGCTCTTTTTTTTTGTTTGCAGATGTCCCTTCTTTTATAGCGCAATTAGAGAGGTCACTAAAATAAACTGTCCACTAATCCTACTTTGTATGAGTGGTTGTAACTGTCCCCGTACCAATCTGCAAATCCTCCCGATTTCTCAATCTGCAACTCCTTCTTGTGTTTTTTTTATTGTTTTTACTTTTTCTTTGCTTCGATTTTTTTTAGGGGGGTTAATTAACAACCTTTTTATTTTTAAGCCCAATTCATGTATTATTTACGCACGGGCATGAATGTCTAGTCCAATACAAAATAATACATGAATTGGGCTTAAAAATAAAAAGGTTGTTAATTAACCCCCCTAAAAAAATCGAAGCAAAGAAAAAGTAAAAACAAAAGTAAAAAAACAATAAAAAAAACACAAGAAGGAGTTGCAGATTGAGAAATCGGGAGGATTTGCAGATTGGTACGGGGACAAGTACAACCACTCATACAAAGTAGGATTAGTGGACAGTTTATTTTAGTGACCTCTCTAATTGCGCTATAAAAGAAGGGACATCTGCAAACAAAAAAAAAGAGCCACATACCAACACTTGCAAAAGAAAGGAAGAAAGATACGTACAACCTGCAGAAAAGAAAAGCAAAACGAGGCAAAGTGAGAGGAAGAAATCCAAAGAAGAAAGAAAAGCTCAACCAAGTTTTAGCAACTGAAAATGTATCCTGAAAATGTATATTCCTAATCTCCTTACAATAATGTAAGAGAATCTCAAAATGATTAGTGAAGATCCAACAACAATCTAGCAAGAGTACCCTTCTAGATTTTAGTCACATTTAATACAAACTTGGTTTCATGAAGAAGCCTAGACGTGATCAATGGCCTCTGGCAGCATATGTTTGAGAGAACCCGAAGAAAAGCAAAATGATTAGTGAAGATCCAACAACAATCTGGCAAGAGTACCTTGTAAACCTATGAAAAAACAAACTGAACGCCTGATTTTAGAGTTACAAATACCTTCATTATTTCTACAAGCTTGTCAACCGTTTTTGGAAGAGAGACATTCAAGTCTTACCTTATAAAACCCTTGAACAAAATAATAAAATACAAACATTGAAATACCTAGATACATGGAGTGTTGATCAAATACATTTTGCCAGGCCCTAATTCCCCGCCTAACAATGTTGGCAAATTTCTCAGAGTAAGTTTGCATTCGAACGAAATGGTGTACTTTCCCCGCGGGAAATTCCGGTCCAGCAGTGACCAATGGACTTGAGAATGGCCGCGGGCGATGAAGTCAATTGTATTATCCTTCAAATCCTTCTGGAAGCTCTTTTTCAGGTCAGAGTTCCACCTCGTCCAATACAAAAATGCTTCGAATTGCAATGGAGTGCCATGCAAAACCGTTGGGGGAAACATAAAAGGGATGGACACATTTTTTGACCGGTAAACTATCCAAACCTTGAAGTCCGAGAATTCATATGTCGTGGATTGGCTTGGAAGGGTAGGCCGCAAAAATGGCGAAATGATGAAATATGCTCCCGTAGCATTGATGGTCTGGACGTAGATAGTTGTTACCGTAAACGTCGGTTTTGGTGGTTTTTCTGCCAACTGAGCGTATAGTAACGCTAGAACTACTATCACTGAGACACATAGGACTACTACAGTTGCAAGTCCTACCACAACCCTCATCTTGCAAACTATCGAGGTTGGTGGCGGTGGAGCATCTTCTACTGACGCCGATGACGATGGTGGTACAACTTCTGTACTTGAAGAGCATCGGCGTTGTGGTGCTACATGTACTCTGGTGGCCAATGGGGGTGGTGGCGGTGCTGCAACATCTTCCGAGGAGGAAGATGAGGATGGTGGAGGTGGTGGTAGATCGTCGGTGGCCGGTGATGGTGGTGGCGATGGCAGTACATACTGTGCGTTTTCCATTTAATTAAAATGTGAGCTAGGGAGATCAAGAGGGAGATCACAAATGCAATGTAAATGTATTCTCTTGGCTTAAAAAATGAACAAGTAGCGGTTGTGTTATATAAGCCGATGATCGATCAAATTAGGCAAACAAAAAAGTGAATGATTCCATTAAGTGATTCTAATGAAGGATTGCTTATTAGACAAATCACTAAACTAATACATGGGTTTAAAAAGATTATGCGTGCATGATTGAACCAACATTTAGGTTAAATATAAGTTGTTATAATTTGATATTCAATTGTTAGATGTGTTAAGTATTTTTCCAGTTTAGTTTTATTAGGTTTGGATTAAATCAAAAAACTTGGATTCACACAAGAACATACGGAGTAGAATTATACAGAGTGAATGTATAAACTCATCTTTACGTGTGTTTACAAAACCAATCTATAAATTTGGTTTCGATTGAATTAAGAAATTTAGATTAACACGAGAATACAAATTTGAATATGTATATTGTTCTTTACATGAGTTTATAAAATCATCCTCTATTTTGGTCTTTATACTTTACAAATTGATTTAGGACGTAGTTGATTATTGATTTCAAAATTAACTTATAACCATATTATAAATGCCGCCATATTAGCATCAACTAGCATAGTGTCCGTGTCAAGTACGAGTTTGGATATATTTGATATTTTTAATAATATGATATTAAAATTCACAAAGTCAAATACGTTTCTTGATATTAAAGAAAAATAACCTGTATACATTAGTACTCATAAAAATATTATATTAAAGGAGATACAACAATAATTGAAAAGAGTCAGCACCACTCTTTTCCTTTTTCCCTTTTCTATCTCCCTCTTATTGTCTTTCTCTAAATTCATGAGACAAGTCCTATCCTTGAAAAAGGCAAGCAGACCTAATAAAACAAGCAAAACCCCATTTCTAGCTAGCTAAGCTAGGTAGATTACTATGAGAAAAGCCCCATTATTTGCTTGCTTCTTAAGAGTCAGTAGAGCACTAGCACTCTAGCACATGATCGACTATGAAAAGTTTCAAGGAAACAAACATATATAATTGGAAAAACATATGAATGCTCAATTGCTCATCGTCTATTTTATAAGTAGGAAACAAATAGTCCATAGATTATAATATATACAGCTAAAAAAACACATCTACCCTTCTAAAAATGTTATATTAAAGGAGATACAACAATAGTTGAAAAGTGTCATTATAGTTAACCAAGCCAAAGTTAGATGTTTTAATTTTATAATTGTGAAAAAGAATCATTTACGTTATTTTATTTCTAACTTAACTGGTTTTATAATTATCAAAATTTTAATATATATTATATTTCATAATTCTTTCACTACGTAACCTCCATATAAATGTTCTAATAATTTCACATCAAAATCTACAAAGTCAAATATGTTTGATGGTCCTGAAATATGATTAATGTTTTGTACATCAGTAAAGTTTTAAATTTTTAGCCAAATTCCATCGTTTAGACCCTCAAAAACCCGCTTTACTACTTTTCGGTCTGTTGAACAAAAATGTACATAATTGCACAACATATTTTATTTTATTTTATAGAATTTGAGTTCGACCCTTTCTTGTTAGCCTTTTGATTAAAAGTTATACAAATACCAAAATTTGAATGGTTTCAATGATTTGGGCTGCACCCGAATTTTAACGGATTGCCTACGTATCTCTTGGAAGAGAATCAAGCCTTACGTAGTTCAGAGTGTTTTATTTACGTACATCAGAGGAACGAGACTAAACCCACCTTCTAGGAAGGGTTGTCTAACCTTTTCACTATATGTTTTTTGTTTTGTTTTGGTTTGATTTTTAATTTAATATTTACGACTGTACCCAATACATAATATATTTAATATCGAGTTCCTACATAGCCTTTGAAGACGTCAAGTCCTTACGTAGTTCTTAAAAAGAATCATTTTTTGTGAATCTTTGATTTTAATTTAAAGTTGTGATTGAACTCAACGAGCGATTGCTTTGTATTGAGATTCCTACGTACCCTTTTAAAAGGGATCAAATTATACGTAGTTTTTAAAAAGAACGTGTTTTAATTTTTGTTCTTAATTTTTGGTGTGACTGAGTTCGATAAGTTTTTATATTTTTGTAACGAACTTTCTGCGTATCCACTTATGTAGTGGAATCAAGTCACCGTAGTTCGCAAATTGTGTTTTATCAATTTGGAGTTTTGGATTTTGTTAACTTAAAATGAATTTGGTTTGAATCACAAACTCAAAGTATGGGTTTCAGTCACACGTGATATTATAATTTAATTTGCAGAGAACTTGGTACAACTTGTCTGCAAGGTTTTTAATTGTTCAATCTTAACTTACGAAACTCCTTCCAAGTCTCAACTGAGACTTGTGTTTCATTGATATTTGGGAAAATGAAATTCATGCAACTCGATCTCACATATGAGTCTGCGGAAGCATTCAAAATGGGGTTTGATTTCAATTTTTATTTTTTTTAATATGGTATGAACCCCAAATTCACTGTACGTGATACTTCTATTCTTCTCAATTTTGTACATGTCAAGATCAATCCATCAGCACCATAAACTCCTCTTTACGTGATACTTCTATTCTTCCCAACTACAAATTCTTTTGACATGAGAGAAAGTACTTTCGATCCACAATGTCCATGTGTAATTGTTGGAGGCTTAAAGCCAAGTGTTGGTATGTGGCTCTTTTTTTTTTGTTTGCAGATGTCCCTTCTTATATAGCGCAATTAGAGAGGTCACTAAAATAAACTGCCCACTAATCCTACTTTGTATGAGTGGTTGTAACTGTCCCCGTACCAATCTGCAAATCCTCCCGATTTCTCAATCTGCAACTCCTTCTTGTGTTTTTTTTATTGTTTTCTTACTTTTGTTTTTACTTTTGTTTTTACTTTTTCTTTGCTTTGATTTTTTTTAGGGGGGTTAATTAACAACCTTTTTATTTTTAAGCCCAATTCATGTATTATTTTGTATTGGACTAGACATTCATGCCCGTGCTACGCACGGGATCGTTTTTTTTACACCGATATAAATTTTTTGTTAAAAAATTTAATATTAGTTTAAGAATTACTAAATGTTAACGTAGTAGAAAAATACTATTTAAAATTAGATTTAGCCAAAATAGATGAAGGAAAGAACATTAAAATTTGAAGGTCTATATTAAAGAATGTTTAGTTTTTATACATATGAATTTTAAAGCGAAATTCTGAAATAGTGTTTTTTATTTTCCAATTTTTTTCAATAAAAGTACTACAATTTTTGTATAGCTTCAAGGATGGTCAGATGGAAGCAGTGAGTTTTTTTTTTTAAATTACGAAAGACGTCGTCACAAATAATTAGTAGCAATTAGCTCGTGTATATTTTAACAATATTAAAAATTATAATATGTTGTTGTTTCCATTTGTGGCGTAATAGAGTTTCTTGAGTCCTTATCAAGCAAATTAATTAGTCTTTTAGGAGCTACACTAATTAACAATTGTTCTTGAACATTATATCATTGTTCTCGTGCATAATACTTTTTGTTCTGATTCTATAAATGACCAAAATTCAGAATGCACCACAATTAGTAAGTTTACACTTTCGTACATTACATAATATAATCATGCAAAACATATGAATAACAGAATCCGCTTTATAAGCGTGGATATTAAGTGTGCACTTTAGATAATTGACCTATGTAACTTCGCTATAAATGTTAAACTCATTCCATTGTGATCTTGTAAACTTCGTATGACTTTATTAGTTTTGTATCCTGATTATTTTTAAATTTAAATTGAATGATGGGCTATTAAATCTATTTTGATATTCACATGTGGTTTTTTTTTTATGTTTTTTGTAAGTGACAAAGCAACTCAATACATAAATGACGTGAAATGACAGAATATGTATGACAAAGCGAATGATAATATACCCCAAAAAACATGATCCTATTTGACATTTCTTTTGCAATGTTATTTTTGTAGTCAAAAAATAAAAAATAATACTATGAATCTGGGCTTTATTTAAATTTTAATTGTTTTTGCTGTTTGGTTTATGTTCACAATTTTTTTAATTTTTTTCTTTAATTGATCTTTATGTAATAAAGCATGATGAAACAAATAATAAAGCTAAGTTGTTAGGAAGGGCGGTTGAACCCTAGGCCTTTTGTATTATGAGAATGTTTTTAACCATTGAGCTATATTAGAAGATATAGATTGTAATGAAAGATTAAGGATGAAATCATGGATTTTTTTACATACTTATTAGGCACTTATTGCACCCTTAGTATGTTTTATATAGATAGATAGATAGATTTATAAAATGAGATTTTTGGTTTGTTTGTTCAGATAAACTGTATACTAATTAGTCTCATATATATATACGTATATTTGTGAACCATTAATATTTGTTTATCAAGTTGTGCATAGGTTAAGTGGTATACTAATTAATATTGGTTTATCAAGTAGATTACAGAGAACCTGTATGGTATAATTTTATGTTATATATAAGTTTGAAAGCCTGTATTAAGACGTCCTGAATTAGAGCAAGTTTTATTATATTATATACAATCTATTTTGGTTGGACAATGTAATTTTTTTTTTGAAGTTATATATTCATTAGTTTTTTCAAGTGTTTTTAGTATTTAAGATGCATCTTGTAATGTTTTTTGTGACCTGTTACGACAATAATGTAAATAGTGACGTTTTAAGTTTCGTGTACGGTGTACCACATTTGATTTCGTTCGTAAAATGTATTTATTTTTTGTTTAATTTATTTTAGTTTGTAGAGAGTTCATGATTTTTATAAGCAAATGTATTTTATAATTGAAGATAGTATATATTTCTTAACATAAGTGTGAGTATAAAATACAAAGTATTTACAATGGTTTGTTTGTATCTATATTAAATTTAACATAAGTGTAAATATAAAATACAAAGTAATTACAATGATTTGTTTGTATTTATATTAAATTTAAATTGATGCAATAAGTGGAGGAGTTAGATTATCAAGATTGTGTTTCCTATTCACCTATCTCAAATAGTCGATGATATTAAAGTGAAGGAGTTAAAGTGAATTGAGTTACATTAAGGCAACTGAAGTTGCCTAACTCATCTGCCTTTCCAAATTAAAAAAGGAAAAAAAAAAAGAGTTTCCTAACCCATGTGAGGCTGTCTGTTTACCCACAACACTACCCTTCTCCGATATTACACAACCTAAAATTCTTCAGTCTCCACCTTACTCCACCGCCTGCACCGAGCAGATTGGCGGTCCCCCCTAGGCAGAGCACGACAGAGAGAGAGAAAGAGTGGAACGGGAGAATTTGTGTGCGTTACTGGCGATTTGGGGTTCATTGCGTCGTGCCTCGTCAAGGCTCTTCTTGAACGTGGCTACACCGTCAAGGCCCCCCTTCGCGATCCCGGTTAGCTTCTCGACTTTACCCATTTCATTGATTTTACAGCTCCGTTTATGCACGATTTCTGGTTACCATCGCAGCCTTTGGTAAATTTGCCAATTTTCGTTTTCTAGGGTTTCATTGCAGATTTATCGGAGAGATGTATTTGTCTAGGTTTTTCTTATTTCCTTTTCTCCCTTGTGAAATTCGAGATTTGAATGCTCCTTATTTGAGGTCTGTAGAGGAATTTGCTGCCAATTTATTCCGTTTTGCCCCTCAATTCCGTGTTAGTTGGGTGATTGAGACCTTGTTTTGATTGTTTCGAGGTTGAAGGAATAGCGAAGAATTTGGTTACGGAGGGAGATCATGCGAAGATAGCAGCTGTGATGAAGCTGTTGGGTGAGGAATTCATCTACTCGGCTCAAGCAAATCAACGAAAGGTTGAAAATTATCTTCTTTCATCTTCCCGCTCGGTATCTTCTATGAGACTTTCCTTTTTAGGACTGTGGGTTTTAAAATTCATTGCTAAAATGTCTACTTTTGGCTTGTTGTTGAGTTGTTTGTTCTTAAATTGCTTAATTAGGGTGGATTGATTGGATTAGCTGCTGCCACGGTTGGTTTGACTTCTGAAGCGGCTCAACATCTCGAGGTAAGGATTCCTGTATCATGAATTCTAGGTGACTTTCTAATAAATGTTAACGTTGTGTCCATGCTTATTGTGTTAGTTAGTTGAAAGTTGAAATATATTTTATCTGGTACGAATCATCAAACTTCTTTTAATCTCTATTGCATCTTTTTCGATTGTAGCACTGTAATTTTTTTTTATATCTCAATTGCCACTTTTCTTTTTTGGTGCAATTTCCAGCGAATGGTTCCACCAGTCCCCCATGCCTTTGCTATGAAGATAGCAGAGTTATATATTATGCTTGTGAAGCGTTATATAATATCGCAAAGGTGGGAGTCGAATGCTTGCTTTATGGGTAGACTTCTTTTAATTCTTACTCATATCTTCTTCTCTACAGGTTGTGAGAGGAGATTTTATGGTGTTCTTCAATCCGATTTTTGATGCATCATGCAAGCTCTCAGCAGATTCAGATGCCAATGTACAAAGTGCTGCTCACCTTTTAGATGGACTTGTGAAGGTGTTTCCTTGTGTTTTCATTAGGCCACTTTTGGTTGTTCTAATGAGGTTTTAGCACTTTTGATTCTAACCTTGAGTTTGACAGGACATTGTTACAGAAGGTGATCAATTCTGGTGGATCATCTGCTTGCTTAGTTTGAACTTTTCGTTCCATTTATCATACATCGTAATTTGTAAAGTTATAGTGGATTCTCAGAATTTTTTGTGTTTCTTGCCAGTATTGAAGAATTCATTCCAGTTATTGTGGTTTCTACGGTATGGATGTCTGGTAAGGGCAGTAAGGTGAGCTTGTTGACTATGTGATATCTATATTCTATATAAACAAACTTAAAGCCTCATTCTAAGAGTGTACATTTGTCTTGTGCTGGGCTTTCTATTGTCTTGTGCAGGGTTTCCATCCATGATGTCCATTGAACACATCAACAGTCGTGCTAATATAGCAGATCCATTAACTAAGGGGTTACCACCTAAGACATTTAAGCAGTATGATGATACAATGGGTCTTGAGGGTGACCAGTAGTGTAGCTTTTCTTATTTATGGATTTATGGATTGCTAAGTGCTTTTGTTATGACACTATTTTTTAGTATTCATTATTGAAGCTTCTGAAATTTTCTGTTTCATATTATGGATAATTTATGTACATATTACAGTAATGCATGATAACCGAACTAGTCTTTCTTCAAGACATTAATGGGACCATTATGATTACTTCTAAATACAGACTTAGTTGTTTTGATTGTCGGTTAGTGGTACATGGAAGGGATTAATTAATGCAGAACCACTATGACTCTAACTAATGATTCAGATAAACTGAGGGTAATTAAGATAAACCTGTTAAGTATATCATTTTAGCATTTATGCGCGCCTTATGTTTGTTCCTATGTGACCATTAAAGCATTCGTCATATGAACCAAGTGGGAGAATGTAAGAAATTCATGACCCAACAAGTATGGGCTTGTGGATATTTTGAACATATCGTTATGTGACCCATATGACACATCATATTTAATTAAGGAACTACTGATTTGATAGAATTTGGTTACAACTAGAAGATATTATTCTCTGTTATTTAAAGATCTTATCTATTATTGATCAACTTTGATGGAAGGATGAGATTTTATCTTTAGAGGATTTCTGTCTCTCTCTCTGCCTATAATAATAACCCGAAATTCATCATTAGGGTTGGATATATATGATATTTTTAATAATATGATATTAAAATTCACAAAGTCAAATATGTTTCTTGATATTAAAAAAGAATAACTTATATACATTAGTACTCATAAAAATGTTATATTAAAGGAGATACAACAATAATTGAAAAGGGTCATTATAGTTATCCAAGCCAAAGTTAGATATTTTAATTTTATAATTGTGAAAAGAGTCATTTACGTCATTTTATTTCTAACTTAACTAGTTTTATAATTATCAAAATTTTAATATATATTATATTTCATAATTCTTTCACTACGTAACCTCCATATAAATGTTCTAATAATTTCACGTCAAATATGTTAGATGGTCATGAAATATGATTAATGTTGTGTACATCAGTAAAGTACTTTTAGGCCACTTGTAGTGTGAATTCCACCACTCCAACAAAGTAATCTACCTAGCTTAGCTAGCTAGAAATGGGGTTTTGCTTGTTTTATTAGGTCTTCTTGCCTTTTCCAAGGATGGGGCTTGTCTCATGAATGTAGAGAAAGACAATAAGAGAGAGATAAAAAAGGGAAAAAGGAAAAGAGTGGTGCTGAATTTGTAATTACTTTGTTTTATATTTATTTTCTTGTTCCTTATTCTCATCAATATTGTAGTCTTGATTAAAGCTAGTATATTTTTTTCCCATAGATTCAACTAACCTCAGGATAGGTTTCACAAAATGAATCTACTATATATGCAACACTTGTAAGTACAAGAATATATTCATGTTGTGTATATTTATTATAAGAAAGAACAGGTAGTTGTCGATGCCATCACAAATTGAGCAAATTAAAACATTAACAATGCAAAATTCCACGTATTCTCATATAGCTGGTCCATATCCTAACATATAGCAAGCTCCTCATGACCATAAGGGTGCCTACAACATAAAAAGCTTCTTTTCAGGCAAAATTTGATATTCAGAAAAAGCTCAGAGCTTTCAATATCAGAATCAGCAACACTAGCTTACAAGAGACCAAAATTTTAGTACAACTTCTTTCGGTCCTCCCTTGTAAGCTCAGTCCCAATGCTGCAAAACATAAAGCACTCTTGTAATTACATTGCCAACATTGTTAGGCGGGGAATTAGGGCCTGGCAAAATGTATTTGATCAACACTCCATGTATCTAGGTATTTCAATGTTTGTATTTTATTATTTTGTTCAAGGGTTTTATAAGGTAAGACTTGAATGTCTCTCTTCCAAAAAGGGTTGACAAGCTTGTAGAAATAATGAAGGTATTTGTAACTCTAAAATCAGGCGTTCAGTTTGTTTTTTCATAGGTTTACAAGGTACTCTTGCCAGATTGTTGTTGGATCTTCACTAATCATTTTGCTTTTCTTCGGGTTCTCTCAAACATATGCTGCCAGAGGCCATTGATCACGTCTAGGCTTCTTCATGAAACCAAGTTTGTATTAAATGTGACTAAAATCTAGAAGGGTACTCTTGCCAGATTGTTGTTGGATCTTCACTAATCATTTTGAGGTTCTCTTACATTATTGTAAGGAGATTAGGAATATACATTTTCAGGATCCTTTACTAATCTATATTAACTGTGACTAAAATCTAGAAGGGTAGATGTGTTTTTTTAGCTGTATATATTATAATCTATGGACTATTTGTTTGCTACTTATAAAATAGACGATGAGCAATTGAGCATTCATATGTTTTTGCAATTATATATGTTTGTTTCCTTGAAACTTTTCATAGTCGATCATGTGCTAGAGTTCTAGAGCTCTACTGACTCTTAAGAAGCAAGCAAATAATGGGGCTTTTCTGATAGTAATCTACCTAGCTTAGCTAGCTAGAAATGGGGTTTTGCTTGTTTTATTAGGTCTTCTTGCCTTTTCCAAGGATGGGGCTTGTCTCATGAATGTAGAGAAAGACAATAAGAGGGAGATAAAAAAGGGAAAAAGGAAAAGAGTGGTGGTGCTGAATTTGTAATTACTTTGTTTTATATTTATTTTCTTGTTCCTTATTCTCATCAATATTGTAGTCTTGATTAAAGCTAGTATATTTTTTTCCCATAGATTCAACTAATCTCAGGATAGGTTTCACAAAATGAATCTACTATATATGCAACACTTGTAAGTACAAGAATATATTCATGTTGTGTATATTTATTATAAGAAAGAACAGGTAGTTGTCGATGTCATCACAAATTGAGCAAATTAAAACATTAACAATGCAAAATTCCACGTATTCTCATATAGCTGGTCCATATCCTAACATATAGCAAGCTCCTCATGACCATAAGGGTGCCTACAACATGCAAAGCTTCTTTTCAGGCAAAATTTGATATTCAGAAAAAGCTCAGAGCTTTCAATATCAGAATCAGCAACACTAGCTTACAAGAGACCAAAATTTTAGTACAACTTCTTTCGGTCCTCCCTTGTAAGCTCAGTCCCAATGCTGCATAACATAAAGCACTCTTGTAATTACAGGACAATTGGATAAAGAACATCTTTCTTGAAAACTTAGAAGTAGGGAGCTATATTACATTTATACAACTTTTATACTAGATGAACAAGGATTATTTTAAGATTTTCTAGTGTTCTCTATTTTTAGGTTTGTTGTCCTTGAGGTATTTACAATTTGACATGAACTTTGTTTAATGTAAAAAACACAAATAGTTTTGACATGTACTCTTACTTACCGGGCATTGCCACTATCCACTCTCAGCCTCAAGCAACTAACTGTATATGTTCTCGTTCTAGTTCTATTCTGTAATCCTTGAACCCCATGATTAGAGACTAACCTTGTAGAAAAAAGTTGCCAATTTCCAAACTTGATTTTTTTTGGATTTCTTCCTCTTTAAATTGGCCAGTTTTACAGCAAATGAGCTACTAGTGAATGGAGTGCTTGTTGGTGAGTATGCAACTAATCTGGATCTGACCTCATATAGTTGGGAGGAGGTGAGCTGAATACTTATTTTGTTTTGAGGCGATGAACCATAGACTTTTGGGGTTTCTGGTTGTTAAATTTGGACTCTTTGCAATTGATCTGATTTTTCTGCTTCTCATTTGACAGATGTACCACATGCTGTTTTAAATGACTTGTGATAATATAACTGCCTTAATTTTCTTGTCAGCTTGAACTGAAAAGAGATTTCCAATTGACAGGGTAATTTGGTTCATCTTGAATCTTGATAGATGATGGCATGGTGTCATCTGATGAGGAATATAGTGGAGGAGAGGTAGACACACATGATCCACAGCCCAGGGATGAAGAATGAGATTTAAAGGACAAGCTAATACGTAGATTTGGAAGTCATATCGGCAGTCTGAAGTTGGAGTTCTCTAAGAAGAAAAAGAAGGGAATGTTGCCCAGAGAAGCAAGGCAGACTTTGTTGGAGTGGTGGAATTCACACTACAAGTGGCATAAAAGTACTTTACTGATGTACACAACATTAATCATATTTCATGACCATCTAACATATTTGACGTGAAATTATTAGAACATTTATATGGAGGTTACGTAGTGAAAGAATTATGAAATATAATATATATTAAAATTTTGATAATTATAAAACTAGTTAAGTTAGAAATAAAATGACGTAAATGACTCTTTTCACAATTATAAAATTAAAATATCTAACTTTGGCTTGGATAACTATAATGACCCTTTTCAATTATTGTTGTATCTCCTTTAATATAACATTTTTATGAGTACTAATGTATATAAGTTATTCTTTTTTAATATCAAGAAACATATTTGACTTTGTGAATTTTAATATCATATTATTAAAAATATCATATATATCCAACCCTAATGATGAATTTCGGGTTATTATTATAGGCAGAGAGAGAGACAGAAATCCTCTAAAGATAAAATCTCATCCTTCCATCAAAGTTGATCAATAATAGATAAGATCTTTAAATAACAGAGAATAATATCTTCTAGTTGTAACCAAATTCTATCAAATCAGTAGTTCCTTAATTAAATATGATGTGTCATATGGGTCACATAACGATATGTTCAAAATATCCACAAGCCCATACTTGTTGGGTCATGAATTTCTTACATTCTCCCACTTGGTTCATATGACGAATGCTTTAATGGTCACATAGGAACAAACATAAGGCGCGCATAAATGCTAAAATGATATACTTAACAGGTTTATCTTAATTACCCTCAGTTTATCTGAATCATTAGTTAGAGTCATAGTGGTTCTGCATTAATTAATCCCTTCCATGTACCACTAACCGACAATCAAAACAACTAAGTCTGTATTTAGAAGTAATCATAATGGTCCCATTAATGTCTTGAAGAAAGACTAGTTCGGTTATCATGCATTACTGTAATATGTACATAAATTATCCATAATATGAAACAGAAAATTTCAGAAGCTTCAATAATGAATACTAAAAAATAGTGTCATAACAAAAGCACTTAGCAATCCATAAATCCATAAATAAGAAAAGCTACACTACTGGTCACCCTCAAGACCCATTGTATCATCATACTGCTTAAATGTCTTAGGTGGTAACCCCTTAGTTAATGGATCTGCTATATTAGCACGACTGTTGATGTGTTCAATGGACACTCTTTTCTCCTGGACTTCTCTCATCTTTATGTGTTTTATACCCTTACAATACTTATCATTCTTCAAAAAGAATACTGTTGCGGTGTTATCACAATAAATTTTCAGGGCCTAGCGATAGAATCCATAACTGTAAGCCCTGAAAGAAAATTCCGCAACCATAATGCGTGAATTGTAGCCTCAAAGCATGCTACAAACTCGGCCTCCATAGTGGATGATGCAATGATGGACAGCTTGGCACTTCTCCATGAAATAACACCTCAAGCTAATTACATGAACACATAACCAAAAGTGATTTTCCTAGTGTCTACACATCCACCAAAATCTGAATCAGTGTACCCAACCACCTAAAGGTGATCAGTACCCCTAAATGTGAGGATAAATTTCTTCGTTCCTTGTAAGTACCTTAACACTTTCTTTACAGCTCTGCAATGATCCATGCCTGGATTGCTTTGATAGCGACCCAACATGCCAACTGCAAAGCTGATGTCTGGTCTAGTGCAAACTTGTGCATACCCCAAACTTCCTACAAGAGACGCATAAGGATAGTCTTTCATTTGATCATGTTCTAACTCAGTTTGAGGACATTGACTTAAGCTGAACTTGTCCCCTTTTTGAATCAGAACAGCATTAGGATCACATGACGCCATACCAAAACTTTCCAAAACTTTTGTGATATAAGCATTCTGAGACAATCCAAAAATCCTACGTGATCTGTCACGGAATATTTCTATCCCAATCACATAAGAAGCATCTCTCATATCTTTCATTTCAACGTTTTGAGAAAGAAAGTCCTTGGATTCCCGTAATAAACCAATATCACTACTCACTATCAAGGTATCATCAACATATAGAACCAAAAAAAAGCAAACTTACTCCTACTGATCTTCAGGTATATACAATGTGTAACACCCCCAAATAACCTCTTGAAAAGGCATTACCGCCAGTGACCTCAGACGTTCTGTCCGATGTCACCCAAGGCTTTACCAGTTGATATAAATCATCAAACAACAACTATGATACAAAATATCATAACTTTCATTAAAACCAAGGTCTCGGAATTACAACCTAATTCCAAAAAGATCAAAAATACATAATCAGAATCATTACAGCGGAAGTCTTTGAAATAACAACAAAAGGGGTCTTGATCGCAATGATCACCCGCCAAGGATCTTAACCTGAATAAACTTGTCAAAAACACCTTTGTCTTCATAGTCGTTCTAGCCTTCACAGGACGGCAACTTATCTGATGTGCCGAATCGAACGGATGACACCAGCCAACCATGCAGAGAACAATTTCGGTTGGTTAGTCTAATGAAAGACTAAGCAAGGGTACAAAGCAGAATGGTCCGAAGTAGTCGTATTAGGTTAGACTCATCGTTTCTCGAATAACAACCGATGGCGATAGTCAACCACCATACTTCTACTGAAATCTATGAAAAGACATGATCAAGAGAAGATTCTGGAGACCGAGTCTCACAGCAATCAATCCCAAAAGAAGACTCCAACGAAATGAGCCTTATCGGAAACATGACAAATGTTAGGGAACATTAATTAATCACAGTATCGCATACGATCGATTTAAAAGTTAAGACGAGATTTCCTAGCTGTACTATCGCCTAGCTGCACTACTCGCCCAAGGGTATATTAATTATGTGCGACAACGGCACTTATCTCATTTAATTCCAAAACAATCATCACGTTATAAGCTTTTAAATCTCTCCACAAGAGATATCGGATCTCCTCACAAGAGATATCAGATCTCCTCACAAGAGATACCAGAGGGAATAAATCCCGAAAGATTTGGCACTAGCTAAGTGCACCACCCTGAGTAAGGGTATGGTCATGACCTGAGAGAGTACTGGGGAAAAATCCACCAAGCACCAGTTATAAAGAAACAGCTAAACCCCCACAAGGTACATAGTGTTCCTACGAATACTCGTGCTAACTAAACAGTTCAACACAGTAATAATCCACATCACAGCCATCATGGCCAACATCATAGATATATCAATCTATATATATATAATAGCGTTGATCTAACAGATATACAACCTATTATAATATCTCCGTTTAATCATATCATTTAACAAAACTGTTCCCAACGCGACCAGTAAATCATCCCAAATTAATTAACAACTAAACAATTGATAATTAATTGAAATATGGAATGATGAGCAAGAGCGAACCGCCACTTGCCTTAGATCCGCAGAAGCTTAAGCAAAGCTTAGAGACGACGAGTTCCTGGGTCCGAAACTGGGACAGATCTCGGATTATAAATCCCTAAGAAACGACCCATAACGAGACCCTAAGTTAGATTCAATATCCACGTATATGAATCTAAAAGAATACGAAAAGAATCGAGGGAGTCAAGCCTCGCCCAAGACCACACACCCAAGAACACACACTCGGACAAGGCTCGCCGTGGGTGCAGTGGAGCTCTTACCGCGGGGTGCGGTGGTGTTACAGTGGCGAGCTCGCGACAGTGTTTTAATGGAGAAAACTCACCCAATCACTTCGTTTGCTTTCGATTTGATTATGGTTTGATCTCCCAATACCTTAGACCTTCTAACAACACTGGAGGACACCTTCTCCACTCAAGGGAAACTCCGGCGATGCTCCGGCGAAAGCTTGGAAGCTCAGGCAACAATGGAGAAAACAGAGGAGGAAGAAGAGCAGATCAGCACTCTCCTCTTCAGCTTTCTCTCCCTTTTATAGGCCCAGCTAGGAGGGGAACAAGCAGGGGACAAGCCCTCGACCAAGGGAGACAGCCACTTGCTGACAACCGGCGCCACTTGCAGTGGAGGGGAAGAGGATAACGTCGTCTGAAAAAATATCCCACCGCGGGGTGCGGCAGGGGTGCGGCAGGGTACGGTGGCCTCCTCTGACCGCCTCACAGATCGGCCTTCGCCGCGGGTGCGGCCACTTGACCGCGGGGTGCGGTCAAGGCCATTCTTCACCCTTTTTGACCGTTTTGACTTTGGTTTAATCTTCTTAACCCCGGGTTAAATATATTCGTACACGAACGACTATTTAACCTTGAACACATGCCAACTGTATTTTTTATTACTCAGAAAAAATATTACAGAGATCAAACATATTACCGAGTGTCTGAACTTCTCTGAAATTAATCCGACTTGTAATACGGGAGTTGGAAAAATTCAAAACTATCCTTATAAAATGAGGGATATTACACAATGATCAACCATGTTTTCAGTGAACCCAAAGGTGGTAATGGTATTGTGAAACTTAAGATACCATTGTGGAGAACTTTGCTTTAATCCATATATCGACCTCTTCAACAAATAGACCATGTTTTCCTTTCCATCTGTAATGAAGCCTTCTGGCTGAGCCATATAGACTTCTTCTTCTTCTAAACTCCCATTCAGAAAAGCTGTTTTCACATCCATTTGATGTAACTCTAAGTCAAAATGAGCTACTAAGACCACAATGATTTGTAGAGAATCCTTCTTTGAAACTGGAGAGAAGGTCTCATTATAATCAGTGCCCTCTACCTGATGGAAACCTTTAGCTACAAGTCTAGATTTATGTCATTTGATTTTACCAAGAGAGTCACGTTTGGTCTTATAGACCCACTTACAACCGACTTTCTTATGTCCTTCTGATAAATCGACTAACTCCCAAATTTTGTTTGTAGCCATAGATTTCATCTCATCAAACATGACATCAATCCACTTATCAAAATCTTCACTTTTCATGTCTTGTGAATACGTAGCCGGATCTTTTTCCAATCCCATGTTAAATTCACATTCTTGCAAATACAACATATAGTCATCTGAAATAGCTGATCTTCGTGGTCTTGTGGACCTCCTTAATGCTACTTCAAGTGTTGTACTTACACTCGGTTCAATGGCAACAGGCCCATGATGGAGTGCATGGTCATTGAAATTTGGTTCTACACTGTTAGTTGGACCAACAACATTAGGTGGAACAATATCAGTCGAAATCCTGGGCAAAAGAATTGGTATTGGTGACCGAATTTCTCTAATGACCACTTCTCTAACTTTATCACTCCCACTGACTTCGCCATTCTCAAGGAATTTAGCATTACCGATTTCTACAATTCTGGTGCTATGATTAGGACAGTAAAACCTAAACCCTTTTGATCTTTCTGGGTACCCAATAAAAAACCCACTAATGGTTTTTGGATCGATTCTCTTTTCATGTGGACTATAAGTGCGTGCCTTTGTTGGGAATCCCTATACACATAAATGTATTAAGCTGGGTTTCCATCCTTTCCACATCTCAAAAGGTGTCTTAGGAACAACTTTACTGGGAACCCGGTTCAAGATATACACAACAGTCATAAGGGCATGCATCCACAACGATATGGGTAAGTTGGAATTACTCATCATACTCATAACCATCTCTAAAAGTGTACGATTACGTCTCTCAGCAACACCATTCATCCATGGCGAACCAGGCATTATGTACTGAGGTACAATTCCTAATTTTTCAAGGAGTTTAGCAAAAGGATCAGGACATTGTCCGGACTCATCATACTTTCCATAATATTCACCACCTCTATCACACCTAATGATTTTCACATTTTTACCTAATTGTCTCTCAACCTCAGATATGTAGGATTCTACAGCATTCACAGATTGAGATATGCCATGCAAAAGGTAAAGATAACACTAACGTGAATAATCATCAATAAAGGTAATGAAATATTTTTGTCCACCAAAAGATGGAAAATCAAAAGGTCTTCATATGTCTGTATGTATAATTTCAAGCAGTTCAGTACTTCTTGTGGCTCCCTTTTTGGTATGTTTAGTTTGCTTACCCTTAATGTAATCTATACAAACCTCAAAATCAGTAAAATCAAGACTCGGAAGAATCTCTTGTTTCACTAATAAGTTAACTATTTCTCTGGATATATGACCCAACATTTTATTCCACAATAATGAAGAACTCTTACCTGTCCTACTACGTTTCAAACCCACTTTTTAAGATGCAAGGTCACATTAAGAGATTTAGAAAAGGAATTATCAAGAATAAGTTGATATAAACCATTAACTTAAATTCCTGAACCTACTAAACCATTATTCTTAAACAAACTGAAACGTCCATCACCAATATATGAAGAGAAACCATTTATATCAAGTTTAGACAAGGAAATCAAATTATGAGAAACTGTAGGAACATAAAGAGTGTTCTCTAAATCTAAATGAAAACCAGTACTTAATGCTAAACGAAAAGTTCCAATGGCTTCTATTGGGGCTTTCATCCTATTTCCCATGTAAAGGTAGGCTTCATTTGGACTTATGTTCCGGCTTGAAAGGAATCCATGCATCGAGTTTGAAACATGAACATCAGATCCAAAATCAATCCAGCAAGTGTTAGAAGGTGCTTCTACAAAATTTGATTCGAAACATACTAAAGCCAGAGGCTTACCCTTCTTTTCGAACCATTCTCTGCGCTTTATGCAGTCCTTCTGAATGTGTCCAACCTTCTTGCAAAAGTGGCAATTCTCATTCTTCTTAACTTTCTTTGGTACAGGTTGACCGGACTAGTTGGAAGAACTATTCTGATTGGAGGAGTTATTCTTACCGCCCTTCCAATTTTTATTTCCGAATTTGTTCTTCCCATTCCCATACATGTAATTTGCATTAGCAATGTGGTTGTTCTGCTGCTTAATCCTTGCCTCTTCCTGAACCAGCTTATTGGTCAATTGATTCACATTCCACGTTTCCGTAATCGTGTTGTAGTGAATCTGGAAAGGACCATATTATTGAGGCAAGGAGTTGAGAATAAATTGGAGTAGGAATGAATCCCCTACTTGCATCCCCAATTTAGCCAACTTTGCACCCAGATTAGCCATGTCAAGTACATGTTGCTGTATGGTCTTGGTGCCATCATAACGGGCAGTGGTTAGTTCAGCCATAAGTTTCCCAACAACAGCTTTGTCGGCAGGCTTAAAGCGTTCAGTGATTATCCATAGGTACTCCTTAGCTGTTTGAGTCTCAGTATCAGGAATGGAAGATTTGATGTTGGATGAAGTGGTTAAACGCAAGAATTTCAAGCATAGTTTATTAGCTTTAGTCCATGCATTATGGGCAAGTTTCTCATTCTCCGTGGACGTAGCCGTAAGATCATCTCACTTATCCATAGTCAATCCCGAATCTATCTCAAGTACACCCAAGTAAAACTCAACGTGTTCTTTCCACTCAGTATAATTAGTCCCATCTAGTTTAGGAATTGAGTTGACAAAAGAGTTAAGTTGGGCAGGTTGAGGAACTGCAATATAGAAACCATCTCACAACAATTATTCTTTGAGTTATAAAAAAATGTACATGACTAAGATTTATGCATAAACGAGTGATTTAAAACCTATAATCAAAGAAGTATGGTATCTGTGGATATCCTATACATGCCCAATCATATAATTAAATCATCTCCTTAATGGTTGTTTTACTTATGATGCATACTCTACATGTGGGTAACACATTATGCTAATAATTGAACCAATAATAATTTTACATAGTCTAACATTCAAGGCATACTTTGAATTCACTGTGGCAGATTGCAAACAATAATATGAACGTCATACGATAATAAAATACAATATACATGTACTGAATTGGTATCACTTAGATGATTACCAAAACAATATAGTATGAATATTGTAGTTCGGAATGTATTTATCCAGGTATTATACACATCTAAGGCATTAAAGTAATCAATTTTCCAAAAAAAATAATTAATATTTTTTTTAACTCCATGAGGTTATACATGTCACCGGGATCAAAAATCAATTCACGGAAACAATAAATGAATTTTCTATCATCATAAATTAGCATTATAATTATGATCGAAAAGTAGTAAAGCGGGTTTTTGAGGGTCTAAACGATGGAATTTGGCTAAAAAAATTAAAAGTTTATTGATGTACAAAACATTAATCATATTTCATGACCATCTAACATATTTGACTTTGTAGATTTTGACGTGAAATTATTAGAACATTTATATGGAGTTTACGTAGTGAAAGAATTATGAAATATAATATATATTAAAATTTTGATAATTATAAAACCAATTAAGTTAGAAATAAAATGACGTAAATGACTCTTTTCACAATTATAAAATTATAACATTTTTATGAGTATTAATTTTAATGTATATGAATATCAAGAAACGTATTTTTATGAGTACTAATGTATATGAGTACTAACGTATCTTACTTACCGGGCATTGCCAATCCACTCTCAGCCTCAAGCAATTAACTGTATATGTTCTCGTTCTAGTTCTATTCTGTAATCCTTGAACCCCATGATTAGAGACTAACCTTGTAGAAAAAAAGTTGCCAATTTCCAAACTTGAATTTTTTTGGATTTCTTCCTCTTTAATTTTGTTATGTCGTATCTATATATTATATAGTTATATATTATGGTTATGTCCTATATTACATCCTATTGTTATATACTATGGTTATATTATGAATTATATTTATAGTTATATACTATGGTTAGATCTATGGTTATATACTATTATTATATCCAATTTGGTTACATCATATCTATATATCATATAGTTATATATTATGGTTATATCTAATTTTCTTACGTCGTATCTATATATTACATAGTTATATATTATGGTTATGTCCTATATTACATCCTATTGTTATATACTATGGTTATATTATGAATTATAGTTATAGTTATATACTATGGTTAGATCTATGGTTATATACTATTATTATATCCAATTTGGTTACATCATATCTATATATCATATAGTTATATATTATGGTTATATCTAATTTTGTTACGTCGTATCTATATATTATATAGTTGTATATTATGGTTATGTCCTATATTACATCCTATTATTATATACTATGGTTATATTATGAATTATAGTTATAGTTATATACTATGGTTAGATCTATGGTTATATACTATTATTATATCCAATTTGGTTACATCATATCTATATATCATATAGTTATATATTATGGTTATGTCCTATATTACATCCTATTGTTATATACTATGGTTATATTATGAATTATAGTTATAGTTATATACTATGGTTAGATCTATGATTATATACTATTATTATATCCAATTTGGTTACATCATATCTATATATCATATAGTTATATATTATGGTTATATCCAATTTTGTTACGTCATATCTATAGAGTCCGGATCAAATGCGCATATGGCTTATTGTAAACCATGCGTACATCTGTAGGTCGTTGGATCATCGCCATCTAACGGATGTGATAAAACGCACGTTTAAAATTTTTAAAAGCTTTCAAGGGTATAAATGTAATTTTCTATTTGAAACTCTTCTCTCTCGTCTCCACGCCGCAAATCTCATCGAAACCCTTAGAGAATTCGCTCTCGCCGTCGTTGTTGCCATGGGCGATCCTCCATTGATTCCCCTCCATCTGCTCAAGCTTCATCTTCTCGTCAACATTGTTGTTTTAGATTCACCATTGAAATTTGCTTCGAGTTGAATTCAGATTAGCCAAATTCTGATTTTGTTTTAGCTTGAATTTGAACCCTAGAAAGTTCATGTTTGTCGAATTTTCTGCTTGCTCTGGATCTGAAGACGGAACAACCTTTGTATTAAGCAGTCATTCATCCACGTTCGCTCCCAGCCAGTCAACCGTCGTATTTGTGTCTCGATCTCCGTCGCCGTCGGTTGGAGGGTGCTCACTGAACCTGACACTCTTTGGGCCCGAATTATCAGGGAAAAGTATTGCAGCAACCGTCGAGATATTGACATGATTGGGAAAAAAGACCGATCCTCCTTCATTTGGAGAGTGATCGTTCATGGTGCTTCTCTGTTGGCAAAGGGTACGTGCATTTCTGTTGGTAATGGTCAAAGAACTTTATTTTGGATGCATCGTTGGATTGGGGATTGCCCCCTAATTGATTGTGTGATTGGGGAGGTGTCTGAAGACTTAATGGGGGCCACTGTGGCTGAGTTATGGACCGGGTTGGATTGGAACTAGCATATCCTCGACCCTCTGCTCCCGCTGGAGGTGAAGGCAAAACTCCGATCGATTAAGTTGGTCGACCGCCCTGCTGCCAATGATAGAATTTGTTGGGCTCCAAGCTCCTCTGGCCTGTTCTATACCAAATCAGCCATGGAGCTGCTTTATCCACATGTTGTTCTTCAACCCAATTTTGATTGGAATCTGATATGGAAGGCTCCTGTGCAACGGCGAATTAGACACTTTATTTGTTCCGAAAACTGTGATTGGAAACATCATCCAATCTGCAACTGCAACTGGAAAGGACTTTTCAAACTAGAACTTGGAGACTTTACAGAACATATTGCGTTCGATTTTGGAGGGTCGAACATTTCTTCTTGTGTTGGATGATGTGTGGGTTGATCACCGCGTTCGATTTTGGAGGGTCGAACATTTCTTCTTGTGTTGGATGATGTGTGGGTTGATCACCGCGCGCAGTGGCTGGAGTTGATGCAGTTGTTGCTTTCAGGTTCAAGGAAGAGTGTGATTATAGTGACTACTCGAGAAGTAAGTGTTGCCTCTATTACTGGAACCATAGAATTCCACGGGTTACAGGACCTCCCTGAGGATGATTGTTGGTCCATATTTGTGGCATTTGCGTTCAAGAAAAATGAAGAGAAAGAGTATCCATGGCTTACAGAGAGTAGAGTAGTGGCTGTGCGTTCTACCATGGAAACTAGCTTTACAATCAGTTCGTTCTACCTTCACTCATATCTACTCACTACTTGTACTTAATCATAGCCTTAATGGAATTCTGCCTACCAAATGCAGGAATGTGCAATATGTTGTTATCCAAGCCAAAGCTTCCAATGGACAAGTGGTGTGAACCCCTGTAATCCAGAGTCCTACACCAACACTAGGAATTATTCATCAGCAACAGCAATAGATGATGATGTATATGAGAGTAGTGCAGAGTTAGAGACCCTCCCCCTATTTCCTACGCATGCAGAAGAAGCCTCTTCAGCTACAACAGGTCTGTGTGGGACCCTGAGGCCTCAACCAGCTGCAGTAACTCACAACTACTCTTACTGCTCCTTCAATGCCACTGACACTACTAGTGCTGCTGCTGCTATTTCCACTCTCACTTCCCTTGAGCTTAGCTTCAGCTCGACTCCTATTGAAAATACTACTCCTACCATGAATGGCCAGATTTAGTTTGCAAGAATTAGATAACGAGGATAGGGGAGTTGAAAAAAGGAAGTGCTTAATTAGTTAATTAGCATAGTTAGTAGTAGTGAAGGAAGATGACTTCAAATTCTGGGTAGGGTATTTTATCCTTTAGTTAATTTTGAGGGTGACTAGTTTCGTGGAAAAATTAAACCTTTGTGCATATTATTGACGCAGGGGTACGGTAAATCGAAATGAATGATACTATATATTGATTATGAAACTGTGATTGGAAACATCATTCAATTTTGCACTATACTTAATTAGTGTTGCCTCTTGGCTAGTGTTGTCCTGCTCTGGATAAAAGAATAAAGGATGATAATCTTCACCCCGTTGTAGTGTTGTGTAGCTTGTTATTCTTATGTGGAAATTTTTCTTGTGTGTATAGCCGAATAATTTGTAAAAACCTTCTATTTGTCAATGTCTAAAGACATAATCATCCCGTTGTGGTGTTGTGTAGTTTGTTATTGTTATTGTTATGTGGAAATTGGCTCGAAAAAAAAATCATGAACCTGAAAGAGAAAAATCATGAACCTACAAAAGAATAGTCATGAACCTGAATGATCATTGACATGAACCTGCAAGTTAAAACTCATGAACCTATAAGATAAAACTCATGAACCTACAAGATAAAAAACTCATGAACTTGCAAGATAAAAAAACTCAATAACCTCAGAAAAACCCATGAACCTATAAGGCAAAACTCATTAACTTGCAAGTTAAAACTCATGAACTTGCAAGTTAAAACTCATGAACCTATAAGATAAAACTTATTAAACTACAAGATAAAAAACTCATGAACCTGCAAGATAAAAAAAACTCAATAACCTCAGAAAAAACTCATGAACCTATAAAACAAAACTAATGAACCTATAAGACAAAACTCATGAACCTGCTAGTTAAAACTCATGAACTTTCAAGTTAAAACTCATGAACCTATAAGATAAAACTTATTAAACTACAAGATAAAAAACTCATGAACCTGCAAGATAAAAAACTCAAGAACCTCAGAAAAAACCCATGAACCTGTAAAACAAAACTAATGAACCTGTAAGACAAAACTCATGAACCTGCTAGTTAAAACTCATGAACCTGTAAGTTAAAACTCATGAACCTATAAGATAAAACTTATTAAACTACAAGATAAAAAAACTCATGAACCTGCAAGATAAAAAACTCAAGAACCTCAGAAAAAACCCATGAACCTGTAAAACAAAACTAATGAACCTGTAAGACAAAACTCATGAACCTGCTAGTTAAAACTCATGAACCTTAGAAAAATCTCATAAACTTGTAAAATAAAACTCATGAACCTATACGCCATAACTCATGAACCTACAAGTTAAAACTCATGAACCTACAAGTTCAAATGCATGAACCTGCAAGGAAAAGCTCATGAACCTACAAGATTATCGGCTTAAACTTCTCTTGTAGGGTTTATCAACCTCTAAAATGTAGCCTATGATGGATTTGAACCCATATCCATGTGAATAAACACATTGCTCTACCATTTGAGCTAATAGGCTATGACAACCAATACTCAATTTCAACCTTTCCCAGGTTCATCCATTCCAATTTGCTCTGCAGAAATTCCATTTCATTATCAGCAACATCTTCTTTCTCTAGCTTCATTGCAACCTCCAGCAATTTGCACAGCTCAGCTTCAAACCAGGCCTTGCTGAGCTTCACCAATGGGTGTGGATCAGTGATGCGTTGGCCAATCTCTAGTATCCTAGAGTTGATGTGGCCGAAGAGGAGTCTCCTATCTGATCTTGAGCAACTAGTTATTGGATAGCTATACTTCCTCTCGAGGTTCTCAAAGACATGGTGGCCCACTGGCCATTCCGGGGAATGCCACGTGGCCATGAAGGAGTCGGGATTGTTGTCTTCAAACTCGTAGTCAGCTAGCATGTCAGCCATGTAAGAGGCCTCCCAGTTCTTAGAGGAACAAGCACTTGAGATCAGCGTGGATGCTGCTCCAGTTTCCATCTTCAGAAGCTAAAGTTGCATTCTGAGACCTGCAAATATGGAGGGAACACCAAGCTCAGGGACAACCTTCAGTTCTCAAGTTTAAAATGAAAGCAAATGAAAGCATTATTCAGCCTGCAAGGCTAAACAAATGAAAGAATTTTTCAGCATGTAAACACCATATCTAATGCTCCTATTAAAACTATGCCTTGCACTAAAAATATTTTATACAAAGACAGACTTCAGATAAATAGCAGATTTAGAATCCAAGAATTATTGGAACTTGGAAGCGTGTTAGCAGCCGCGATATTTCAGTTCAACACTGGCAAACAAGATTTTCCATATGCAAACTTGTCAAGTAGTATATGAGAAGCAGAAAATCAGATGCAACTATTTCCAAAAATTGAATAAAGAGGGTGTACCATGAAGCTCAGCACTGACTCTTTCAAAACATTCAGATCCAGATGAAAGATCTTCCACAAATGGATCGAATTGGAAAAACTAGATTCAAATTTCCAACCCTGTGCAGTTATTGAAACCAGATATCAGCACAAATTCATCCCCTTCCCAGCTCAAAGAACATGAATTAGGGAAAGATGAAAAACAAAAACTTGAATTTGAAGACATAGGAGGATATCAAACCAAAAGAATCAAACAAACCCAAACAAATTCCTATCACTACAAGTCTACAATATTAAGAAGGAAAAAATGATCTTTTCAAGTAAGAAGGAGAAGAAATATGCACCACAATCTTTCTATTTCTGGTTGCTAATTCCCTTCTTCAGCAAGTTCCCAAACTTACGGTACAAAGCCTTCTTTTTCTTATGTTGCTGCTGCTTCGACGGTGAGATTTTGTTGCTCTCCTCCGACTGTGCTCCGTTCGACTGCTCGTGGCCCTAAATCTTAATTACTACACAAGAAGGCTTGTAATCAACAAGGAAATGGACAATAAAAAAATTGAGATTGAAAGGATACATTCATCAAAACCCTACAATTGCGAACAGTGCTTCAATCTCATTCATAAGCCCAACAAATCTCCAACAATTCAGCCCCTTAAAGGCTCCAAACAGTTAATAAAAACTCTTTTCAGTGCAATCAAATTATAAAATTGAAGAACTTACCGTGGAATCTGTCTGAAACATGGAAGCTTCCTGATCTGATGGTACGCTCAAGGAATGGAAGGTTCATGAGGTCTGGTGCAGACAAAGTTGTAGGAACTGATGGAGATGAAAAATCGGAGATGATAAAGGTGAGGGTGAGGGGGACGAACAAGAACACCATCGGAGACGATAAAGGTGAGGGAGACGAAAAATCGCCATTAGAGATCTGCGTAGAGTTGCACAGAGGGGCAAATGTGTAATAACGTTTTAATTTTAGATGGAATTTCAAAATTGCCACCGCGTCCATTATTCACTTGCTCGCTTGCTTTTTTTCCTTTTTCTTTGTCCTTCAATTTGGACCGTCTATAGGCTCCATCCTACGGTGGAGGTTGGTTCTTAGTGTTTATCTTAAGCCCCAATTTCGTCCGAACGGCTATCTATATATTATATAGTTGTATATTATGGTTATGTCCTTTATTACATCCTATAGTTATATATTATGATTATTTTAAGATTTTTGCATGTAAATATTAATATCATTATTATAGTTATTATTTAATTATAAAATATAGAGAGCTTTATTATACTTACATTTAAAACTAACTTTATATAATTATTATTAAATTTAATTATATAAAAAGAGATATAAAAAATAATGTCCATTTTTTCACTTATTATAACAATCATTTTTCACAAATAATGTCCATCTTTTCACTTAATATTTTCTAAAAATTAAGATTTCAAGTTACAATAATAAATTTCAAATACTATTAGACACAAAATCCAAAGTTGTAATTTTTTTTGGAAAATAACATTTTTGTTTGGAAAATAACATTATACCAAATACAGTTCCACCCATTGGGCCATTCCTTGACCTGTGAGGCTGCCCTCTTTCCCTGCCAAAAGGACGAAATTCACTTGAAGCGGCACTCGAACGAACGATTCCTTCACCTGTGAGCCTGTGACCCTCCTTCACTTGCGAGTTGCGAACTGTTGGGGATCAATCACTATTCGGTCTCGCTAACAAATCAGCGGAAGCTCAAAATCAATAAACCTGCGGAACCTAGGTCTCTTTCCGGCAACCAAATCAAAATCAACCAGATAGCAGAAATCAAACCACAATCAAGCAACACAACCACAACAGAAATAATGCACAAAATCAACACAAGATTTAAGTGGGAAAAACCCTCCTAAGGAGAGGTAAAAACCCCACTGTCGTCCGCCAGAGCACGAAATCCACTAATCATCAAAACAGAGTACAAGTGTTCATACAAATACCAATCTTACACAGGAGATAACAAGATATGGAGAATCAACTCAAGAAAATCTCCAATCTAACAACAAACACTTGTAACTAGGGATTAGATTCAACCAAAGAGGAATACCTACCGACAAACACCCGTTGTCGGCTTTCTGGGACAAGAGACGAACGATCCGAGGTGTAGACAAGGAAAAGTCTTCACTTTCTCTACCAATTTCTCTTCTCTCTTCTCCAATCTCCCTCCTCACTTTTGTACTCCTTTGAATCTCAAATGGGGGCTCTCACTAGGGCAAACTTGCTCCAAATTCTGCACAGCTCACGTGTTGATGCCTCCTTCACATTTGCTTTATATATGTTAAGCAAATGAAAGAGTGGGCTGGAATAATGGGCTTTAGGCCCAACACGAACCACTTCTCTGGAGGCAGATCTCAAGGCTAAGTACGAGTGGCGATTGCCTTCAACGAACAACTGGTCGATTGCCTTCAACGACTTGCGAGTGACGATTGCCTTCAACGACAGAGACAAATCTCAAGATTTGCGAGTGGCGAGTTGCGAACCACTTCTCTGGAGGCAGGTTCGGTTTTCTTCTACAGAATTAGAGATTTTTGGGTTCACGGCTCCATGTTCAAGTATTTGTAGTTGTAAGATTGAGTTTATGCAGTTCATATATAATTTTATCCACTTGTTTTTGATTTTAGGTTGGATGTAAGCTTCATTTCTTGTGGAAATTTTGGGCATATCTTGTTTGTTATCTCTTGCATGTTGGTGTGTTTAGTTTGATTGCTTATTGTGAAAAAAAAAGCTTTGCTTGTTGAGAATTGAGTTGCTCAACAGTAAGCTTTGGAAACATACTATAAAGATTGGCTTGCAGGTTTTGGATGGGAATGTGCTAGGCATATCTTGTTTGATTGCTTATTTTGGGCATATCTTGTTTGTTATTTCTCGCTCTGGAAATCAGGCGGCTGATTGGCTTGCAGGTTTTGGATGGGAATGTGCTGGTGACTTTGTTTTATTTTACAAACTCCCAAACGATCTTATTAATTGTCTAGAAGTTGATAAGTGGATGAGCGAGTATATGTAATCATTTATCCCTTTAAATAAATGGGTAACCCCCTCTATTACTACCAAAAAAAAATGCACTAGCAAAAAAATGCACTAGTCTGAACCGGTGAATTTAAAAAAAAAAGGCACGTTCCTGTTCACAAACTTCCCCAGCAGTCTCACCAACCACAGAAAGTACAGAGAGACAACAAGTTACTAGCCAATATCGTCACAGAATCTGTGGATATGCCCCTGCATACAGAGAGACAACAAGTTACTGGCTTCAATTAATATTCCTGAGTAGCAGAAAACACTGAATTCCACTATGGATTTTAGCAGCAAAAAACACTTATATTGATATTCCTGCTGAGAGAACTAGTCTTAGCAGCAAAAAACACTTACATTAATATTCCTTGGTACTCATTCGAAGCTTCAATTAATGCAGGAAAGCTGTTCTGCACTCAAGAAATCTGTTATGAATTCACCAGAAAATAAAGGCTCATTCAAATGCCCACTTATAAATCCCAAGAGAAATTTCAACTTTAATGGTTTAGAAAAAAATTACCATTGAATTCCACTAGGAATTTTATCAAACTCTTCATAGTTTGAGCCTACTCGTAAGGAATAGTCGGCCAAAGCATTTGCAACGGAGTTCACAAAAATGGAAATATGCTGAATATGTACTTCCCAATCATTATGCTGAATCAAGTGCCGACACTTTTCGAGCAGGTGAAAATCAGGGTGAGAAGTGAGTAACGTAGCCTTTAGGAGGTCGCAAGCCATTGCTGAATCAGTTCAAGAATCAACCTAGGCAACCCCAATCTCATAGCTAATTGCAATCCATGAAAAATAGCCCAAATCTCTGCAGTGAGTGCCTCACAATGACCACACAGGAAGACATAAGCCGTCAAAAACGAGCCATCGGATAAACGTAAGAGACCCCCACCCCCTGTTTGAGCCGGGTTTCCTTTGGAGACTCCAGCCGTATTAAGCTTGATCCAATCCTGTGGAGGAGGCTCATTTATGTCAAAGTTGGAACACTCCCATGGAGGTGGCTCATTTATGTTAATTTCCTGCATCATAAAATACATTTGTTAAATCTAAAAAACTGCATAATAAAAAAATTAGCCTTAGAAGAGACTACTTACAATTTTGTTATCACCTAACTCGGTAGTATTATTTTCTTTCTTCTTTTTCTTCGAGAAAGAACCTTTCTCCGATGCATGTATTGTCCTCTTTGTACGTGCTCGGCCTTTACGTCTACAATCAAGAGGGTCCTTAAGAGCATCCGCAGCCGTCTTCTTTTCTTTTGCAATGTATCTTTCATTTTCTTCTCTTTTTTGCAACCTTCTTCTCCCATAAACCTTTCCACTTGGTGCCATCAAGTTGTGAACATTGTTGCAACTAATGCCTATCATGGACTCGAGAGTATTTTGCAATTTATCTACTCCTTCTAGATAGGCATTATAAGTAGCATCATTGTGCAATGCTAACGAGACCAAATAGTCATTTTTTAGTGATAGACCACAGTACCTCTTCACTCGCTCACATTCATTTGGATCATAATAATTAACTTGAATGCGTTCATATTCTCGAACGAGATTCTTCCTCCAACGATCTAGTACATATTTCTCAGGAATAGTCTTGATCTCTTCAATCTCAATGACTTGAATAATGTGCTTGCATAAAATACCCCGGAATTCAAATAGCCTACAAGAGCAAGTGAAGTCCCACACACCTCTATCAATGGTTGTCTTGAAGCACTTACGTGTGGTGCGCCAAACCGGCTTCACTATTTTTTCTACATCTTCATATGTTGTTTTATCTCCATCGGTAGTCACCTTAGTTGCATTTGTGTATAAGAGACCACAAACCTATTCAAGTTTAATCTCAGCAGAATTTCAAAGCTAAAAAGGCAGAACTTGAAATCAGCAGAATGTAAGCTAAAAAGGCAGAACTTGAAATCAGCGGAATGTAAGCTAAAAAGGCATAAGACAATTACTACTCTACACATTCAGAATGTAAGCTAAAAAGGCATAAGCTAAAAACCCTATTGTTTGGTCTTGCTTCAGCAACTGGACCAACAAATAAGCTTTCTTTTTAACAAATATCCATGACAAAGCAGTCCTAGAAGCTAAATCAATTGATGACTTACCACCTATCACTTCCTTATAATAGCTTATAATGGTTTCATGCAGGAACTTTTAGCTACTAACACTGGTTCAGTTGAGTGAGTCTTCTTCTACCCCTCAACTTGAGCATTAGAAACATTTTGGGGTAAATGACACTTAATCACCCATTAGAGATGAAATCATACATAACCATCCATGTCAACAGCATTAAAGGTGATTGAATACTTAAGAGTGTAAATCTAAACTTAAGTGAGTAGAAGTGATTACCTCATCCTGAAATTCTTTAAATTTAGCATTTGTATAGGCCTTGTGGAAAACGTCTTCGGCTGGAATTGCTCCATTGCAAGTGAAAGGTCTATCCATGGTGTTAGCATTTAATTTCTTTTCTTCTTCAACTTTGTTTGCAAGAGCCATTTGAAACTGATCAATAAACAATTTCAAGCCACTATTCATATTCATATAGCCCTTGAAATAGAAGTGTATTCCTTCACTCCTCTGCATAGAAGACATACCAGCCCAAAAGGAATCTTTCCAATAACCCGGAACCCATTTTCTTCGTTCCATATAAGCCTCTTTTATCCATGAATAGTTATGCAACTGAAAATCCTCAACCATGTTCACCCATGCTTCCTCGAACTCATCTAGGGTGAGTGAATCATGTACAACAACATTCATGCTCTTAGTTATTTCCTTAAAACGTGGATGTTTTCCCAAGTTCCTTGATGCATTTAGCAATATGTGAAAGAGGCAAAGTCTGTGCCTAGTACTTGGAAAGACAATCCCAACTGCCTTGTTAATTGCCTTGCACTGATCGGTCAGAATAGCACCGGGAGGTCTTCCCATGCACTTTAGCCAACAATCGAATATCCAAACAAATGTATCAGCATCTTCATGTGATAGCAATCCACAAGCAAGCACAATCGACGACCCATGATGATTCACTCCGATAAAAGGAGCAAAAGGCATCCCATATCGATTTGTCAAGTGAGTGGTGTCAAATGTCACCACATCACCAAAATCTCTAGCAGCAGCTCGACATCTTGCATTCGACCAAAATAAATTCATCAATCTTCCTTCTGAATCTCTCTCAATTGCACAGAAAAAATCTGGATTTTCAGCTTTCATTTTCTTGAAGTACTCTTCAATAGCAGCGACATCCCCATGCAATCTTGTACGCCGACGCTCAATCCCTAGCATATTTCTCATATCTCTTTGACTGAATGGTAGGTTCTCATGGCCTCCGCTTTCAACAACTAGAGAATTAAAGTTCTTCTTTACTGGGACCCCGGCTGCATCATTGTTCAATATCCTCCTCTTGTGATATTCAGTCATATACTTGTAATTAACCATGAATCGACTGTTGGATGGATCCATTGGATGATTGTGCTCCAACATCAAGACTGTTACTGTCATTCTACCATCCTTCATCCGCGCATCAACATATGCTCCACACCCGGTTACTTGAGATTTCAACGTTTCATCCATTTTCTTACCACCCTTCACACAATGCAATCTCAACCTCTTCATCATTTCATAATGCACTTCATCGTCGGCCTTTCTCCGTCCTTGTCCTTTCTCCTTGAACTCATCAAATAACTCACATGTGCGGGTACGAAAATGAAAACCACTTTGATTTGCATATTTATGACAAAAATCAGCATACTCTAAGGCACTAGTAAAACACATGCCGACCGCAGGTTCTACCACTGTGTCATTATCATTGTTACTTAAGTTGTTTGGCTCTTCATTTAGGTCGAACTCCATTTCAATTGAACCTGTAACGTTAGCAAAAATCAGTTTCATGGGAGGGCATTTGGCCAAAATCAGTTTCTGTAAACAAACAATTTACACATAAAAATGGTTGTAGCATAATATTAAATATACAAACAGGAAATCAGTAAAACCGCAATTATGATTTAGGATGGGGGGAATCAGCAAAATATATGGAAAAAAATATAATACATAACAGTTGCAACATAAAACACGAAACCAAACACCAATGGATTGAAGCCAGTAAAAACAGAACTAAATTGCAGCTACATCTAAAGCATTGAAGCCAGTAAAAACAACATGTGCTGATTTTGTTGTTAACATTTATTAATGGTTGTAATATAAGATTAAATATACAAAGAGGAAATCAGTGTGCAATAAAGATTAAACATACAAAGAGAACTAAATTAGCAAAGTGCAGCACTGTTTGATGAATTAAATTAAACCAAAGTGCACTGTGTGATGAATTAGCGAGACAACTAAACTAACTGCAAGCAATTGTTTATTGAACAAAACTAAACTAAGTGCAACCAAAGTGCACTGTCTGATAAATTAGAAATTAGCGAGAGAATTAAACCAATTGTTTATTGAACAGAACTAAATTAAACCAAAGGACGAAATGTCTGATGAATTATGATACGAAGTGTTCTAACAGAACTAAATTAAACCAAATTGCAGCACTTCGAACAGAACTAAACCAAAATTGGAGGAATGGGTGGCAGCCAAAGTTACCTGATTCGAAGGCAAACAGCCCCGATTCGAAGGGCGACAGAGCTGAAAGCCGACTGGTAGGAAGCGGCGTCGACCGTGGAGGAAGCCAACCGTGGAGGAAGCCGACCGTGTTCGATCGGTGGAGGAAGCCGACCGTGGAGGAAGCCGACCGTGGAGGAAGCCGACCGTGGAGGAAGCCGACCGTGTTCGATCGGTGGTAGGAAGCGGCGTCGAACAACCCCGATTCGAAGGGTGATGCCGCCGACAGAGCTCGTGGAGGAAGGCTCGGCAGGTGGAAGCTGACTAGTGGAGGAAGGTTCGGCCGATGGCAGGCGGTGCCGGCGAACAACGCAGATTCGAAGGTGGATGGTGAAACGTTGGGAAGGCGAAAGGTGGAAGGCGAACAGAGGGAGGTTCGACATGTTCTAAAATTTCCCATTTTGCTCAAGTTGGAAATCGAAACGTCGGGAAGCCGGAGGGTAAGCGAATCGTCGCTGGGAAAAAATTCGGGAGCGCGACACCCCGCCTAAACCGCCCAGGCGCCATATCTTCTCGCCTTAACCCGCCCAGCCGCCATTGTTCCCGCTTGAGAATTGCCTTAATCCCGCTCAATGGAATCTCTGATTTAAGTGGAATATTTTGCCAAATGGCAAAAGGTGTAGGAATTTATATTGACACTGCGTGTCAATGTATCACGGTCCATAAGTGCGTGATCAACATCGTCATAATCAATGTTATCAAAACATGTGTCGTCGAATGTTCGTGGGAGCGAGAAGAAGATCGAGAATGAGGTGGGACGAAGGAGAGGCGCTTGGAAGGTTGGGATCGGGTTTGTTGGCGGTTGCTTCCAAAGCCTTCGAAGCCCAATTTCCTCTTCATCATGGTTTGTCTCTCTCGTTGATTAAAAGCCAACACCGAATCAAGCCCTAGAATTCCTCAGTGCACAACAACTTAGCAAGAGAGAGACAAATAGGGGTTTATGTTCTTCTTACATAGGAGTAAACAATTGACAACAACATAAATTCGGTACCAAGTCGAATGAATTGCAAGGTTTTTTTTTATCAAAGTAAGAGCAACTATGGGGTTTATTTATGAGACTTAAACAATATATTTTATTAAAATATTAGAACTTTAGTTTAAGCCTTTTCCTTGGGGCTTAAAAAAAGGTAAAAATTTAAACTCTAACCCATGGGACTTAAATTAAAGGGAGCGTCACGTGTCGCTCTATTATTGGAGCTGCGTCCTTCAATGGGCTTTTCAAAAGGCAAAAATTGTTTTATTTAAAATTTTAAACATTAAAATAAAAAATAAAAAATATCATAATTCTAGTTTCATTTTTCTCCATCTATAGACATTCATTTTAGATATATTTAATATAAATATAAATTGGGTTCAAAAGTCACTCCAAAAACCCCTCCATTAAAATGCTCTTTTGATATATGGCTTAAATGGAGGCTTAAACTCAAAAAGCCTACATTTAAGCCTCTCATTTGAGCCCCCATAAGGGGTGCTCTAAGCACTTTTCAAAAATTTATTCTAAAATTAGGCTCGTTGTAGAACTTATTCTCAAAATAGGCAGGCTTTTTAACTTCGGTATAAATCGCTTGGAAGAGCAGCGATTCATCATAAATAAGTCGGCAATAACAATAGCGACTCTCATCAAAGCGGAGACGGTAATTTTAAAAAAATAAAAAAGGTATAAGTCGTTGTACCATACATCGACTAATTTTTTATTTTTTTTTAAAATACCGGTTTAATTTTGAATATAAAAAAGAGTCGATGTACCATATAGCGACTCTTTGTATTGTGGTACATCCACTCTCTAATTTTATCCTCACCTCGTGGAGATCGAAAAAAATCAAAATCACGAAGAAGATTTAATATCTTGATTCTGGACCTCGTGCAGTACTACGGCTCCTCGGAAATCACGCAATTAAAAGCAACTTAGAACAGTTAAACATGAATTAAACTTATCCATGAAAATCATTTTGTACGTTTTGAATAAATTTGAGAGTCGATGTACTATAATACAAAGAGTCGCTATATCATTCTGCGATTTTTTTTATATTTTAAAATTAAATTTTTTTATATTCAAAATTAAACTGGTATTTTTTAAAGAAAATAAAAAAAAGGTATGAGTCGCTGTATGGTACAACGACTCATACCTTTTTTATTTTTTTAAATTATCGCCTCCGCTTCGATGAAAGTCACTATTGTTATCGTTGACTTATTTATGATGAATCGCTACTCTTCCAAGCGACTTATATCGAAGCTAAAAAGTCTTTCTATTTTGAGAATAAATTCCACAACGAGCCTAATTTCAGGATAAGTTTCCAAAAAGTGCTTGCTTTGATAAAAAAAAATCTGAATTGCGAAAATGAAAGATTGAAAGCGAAATTAGCGTGAGATTTGCAAGAATAAGATAATAGAAGTGGAAGAAGGTGGCTAGGACTTGCTCCAACAGGTTATGTTCATTGCACTTACCATATTGTTGAAGACGGATGAGATTTTTTTTTATTAGTTAAAAATTAGATTGAAAATCACATAAGAGTCGGTTTCTCAATCTATAGCATTTTTACGGATTAGAATTATAAATTCTAGACTATCTCTAAAGTCTTCCAAGAAATTGTGCTGGACTTTCTTCGCGATGAAATCGGCCACGATGTTTGTTTCTCGAAAAACGTGAGAATTTTGCACTGAAGAAAACAGTTGTAAAATACACACGATATCAGAAATTAACATTTCAATATCCCATGGACAGTGCCAGATTTGATTAAGAACATTCACAATGGTAAAGTTGGTTTACCCGTATTGTTCGTGAAAATGTAACCAAAACTAGATTCACTATTGGTTTTGGTGGATCCATCTGTGTTGATTTTAACAATATTATCCGGTGATTTTTTCCATTTCTTTGTTAGTCGTCTAACAATGTTCGTTCTACGAGTTTTTTGTTTTTCTTCTGCCAAATAGTCAGGGTTCCAACTCTTCGTCTTATTCCAATTCTCAATTTGTTTCTTAATGTAAATTGATACATCCTTTATGGAGTCAACATCATCGTTTGTTCTTCCAAAGCTTTGTTAGTTTCTATAAAACTAAATGCCCCACCAAGAGACCAATAATTCTATGAATTGTGATCTATCAGTTTTTTGTCGAATTTCTTCAATGATTTCATTGATTTTTTTGTTTTCTATGTGCTAGGGATCTGATGATTCCATAGGTATCATAATTCATTTTTTTGATTGTTTTTATGGTATGGTTACATTGGAAAAGGAGATGATTCAAATCCTCAAATGAGCATTGCAACGTATACAACCCGCGGGGGGGGGGGGGGCGGCTACACCTTTTTCTGCTAATCTAGCTTTTGTTGGGAGTCCGTTTTCACTATTTTCCAGACAAAGTTTTTAGCTTTGGGATATGTGTCCATCTTCTAGATCCATGAAGAATCATAGGCAGTATAATTCTTGTTTTTGTGAATTAGTTCCATAGCAGAATTTGTAGAAAGCCAATCATTTTTGCTAGTTTTCCAGTATATTCTATCATGGATCTCATTTGAAGGTATTGGGATCGAGGTTATTTTTTTGGCTAAATCATATGGTAAACATTTTTCTAATAAGTCCTTATTTCAGGTTCTATTTGGCAACATAAATTCAGCTACTAGGGTATCTTTATTCAAGATTGATTGTGTGTTTATGGTGTCACATAAATGGGTGTTCACAACCCAGTTATCCGTCCAGAATTTGATTGTTTTGCCATTACCAACTTGTCAAATTAGTCCAGATTTGAACTCAGCCATGAGTTCAATCATTTTGGACCATTGCCAAGAGCAATTTCATTTTTTCTCGTAATGAAATATATGGTTTGTTTTCAAGTATTTTTCAATAATAACCCTAACCCAATAGTTATTTGGTTCTGCTAGGATTTTCTATAGTAATTTGAATTATAAGGCTTTATTCATGTCTTTAGCTTTTCTCAAACCAAGACCTCCTTGATGGGTTAGTTTACATATTTTTTCCCAACCTATAAGAGGTTTATAGGAGCTGTCTTTGTTCTAAAAGAAGGATCTATTTAACTTGTCAAGTTCATTTTGTGTGTGTAGTTAACATCAAACTTTGCATAAGATAGTTAGGTCTTGATGCCAGATTGGTTTTTATTAGTGTTGTTCTTCATGCTTGGGAAAGAGAGTTTGCTTTCTATTTAGATAATTGATGTTGAGTGCTAACTAAGAGGTCAACAAAGGTATTGGAGTTAACTCTACCATTAATGATAGGACAACCTAGATATTTTTTGAGAGATATCATATTTGTAATTGTGAAAGTACCTTGTAATGCTAATTTCTATTGGTTGGTAACCTTTTTTGTAACTTGAAAAGCCGATATATGAAAATTTACTTTTTGTGAGATTTTGCAGTACTCATCATTAATGTCCTTGATTTCTTTGTAGTTTTCCTGTTTAGCTTTTGAGAAGATCACAATGTCATCCGTAAATGCCAAAAACGAGATTCGTGTTCCTTGTTGATTGATTTGAAATCCTAGAGGATTTCGAGTTCTTTCTGAAGCTTTTTGGAGTTTTCTAGCAAGGATTTTAGATCCTAAAATAAACAAGAAGGGTGAAAAGGGGTCTTCCTGTCGAAGTCCTCTTGTTGGTTTAAATATTTCTGTGGGTCCGTTGTTTACAAGTACCGAGAATGATACCGTTGTAATGCATTCTTTTATCCAGTTGATAAAATTTTCATGGAATCCATACTTTTCCATTATTTTAATAATGAAATCTCATGCGATTCTATCATAAGCCTTTTCCATGTCTAGTTTTAGGGTAATAAAGCCTTCAGTTCCTTTTTTCGATTTAAAAGAGTGAAAGATTTTATGGGCAATCAAGATATTATCTTGAATAGCTCTGTTAGCAACAAAGGCACCCTAAAGGGGGTGTATTAATTTTTCCATGGTTCCTTTAAGTCTAGTTGTTATGATCTTCGAGATAATCTTATAAATTATAGAGCATAAACTTATGAGTCTATAGTGATTAGTAGAGTTTGGATTATCACATTTTGGGATCAAGGAGATGAATGTGTGATTTATTTGTTTAAGTAGTTTCCCAGAAAGAAAAAAACTTTTAACTGCTTGGATAACAGAAGGACCTACAATGTCCCAATATTTTCGATAAAATTATATTGTCATGCCATCCGGCCCTGGTGATTTATTCGAGCCAATGTTAAAGACTGCCTTCTTAATTTTTTCATTGGATACATTTCTTATTAATTCCAAATTGTCCTGTACAGAGATTTCAGACTGGATTAATTCGATATTTTCTTAAAATAGTCTCTGGTTCATATCCTCACTTCAGAATATGAAATCATTTCTGATTTCATTTCTAATATTTTATTCTCTAGTGATGCTTGTTCCTTCTTGTGTTTTGATTTCTTTTATAATTTTTATATTTCTTCTTCCACTTGCTATTTTGTGAAAATAGCTAGCATTCGTGTCATTATATTTGATGTGTTTTACTTTAGCTCTTTGGTTCTAGTAAATTTTCTGGAAACACAGAAGTTTTTCTTCTTTTTTTCCCTATGATTCTTGTTTGTTTTTTTAATTGGATCATTTGTTGGGTGAGTATAGATCTCAGTTTGGATATCAGAAAGATGTTTTTCTATAGTTTGTAATTATATGAAGACATTTCCAAAGGTACTTTTATTCCAAATCTTAGCATGTTTCTTGAGTAATTTTGTTTCGGATACAAGATTATACAATCTAGATCCATGATAGTTAGTTCTCTAAGCTTGTTTAATAACGTTTCTAAAATCCTTTCTAGTCATCCAAATTTTTTCAAATTTAAACGACTGATTTTTGAAAGGTACTGCTGAATCCAGCTCGATAGAGATGGGACAATGGTCTGAACTGGAAAAAGAAAAATGCTTAGTACAGATATCAGGATACCATAGAAGAATCTGGTGATGAATAAGTACCCTATCCAATTTTTCATATATGTTATCTATTTCTGTGCTGTTCTTTCGCTAGGTATAGATGTTTCCTTGAATAGGGGTATCCAGGAGTTCACATTCATTCTTAAAATGACGTAATCTTGCAAGTTTTGTCAAAGGTGGTAATATCCCGCCTAATTTTTCACTAGGGTCTTGTATTTCGTTCAGATATCCCATGATAGTGCACGAAAGAGAGCAATTTTTAATATATGAGATAAATTCGTTCCGGAACACATTGTTTGCAAAATCATTTGGTGGGTCATAAGTTAGGATTAGCATAAGTTTTTTGTTCGTGAGCAGGTTGGTATACTTAATACTGATGAATCTTATTTCAATTTGTTCAATTTCAAGGATTTCATTTATAAGTTGGTAGGTCTTCCACATTACGCAAATGTCTCCTGCGAAACACGTAGCTTGGACACAGTAGAATTGATCAAAACCCGCTTTTTTCCATACGTTTTCATTTGGTTCTTTGTTTGTTCTTATTTCAAAGAGTGCAAGTAGTTGTATACGTTCAATTTTGCAAAAAGATTCAACATCCATCCAAAAAGTTTTCTTTCGGATTCCGCCGCAATTCTAGGTTGTGATCTTCATAAAAAACCCATTTGTGTTTTTGCCCTATATCCTAGGACATTTAGGGGACTTATTATCGTTTCTATTAGTTATTTTTTCCGTAGGCATGAGAGATTTATAAGACATAAGAATTTTGTTCTCCCTAGAGAGGGTATGTTTTCGATTGTTCTTGATTGGGAATTCCCATTGGTGTAAGGCAAGCCTAGCAACTTGGAAACTAGTGTAACGAGAAATGTGTACACAAGTTTTTGACATTTTGGCATACACAGTTTTGTCCTGTGTTTGGACTAGTTTAGTATTATGCATAATTTTGCTTTCATATTTGGGATCTTCAGGATTCCAGGGAATACATAATTTGCAAGAGATAATTAGTTTCCTGAAAAAGGTGTCATACACCATAACTTCCTTTATTTGAACTTGTTCAGTATTATACCTAATTTCATGTAAAATTGATATTTTCAAAATAAGGGTGTCAATGATAATCTTGGTATTCATGTAAAATTGCTCTAATTGTTCCACATTTCCCCCCCTTCTAGTGTATCTAAAAAGGACTCCAGATGTAAGAGCAGTATATGGCAAGTTTTGTTACTGGTGTATCAAAAAATGACTCCAGATGTAAAATTGATCATTTCTAGTTGCTGGTGTATCCAAAAAGGACTCCAGATGTAAGAGGCCAATATATGGCAAGTTTTGTTCCAATAAGCATCATACATAGTTACAGAGTTGTATAAAACACACATAGGGTTCAAAGACTAATTTTTCATGGAGTTAAAACTCCATAAAAGCTTGTAGGCAGGCTGATGATATTCTCCATTGTCTGAATGTTTGGTTTGTGAGATGAAGTAGCACGGGAAATCCTGCTAGTTATCTATAGTACCAACCCAGATAGGACCAGACATACAAGAGGTTTCCAAAAGTTAAGGTAGTACCCAGGCCAGTACAAATGGTCTTGAAACGGATCGGGAAATCTCACACAGCGAGTGACGAGAGGAAGACAATGACTCCAAAGCGGGGAAGACCGCACCCCAAGGGACAAAAGCACCGCTCTATCGACATCATCGATGCCTCGCACCTCGGTGGAAGACGACGAGTAGCGCCGTGGACGGCGAGGTTCCACTTCCACCCAATCGCCCAGGCCCATAAACAAGCAAGCGACCATCTTTTAAGCGTTTTGTCTGGAAGAGAACTCCTCAGAGAGCCAAAAAACTCAGCGAACTAATTTCTCGGAGGAGATTCATCGCCTTTGTGAGGATTTGTAGGATTAGGATTGTTGGGGATAGGGTTTGGGTGGATTTGATGGAGAGTGTGGTTGTCAACCGCAAAGGGAGTGAGGCCGGTAAAGCCTGGATGCAGCGGCGACGACGGGGTTTCTAAGGTTAGGTTTTCTGGGCTTGGGAGCGTTTTCATTCTCGCGATTGTAATATGAAAAATCTAATTTTAAGACGGATGAGAAATATGGATTCGCCCTTTTGGGTCTTCTTTTCCCACTTTTAAGAAGAGAGAGGTTTTTATTTTATTTTATTTTATTTGCGTATTTTGTAGTGGTTTGTAGGAACGGAGAGTGGCAATTTGAGATGGGCATCTACCTTAATATATTAAAGCTGAAAGCATATTAGTATTAAAAATTGAGCCACTTGACCTTTTAATTTTTTGGCATCGGGTAGTATGTGAACCTGCTATCTGTCAATGTTTCATAACTGATGCATCCCACTGTACGCCAAGATTTTTACAAGGTAAACAATTCTCTTGTATCATCTTTTGCGTCTGATTTCAGTTCTTTTTTAGCTAAGGTTCAAATTTTGTTTCTTTTGAAAGTACATTAGATGAAACTTTCGGATCATTTTAAGCTTAGAATTACTATTGTGTTGATTTAAGATATATTTGTTGTTGAATTGTGAGTTCATATTTCACATAAATGTAGTTTGAGCTTTGAGTTGTTCTTTGTTTTTCCTAGCTTGCAAGGATAAGATTAGTGATTTCTGTTGCTTGTGGGTTTGTGATCATATCATCACATAATGAACAATATGCTGACATTTTAGAAGCTCTCTTATAACATCTCGAACAAGGTTTTAAAAAGCCTCTTTTCCCCCTTTCTTTTCCAATTTTGTACATATATCTTTTATATTGATTCACTTGCTCTACCAATGGTAATTTATATGTTATTAAAACTACCAGAAGATATTTATTCTTCTACATGCATTGCAAGAAGTGCAAGGGTGTATGCTTGCTTTTCTGTCTTTGGGTGGCTCTAGTGTGACCTAATGCATCTGGCTTTTATAGTTGTCTTTGATAGATTATTTTTTTCTTTAATAGTTGGCTTTATTAGGTTATTTTGTATACATAGTTTTTCTACAGAAGCATGGCTTTGCTGTTCAAGTTGGAATGTTCTTTCACCTTCCTGCACATTCCACAAACTCTCAGTTTGCAACTACCAAAAAGTTTTGATTTTAGCAAAATTTGGTATATTTTTCTTGATCTTCAGACTATGCATTTGGGTGAAATTTGTCATTTAAACTAACTTCAAGTTGGAATATTCTTTCACCTTCTGTTGAATCACAAGCTGCTTTGACGACCTCTCTTTGATAGAAAAAGATTTGGGAGAAAATTCTCTCTTTCTGTATTGGAAGGAGCAAATTACAATATATATGACAGAGATAACACAAGCAAACAAAGGCTGGAATGGGCCATCTAAATGGGCCTAAATAACATATACTGTAATACTCCCCCTCAAGTGGGAGCATGAGGATCGATAATGCCCAACTTGCCTTTCAGATGAAGAAATTGGACTTTTCCAAGAGCCTTGGTAAACATATCAGCTGGCTGATCACCCGAGGAGACGTAGTGAGTAGTTATCAAGCCAGATTGAACGAGATCGCGAACTAAATGACAATCAATTTCAATGTGTTTTGTGCGTTCATGAAACACTGGATTAGAAGCAATATGAAGTGCGGCCTGACTGTCGCAGAACAACCGCATGGGAGTATCATGACGAACTCCAAGTGAACGAAGAAGAGACTTGAGCCAAATAAGTTCACAACAAGAAGAAGCCATAGCGCGATATTCGGCCTCAGCGGAAGAACGAGAGATAGTGACTTGCTTCTTAGTCTTCCAAGAGATGGGAGACTTACCAAGCATGACAAAATACCCTGTTAACGAACGACGTGTCAAAGGACACGATGCCCAATCTGAATCACAATAAGCAGTTAACTGTAGAGAGCTGTCAGATGATAGAAGGAGCCCTTGGCCTGGTTGAGCCTTCAAGTAATGTAAGATGCGCATTGCAGAGTGCCAATGATCCAAACGCGGTGTCTGCATGAATTGTGCTAGAGTGTGTACAGAATAAGATAACTCAGGACGAGTAATTGTAAGATAAATGAGTCGACCAATCAGACGACGATAGCATTCCGGTTCATCAAATAAAGAACTGTCAGAAGTCGCTAAATGGTGATGTTGTTCCATAGGAAAAAACGAAGGCTTGGTAGCAAGCAAGCCAGCCTCTGACAATATATCAAGCACATACTTGCGTTGAGAGAGAAACAATCCTGAAGAGTTTCGAGCTATCACAATGCCAAGAAAATACTTCAGAGGGCCCAAGTCCTTCATGTGAAAACAGGAATTGAGATACCCTTTGAACCGAACAATAGCAGAGGAATCATTCCCTGCGATTATCAGATCATCGACATATACAAGAACCTGAATTGTAGTATTACCTCGATCATACGAGAACAGAGAATAATCAGCATAACTCTGGCGGAAACCAAAGGCACGTAAAGCAGCAGAGAGCTTAGCAAACCAATTGCGTGGAGCTTGGCGAAGTCCGTAAAGAGACTTCTGGAGGCGACATACATGCCCTGGGGGAACCCCGAGAAGACCTAGAGGTGGTTGCATGTAGACCTCCTCATCAAGATCGCCATGAAGAAATGCGTTGTGAACATCCATCTGATGTAACTCCCAACCACGAACAGCAGCAACAGAAAGAAACACACGGACCGAAGCCATCTTGGCAACAGGTGCAAAAGTCTCTGTAAAATCAATACCTTCGACCTGACGATTGCCAAGTACAACTAATCGAGCTTTATGACGTTCAATAGACCCGTCAGCCCTGTATTTGATGCGATAAACCCATTTGCAACCTATTGGTTTCTTTGCTTTGGAAGGCAAAGCAGAAATTGTCCATGTCCTGTTCCGAGCAAGAGCATCTAGCTCGGAAGACATGGCGGCACGCCATTCAGGAGAGCGAGCTGCTTCATGAAAAGAGGACGGCTCATGTCCTGCAGTAACAGCTGCCAGAAATCTAGTGTGCGAGGCAGAAAAATTATGACATGATACATAAGCTGCAATGGGAAATAGTGTACCCGAGGATGGTGGTTGATGAGTAATTGACGATGTTGTACCATTGGATTGAGCTTGAAGAACAGTACGACAGACATAGTCACGCAAGCGGAGCGAAGGCTGACGGGCGCGAGAACTATGGCGAATCGACGATGGGGGATCCTGGGAAGGAGATTCGGGAACGAACGAACTCCCCCTGTTATCCAAAGACTCTTCAGAAGAAGACTCGGACTGGGTAGGAGGAGCGACCAATGGTAACACAGAGAGGGGAGTACTCCCCCTGGCCAAAGAAGGTGACTCAAACACATCATCAAAGACGGCTGGAGATGGAACGGTAGGTGGTGGTGTCATAGTTGCTTGAGACGGAGAAGCATAGGGGAACACTTGCTCGAAGAAAGCAACATCTCTACTAACGAAGATCTGACGAGACTCGAGATCAAAAAGACGCCAGCCACTCTTTCCAAGGGGATAGCCTAGGAAAACACACTTACGGCTGCGCGAGGAAAATTTATCACGATTCCTAGGCAGTTGAGAAGCAAAACCCAAACAGCCAAAAACACGAAAAGAAGTGTAAGGAGGTGACCGACCGTGTAGAAGTTCATAAGGAGATTGGCTACCAAGTGTCGGAGATGGCAGTCGGTTTATGAGAAACGCAGCCGTTGAAACGCACTCAGCCCAAAAACAGAGAGGCAAATTCGCCTGAAAGCGTAAAGCACGCGCCACATTAAGAAGATGACGGTGTTTGCGCTCAACACGACCATTCTGCTGAGGTGTATAGATACAAGAAGTTTCAAAATGTATTCCATTATCCTCAACGAAAGGACGCAGAGTAAGAAACTCGGTTCCATTGTCGGCGCGGACGCGTCGGACCTGTTTGTTGAACTTACGTTCAACCATTGCACAAAAATTTCTAAAAAGACGAGCAACATCAGTCTTAGAGCTGAAAAAATTGACCCAGACAGCCCTGGAATGATCATCCACAATTGTCAAGAAATAAGTTGCGCCACTAAAAGAGGGAGTGCTATACGGTCCCCATACATCACAGTGAACTAAATCAAATAAGTCAACAGATCTATTATCATTAATAGGAAATGACAATCTGGTTTGCTTAGCACGAAAACAGATATCACAAGGTGCAAGAGCATCCAAAAGATGCTTAGACAAACAAAGTTCAGAAATACTAGCTAAAACAGTAGACGATGGATGACCAAAGCGACAATGCCACAGAGATGCAGAATCCGTTGATGACTTAGCAGAAGCAGCCAAACCAGGAGAACCGAGCATATGCAGCCAGTATACCCCTCCACTTTGCTTACCCACGCCAATCACCATCCTCGAGTTGATTGCCTGGAGAACGCACAACTTGGCAGTTAAAAGGACAAGCAGATTAAGTTCACGAGATAACTGAGCAAAAGATAATAAATGGCAAGACAAATTTGGCACAAATAAGACATGACTTAAACAATATTCTCCAATGACAAGGCTGCCTTCAACAGAAGCCGTAGAGATTGTGCCGTCAGGCAATTTAATTGATACTGGAGGAATAACGACAAGATCCTGCAGAAGACCTTTGTCACCAGTCATATGAAACGAAGCACCAGTGTCTAAGATCCAGGAATATGGCTTACCAGAATAATCGGAGCCGGGCTTCATGGAATTGAACATGTGCATCACAGCATTCCACTGATCCGTGGAGAGGGTCGTACCGAAGGCTTGGCGATCATCTGTGCCCAGCGAAGACGTCACAGATGCAGCAGTGTTTTGGACAGAATATCCAGACCGATTAGAGGTGGGATTAGGAGAGGGCGGCGATGACTTGGAACCTCGCGCCGCAAGCTTCTCTTTGAGCCAGTCTGGCATTCCATGAAGGCTGTAACAAGAGGCCTTATCATGGCCTTTCTTACCACAGTGCGCACAAATCATTTTCCGGCGATTGACAGCCGTATTTGTGGATGACGCATTCGAAGAGCCAGCAGGGGTTGAAGAGCCAGCAGGGGTTGGACGCTGAGCCACAAATACAACATTTTCGTTTGGAGATTCACGAGCCTGAACAACAGTACGTAGTCGTTCCTCTTGAACAACAAGAGCATAAACCCGATTCAGTCCAGGAAGCGGATCTTGCGCCATAAGATTAGATCGAAGAGTGCCGAACAATGCATCATCGAGACCCATCAAGAATTGATGAACTCGTTCTTCTTCGCGTTCAGCAGTCAAATAGGAGTTGAGATTACATTCACATTTTTGGCAGGTACAGCAGCGAGGAGGTGCGTACTGATCAATTTCGTCCCAGAGCTTCTTCAACACTGAGTAATAGGCTGATACGGTGAGCCCAGTCTGTCGACAATGAGCAATTTCAGACCATAACTGGAGTTTGCGAGGGCCGTTTCCAACTGAAAATCTCTGACGAAGATCGTCCCAAAGCTTACGAGCAGTGTCGAAGTAGGTTATAGATGAACGAAGGGATGACTCAATGGAGTGGACGATCCACCCAACCAACATCGAATTCACCATGAACCAATCATCCAGATTCGGGTGGTCAACAGTAGCTTCATCAGGTGGCTTAATAGTACCATCAATGAACCCAACCTTCCTCTTTGCACGAAGAGAGTTTCGCATAGCGATGACCCACTCATCGTAGTTGTCTCCTTTCAATGACACAGGACAAATTGAAAGCCCTGGGTGATCCGATGGGTGGAGGTAGTATGGAGAATAAAAGTCGATGTTGGACTTCTTGTTTGAACCGTCGCCCATCGCACAACAGAGACGAACAGAAGAGAAGATGAATCAGAAGCAACGGAAGAGTTGAAGAAGCTGAACAACACGAACAACAGAGAAGCCGAATAACACGCAGAGATGCTGAACCAGCAGAGAAGACGAAGCAGAGATGCTGAACCAGCAGAGAAAGAGGCAAACAACAGAGAAGCTGAACAACACGCACAGCAGAGAAGCTGAACAACACGAAGAGATGCTGAAATAGCAGAGAAGACGAAGCAGAGAACATGAACAGAAGCAGAGAACACGAACAACAGAGAAGACGAACAACAGAGAAGACGAAGCAGAGATGCTGAACCAGCAGAGAAAGAGGCGAAGGCGAGACGAACAGAAGCAGCGGCGGTAGAAAAAAAATTAGGTTTTCCTGCTCGATACCATGATAGAAAAAGATTTGGGAGAAAATTCTCTCTTTCTGTATTGGAAGGAGCAAATTACAATATATATAACAGAGATAATACAAGCAAACAAAGGCTGGAATGGGCCATCTAAATGGGCCTAAATAACATATACTGTAATACTCTTCCTTGGCTTCAAAAGGCTTATATTTCTCTCCCCGAAATTCCCTTGATTTCCCCACTCAGTTGGATCTTTTCCTTTCATGGTTTACAAATGATGACTAGCTGACAATACTACTCATTGTTTTTTGCATTTTGTTAGTTGACCATGCTTGGTTGATATCTTGGTGGTGGATACAGGATAAATGGTTTAGGTTTTTGGAAATTTCTTACTACTATTGCAGTTTTTGGAAATCTCTTTTTTCTGTCAGTTTCTTTTACAGTTTAAAGTTTTCAATCGAAGTCACTCTTCCTTCTTTCTTAAGTTATTCCTAATTCGCAATTGATGGTGGATATTTATTTTGTTCTTCTTCTCTAATTTCTTGCTTTCCATTCTCAATTTTTGTTATCTTAATCTGATTGTTAGTATATTTGCGTACCCAGATCATCTGAGACATATTTATATGGATTTAGAAGATCTGTTTCATTTCATGGATGCAACCAAAAAGAACCAGATACTTTGGCCTGATATTTCAAAATAGTTCCGGAAATTTCTCACCGGAACCAGTTGTTTTGGTCCCGAATTTGGTGAACATGAATTCTTTTAGAGTTGGTCCAATGTTGTAATGTCTTCCTGCTAAAAATGTTGAAGGCGGTTGAGAAGAATCTTCATCCATATTGCATTATTATCGGTGGGAGATGATTCATATTGTAGAATTAGACTTGACGAAGCTTTTGCAGATTTGCGCCCACAACGTGTTTGTCAGAATGTCAGAGAGAGGAAGAGGATAGGTAAGACCTCAAATGGTTTTGGCTGCTTTTGAATATGTAGGTGTATGCTCCAATTTCAAAGAAGTTATCTTCATTTCATCGAGTGATATATCATATATGTATACACTTTCATGTCAATGACTTGTGTTCTTTGGTCGTTCCAACTATTTTGAGCTATTGTGAGATTGTCCTTCGTTTTCTCCTTTCATATGCAAATAAAATTTGTAAGGAATTTGAAGCTCCTTAGGGTTTCCAGTTCATTGTATGCTTAGTTCCTGTGTTGTTATCTGAATATTAGCATTGATAAGGGGTGAAGATAAATCAAATTAAGGCTACAATTTGATAGATCGAATTCTTTTTATATATTTTTCATGTGTTCCTCACTGGTGTGTTTCTGCTGGACTTGTAATTGAAATTTCAGGAAAAGGGTAATGAGTGTGTCAAGAAGGGTAAGAAGCATTACAGTGAAGTCGTTGAATGCTACACAAAGGCAATCAAGTAGAACGTTTTGGGCGATCAGGAGACTTCGATTTTGTACTCAAATCGAGCTCATGTGAATCTTTTGTTAGGAAACAACAGGCATGCCCTTGAGGATGCGGAGCAGGCAATTAAACTCTCACTATCTAATATCAAGGTGTTTGCTTCTATAACCTCGCACTGAATCAGAATACTATGCCAAATAAGCAAAACCTATCAAGGAAAAATCCTTCTGTTTTATTCATAACCGAAGCCAAAAGGTCTACCAAGTAAGCACAATGCAAGAAGATTTTGATTTCTGTTGGCCAAAATCCAAGAAACAAATAGTCATAGGCTTCACCCTCGTGAAAGCATAAAAATCAGCAAGTTTCTGAAGATCGTTTTTGTTTGTCCAGTTGACTGGTTTTTACTGTTCCTTGGAGTTTATATGAATGATTGAAATGAACTGCGAGGACAAAAATAGTAAATGATATCTCTATATTTAATAAATCTATAATACTATTATTTTACTGGGATTTGCATAACTTGAATACGGAATGATGCGTCATCTTGCATAGCCTTATATTCATGAGTTGTATTAAAAAGTATGTGTCCACACTTATTTGTTATCTTCAGGTATCCTGTTGATGAGCGTATGCATGTCTTTGATGCAAAAGGAAAGCCGGTATACATATGTTCTTCTTTCATAATTTAGCTTAGCATTGAACTAGGGTTTGCTTATTTTCTGCAGATATGTGTATGTCAATTTGAATTTCTTATTAATTGTTGCCGTTTCTCATAAGTTGTATTCAAAACTTTGTAGCGAATAATTCAATTACCGGTTAAATAAAATTATGTAGCAGCTAACACATTTATTAACTCATAAGTTGTACTCACCTGTGCATGGCACGGGGTTATACTAGTTGGTTTTTATCACATTTTAGAATTTTTTTATATAGCATACTAGTATAATGCCCGTACCAAGCATAAGATTGGGGTTATTATATACTTTGAGTAATATTTTGTGAATCTTCGAAGTCATGTTTAATTGTCCTAAAAAATGATTAATTTTCATAAATCAGTGCTCATAGTATATGTTGAATCATAGTGTGTTAGACAGGGAAAGATGTGACTGTTTCCTGGGTAGCAAAAATAATAAAAATTCAAAGTAACAAATAATAAAGTTCCTTATAGAGGAAACTCTATCAACCAACTAGTTGAAAAGAGAAAAACATCTACCTCTAGGTTTTAACCTAGGAGGATTTCAAACCTTGTATACTTGTATTATTAAGAAGTTGTACAATCTCACAAGTCTTTTCTCCACGTATACTCACACAGATCCTAGGTTTCTAAACCTTGAGTGCAATCAACTCTCAATGACACAAGAACACAACAAAGAACCTAAGCAAGAACTAAACCTGTACCTTGCCTTGGATCTTTGATCTAACTTTGCAATAGCTCCTTGGTATGCTTGATGGTTGTTGATGAGATTGTCTTTCCCTAAGCCAAACTCATCTATTTATAGTCTCGGACAAGATCCTCTTACCAAAAACCCTGATAATCTATCAATCGTTATACAAGGTAACAGTGTAAGATTTTCTTTCCAACTAAACAATCCAGCTTAAGATCACATAGTTTCCATATCAAGACTTTCTTAAGACTCGCTATCTAACTTTTCTCTCTCCAAGTAAATCTTCAAATCTCGTTTTCTTGTGTAGCGATCTTCACCTGGTAACAACTGGCAACTTCACGCTTCCATGCATTGTTCCAGAAATGTTGTTTCCATGTATAAAAGTTTCCTTCTATGAGATCTACGCGCTTTGCATATTTCCAACTTGTTTCTGCGTAACCATTCATTGTTTTCACAACGTTCCGTTGCATTCCTCTGCTTTCTCTTCTTCATATGATTTCCATTGTTCCCTAATTCTTTCATAAAACCTGAACCTCATAGGAGCAACAAAAACCATAAAACCTAATGGTGTTTATCATCATCAAAATCAGAGGAAATGTCAAAGTTCCAACAATTTTCCTCTTGACAAACCCATTCAAAAATTGTTCGATCAAGATATAGTAATAAACAAGTCAATATAACTCATCATGTTTCTAAGATCAAGTGTTAAGCAAAATTTTATATCAAATGAATAATTATAGTTCATACCTTAAAGTTGCAATATCGTTCCCCCTCAACACTAGCATCGCTCAAAAAATCATAAAGAATTAGGAATAATAAGATTGTTACCTCTCTTTATTGAGTTCATCGCATAATTCTCTACACTTCCCCCTTTTGGCATCATTAAAAGGTCAAAAGTAACGAGTGGAACAACAAGAGCTAGGACAATAGATTACTAGCAAAATATAAGTTCATTAATCTAGTAGGGAATTGATTACAAAATATAAAAAAACAACTTGACAAACAACACAAAAAGATCTAAGAGCAGTCAACTTGACAAAACAACATAGAAAAATCAATAGAAGAGGTTATAACAGGCTAGAGAGAAAAGGGGTCCACTCAAGACTCAGAATATGGTCCCTGTCCTTATTGAGGAAGTGCTCGAGAAGCAGCGATAGAATATTCTTTATCTCACGCAACTTAGCCAACATCTGGCCTTGCACATAGTTGTTCCTCGATGTTCCCTCACCAGCTTCTCGCTTGATGATCTCGGACGCAGGCAAAGTTCCCTTATCATCACCCTAATACTTCATCTTGTTGATGTTCATCGTGTCTAACTCATTGACCATGTGAACCTCACCTTCTGCTCTGTAAACCTTCTCATTTTACAGAATCAACTTGATCACATTCGGATAGGCCAATGAATGAGTCTTGGCAGTGCACTTTGCCATATGTTGTAAAATGACCCTAGGAAGGTCAATCTTTTCCATATGCCAAAACCTATCCAAAAGCACCAGATTAGTATTGGTGATCACATTCCTCTTCTCTTGTCTAGGAATGACAACCTTTATGATGATATGATGCTCTATTCTCTGAGGCAGAGTGAGGGCAAACACATGAGTTGCTCCAGCAACAGCCTTGAAGAGACATTAAACACTAGCCTCTTTAGCCTTCTTCTGAGCATCAGTGACCTTGTCACTCGAAATATAATAAAAACCTTCAGCAATTATACCCAGCAGATGTGCAAGCTTGGAAATAGTAAAAGACAGATCTTCCTCAGACACTGAAGTTGTTCCCAGCATAGTCGAAGTAGAGTTGAGATAGAAGGAATTGTAGAACTCACGAACCTGATCGGGATTGACCTAGATGCAGTTGGCGAAGAGATGTTCCCAGCCTTGAAACTTGACTCTCTCCAAGACTTCCTCAAAACCATTCTCCAAGAGGAAGTTCTTTGAATCAGCATCTGTGGGAGAATCTTCTTCCCGTCAGTGAAGGTGGGAACGGCAGGTTATTCCTCTCTCTTCGCCCTCTTCTTCGGCTCGACTTTCTTCGTTGATCACAGTCTCTCCTTCAAAAGTACCAGGAGTGGTGTCACCGGCATTGGACTTGGTGGGAGTGGAGAAGGCAGTGGCGGCGCGTTCCTCCCCAATGTAATGGACATCCGAGTCATCATCCACGTCCTCGGAGATAGTGTGCTTGCGCTTCTTGCTTGGGGGAACCGCTTCGAGTGGTCAAGTTCCCAACTTCTCTTCCACTTCAGCTCTGGCCGCCTCCTCGACATCTTTTTCCTTGGGAGGAGAGGTGACTTCTTGGTCGGTGGTAACCACCAGGTCACGAGACGACACCGAAGATTTTTCTTTGGAGGGTATCGTTGCCGTTCCCTAAGGTTGTTCCTCCTAAGGTTGGTCCTCTTGCAGTTCGGCGATTGAGGAGGTGATTTCCTTGGCAATCTCTACCATGGCGGCGATGGAGGTAGTCGGCTTGGAAGATGGGGTGCGAGCAGCCTTTTGCTCCTCGATTGTTCTCTGGAGAGCAACTAGTTGCTCATCATTGAGGTTGGAGACATCGATAGAGGCTACAAAGGTTGAGCTTGTGGTGTCCATGGGGTTGTGTTTGAGAAAGAAAGAGGTGAATGTGTTTAGGGTTTGAGACGACAGAGAGCAAAGAGAGGCGGTGAAGTATTTGGAAGCAAGAGAGTATTAGGAGTAAGAGATCAGAGGTGGTTTGGGTTAAGGAAAGGATAAATATATAGGAAGGGGAGGTAATTGGTAAAGGGTAACAATGGAAATCATAATATATACTTACCAAAAAATCTTGCCGAAAAGATCATCCAATTCGTCAACTCAATCAATTCTCTCTCCTCTGGTAATGACTCTTTTTCTCTCAGTTCTGCAAAAACTAGCAGTTCCTCTTGCAGAGCTATCAAATCAACATTCAATTTCTCCTTCTCAAAGAGGCAACGTTCACCTGCAATTCTCAACGTTCCTCAGACTGTTCCCAATACTGATGTTCTAGTCTTTGTTCCCCCTTAGGCCAAGTTCCATCCAGATGACTCTGAGATACTTGAGTGGATTAAAATGGTAGTTTGGATATTTAATGGGGTTCACACAAAATAGAAAAGATATACCCAAACAAAAATAGGGTAGGAAACAAAGAAGATCTAGATAATTATACCCAGTAAAATTTGGTAAACAAAGAAGAGTTCATATGGAACGTTTACCTTGGATCAAGGCTTGGGACGACAATACAACCGATTATCCTTTTGGCTTATAATGAGAGTGTAGATAATCAAATTGATCGCTTTGGGCTTGAAAGAAGATGTTGTCATATAAAGTTGAAGCATATAAGATCGAGAATAGAAGTTGTAAGAGATTATGGCATTATGTAACACAAAGCACATAGTAAGAATAAACAAACAAACATTTTGCAAATAACATGTTGTATAGAAAATGTTCCCTAGGTTAAGATTGATCCTTCTAGCCAATTACTGAGGGAATAGTGGAAGTGAAGTTCCTCAATTTAGAGAGATCATCTCAAGGAGCAATCTCAAATGCTCAAAGGGTTTTCTATCTAGTGCTTGGTGAAGATATCTGCAACTTGATCTTCTGTCCCGCAATTGTCCATTCTAATAAAAAATTCTCAACATTGTCACAAAGAAAATGGTGACGAAAATCGATATGCTTAGTGCGTGAGTGATGAATAGGATTTTTGGAAATGTTGATAGCACTAGTATTATCACACATAATGGGCACAATGCCAAGAGACATACCAAAATCCTCCAATTGTTGTTTGAGCCATAATACGTGGGCACAATATGCTGCAGCAACCACATACTCAGCTTCAGCGGTGGAAAGAGCAACATAATTTTGCTTCTTTGATCCCTAAGAGACAAGGCATGGGCCAAGGAACTGTGCCGTCCCTGAAGTGCTTTTGCGATCCACCAGGTGTCCCGCAAAATCAGCGTCAGTGAAGTCCACAAGTTCGAACCCACTGTTCCTTGGATACCAAAGACAGAGATGATCATTCCTTTCAGGTACCGCATAATCCGTTTGACTTCAGGTAGGTGTGACTCTTTAGGATTTACCCAAAATCTAGCACAAAGACACACACTAAACATGATATCTGACCTACTTGTCGTTAGATAGTGTAATGAGCCAATCATGCCTCTATACATTGTAGCATCCACATCTTTGCCATTCAAGTATACTTTATCTTGATGTTTGTGTTCAACACAACTTCTCCCGTTCCTACTATTTATCGGCATTGAAGTGAGGTGATGTGATCTCTATTTCCCGTCATATGGCATGAGCATGCGCTATCAATGAGCCACCTGTTGTTCCCCCTCACTTCATCCTGCATTTAGAAAGTTTGTGTTTCACGACCCAGGCAAGCTTGGCTTTACCTGGTCGCTTAAAGACAAAGTAATATTCTCTAGGCTTAGCATGGAACATATCAGGAGATGCATCATAATCATTCAAATCAACATTTTTACTTTTACTATTCCTACGCTAAATGTGCTCTTCAGTGAACTTTTGCTTCTTAGCACAGTTCTTCACAACATGGCCGTTGTTCCCACAATGCAAACATATCTTATAATAATCCCCCAAGGTGTACTTATGGTTGGGAACGGGAATCCTACGTTGTTTGGCTCTAACTAGGTCAGGTGTACTAGGTAGGTTTCCCCGGGATTGTATGAGATACATCTTATGGGCAGGTTGACCTATATACCAAGATTGGTTTGCATTCAACCCATTCTCTAAAGTTTTCACATGCTCTTCTAGGTACATGTTTCTATTCTTGGTGTTTTGGAGATCCCTATCCTTCAATTCTCTAAGCTCAAGAATGGTTAACTCATGTTCCTCACTCTGTTGTTTTTCACCTTTGTACCCCACAGCATACTTGAACTAAACAAAGGTAATATCTTCCTCCTTAAGCTTCTGCTCAACTAGAATAGCGTGAACTTTATCAATCTGAGATAGTTCCGTTTCAGTGCTAGAGGAACTAGGTTCACTACAAGTAGCATCACACTTAACACAAGGAACAACAGATGACTAGTAATTCTAGAAATAGATTCATTCAACTCAATGCATTTATCCTCAACATTATTCAGATCAGTTTGAGTCTTAAGATTTTCATTATACATGTTTTTAATGAGAGAGATCAAACACTTTTTATCATAGTTAACTAGAGACTCAAATGTTTTGGGATCTACCTCTTGTTCCTCATTGGATGACTTTAGAGTCATTGCGCACATCTTGTGGTTGTTTTGCACCTTTGGCTCATCATCATCATTAGTCTTGATATCTCCATCTTGAATGATTTTCCAGCTATCTTCATCAACATTCTTTATCCAGTATGTAAATTGTTGTTCCCATTGCTTGTATTGCTCTTGGATAAGGACCGATGGCTTCTGTTCTTCGCTAGATGACTACAAGGTCATGGCACACATCTTGTTGTTCCCCCATGCCTCTAGCTCGTCATCATCAGAGTTAACACCATTGTCACCCCAGACAGCAACAAAAGCTTTCTTCTTGTCATTCCCAGCATTGTCACCATTTGTGTCTGAGTTGTTCCCCTAGGGACACTTATTAGCATAGTGACCCTTGTCCTTGCAATTGTAGCACATAACATCCTTGATATCACATTTCTCACCATTGTTCCTATCATTCTTGAATGATCTACCCTTGCGATAGAGATATTGCATGGCCTTGGTGAGAATGGCAGTTTCTGGATCCATACCATCCATGTTATCATTTTTGTTGCTTAATTTCTATCATCTCAATAACTTTTTCAACCATAAAGGCTATGCCTTTAGGCTTAACATACTTGTCTTTTCATCATACATTTTGATTTTTCCAAACACCTAATTACGTGTGACAAATAGGGTATTGGGATTCTCCTTGAGAATAGATCTGGTCATCTTGTGCCTTGGAGGAAGTCCATCAATGATGATGATAATTTTCTCCTTGGGAATAATTTCTTCATCTTTGACCACATGAGTAGTGAGTTGAGCGGTGATTTCCTCAAATCTAGATTGGTAAGAGGAAACAGTCTCACCGTCGATCATGTCGAGGTTGTAGAAGTCCTTATTGGCTTGAAAGCGATCGATTTCTCAAAGATCGGAACTTCCCATGTACATCCGCTCCAGGGCTGCCCACATCTCTTTGGCCATTGCACAAGACTGTAACTTAGATGCATCTTTAGCACTGATGGCGTTGTTGATGAACATTTGTGCCTTTGAGTTTTTCTCCATGATTCTAAAATCATCTTGACTCCAGGGCGTTGTTCCCTTGAGCACTCCTTCAGCAACTTTTTCATCACCTACCTCAATGACTCTCTAGCATTGGTAGTCATTACTCTTCATCCAGGCGGTGAAGAGATCCTTCTAGTGTTGAAACTTACCACCGATGGGCAGGATCGGTGGCTTGTTATTCCCAATTCCAACTTCATGAGTAGACGACATTGTTACATGTGAATCTGCCAAGAAACACACAATCTAGAGCTAACCTATTCTGATACCAATTGTTGAATCCTACTATGTTAGATAGGGAACGATGTGATTGTTCCTTGGGCAGCGAAAATAATAAAGATTCAAAGTAACAAACAACACAGTTCCTTATAGAGGAAACTCTATCAATCAACTAGTCAAAAAGAGAAAAACTTCTACCTCTAGGTGTTACCCTAGGAGGATTTCAAACCTTGTATACTTGTATTATTAAAAAATTGTACAATCTTACAAGTTTTCTCTCCATCTATTTTCACACAGATCCTAGGTTTTTAGACCTTGAGTGCAATCAACTCTCAATGACACAAGAACATAACAAAGAACCTAAGCAAGAACTAAACCCGTACCTTGCCTCGGATCTTTGATTTCAACTTTGCAATAGCTCCTTGGTATGCTTGATGGTTGTTGCTGAGATTGTCTTTCCCTAAGCCAAACTCATCTATTTATAGTCTTGGACAAGATCCTCTTGCCAAAAACCCTGATAATCTATCAATCGTTATATAAGGTAACAATGTAAGATTTCTTTCCAACTAAACAATTCAGCTTAAGATCACATAGTTTCCATATCAAAACATTCCTAAGACTCGCTATCTAACTCTTCTCTCTCCAAGTAAATCTTCAAATCTCGTTTCCTTGTGTAGCGATCTTCACCTAGTAACAGCTGGCAACTTCATGCTTCCATGCATTGTTCCGGAAACGTTGTTTCCATGTATAAAAGTTTCCTTCTATGAGATCTACGTGCTTTGCATATTTCCAACTTGTTTTCGCGTAACAGTTCCTTGGTTTCACAACTTTCCGTTGCATTCCTCTGTTTTCCTTTCTTCACATGATTTCCATTGTTCCCTAATTATTTCATAAAACCTGAAACTCATAGGAAAAACAAAAACCATAAAACCTAATAGTATTTATCATCATCAAAACTAGAGGGAACGTCAAGGTTCCAACACACATACTATAAAAATTGAAAAGTCTTGTCATAATCATTAAAATAAAGTTAAAACTTAAATGGAAATTACATTTAATTCTTTTAGGAAAAGATGGAGTTATAATTTTTTCCCATGAGAAATTTATAGAAAATAAACTTTTATATAAAATTAAATTGTTATTACATAATAGTATTAATCAAAATAGAAAGATTTTTCCTTTAGTATATGTAAACAAATAGATATATAGATAAATAGTTTAGAAATATACAAGTTTAAAATAATATTAAAATGTATTCTTATTAAAAAATTTGAACGTATGTATAAATTGAAAAACATATGTTAATTACGGGAGGATATTTACTTAGTAAACAACATGTACTTTTAACTGATAACATTTCTTTTATAATATAATAATAATAAATAATAAAGTAGAAGCGACTTTAAGTTTTTTTTTTAACAAGCAAACATAAGGTATCCTTACATACCGTAATGCATACCTAAATCATCACAACAAATGATTTTTACAAAGGATTTACAAGCTGAGGAGACGCTTGATCGCACATCTACGTATCATTGTCGCAGTCGACGCTGCTGGTTCGGATCTTGAATCTTTGCAACAAACTCAGTAATCACATCGCACAGAACAAAGGATGGGACATTTCTTGATGCCAAGAAGTCAACTGCTTTGTTAGACTCCCGGTAGTAGTGGTAAACCTGAAAATAATCTAAATTATGTAAAAGCGATTGAATTTCCCTAATTATCGGAGAGATTTCCCAAGGAATTTTCCAAATACCACGAATCGAATTAATGACCGAAAGATTATCTCCCTCAAGAACTAATCGCCTAAAGCAAAGCGAAATATCCCTACGAAGGGTCTCAAGAGCGGCCAAAGCCTCGACTTTAATAGGTGAGGAGCAAAGAATCTTCCCGTGGTCCAAGAAGACCACCTCACCTAAATGGTTACGAAATACGTATCCAATATGTGTTGAACCATTTTGTTTGACTGAAGCATCAAATTTTAATTTAATGCAGTGTGAAGGTTGCTTTTTCCAACGAGAAGAGTGTTTAGAACTCTTAGTAACATAGGAAGCGAAACCTTTGTCTGCCGAGGAACGAATCTACTCTCTGTAAGAAATGAAAGAAGTGTTGACAATTTTCTGAATATTTGGAGGAATCTTTATCAAGATTAAAGCATTGCGATCCTGCCAGATCGTCCACCAAAGAAAAGTGCTGGAATTATATTTCTGTTTCTCAAGTGAAAGAATTCCATATTGGTATAGAAATCATTGTCAAAGTTGGTATTAAAAGTGACACTAGTTAAATTTTGAATGAAGTCTAAGGATCGAAAAGTGAATGGGCATTTGAAAAACACATGGTTCAAGTCCTGAGTGGGAGAATTACAGAGAGAGCAACTGGATGAGACCCTAGAGAAGAACCGATTTAGCCGTTCTGTAGTAGGCAAGGAATCGCTAAAGCATTTCCAAAGAAATTTTTTAATCTTTGGTGTAATATGTAATTTCCAGAACCAAGTCGGGAATCCCTGAACTCCTGCTGGATAAATACATAGTGAACGAACACTTTTGACCGAAAACTTTCCATCTTGAGATAGGCACCAAATTAGTTTGTCTGGAATATAAGTTGTAGGTATGAAGATTTTCAAAACTTGTGGGAATAGAACCTCAATTGTGACTCCTCTACTTAGTCCACATGAGCACAGTACTAGATCATCTTGTCTTCGTCTGCTAGAACGATCGAACAAGAAAACAAGCAAAAGCTCTTCTTGCCACCTTTGGAGGTATGGCCGTATGAAGCAAAATTATGGCTTCAAGCTGTACGATTGCAACTACCACTGCATTTGCCTTTGTATTCGTATATATCACGTAAGGAACAATTTCCTTTTATTATATTTTGAAGATATATGTATATATTAATATATAATGTTATCTTATCTTATATCATATATCTTATAAGATAAATCTCCTTTTAACTAGAAAGAGATATTTGTGGTTGAAATAATATCTTATCTTTTCAAAAGATAACTTTCATTATGTCATCAAGTAAATAAATAACACTTTATTATTACTTGATGAATAATCCAACAATATACACTGACTGAAATTCCTAGTTCCACAATGGGCCTTGCCGCCTTGGGTTGCTTTGATCTAGCCCAATTACTCTATTGTGTGTGACCTTATAGGACCCAGATAAAATAGCAATGGGCCAAATCTAATTTATTCCATAAGTCATAGTTGACTTCTAGCAAAGCACTAAGACTACCAAAAATATCCGAATTATTAATCTCTATTATTAATCCTATTCTATCATTAGTAAATGTCATCTTGATTAAAGGACGCATATTTCTTCAATCTCCCACTTGTCCTTAAACAAGTGTGTAATATCAATTTGTATGTCACTTAGTGTCTAATTTAATGATATGATAACATGTTATGTAATCCATATCAATATTCAAATTGTTTCTCGAACTCTGAGCTTGAAATGTCAAAACAAATGATTACTATTAATCCATTTGAGCACGGCCATGCATTTTCAGTTCTTACTCTTCAAGTGACCAAGACATCGTTCCTATCCATATATATACAGATATATAAATAGGAGGACTTTTCCAATCTTGTGTGACTATAGCTCCCACTCAATTTTCAACAATCCCGATCACCGCCTTTATAGTCGCCTTTTACGCAACGGTGTTTGACAATGTCAAAGAATACCAATCACCAAGCAAGATGTATATCGTACTCATGTCTGAGGAATCTACTAATCATAATTCAACTTAAAATTCTACAACTCATTTAAGGAATCTTAAGGTAGGTTTGTCCAACACGTATCCACCATACATGTCCATGTAATTGATTAGACATCTCCATGTCCATATAGCCCGTGAAACTTGGCTCTATCAATCAACTTACATAATAGCCTGTATTGTGTCATTTATGTTCAATTTAATGACTTAGACTACGGACAACTCAAAATTCATAATATTAGTTCACTAATAGGGTTTCATCCATCATAACTTTTATGATGATCATATTTGATGATTATAAATTATTAGGACATTTTATTTCATTCTAAACCACAATTAAATAATAACGAAACATTATTTCAAAAACAAACATGATGCAATGTTTTAATAATCATGAAATCAACATCCATGATCTCAAAACAATACAATCTCAAAGCCATTCTCCAATGTTCTTGAGTCCCTTAGCCCTAGTATGACTATCATGCTTGGGCTTAGATAGAGGTTTAGTCAACGGATCTGCAATGTTGTCATCCGTATGTATTTTGCAAAACTTCACATCTCTTTAACAACTAATTCATCATCTCCTTCCTACACCAAGAGATCATCTTTAGTGCTTCTTAAGTACTTTAGGATGTTCTTAATTAGTTGTATTCCAGTGTGCTTCACCTGGACTTGAATGATATCTGCCACACACGCTCAAAGCAAATGCAACATCCGGGCGAGTACAAACCATGGCATACATGATGGATCCTACTTCAGATGCATAAGGGATCCTACTCATTCTCTCTAGCTCAGCAAGTGTCACAAGGCACTGCTTCTTGCTGAGATGTAAGCCATGCTGCATAGGAAAGAATCCCTTCTTGGAATTCTTCATATTGAACCTATTAAGGACCTTATCCTCATAAGTTTCTTGACTTAGTCTAATAAATCTCTTAGACCTATCTCTATAGATCTTGATTCCTAATATGTACTCGACCCTCCTAAGTCCTTCATTGAGAAATACTTCTTAATCCAGTCCTTAACAGACTCCGGAATAGGAATGTCATTTCCAATGAGTAGTATGTCATCCACATACAAGACCAGGAAGACCACTTTGCTCCCACTAAACTTCTTGTAAACACAAATTTCTTCTTCACATCTGATGAAGTTAAACTGTTTGACCACTTTATCAAACCAAAGGTTCCAACTCCTTGATGCTTACTTAAGTCCATAAATGAACTTCTTAAGCTTGCATACTTTTCTAGGATTCTGTGGATCCTCAAAACCCTCAGGCTGTGTCATCCTCTTCTAAATACCCATTTAGAAAAGCGGTCTTGACATCCATTTGCCAGATCTCATAATCATAATAAGTTGTAATTTCTAGGAGTATCCGGACAGATTTGATCATGACGACTGGAGAGAAGGTTTCATCATAGTCAATACCATGAATCTGTTTAAAGCCTTTTGCAACAATCTCGCTTTGAAAACTACTACGTTACCATCCATGTCTGTTTTGAGTTTGTAAATCCATTTGCACCCTATGGTACTACCCCATTTGGCAAATCTATCAAGTCACATACTTCATTCTCAGAAATGGAATTTATTTCAGACTTCATGGCAATACGCCATTTCTCGGAGTCGGGACTCACCACAACTTGCTTGTATATAATAGGCTTATCGCTTTCTAAAAGCAGGATGTCCAAACTCGCAGTCAATATGAAATCAACATATCTTTTTGGCTGCGTTCTGGGCCTATCTGATCTACGTGTGGGCTGAACACCAGGAGGATCTGCCACACCATTTTGTGGGACCTCATTGGAATCAGATTCAGGAGAAACGATAAGAATGGGCTCTTGTGGCTCCACTACCTCCGGTGTATGAGTTCCATCTCCTTGCAGGATTAGGTCTCCAAATATTGTCGTCTCTGACATAGAGTAATCTATGTCATCTTGTTGCTCTTCTCTAACTTCATTGAGATCAACATTTCTCCCACTTGAATTTTTGGTTGCAAGCTTATCAGCTAGTAACCGTTTTACATAAGCTTTATATCCCCAAATCTTTAGAAAAGACAAACTTGGAACTCTTTCAGTCCATAACTCATGTGGTGTCTTATCTACAACTTTTGACAGAGTCCTGTTTAGTGTGAACAATGCAGTTATGAGAGGATATCCCCAGAAAGATATTGAAAGATCAACAAAACTCATCATAGATCGAACCATATCCACCAAGGTCAAGTTCCTCCTTTCAGACACACCATTCAATTGTGGTGTTCCAGGTGGACTTAGTTGTGAGACGATCCCACAACTTCTTAAATGATGATGAAATTCTTGACTCAAATATTCACCACCACGATCAGATCGTAATGCTTTAATTTTCTTTCCAAGTTGATTTTCAACTTCATTCTGAAACTCTTTCAACTTTTCAAAAGATTCAGACTTATGCTTCATTAAGTATATGTATCCATATCTACTTAAATAATCAGTAAAGGTTATGAAGTATCTGTAACCAGTTCTAGCTTTTGTGCTCATTGGTCCACATATATCCGTATGTATTAGGGCCAAAAGCTCAGTTTCCCTTTCACTCACTCCAGTAAAAGGTGACCTTGTCATCTTTCCCATTAGGCAAGATTCACATGTTTCAAATGATTCATAATCAAATGAGGTTAGAAGTCAATCCTTTTGGAGTTTCTTCATGTGATTTAAGCTAATGTGACCTAATCGACAATGTCAGAAATAGGTGGTGTTAGGTTCATTTGATTTTTTCCTTTTGGTGTTTATGTTATATATTCTGGATCCTTGTTCCAGCACATAGAGTCCATTACTCAGTAGTGAATCGACATAAAAAACATAATCCTTGTAAATAGAAAGAAACTGATTTTTTAGTCTAAAATCATAGCCTTCAATATCCAAAATACAAGTCGCAATAAGTTTTCTAGTAATAGAAGAGACAAAATAACAATTATTAAGTTCTAATACTAAACCAAAAGGTAAAGGTAAACTATAATATCCAATGGCAAGTACAGCAACCCTTGCTCCATTTCCAATGCATAGGTCTACCTCTCCCTTAGCTAAGCTTTTACTTCTTCTTAGTCCATACACATGTGAAATAATGTGAGAACCACAGCCTGAGTCCAATACCCAAGTTGAAGCTTTAGCTGTTAGGACTTCTATAACATCCGTACCTGAACTGGAATTCACAATTCCATTCTGTTTATCTTCCAAGTATTTTGGGTAGTTACTCTTCCAGTGACCCTTGGCATGGCAGTAGAAACAATCATGGTTAGCAGCTACTTTAGCTTTTTTAGAAGTCTGCTTGGGTTGTGCATCTTGTTTGCCCTTCCCTTGCACGTTCTTCTTCTGCTGTCCAGGTGCCCCTTTCTTGAACCCTCTTCCCTTGTTAACCATCAAGATCTCTTTCTTGGTGTCAACAGAGAGATTTTGCTCAACTGTTTTAAGCATCGCATGTAGCTCTTCAAGTGTTTTTCCAACTCCATTCATATTAAAGTTCAGCTTGAATTGAGCAAATCCATCATGCAGAGAGTGGAGTATAATGTCTATAGCCAACTCTTGACAATAAGGGTGGTCAAGTCTTTCCATGTCCTCAAAATGTCCAATCATATTGTACATATGAGCACTAACTGGCTTGCCTTTTTCAAGCTTGCAATCAAGAATTGTCTTATGAGTCTCATATCTCTCCATTCTTGCTTGCTCCTGAAACATAACTTTCAGGCTGCGAATGATGGTGTAGGCGTCCATCCTCTCAAACCTCTTTTGAAGGCTCGATTCCATGGAAGCCAAAATAAGACAAGTGACAATCACTGACTTATCTTTGATCTGCTTTTCCTTTACTATCTCCTCTGGAGTAGACATAACAGTCAATGTTAGGATAGGGGTGTCAAGGACATTCTCTCTTCCTTCAAACCTAAGAACAATTCCCAGACTTCTTTCCCAATCGAGGAAGTTGTTTTCGTTCAGCTTATTCTTCTCAAGAATTGAACATAAGTTGATGATTGTTGGATTTTTATTTCTAGACATGATATCTACAACAGAAATAACATGCAAAATGTAAATCATGCTTGTCATGCAAGAGCTTAAAAATTTTAAACATGCTTTAAACATAAATTCTCTATTTATTAATTATTAGTCATTATTAATGACGAGATCTATTATCGTTTTTTGCATGTCCCCGGAAATTTAGAGTAGGTGCAAATTCTCCCAATTTGTGGCCTACTAAGCTAATGCCATTTCATCCATTAAAAAATTCCCTTTAAATAAAATGATTTCAAGATCCTATTACAGATAAGACTTTAGGCGTACTTTGGCACTTCCCTAAATCCTATGTGATCAAGGTAAGTAACTTTACTAGTTATAACATTTATAACTCTTGGTTGATAGATTACATCTTATGTTAAATCTAACCCATGCCTCAAAATCCAAAACTTTATCTTTTGGTCTTTTGTTGAGTATAACCAAATGAAGGTTGTAAACCCCTTATTAAGATTTACCCGTACTATCCCAAGGTCAAAGGACACCTTGCTTTGGCAAAACCTATCTGTAGAATCGAGTGTATTAGTACAAGGAACGGTAGAACTGCTCCTTGGGTAGCGGAATATTGTAACAGAATACAGAGTAACAGACAAAGTTCCTTAGAGAGGAAAACTCAATCAACCAACTAGTTGACGGAGAAAAACCTCTACCTTTAGGTTTCCCTAGTAGGATTTCAAATGTCTACTTGTGTTATTAATCATGGAATTACAATCAAGCAAGTCATATCTCAATCTAGTTTACTACTAGATACCTAGACTTCTTATTGTAACGTTCCTAACAACACCTAAGACAATCAAAACCCTAACAAGTACTCAACTCACCAAAGTCTCGTCCTTGTAAGGTCTTATTTTTCACTGAATGGTCAATGCTATGTGGAAATGCCGTAATTGCTTGTTGAAATGAAGTAGACAACTTCTTTTCTTATAGTCTAGGAATTCTATCTAATTTACCCTAGTTTTACTTAAGGAAAATAAGATAAAATAACCCTATACAATCTTTTCTTATCTTTTCTAACAATAAGATCTTCAACAACTTTATCTCTTACAGCCCAAGTTGTTTTTTTAAGATCTCTTTCCATAAATATGAGATTCGACAAATTGCAAGGGTGACAATGAGTGCGTCTCACTAGTACAGATATATCTTGGTATAGCGGTTTTTTAATGAAACGCATAGCGCTATTTCCAGCGCTATCTAAGCGGATGTTTTAAACAATATTAATAGCGCTATTTAAAAAGCGCTATAAAAGAACACACGGATAGCGTTTTTCTTTAAAAAGCGCTATAACTCTATTTTTTATTTTTTTTAGAATTCTGGAACAAGCATAGCGCTTTTTAGAAAAAAAGCGCTATGCTTTTTTATATTAACTTACAACGCTTTTTCATAAAAAAAACTATAAACCTCCTATTTTTTTAATAAACAAAAAGCATTGCCTCGACTATACGCACTATAAACACATTGTAAATTGGATGACCTGACGAATATACGCAGTGTAAACAAACTGTAAATTACATCCATGGGGGTTCAAAATTGCTTGTCGATCAAAACACAAAGCGTTTGAAAACTCCACAACTCAAGGGATCACGAGCTAAAACACAAGTGTAAATCAACCACGGCTACACAAGTGTAAATCCCTTCGAATCACCCTGAAACTTCATCTTTTCCACAGCAACAGAATCCAATTCACTTCCCAGAGAGACCTCATTTTCTTCGAGGTAAGACTTGTCGCGGCACAACAACATCTTTACTAACCCTGGATAGGCCAAAGATTGGGACTTTGCTTTGCACCGTTCCATGTGGCATAAAATCACGCGAGGGAGATCAATCTTCTCCATCCTCAGAAAACGATCAAGCAAAAACAGATCACAGAGGGTGATGGTATTTCACTTATCTTGGCGAGGTGCCACGGCCCTGGATATGATGTGGAAAGCCACTCGCTGAGCCAACGTCAGCCTTTCAGTATGCAACTCCCCAGTAGTGGAACCAAACAACCGTTCCATACACGCCAACTTTTCTTCATTGACCTCACTCGCTGGAACCTCAAAGAAACCACCCAATGGAATAGAGAGGGGCGAGGAGATTACCTTGGGCGTAAAGGACAGGTCTTCACCACTGATTTTAGTTGACCCACACATAGCATCCGCCTTGGAGAGATGGTAGTAATGGTAGAACTCACGCATTTGCACTTCATTCACAGTTGCCCTATTGGAACAGAACCATTCCCATCCTTGGAAATGCAGAAGGTCCAAAATCTCTCCCACATTGTGTTCAACAAAGAAGCTTTTATGAATCAACAGAGGTGATATATTCTTTTTACCTTTTGAAAAATCTAGAGCAGTAGTAGTGGAAACAAAGAGATCCAATTTTGCTTTTCCAACAATCTTGGCCTTCTTCTTATCAGTTTGCACAGTAGAACGGAGTCGTGCCTTCAACGGTCTGGGGGCAGTTTTATCACCACCGGACTTTGACGTCATCAATTGTGCAGTTGGAGCCATTCAATGCTCCAAGAACTAAACTTCCTTCTCATCTTCCTCATCCTGAGCAGTGGCAACGAGATCAACCAGTTTTCACTTGCAAGGTGGAGGCAGCGCCAAAGGAGCAGTCTTTACACCAAGTTCCTCCTCAAGAGACTTCAAGGACTATTTCCTCCTCCTCAATTTTGTCCTTGGAGGGGGAAGAGACCTCTTCTTCTTCGATGGCTTGAGGATGTGGTTGTTCCTCCATAAAAACCACTGCAAGCACATGATTGAGATCTTGTGCCTTCAACAGGGACAGAGCAGAGGGAGACGGAGTTGGTGTTGGTGTCGATGTAGAGGCGGAGGGATTGACAACTTCTTGGACAACGGCCTGTGCAACCTCCTAAACAGATGTCGACACACCGGTGGTTATCGGTGTAGTATGGGCGGCCTTGGCCTATCCTAGTTGGAGGATGAAGGCATCCATCTCAGCGTCATACATTTTTTTTGGTTGGGAGCATCTTGCTTGGAGAATCCATTGAAGAGAGTAAGCTTGGAGAGATTGCACAAAGTTGAGAGATTAGAGAGAGCAGAGAGGCAATAGAAAATGGCTGTGGGGAGCTTATGATGGAAAGTAAGGTATTTATAGGAAAGATAAAATCTTCAGAAGATAAAATCTTTCCAAATAAAAGTTCAACCGACTTGCCAAAAATCCATCATGAGATCATTTTTCTCTCCTCTAATAACAACCACCTTTCACTTTATTTACCGCATCACTGTTCCTACCACAGAGCAGTCAAATCTCATAGAGAGTCGTTCCAACGTTCATCTGCACCCCAATAAATGTCAGCCACTGATTTAAATTGCAACGTTCCATTCACATTGTTCCCTCTTAATCCGAGCAACAATCTTCATTCCCCCTGAGACCAAGAATGTTTGCGAGGCTTGTCTGGATATTTCATAGTTGGGTTCACACAAAATAAAGTATATCCAAACATATGGTAGTGAGAAATACAACTCAGATAATTATTCCCAGTAAAAATAATTTATCAAAGAAGGATCATAGGGAACGTTTACCTGAATCAAGGCTGTGATAGGCTGTATAACCGATTATCATATGGGCTTATAATGAGGGTTCAATTCATAAAATCGATTGTTTTGGGTTTCAAAGAAGATGTTAGCATGCAATCAAGTAATTCAACACAAATCAAAAGACAAAGAAGCTAGACCCTAAGACGTAGCAATTCAAGCGTACAAAAATCATGAAATAGGAAGATCAAGAAAGGCAGTGTAGACAAGATACTTTATGATATATGTGAATCAAATAAGCCAAGCATTGAGGGAATAATAGGTGTGAAGTTCCTCAATTCAGAGAGATCATGCCAAGGAGCAACCAAAGATACTCGAATGGACCTTTGTCTAGTGCTTCAGTGAAGATGTCGGCTACTTGATTTTCAGTCCTGTAATGTTCCATTCTAATGAAGCCCATGTAAACATTATCACGTAGAAAATGATGACGAATCTAAATGTGCTTAGTATGTGAATGATGAAGTAGATTTTTTGAAATGTTAATGGCACTAGTATTATCACACATAATAGGAATGGTGCCAAGAGACAAACCAAAGTCCTCCAGTTGTTGTTTGAGCCACAATACCTGAGCACAACAACTTGCCGCGACAATGTACTCGGCTTCTATAGTGGAAAAGGCCACAGAGTTTTGCTTCTTGGAACCCCATGAGACAAGACATGGACCAATGAACAGTGTCGTTCTAGAGGTACTTTTGCGATCCATAACGTGCCCAGCAAAGTCAGCGTCAGTGAATCCAACAAGAATGAAATCACAGTTCTTGGGATACCATAGATAGAGATGGTCCATTCCTTTGAGGTATCGAAATATTCTCTTTACTTCCTTCAAGTGTAAGAACATAGGATTAGCCTGAAATCTATCACAAAGACACACTAAACAGAATATCTGGCCGACTGGCCGTGAGATAGAGGAGAGAACCAATCATTCCTCTATACCTCATGGGATCAACAATTGTTCCATTCAAATATGCATCCAAGCGAGTGTTAGGAGAAATAAGGATAACGATGGGTTTTGCAAAATCCATACCACATTTCTTCAACAACTCTTTGATGTACTTTTGTTGATGGATCTCCGGTCCTTCCTTAGTTTGAGTTACTTGTGGTCCGAGGAAAAAGTACAGTTCCCTAATCATACTCATCTCAAACTCACTACTCATAAGATTTTTGAACTTCTCTACAAGAGCAGTGTTAGTGGAACCAAAAATAATATCATCAACATAAACTTGAACCACCAGAATTTTACCTTCTTGTTCTAGAAGGAACATAGTTTTGTCAATTATTCCTCGACGATATCCATTGGAGAGAAGGAACTATGCGAGTCTATCATACCAAGCATGATGAGCTTGCTTAAGACCATACAGTGCCTTATCCAAAACATACACATGCGAGGAAAAATTGGCATCCTCAAACCCAGGGGGCTGTTTCACATATACCACTTCTTGGAGATATCCATTCAAGAATGTAGTCTTGATATCCATTTGGTATAGAGTGAATCCCTTGTCAACGACATAGGCGATGAGAAGACGAATTGCTTCAATGCGAGTCACTGGAGCATAAGTCTCATCATAGTCAATCCTCTCTTATTGATTGTAGCCTTGAGCAACCAACCTTGTTTTGTTCCTTGTAACCACCCCAGAATCATCGAGCTTATTCCTAAACACCCAGTGAGTGCCAATGGCATGCTTGCTGCGGGGTAAAGGAACGAGATGCCATACCTTGTTCCTTTCAAATTGATGTAGCTCTTCTTGCATAGATATGATCCAGTCAGGTTTCTTTAATGCTTCCCTGATAGTCTTGGGTTCTACAAGAGATATAAAAGCATGGAAAGCACAAAACATATTCAATTTAGAACGCAAGCCTCTTTCACCAAAAGGTGTGACTAGATTATGAGTGGGGTGAGCCTTTTGGATTCGAACATTCTTTGACACGAGAAGAGATGGATCGTCAGGTTGTGTCTCAGAATCGTTCGTCAAAGATGAAGGCAATGAGGCATCTTCAGTTGGGTTCATTTCTTCAGCATCACTCTGAGAATCATCAAATATATCATCACCAGAAGTTCTAGATGGAATGGTGACAACTGCTTCTGAGTTAGTTGGAGCCGCAACTATTACTAAATCAACAATTGATGTGGAGGGAACGTCTGCATCTTGTGCAGAATTGGTTGGAGTATCATCATTGTGTGAGTCATCAGAACTAGAAGATTCTAGAGAGGATAGGGAGACACTATCAGTATTTAGAGTACTGTTCCCACAACTTGGACTAGGTCGAGATGAAGGACCATTGCCATCATCATTAGAATCCTCTCGTTGCATTCTTGGATAACTTTCCTAAAGAAACGTTGTCTCTAACTCGCCACTGGTACCTTTGGAGTTCTCATCAAAGACAACATGAATGCTTTCTTTGATTTTGTGTGACATTTTGTTGTACACTCTGTAGGCCTTGCTTGCCTTTTCATATCCCAAGAAAATGCCTTCGTCACTTCGTGGGTCAAACTTCCCTAAGTTATCCTTCCCATTATTGTGAATGTAACACCTGCATCCAAAAGCATGCAAGTGTAAATTATTGGGCTTGCGATCCCTTATTAGTTCATAAGCAGTTTTATTCAATACGGGATGAAGCATGGCACGATTGAGGATGTAACAAGCAGTGTTGATAGCTTTTGCCCAGAAGATTCTTGGAAGATTGCTTGCAATGAGGAGAGTTCTAGCCATGTCTTCTAGAGTCATGTTCTTCTGTTCCACAATCCCATTCTGTTGTGGTGTCCTAGGCGCGGAGAAATCATGTGACACTCCATTTTCTTCATAGAAGTTGAAGAACATAGAGTTTTCAAACTCCGTTCCATGGTCGAACCTTATGGCTTTCAGCTTCTTTCCCAAACTGGTTTCCACCTTTTTGATGAACGTCTCAAAAGCGGAGAAGACTTCATCCTTTGAAGATAGAAAAATTGTCCAAGTGAATCTAGAATAATCATTGACAATTACAAAAACATACTTGTTCCCTCCATGGCTTCTTATCCTCATGGGACCATAGAGATCCATGTGAATCAGTTCCAGAGGATGAGAAGTTGTTACATCAGGTTTTAACTTGAATGAGGAACGTGTTTGTTTCCCTTTTATACAGGCATCACAGACGCCATGGAACTCATATCAAATATTTAGGAGACCACATACATGTTCCTTTGCATACAACGTGTGAATGAGTCGAAGATTAGCATGTCCAAGCCTTCTATCCCACAGTTCCGTCTCATCAACTATACACGCAAAGCATAGAACTTCATTTGGATTGAAATTCTTGTCCACAATGTACACATCCTTGAATCCGACTCCTCTCAAAATGATATTCTTGATTTCACGATATTTGACATAGCATTCTTGTGAAGTAAAGACCGTCTTGTTGTTCCCTTGGTCGCATAGCTGTGCAACACTCAACAAACTAAAACCAAGTTTATGAACTAAACTTACCTCTCTTACCGTGATGCTGGAGTTTAGTTTGGTTTCGCCTGTTCCAATGATTTCTCTACATCTCTTGTCTCTAAGAGCAATACTCCCTCTGGAGTGTTTGTGAAGTGAGTTGAGTTGATCTTCTTTTTCGGTCATGTGGCACGAACAAGCACTATCAATGTACCACTTCTCGTTCCCCCTCACTTCAACCTGCACAGAACAAGTTAAGGTTTGGTGACCCAGGCAAGCTTAGCCTTACTTGGTCGAGACATATGATGCAATTGTTCCTTAGGAATAGCACATTTAATGACAATAGTTTTCTTCCTAGATCTAGCATGATTATGATTATGCATATGTGAATTATCATAGAAGTCATTCAAGTTCACATTATTGCTCCTACTGTTCCTTCTCTTTGTGTGCTCTTCGGAGAACTTCTTTTTCTTTTCACAGACTCTCTACAAATGTCTGTTGTCCCCACAATACCAACAAAACTTGAATTGATCCATTTGAACATACTTTCTGTTGGGCACAACACTCTTGCGTTGTTTAACACGTTCTGGACAAGGAACGTTGGATTGCTTTCCTTGAGACTGCTTGAGGAATATCTTGTGGGCGGGTTATCCAGTGTACCATGACTCGTTCTCATTTCGTATACTCTCAAGAACCTTCACACGTTACTTAAGATTGCGATTCTTTTCTCTAGCATCCTATAGTTCCCTATCTCTTGCTTCACGAAGTTCAAGAATAGATAGATCATCCTCTTTCTGCTTAGAACCTGTGTAACCAATACCATACCTTGCTTCGACAAACTGAATGTCTTTAATTTCAGCTTTCTGTTCCACTAGCATGGAGTGAATTTTGTGAACATAGGCTTTTATCTCTAACATCTGTTCCTCAAGCTTAGTTGGTCTAGCTAAATCACTTGCATCAGTATTGTTAGAGACTTCATTCATAAGCAAAGAGACCTTTTCGTTTCTTAACCTCTGAAGTTCCTCACGATTAGCGTCACATGAAGAACAAGGAATAGTTGAGCTACTATCAGTGTTACATAAGTTTTCTTTTAAACTACTACACTCATCTTCAGAATTAGCAAGTTCCTCTTGTATTTTCAAATTTTCAGAATACATTTCCCTTATGAGAGCAATTAGTGATTTCTTATCATAGTTCACAAGATATTTCAAAAATGTTTCAGGATTTACCTCAAGATCCTCATGCGAAGTAGTAGAGTCATTGAGAGCCATTGCACACATCTCACCACCCCAGGCTTCAGGGTCTTTACCATCTGAGTCATCCTCACTGCCCCACATAGCAACGAAAGCTTTCTTCTCATCATTCTCAAAAGGTTTGCTTGGTTTCTTGGGCTTTGGGCATGATCTAGAATAGTGACCCTTCTCATTACAGTTGTAGCAAGTGATGTCTTTGATGTCACGAGTTTCACCATGGTTCCCACCTTTGTTGTTCCTACCTTTGTTGTAAAGCAAACGCATGACTCTAGTTAGTAACACAACCTCAGGATCATCGGAGCCATCATTATCATCAAGATCATTTTCAATCCTGTCAACAACCATTCCAACCATCAAAGCAATTCCTTTGTTCTTGAAATCTTTGTTTCTTTCAGCCTTTTCTTCATTGTCATACTTCTGAATCTTGCTAAATACTTCATGGAACGGCAGTTTGATAGTGTTGGGATACTTTTTCAGAATGGCATTAGTCATGGAATGACGATGAGGAAGACCATCAATGATGATGAGAATCTTCTCATCCGGTAAGATCTCCTTATCAGAAATAGAGTGAGTAGTCAAGTTTACGGTGATTTTCTCAAACCTAGCCTGGTAAGAGCTCACATCTTCATTTTCTTCCATCTTGAAATTGTAGAAGTCCTTCTTGGTAGTGAAACGATCAATTTCACGAAGGTCCTTGCTTCCCATATACATATGTTCCAAGGCAAGCCACTTAGAATTGGCAGATTCACAAGCTTGAAGTTTTTGCACATCTTGCTGATTAAGAGCATTGTTGATGAGCATGACAGCCTTGCAGTTCTTCTTCATGATCTGGAGATCCTCTTGATCCCATTTCTTTAGCTTTTTCTTTTTCTCAAGATCAACAATCTCTACATTCCCAAGGGAGATGACCAACCAGCATTGAAAATCATTACTTTGGACCCACTTGATGAAGAGAGTCTTCCAATGTTGATATTGTACTGCGAGCAATAAGGGAGGCCTTGAAGAGTTCAAACCAACTTCGACAGTGGTAGCAATCATCGTTACCTGAAAATATGTAAGTAACACACAATCTAGAACAAACCTGCTCTGATACCAATTGTAGAATCGAATGTGTTAGTACAAGGAACGGTAGAACTGTTCCTTGGACAACGAAATATTATAACAAAAAACAGAGTAACAGACAAAGTTACTTAGAGAGGGAAAACTCAATCAATCAACTAGTTGACTAAGAAAAACCTCTACCTTTAGGTTTTCCTAGTAGGATTTCAAATGTCTACTTGTGTTATTAATCCTGGAATTACAATCAACCAAGTCGTATATGAATCTAGTTTACTCCTAGATATCTAGACTTCTTATTGTAACGTTCCTAACAACACGTAAGACAAGCAAAACCCTAACAAGTACTCAACTCACCAAAGTCTCGTCCTTGTAAGTTCTTCTTCTTCACCGAATGCTCAATGCTCTGTGGAAATGCCGTAATTGCTTATTGAAATTAAGTAGATGACTTCCTTTCTTATAGTCTAGGAATTCTATCTAATTTACCCTAGTTTTACTTAGGAAAATAAGATAAAATAACCCTATACAATCATTTCTTATCTTTTCTAACAATAAGATCTTCAACAACTTTATCTCTTGCGGCCCAAGTTGTTTCTTCAAGATCTCTTTCCATAAATAAGAGATTCGGCAAATTGCAAGGGTGACAGTGTGCGTGTCTTTGCGTTCCTTGATGATGTTCCCTTCTTTTCCTGTTCACAACCGTGTGTCTTCATTTCTTGTTTGTTTCAGCGTGTTGTTCCATTGTTGACTTCTTTGTTGCTTTCAATCTCTGTTTTGATTCATCACATGGTTTTCATCGTTCCTTTGATTCATCTGATTCCTGAAACTCATAGTCACACTAAGAATCATCAAATGCCATTGAGTTTATCATCATTAAAACTAGAGGGAACATCATCGTTCCAACACTATCCATCAAATTCCAAGGGCCTCATAGGTTATGATTTGGAAAGGCAAAATCTCAATTTTCTTTTAAGGGAACTAGGTTTATCATGCAAGCCTATATACTAGTGAACTAAATAGCATAAATAAACAAGCTTGTATAAACTTTGAGATATTTGAAGCAAAATACATGCAATAAATAAAATGTGATCCTAGTATGGCCCCTAAAAACCCATAAGATCTAATCTTCATAGATTCTTCTTGTCTCTTGGATTTCCATCCTGGAATCTTCATAGGATCTTCTTCTCTTGTATTACATAATGTAAATCTAATCTAATTTCTTAAAAATTAAATTACAAAAATACACAACGATTCACAGATCGTATACAAAAAAACAATAACGATACACATATCATATTTTCTATCCTATTTGGAGCATACCTGCCACCGCATGCAATAATTAAATCATAATATTAAATCATACATGCATAACATAATATCAAATATTAGGAGACAATAATAGACCATTAATCATATTAATAGACTTTTAAATTAATTAAATTATCCAATAAAATAATTAATCTAATCTTCTTATTATTTTAATTCAATAAATGTATAATTGGATAAATTATACGCTAGAGATAAGATATCTTGTTACCATATATAATTTAGGTATTTAGGATCTTAGGCTAACAAACCCTAACCCTAGCCACATAACCCTTACCGTCACACCCTATAGCCTGCCCACCCCAGTCGGCCGCACCAGCAACCCAGCCACCAGCGACCGCACTGCATAGCCCCGCCCCGCCGGACCACCACTTGACCGCCATCGAACTGATGTGATCCATATTGGCCACCCAACCACAGTTTTACCCCTTCTCCCACTCAAATTTTGTAACAATTACAATTTTTGATGATTTTAAGGATGTGGTGTAAATTTCAGAAAATCATTAATTTTGAAAAATTAATGTATGTACCAATTTCATACAAAATTAATCAACTTTGGGCATTCAAGGCATGAAATTCTAAATTTCTAGGGTTTGAATCAATTTTCACCAACATGAAAAATCAAGTTTTTTGTATGTGTGATAATGATTTATACAAGAAATCATATCTCTTGCATAAATTAAACATACAAATCGATTTTGCGGTCAAAATTAAGCAAAAAATTAGAATTTTTAACATGCATAATTTCGGTCATGAGGCTAAAATTTTCGAGTATATAGTATACATAAAAGTCACAACTGTATGCATCCAATCAATTTAAATCACAAGTTTAATCATACAAGTTAGTCCATACATCAATTTTAACACTAAATTGAACCAAACTAATCAGAAACATGCATCAAAATTAACAACTTTAATCATGATTATACAAATTTATGCAAGAGGCGTTGATACCACTGTCTGGATTTAGATCCTTTAAGCGGAATTTCATAAAATAGTTTTCTAACATCTAACTTAGGATCTCATGCATAAACTTGATACGATACATAAATGAAAGAATAACATACATTTTGATACAAAACTTGTTTACGGGATCTTCTTGGAGAATAGAGTCTCAATTGTGACTCTTCTACTTAGTCCATACAAGCACGATACTAGATCTTTTTGCCTTCGTCTGCTAGAATGAATGAACAAGAAAACAAGTAGAAGCTCTTATTTCCACCTTTGGAGGTATGGCGGTATGGAGCAAAATTGTGGCTTCAAGTTGTACGATTGCAACTACCACCACAATTGCCTTTGTATTTGTATATATCACGTAGGGAACAATTTCCTTTTATTATATTTGGAAGATGTATGTATATATTAATATATAATGTTATCTTATCTTATATCATATATCTTATAGGATAAATCTCCTTTTAACTAGAAAGAGATATGTATGGTTGATACAATAATAAAAATATATGAGCTGAAAAACATTTTATTACTATTATATAAAATATTACTATGTTTTGTACTATAAAGAATAGAATACTTTAATATACTTTAGTATTGAAATTGTAATCTGGTGTTATGATAAAATGAAGTTTGTACCCATTTTATTTTACATTTAGTATTTCTAAATCATTTTGAGTAAATCATTTCACATTTTATTGTCAAATTTAGAGGTTTTAACATGGTGTGAATTCAATAATTATACATTTGTGATATCATTTTTTATTTATTCAAATATTAACATAATTAAGCATATTATTTGGTAATATACTAAAGTATTTATTAGTTACATGTATGCACAATTAAGTATCATATATATGTGCTAATTCAATTTTTTTTAGTTATTTTCCATAATTCAATGTACATTAGATTTTCTAATTTTATTAATAGGTTGACATGTTAATGTTATTTTTATATTCGATGAAATCAAAATAATTATAAATCATCTAATAATTCTATAATGTTATTGTGTACCTACTCTCAATGTGTTTGTTAGTTATGTTAAAGAATTAATAACTATCTTATCACGTTCTTACATTTATAGTCTTGTTTTTATTACATTTATAGTAATTAATAACTTTTATGAGTAAGAAAATTGAGGTACTTGGAGTCTGGTTTGCCTTATGATTATCTATATCAATATAATAAGGACTTCCGTGATACTTCCCTAGAATTCGGACAAATTTTTCATATGTTCATAGTATCATAAAAGAATTGTTTTCGTAATTTTTTCCTAAGAAAAAGGGAGAATGAAAGTTTCCATTGTTAAAATAATCAATGAACTTTTGGATAAAGTGGGAATAAAAATGAACAATAAAACAATGGTTTTTTTTTAAAAAAAATTTGTAGTCAAATTTACTATTTTATATTGTGATATTGTAAGCTAAAATGTATTATATCAATCAAAAGCAATATTTCAAAATGCAAGAGATTAATTACTTATAAAGAAAATAAAAAGAAACTTTTTTTCAAAAGAAAATAAAAGAATATAAGCATACGTTTTTTTTTTGCATAACAATGCATACAATAATTAGATTGAGGAAAAAAAAGTATAGATAAAGAGATTAAGGTCATTAAAATTAAAATACCTCATATTGTGGTGACATGTTGCAATAAGTCAATGTCAAATGGGTTTGCAATTTCACTTCGATACTAATTGATGATGATAATAGTAATAGAAAGTTTATTTGCATATCATGTTTGTTGCTTGTGTTCTACCCCTCCAATGCAATACTAATTATATAGACAAGTGTTATTTTCGGAATATGAATAGACGTTTGATTTAGAACAGTTTTAGAATATGAATGGGTTAGTATCAGGGGCGGAGCCAGAATTTTACCCCGGGGGGTTAAAATCCTGCGCGATAAAAATATTATGTGACTTAAATCCAACGTGACTTAAATCCTATTTCGCAAAAATTAATTTTAATTTTTTTATGAAGCTTAAGGTAATTTTCACATGAGACGAGAGAAAAAAACTGAAGTAATTTTATTTTTTTTGACTTAAATTTGTTAGGATTTGCTGAAATTGCATTTTCAGATGAGATGAGAGGGGAAAATTTAAGGTAATTTCAGTTTTATGGCTTAAATTTATTAGGACTGATTGAAATTACATTTTCAGATTAAGTAAGGGTAAAAAAAGTTTAAAATTTTTCTTTTTTTTTCTTTTTTTTTCAACAGGGGCTATTGCTCCCTCTGGGCCTCAAGTAGCTCCACCCCTGGTAGGTATTGTGATTGAAATTAAAATATGACCGACAAAATAAGTAATATTAAAAATTAGCAACGTAATTTGAGTATTAATTGGTAATCAAAATTGAGTTTACACAAAATATAATTGGATTAAAGGCCAAACAATTAAGCATACAAACTATTGATTCACCTTAAGTCCCTCAGCTTGAACAACAACAAAGTGAAACAAGTATTTAGGACCTTACCTGAGTTACTGGGTGCATGTGTATATGCTGGTATTGTTCTTGAATTGAGATGTGGAGTGGTGTCGATAAAAAATAAGCAAATGGGTCATTGGTAGGGCTGGAAATCACCTGTGGGTGACCGATCCACCCGAAAACCCGACCCGAATATATGGATGATTACCCAAAGTAAATCGGGTGATAGATGGTTGGTGAGTCGGGTGAAACGGATGATGGGTGGATGATGGGTGATGTAAATCTCACCCATCATCCGATCCATCGCCCACACGTCAACCACCCATCCGTTCACCTATCGACGATTATAGTTCTAATTCTATTTTATTAAAATGTATGACTTTAATTTTAGTTTTTTTTATGTTTAAAAGTTGAATATTCTAAGAATATTTTATATCAACATCCATCAAATCCTATATTTTGAACAACTATTTTCATATATTGAAGAAAATTAATTACTTTTTACACTTAATCATGTAATTAATTATATTTAAATATACAATATTAATAAAATCTTATGCGGATGACCCGACCCACCCGAATCACCCGTTGGATGATGGATGGACAAATGTGGGTAAAAAGTCTCGTGGGTGGCGGATGGGTCGGGTGGAGGATTTAATTCACGGGTCGGGTGATAAAATGGCTTCACCCATCCATCACCCGACCCATTTACCTAGTCATTGGAAAGTATGAGGAAAGTTGAAAAGTGACTCTTATAGGAAATAATGTTTCTATATTTAATTGTCCTTTTCATTCTAATTTCTAATGTGACAAAGGCCATTAATTTTGTATGCACAATAGAGAAGTGTTTAGAAGAATCATGTGACATGTATTTTTCTAAGAAGCATTAGCAAAAACTATCAGATTCCAATAGCCCGTTTGCAAAAATATCACATTTTAAAAATTATAGCAAAACTACCATAAAGATGCAGAACTTTATTTTTAAGAAAAGATAAATTCATATTTACTTTTATCTTTTCTTTTGATAAAAACTCTACTCTTAATAATTGCTAATTGCTTCTTAACATTTGATAACATGGTTTAGTCTTCTCCCCCACATATACCCCTCACCTTCCCCTCAGCTCCAATGGTGGCAGCATCGGCATCAAAAGCAGAGGCTTCTCGGAGCATCCTCAACACCTCCGGCCTTCGAGCATGCCTCCCCTCTGCCTTCAATCCGTCTCGAGTCTCCGCTGCCTCCACAGTTTTTCTGCGTCTTCTTTATGCTCGACTCGCATCCTGGTGTTCTTCGTGCTCCTCCGGCGACCAGCCTCCACCGCTCCGCGTCGCTAGCCTCCCCTTCCACCTTCTCATTCTTAATTAAACTTACAAGTTTGTTCAAGGGCCAAATTAGGGCTCGTCGGTGAAGCTACGACATCGGGATAAGAGGGCTTTCGAAGGGGACGCAAGGGCACAAAATAATGGTGGTGGCAATTGCGGCGGCGAAGCTCAGTGGTGGCCGAAATTGCACAAGGAACAGCCGCGGCGGGATTTCTAGGGTTCATGAGATTGAGAGTGAAATTCGATTTTATTCGCGATATAAACCTTCCGATTCCACAAAGATTTTACGCGTCAAGATCATATCTTCGAAGCCCATGGGTTGATTGAACAAAACGCGGCAAAAACGGGACCGAAATCGGCCTATGACAGCCATGGATGGTGCTCGCCGAGAGCTTGGGCTGTTTGGAGGAGGAGGATGAACAGTAAATGGTTCGACCCTAATGCTCTGAAGTTTTATGATATAACAGAGCATTGACCTGACTTCGTATAAATGTGGTCTGACTTCGTACACACATGGTCTGATAAAGTACATAATGCTCTGAAGTTTTAAAGTACCTTGTTCATCGCCTATATACATCACCACCAAGCCTTGTTCGACCCTCAGAAAAACACATCTCGATTCATTAAATTCAAAATCTGACCATGCCATCGTCTTTGCCATGCTCAAGTTACTTAAACCCGACTCTTGAATCATTTAAAATCACCTCCGAACGACATCGAATCACCTCCGTATCGGCCCGCGTTGCGCATAGAAAACCGGTAACTATTCCACTTTGAAGATCCTAGACTTCGCGACCTATCTTCGGAGAAACCTTGCAGCGTCACAAACCCAACAACACCGCCCTTGCTACATGAGGTGGAATAATACTCTCTTATTTTAGTTGGTTTTTTTCTTCCGTGTTCTGATCGAAGTGATCTATACAGCAAACTTTAAAAATTGCTACTTGTTTTCACATGTTTACTATTTAATATGTGTTCTAATCTCTACAAGAGAACATCATTTGAAATTTTGTATAAAAGTGTAACAGGGAGGATGCTGAAGCATTCCAGGATTTACATTAGACCGCACTAATTAATTTTGGAGAAAACTCCATGCAAGCAAAAGGAGGCAACTGAAATCACGAGGCGATATTTGTTCTTCGTTTACAGCTAAACTATATACAAAGGGATTCACAACTCTAAAGAACCACAAATCAGGTTTTATTACAAGTACAACATATATTGGAAACTTGAACCTCACATGGAATTGGAAATTTTGCAACTAAATGCCGCGATAAGGTCAAAAGAACCCCTCAAATTCATTTCCGGTTCTACAAAGAGTAGATTCAGTGATAAGCAAACTATATACAAAGGGATTCACAACGGGCTCTTTTAAGTAGCTCGTTGGTTAGTCGAACGACAACCCCATGTAGCAAGGGCGGTGTTGTTGGGTTTGTGACGCTGCAAGGTTTCTCCAAAGATAGGTCGCAGAGTCTAGGATCTTCCACCGATGTTGAAAAAGAGCTTCAAAGTGGCATTGTTACCGGTTTTCTATGCACAACGCGGGCCGATACGGAGGTGATTCGATGTAGTTCAGAGGTGATTTTAAATGATTCAAGAGTCGGGTTTAAGTAACTTGAGCATGCCGAAGATGATGGTGTGGTCATATTTTGAATTTAATGAATCGAGAGGTGTTTTTGTTGGGGTCGAACAAGGCTTGGTGGTGATGTATATAGACGATGAACAAGGTACTTTAAAACTTCAGAACATTATGTACTTTATCAGACCGCATGTGTACGAAGTCAGGCCACATTTAAACGAAGTCAGGTCAATGCTCTGTTATATCACAAAATTTAAAATGTTAGCCGATTTTAAATGTCAGAGCAATATTCACTTTAGTTCTATCAATATGCACTCATTCCTTTTGTGAAGTTTGTTATATCCTTCAAACTTTAGTTCTATCAATATGCACTAATTCTTTTTGAATTGTGATTTAATTATACACCTTTTGATTCATTAAATTCAAAATTTGACCACACCATCGTCTTCGCCATGCTCAAGTTACTTAAACCCGCCTCTTAAATCATTTGAAATCATCTCCGAACGACATCGAATCACCTCCGTATCGGCCCGGTTTGTGCATGGAAAACCTAAACTCTTAAATCATATATCACAAAATTTCAAATGTTAGCTGATTTCAAATTCAGAGCAATATTCACTTTATCAGGCCATTTATACGTAGTCAGGTCAATGCTTTGTTATGAAATAAAAGACCATTGACTTGACTTAATATACATGTGACCTGACTTCGTATAAATGTGGGCTGACAAAGAACATAATGCTCTGTTATGTAACATTTGAAATTCTGTGATATAACAGAGCATTGACCTGACTTTGTATACATGTGACCCGAATTCGTATAAATGTGGCCTGACAAAGTACAACATTTTAAATTATGTGATATAACAGAGCATTTATGAAAATGAAGTTTTAAATGTTAGTCGATTTTAAATGTCAGAGCAATATTCATTTTATCAGACCACATTTATACCGAGGCACTGAAGAGTGTACAAGAAAGTCTAATATATAAGAAGGTTGATTTAGCAATTCGAATATTTAGAAAAGCATCGAAAACAGACGAAACATAGCACACAGAATTATTTGCTAACACACTGTAAATTCGAATCTTGTAGTGAACGATGTAGAAGCGGCGGGAACATAGCACACAGAATTACGCTCTCCATAATTGGCGACCCAATCGGATTGTGTCTTGTCTTACGCTCTCTATAATTGGCGACCCAACCGGATCGTGTCTTGCACAACGCGGGCCGATACGGAGGTGATTCGATGTCGTTCGGAGGTGATTTTAAATGATTCAAGAGTCGAGTTTAAGTAACTTGAGCATGGCGAAGACGATGGCATGTTCAGATTTTGAATTTAATGAATCGAGATGTGTTTTTTTTAGGGTCGAACAATGCTTGGTGGTGATGTATATAGGTGATGAACAAGGTACTTTAAAACTTCAGAGCATTATGTACTTTATCAGACCACGTGTGTACGAAGTCAGACCACATTTATACGAAGTCAGGTCAATGCTTTGTTATATCACAAAATTTCAAATGTTAGCCGATTTCAAATTTCAAAGCAATATTCATTTTGTCAGGCCACATTTGTACGTAGTCTGGTCATTACGCTGTTATAGCAGCTTTAAGCATAACCACTTTTATACAAGATTTCAAATGATGTTCTCTTGTAGAGATTAGAACACATATTAAATAGTAAACATGTGAAAACAAGTAGCAATTTTTAAAGTTTGCTGTATAGATCACTTCGATCAGAACACAGAAGAAAAAAACAAACTAAAATAAGAGAGTATTATTCCACCTCATGTAGCAAGGGCAGTGTTGTTGGGTTTGTGACGCTGCAAGGTTTCTCCGAAGATAGGTCGCGAAGTCTAGAATCTTCAAAGTGGAATAGTTACCGGTTGTCTATGCGCAATGCGGGCCGATACGAAGGTGATTCGATGTCGTTCGGAGGTGATTTTAAATGATTCAAGAGTCGGGTTTAAGTAACTTGAGCATGGCAAAGACGATGGCGTGGTCATATTTTGAATTTAATGAATCGAGATGTGTTTTTCTTAGGGTCGAACAAGGCTTGGTGGTAATGTATATAGGCAATGAACAAGGTATTTTAAAACTTCATAAAATTATGTACTTTATCAGACCACATATGTACGAAGTCAGGCCACATTTATACAAAGTCAGGTCAATGCTTTGTTATATCACAAAAATTCAAATGTTAGCCGATTTTAAATTTCAGAGCAATATCCACTTTATCAGGCCACATTTGTACATAGTCAGATCAATACTCTGTTATATTAACTTTAAATCTTTAAACTATTTTTCCCTATCTCTTACCATAGTCATGTGTATATTTATAAATTTAAAGAAATAATTTTCTATTAAAAATCATATAATTTTACATTTCAGTTACGTAATTACAAGCATTATAGCATAAATCTTCATTCTACTCGGGCCGATACAGATGTGATTTGATGTCGTTCGAAGATGATTTCAAATGATTCAAGAGTCGAATTTAAGTAACTTGAGCATGGCGAAGACGATGGTGTGGTCATATTTTGAATTAAATGAATCGAGAGGTGTTTTTCTTGGGTCGAACAAGGCTTGGTGGTAATGTATATATGCAATGAACAAGGTATTTTAAAACTTCATAACATTATGTACTTTATCAGACCACATATGTACGAAGTCAAGCCACATTTATACAAAGTCAGGTCAATGCTCTGTTATATCACAAAAATTCAAATGTTAGCCGATTTTAAATTTCAGAGCAATATCCACTTTATCAGGCCACATTTGTACATAGTCAGATCAATACTCTGTTATATTAACTTTAAATCTTTAAACTATTTTTCCCTATCTCTTACCATAGTCATGTGTATATTTATAAATTTAAAGTTAATATAACAGAGTAATGACCTGACAACGTACAAATATGACCTGATAAAGTGAATATTGCTCTGAAATTTGAAATTGACTAACATTTGAAATTATGTGATATAACAGAGCATTGATCTGACTTCGTATAAATGTGACCTGACTTCGTTTAAATGTGGCCTGACAAAGTACATAATGCTCTGTTATGTAACAAAATTTACGAAAATGAAATGTTAGTCGGTTTTAAATGTCAGAGCAATATTTATTTTATCAGACCACATTTATACTGAGGCACTGAAGAGTGTACAAGAAAGTCTAATATATAAGAAGGTTGATTTAGCAATTCGAATCTTGGACCTTAATTAGTCTAGCTTGAACTTTGCTTTTGAATGAAAAATGAAGTTAAAAGTAAAGTATGTAATTGGTCTAGATAAGGGCTGCAAGATCTATACCATTATGGAGAAGGTACAAGTTTGAAAATGTCAAAGATGTCACCAAGATAGGAATGATTTTTTAAGTGAATTGAAATTATGCCTTTGATACTCTGTCACACTAGAACATGTATCGGCCCACTTTATGCATAGAAAACCAGTAACTATGCCACTTTGTTTCTTATTACGAAACCAACTAATGTTCGTTTCAAATTTAAAGTTGATATAATAGAGTAATGACCTGACAACGTACAAATGTAGCCTGATAAAGTGGATATCGCTCTGACAATTCAGCTTCAGTGTTCATTCAAGATCAAAGCAACCCATATGGACATCACCACCAAGCCTTGTTCGACCCCCAAAAAAACACATTTTGATTCATTAAATTAAAAATCTGACCACACCATCGTCTTCTCCATGCTCAAGTTACTTAAACCCGACTTTTGAATCATTTGAAATCATCTCCGAACGACATCGAATCACCTCCGTATCGGCCCACTTTGTGCATAGAAAACCAGTAACTATGTCACTTTGAAGCTCTTTTTCAATGCCGGTGGAAGATCCTAGACTCCGCGACCTATCCTCGGAGAAACCTTGCAGCGTCACAAACCCAACAACACCGCCCTTGCTACATGGGGTTGTCGTTCGACCAACCAAAGAGCTACTTAAAAGATGGCTAAAGAGAGTTGTTATCGAGGTTTCTTGCTCTTTATCAGACCACGTGTGTACGAAGTCAGACCACATTTATACGAAGTCAGGTCAATGCTCTGTTATATCATAAAACTTCAGAGCATTAGGGTCGAACCGTTTACTGTTCATCATCCTCCTCCAAACAACCCAAGCTCTCGGCGAGCACCATCCATGGCTGTCATAGGCCAATTTTGGTCTATGATAGCAGACACCCACCGCGTAAACCCAAAAAACAAAAACATAAAAAACATTGTGTTACAGCCTCATCCCAACTCACAAATCAAAACCCACAAATCTCTCTTTCAGAAATCTCAATCCTAAACCCAAAATTTAAAATTATAAGGAAAACAAAAACAAATCTTGAATTTGAATAAGATCAAATCCAAAATGGGGCAAAAGAGAACCAGAGCAGCGAGCAGAGCGTGGAGAATCCTCCGTATAGCGTTGATGTGGGCCCGGAAAGACGGGATCTTGAAATGCCGACTGATGGCGGAGCTGAAGCACATCAAGGCGCTGCACCGGCACTCCTCCTCCGTAAGCCGCCGCCGCATCGACTCCGCCGCCGTCTACGGGGAGCGGGAGCTCTCGTTTGACTAAACCCCCATCCTCCGGCTCGGGATGAGCCGCCCCGGTTCGCTCCGGTTCAAGCTCCCCTACATCAAGCCCTCCATCGTCGACTTCGACTACGATTTTGGAGAGGAGATCTACGCGGGGAGGACGAGCTTGCTCGAGAGTGAAAGTGACGAAGTGGATGAGGATGAAGGAGAAGACTGCGATGTCGGAGACGATGGTTTTGCAGTGGGAAGCAGAGGAGAGGAAGAGGGAGACTAGTAAAATTGTGAAATTTGGGATTAATTAGGTTAGATTAGTAGGATTAGGATTTTCTTTTATCTTTAACTTTTAGAAATTTTAATGCTTTATGTGATATTTACATTTAAAAGAAAAGATAAATTCCACACTCAACAATAGCAATAATACCAGAAGCCGTACAAAATTCTGATACTTTTGCAATACTTTTGAAAATCTTGGATTTCTGCAATCTGCTTTTGCAAATCTAGTATATTTGCTAATGCGCCTTTTTCTAATTATGCAGAAACTCTGATGTTTTTTTATCCGGTACAAGAATAAATCTGCCTCATCCCCTCTCATTTTCAGATTTTGTGTTTGCTCAATTAGTAAAAGACAAGGAGCTTGTTTTTATAAAAGCATGGGAAGACCATGAAAAAACCAAGGTGATACAGAATTATTTGAGGAGTAACCAGACCTTTTTCATAAGCTTGTGAGCATATACTTTATGATCTTCAATGAAAATTTGTGAAGTATAGATAGCCCTGTCTTGCTCTTTCTGATATTTGGCCAGCTCTTGTCCCTTCTATAAATTGCATGCTTAATGTTTTCTTCTAAGTTTATGTGCATGTATTGGGTAACATTTAGATCTTTACTACATGCATGGTTGTAGGTGTTAATAATTTGTGTTCATGCGTTGATTTTCTATGTTCTTTTTAATTGTTAATTTATTCCTAGTAACTCAACTATTACCAGTTAATCCAACAACTAATTTTATCATCTCCTGTATTTCTAAGTATTGTTGTTAATATGTTTGTACTCTTCGTAGTCTGTTTTCTCAGTTCTCGTTTTGTAATTTTCGGTTTATTCCCAGAACTTCTAACTGTTTTGCTCATTCCATTGCTCAGTTTGGGTTGCCGTTACCCACTGGAGCTATGGTATTGTATCCCCATGTTTCACTTTTACTAGTTACTCTGGCATGTATGTGGTCTGCTCTCTGTAGCTAAGAATATCTTCACCTTCTATAAAAAAAAAGGATTGTTGTCAATGCCAATTTTTTAATGAAGTAATAGGATTGTTTTTCTAGTCACTTCTAGATCATATCATTTTTTATGTGTTTTGACTTGTTATACTTGACCACCCTTAAAATAAGATAACTTTTCCTGTAAGCAGCCTTTATAGAGAAAAACTCAATTATCTTTCTAGGTTTAGTAATACAATAAATGTATTTTTGCACCAAACCACACATTATATGGCCGATTTTACATGAAACCACCCATTATATTCGATAATTATTTTAAACCACCCATAAATGGCCCTCCATTAACAAGGAGACACCCACAAGCATATTCCGTTAGCTTCTCCGTTAAAAAAATATAAAAAGACCAAAATACCCTTGTAAATATATCAAATTTTCAAAAAATGTCATTCTTTCTCCACCCTAAACCCTAAAACCCTATACCTTAAACCCTAAACCCCTAAGCACTAAACATAAATCCTAAATCCTACACCTAAATCCTAAATCCTAAATCCCTAAGCCCTTAACCAGTGTTCTAAAAATCCTCACCTAGGGTCGCCTAGGCCCCTCTTGGGCGCTAGGCGGTCAATCACCGCCGATGATGCGTTTTGAGGCGGCTCGGAGCACTAGGGTGCCCGATCTACGCAGGAGCGGGCACGGATCCTTCTCCGTTGGGTAACCGAATAGGTCCGAGCCACCTAGACGATGGCTCACGGGTCTCTAGTGCTCGCTTTGGGGGCGAGAGAGGGGCGAGATGCTCGAAGCGACGAGCTATGGATAAAAGGAGATGCGAAGATAGAAGTGTTTGACGCTCGAAGCCGAGAAGGAGGAAAACTCAACTCGTACTTTACTTTGGTTAAATTGAACGTGAGAAACAAAGGTTACAATGAAGCCTATTTAAAGGCATATGGCTCGACCAAGAACCCTAATGGGCTTGGGCCGAGTAACAAGCTAATAGGCTAGCCACTATGCAATAGTGGGAACACACCCGAAATAGAAATGACTTGAAATAGAAACACTAAAACAGGAAACATATTAAAACTGGAAATAACATAGAAATGGCAAAACTAGAGTAAGTCTTCAACCATGGAGGACTCCACGGTCTTGGGTGCCTCCGGCTTGTCGGAGCCCGGCTTGGGTGAGGGCTGGGTCGCATCATTCTCCTCCCCTTAGAGGCGAAGTGTCCTCGCTTCGAGCTTGGTGAGGCCAGAGGAAGTCGGCGCTTAGTGGTCAACAAAAACACGACGCCGGGCTTGGGTCCGGCTCTTGGAACCTCCATGATGACCAAGTACGGCTCGGGTCCAGGAGCGGGCACAGCGTTGAGTGCGGCCTTGGGTGCAGTGATCACTGGAGCGAGCACGCTTAAGGCCGACTGAGTCGCGACGGTGGGCACGCCAGCGGGCGCGGTCACGACTGGACACGGGGGACCTAGATTCGCAGGAGCGGGCACGGCATCGGCCACTGGAGCGGGCACAACAGTGGGCTTGGTCGCGACTGGGCATGGGGGACCCAGACTTGCAGCAACGGGTACGGCTGAGTCACGGCTGTGGGCACTTCAGCGGGTGCGGACGTGACTGGGCACGAAGGACCCGAACTCATAGCAACGGGCACAGCTGCGGGCATGGATGCGGGTGCGGCCGTGACTGGGCATGGGGGACCCGGACTTGCAGGAGCGGGCATGATAGTGGGCCGTGGTGATGCGACCAACTCGGCTCGGAGTCGAGCCACCTGCCGCTTGAGGGATCGGATCTCCCGTTGCTTAGCCGAGAGCTCAAAGACGGGGGCATCTTGACCCGTGTCGAAGCTGTGGGTGTTGTATCGGGTCCGGTCGTGGGTGCGGTACCGAGTCCGGTCGTAGCCACTGTCGTGGGTCCGGTAGCGGGCGTAATCGACGTCGACATAGTCGAAGGCATGTGTCGTAGTGGGTTCAGCGCCGCGACTGAGGCGGGTAGGAGCGTGGGTACGGCGCCAGGGGTGGATGGGTGCGAGGTGGCGGGATCCAATCCGGGTCTGCCTCTCGGCATAGTTTGGAGTAGTAGTCGGACCAACCCTCCTCGTCGTCTTCAAAGTCAAGGCCCGACCAGTAGGCCATGGAGTGGGTTCGGCGAAGGCTTGGGCATGGGTCCGGGTCTGGGTACGGCTGTGCTCAAACGAGTGGGTCTGGGTTTGGGGTGCAGCCGTGAGGATAAGGTTGATTGGGGATGGGAATCGGGGAAAATATGATATCCCTAGAGTTAAGGGATTGGTTGGGGAAAAAGGATAAGATGGAATCTTGCGGTTAAGGAAAGATTTGGATAAATTTTGAATTTGAATTTTAAAATTCAAAAACAAGATATGGTTGGGCAAGATAAGGCCGAAATGTGGGGGATTTGGCCTTCGGATATGGAAAGTTCGGATATGGGGAGATTTGGGATAGGAAGGCACGAATTTGGTGGGATTTGATAAGATTTTGTGGGGAAATTTTGGAAAGCCGAGATATGAAGGGGGATCTCGGATAAGGCATGTTCGGATTTATGGGCTTAGGAAGATTTTGTGGGTGGCGGAAGGTGTGGTGGCGGGATCAGATATGGGCGCGGCGGTGGCCGTTGGAGTGGGTCACCGGGAGCACGACTGTGAGCAAGGGCGAGAGACTCCCACTGATGCGCTCGCGGGTGCGATTCTGGCGCAAACCTGGGGACACGGAAGCGGGTATGGAGTCGCACCGCTAGAGTGGGTATGGCACGGGTTGGAGTGGGCTCCTCGGATGCGCAGCCGCGAGCGAGTGCGAGAGTGCCCACTGAGTCGCTTGCGGGTGCATTGTTGGAGTAGATGGCCTATCGGCGCGTGAGTGGGTGCGGCACGGGCTGGTGTTGCCGGAGAAGAAAGGCCTGCTGTAAGCCGTCTGGGCTCTGATACCAACTGATGCGTTCCAAGGCGGCTCAGAGCGCTAGGGTGCCCGATCTAGGCAGGAGCGGATGCGGATCCTTCTCTGTTGGGTAACCAGATAGGTACGAGCCACCTAGACGATGGCTCGCGGGTCTCTAGTGCTCGTTTTTGGGCAAGAGAGGGGCGAGACGCTCGAAGCGACGAGCTATGGATGAAAGGAGATGCGAAGATAGAAGTGTTTGACGCTCGAACCCGAGAAGGAGGAAAACTCAACTCGTACTTTACTTGGGTTAAATTGAACGTGAGAAACAAAGGTTACAATGAAGCCTATTTAAAGGAATATGGCTCGGCCAAGAACCCTAATGGGCTTGGGCCGAGTAATAAGCTAATGGGCTAGCCCACTATGCAATAGTGGGTACACGCCCGAAATAGAAATGATTTGAAATAGAAATACTAAAACGGGAAACATACTAAAACTGGAAATAACATAGAAATGACAAAACTAGAGTAAGTCTTCAACCAAGGAGGACGCCATGGTCTTGGGTGCCTCCGGCTTGTCGGAGCCCGGCTTGGGTGAGGGCTGGGTCGCATCAGCTGAGGACCTTGCCTAGGGTCGCCTAGGCGAGAAGATATCTCAGGTGTTGTTGAACCAGCAACATCTTAGAAGATGGCAGATGTATATAATATATTTTTGGGTGAGGCTTTATAAAATAAGGCCCATTATTAGAAATTAAACTTCATCCCAACATAGTTTTATAAACATTAATGGATTTGGGAGAACATAGTCAAATAATCACATGGATCACACATTAATTTTTTATTCCGCCTAGGCTCCCGGCCCCTTACCGCCCAGCTCCCGCCTAGCGACTTTTAGAACGTTGCCCTTAACCCTAAAAACATTTTTAGGGTTTAGAGTTTTTTTTTTGAAAATTTGAAACCATTTTTTTGATGGCACTTTTTAGGAAATTGAAACCCTAAAACCCTCTCATTCTATAATCGGCCATCATTTTGGAATTTTTTATTTATTTTTAAGGTTTAGGGTTTAGGGTGGAGGAAGAATGACATTTTTTGAAAAATGATATATTTACAAGGGTAATTTGGTCTTTTTACATTTTTCAACAGAGAAGTTAACGGCATAAACTCGTGGGTGGCTCCTTTTTAACGAAGGGCCATTCATGGGTGGTTTAAAAATAATTATCTATATAACGGGTGTCATGCAAAATTGGTCATATACCGGGTGGTTTTGCGAAAAAACCCCTATAATAAATAAACGATCCATGGAAATAAGTTACTGATTTGATAGTACAGTATTTTGGTCATGACATTTCTCCCATCAAATGTTTATAAATCACTAAAGGAAATTAGTTGAACAGTTATGAATATAGATTAATTAGTGTTCTTGTGTAATTTCCTCTAAAGGGTGATTATGTGAAATGTTGAAATCTGTAGGGGTTACTGTTAGAACCTCTAAAGCACCTTTGTTTTACTTGTAGTCAAAGACTCTATGTCAGTATCAGATGTTTGTTCTTCTTTATTTACGATTGATTATATACCTTGGTATATTTTGAAGGGTCCATCTATATGCACATGTTTGAGGCCTATTTGCACACAAAATCGTGCGCTTAATATAAGCGTACTGGTTATGTGCGCTTATATTCAGCGCATAGGGGCAAAAGGGGGATTAAAAAATATGATGAGGGCATAGCCCAAAACTTGTATGCTTAATGTAAGCATACAAGTTTTGTGTCTGTATGCTTACATTAAGCGTACATGTTTGTACAGATCCAACCGTTGGTCCACTTACATTAAGCGTACCAACAGCCGAATTCGGTACAAGCCTGTACACTTACATTAAGCGTACATGCTTGTATAGATTCTGAAAATCTGACCATTGGTACGCTTACATTAATCGTACCAACGGCCGAATTTTCAGCCTATAAAATGTGCATTATTCTTCTTCTTTCACACCATCCTTCTTCTTCCACACCAAATCACAACATTGAAATGACTTTGCAAATTGAAGATGAGGTGCGAGATTGGGTATTGGCTCGAGAAGATGAAAAAGTAGATGAAGAATGGAGCAACTCGGGTTGCGAAGATGAAGGAGATGATTGTGATTTGTTCATGGTTAGTGTTTAAATTTACATAGTTTATATATATATTATAGGTTCTATTGTAGTAGGTAAATTTGCTATGAATTAATGACTTTGCAAATTTGTTGTATTATTAGTTTGTTCTAATTATAGACAGTAAAACAATTCATAAATAAAAAATAATTATAGGGGGAAGATTATACAGAACATTTTCGTACTGGCCTAGTTTGGGAGAGTATGAATGAAATGATTGAGTGGGCGAGAGCTAAAGCAAAAGAGTTGATGATAGTTTTGGTGACACGTACCTCAAATCCGTATGTAGTTAGTTTGACATGCGATAGATATGGTGAACCGAGATATGGGAGGCCGAAAGTTAATGTAGAAAATCTAGAGTTATCGGTTTCGAGGAGTCGAAAATGTAGATCAAAGAAGTGCGGTTGTAGATTCGAGGTGTATGGGTGTCGTTTGAAAAACGAGCTAGGGTCTCTTACTAAAAGATGGGTCTTGGATGTTATACATGGCACCCACAACCACATGCTTTAGACTAGCTTTCATGGGAATGCATTCATGGGTCGAATGACCCAGGAAGAGGAGGTCATGGCTAGGAAATGGAGCGATGGTCGGAAGACTCCAAAAGAGATTGTTTCAGAGTTGCGGAAAAACTTTTTGGAAAATGTAACATCAATGAAGCATGTTGCCAACTTTTTTGCAGAAGCTCCATTTTGAGGATCGTGGGGAATTGACGGTTACTCAGTGGTCCCTTCATTTTTTGAAAGAGAACAGGTATCTTTTCTATCCTCTTAGGAATGTGAAGAAAGGGGATGAGGTGGAGATCCTATTTTTTGCTCACTCGGAGTCGCTACGGTTGTTGAAGAAGTTCCCGCACGTTGTGATCATTGACACCACATACAAGACAAATAAGTATGTAATACATTTTAGTAATTGTTAGATATTTTGCTATGTGATACAATTTGATTAGTTATGTTCACTAAATATTAGTATTTTATTTCTTATGTCTATGAATAGATATGGTATGCCTTTGGTGGAGATGGTTGGTTTTACGTGCACTCACAAGACGTTCAACATTGCGTACGCATTCACCCAAGCGGAAAAGTTTTTCCATTACCAGTGGATAGTGAGGGTCCTTCGGAACTTGTTTGAGCAGTTGGGATTAATGCCAAAGGCTATAATGACCGATTGTGAAAAGGCTCTCATCAAAGCTATTGAGGTAGTTTTCCAAAACGTCCCGGTAAGACATCTCTTGTGTTGGGTCCATATTAGAAACAACATCAAGGCACATGCCGACAAGGTTATAAAAGACAGTGCCAAGGTCGATATGTTTACAAACCAGTGCTGGAGACTTTTTTCTCGACCACCGAGGAAAGCTATGAGGCGAGGCTCAGAGCATTGAGGACGTCGTGGAAGAGCGGCCTTGTTGGATACGTCGAGAGGGAATGGCCGACTCCTTACAAGGAAAGCATAGTAAGAGCTTGGACGGATTACACCCTTCACTTCTTCACGAGGACTTCATACAGATATCCTTTGAACATTGTGTAGTTGATTGTTTGTACTTATGAGTTCCAAGGTCGTGCTAAGGCAGTAAATGTTTTTTGTTTTGATAGGGTTGAGGGGATGCATCGTGTCTTGAAAGATATTGTGGGGTCTAGCAGAGGCGGCTTTAACAGAGTGATCGTGAGGATCCACCATGCAAGCATTCTTCAAATCGACACGATTAGAGCGACCATGAATAAGTCACTGTCTACACGACCAATGGAGTTCAATGATCCAGGGTTTCTGGAGCTTGCCTGAATGGTCTTTTCAAGGATCTTTTGCAGAGTGTCAGATAAGTGCTTTGATTTGTTGTTCGCCATGTATGATAAGTTAGTCAAGGAGGACTATTCAGAAGTATGTGACAATCATTGGGTGAGAGACTGCCTTGGGTTGCCGTGCATACACGATATTGCAAAAGCCATCATTACGAGGACAACTCTCACTCCAGACGACATTCACGACTTCTGGAAGGACTTGCATTGGGAAGACGATCCAACAACATTTGTGCTTGCTGATGACAGTGTTTCAGTGTCAGTTCAGAGTTGAGATTGCGTGAGATGTGGTCGAGAGTGTAAAGCCGAACTTTGAGCCAAGTCACGTTATGGCAAGTGAATGATCTATACATTGCCTTAAAGCATCTGCAACAGAGTACGTTTATGGAGACGATGGACATCTGTAGAATGGGAAGGCCAAGTGGTGCAAAGAACAAGGCAAAGGGGTCGTCGACTAGGGAAAATAGCTTGTATGAGCACATAAGAGAAGACTTACTGAAGTCTGAGAAGGCGAAGGCAAAGGGAAAGGCAAAGGAGAAGGTGAAAGGGCCAGGTCATCCCAGGAAGGAAGCAAGTTTCGTAGTGCTCGAGCCCGAGGACATGCAATCTCAACCGCAAGCAAAAGAATCACAATTTGAGGAGATGTACTTCGAGACCGACCATGTTGGAGTCTTTCCGTCGGAGGAGTGGCCTGAAGAACCCATGCTTCATTTTGGGGTGGACTTTGGGATTCAAAATATCAAATACTTCTGGTTTAGGTACATTAATGGTGCTATAGGTGTACGTTCAGACGGACATTGTGGTTATCGGTCTTTGGCTGTGCTTATGGGGATGAGTCAGGGTCAATATCCCTTGATCCGTAGCGCGATGGCAAAGGAGTTGCGTGTCAACTGACAAATGTGGGAGCGGATACGAGAAGCTACACGACCAGGGTCATGGGACGATCTAATGGTTCAAATTAACTATGTAAAGACCCCTTGCGGCCCGGATTATTGGCTTGACATGCCATTCATGGGTTTAGTGTTTGCCACGGTGTATAATGTTGTTGTGATCGTCACATCTCATTACCCTTTATTGTGCTTACCAATAAGGCTGTCTGGACCATGCTGCACACCTCCATTACAAATGTCGGGGATAGCACACGTAGGGGATCACAACCACTGGATACCGGTAATGTTTTGTATCTGTACTTGTACTTTGATGTTTCATTTGCAATATTGTGTATACTAATTGCGTATTTTTTGTTTCTATTCGTATAGGTGACGCTCAGTTCCGACTCTCTATTACCACCCATTACGTATGTGTGGCGAAGACATTGCGATCGAATAATCCTGTGGTGGGAAGGAGTGTATGATTCGAAATTGCAAGAGTTTAGGGAATGCCGCAAGGCAGCCGGTCAGAATCCAGATTATTTGGCATAGTTGATCCACATTATCAGTACTTCATGTAAAACTCTAAGGCAGTTTGTAATGTAATTTAATTTTATATGTGAGTAAGTCTCTTTTGGTTATTTTCTCATAATTTTTGCTTTGGTGGGTTTCATAGTAAGGCTTATGTAATGAAAAAGACATCAAACTTATGCAATCATAACCTTAAAATTTATACATTTGCTACCTTACGTAATCATAAAAGACATCAAACTTATGGAGTCGCAAATTATCATAACCATAAATATTACATTACAAATCAACACGATTACATGCTTACAAATAGGTGTCCGTTTGTCCTAGAAACAAAGCACAAAAAGCTAACAACATCCAAATAACTTCAAGATTGAGTTGGTATCATTGCATTGTGCAGATTATCCCGTTGACCGACTGGAGAATCCTAAAGGAGGGCGACCCTTTGATGACCAAGTCGAACCCGTCGAACCTTCTGATTTGTCCCTTTTCTTGCAGCAACACAGAAATATTTGAAAACCACAAACACCGGTTCAATATCATATAAGAAGGTCCTTATGATACTGAATCAGAGTTTGTGGACTTCAAGTATTTATGTGTTGCTGCAAGAAAAGGGGCAAATCAGAAGGTTCGACAGGTTCGACTTGGTCATCGAAGGCTCGCCCTCCTTTAGAATTCTTGAGGCGGTGAACGGGATAATGGCCATAAGACAATGACTCCAACTGAATGCTGTAATAATAACCTTATTCATACATTTGCAGACTTATGTAATCAAAAGACATAATACACATATTGCTTGTAATCATAACCCCGATAATATATCTTCTTCCTCAACTTCACGTTTGAATCTGAAAGGGTGTCGCACAACTTTTTAAGCTCATTTCTTTCCAGCACCAATTCTCTGATAATCTTGGCAACATTGTCGTCATACGGTGGATAAAGCCACTTACAGGTACGACACCCTGTCATCTCCCCATCCCGCTCCATTGGGATGTAATCCTTGCATGCGAGGTACCTCCTTTTGTAGTGAATGGGCATGTCGCAAGTGTACAAGACGACCGAAAATTGCATTGGCACATTGTAACCGGAGCTTGTGCACTACTGGACATGCTGGACGACGAAGCCATAATATCCAACGATCTGGAATATGATTTATTTTATCACAAGCTATAAACTCTTTAAAAAAATATAAAGCCAAAGAGAGATGAATAACGTTATCGAAAAACTGAATAATCCCTCTCGGGTCGAGTTTTCTCCTCTGCACGACGGATCTTGAGCTCGGGAAAATTGAAGCCACCAAATGTAAGTTGAATATTGTGTTTGGATGTGAAGAGAATGAATTTGGCTATGGTATTTATAGGCGAAAAATTTTGACGTTAGAAAAATGACCGTTTGTACGCTTATTGTAAGCGCACAAACGGTCAGATTTATACTTTTTAGAATCAGCCGTTATACAGTTCTGGGCCCAAATATAGGCTCAGAACTGTACGCTTATTGTAAGCGCACAGAGTTGTACGCTTATTGTAAGCGTACAACACCTGGGCCTATATTTGGGCCTAATCTGTATTGGGCCCAAATATAAACCCAAGTGTTGTACGCTTACAATAAGCGTATGGGCCTATATTTGGGCCCAAATATAGGCCCAATCTGTATTGGGCCCGAGGGCATGCATATTAATGATAATATTAATAACATTTCCTAACTTTATGCATATTAATTGATATTTTAAGAATTTAATACTTAATACTTATACCATATTCATCAATTACAATTTATACTAATGTAATATAATAAATTCTTAAGCAAGTAGTAGTTGTGCTATACCTATACTAATGTGATACGAAGAAGTCTTATGTTATGAAGTTACGAACCTAAAGTTTTATATTAAACTTCATATTTACGCTATAACATGTAGTCATATGAAGTTGCTAATTATAGTTTATAATAATGCAATATAATCATTCCTCTAAAAAATATCACTTGTACTATATAGTAATGTCATATACAAAATCTTAAGAAGTTATAACTTCAACTTTATACTTACGTCATAGCATGAAGTATGATATAACTTCAATTTTATAGTTTTTACTAATGTAGTAATATTATTTCTTAAGAAGGTATCACTTTTATTATATACTCATGTAATATGACAAAGTCTTATGAAGTTATAATGTGATATGACGAAGGCTTATGAGTTTATACTTGAACTTTATACTTACGCCATAGCATGAAGTCTTATGAAGTCGCTAATTATAGTTTATACTAATGTAAAATAATAAGAATAAAGAAGTTATTAATTTTACTATATAGTCATATGATATGATAAAGTCTTATGAAGTTTTATATTGAACTCTATACTTACGCTATAAGATGAAGTATCAAGAAGTTAAAAGTTATAAGGTGAAGAAGTTATACTTTATAGTGTATCACTCATGAAATATTATGATTTCTTATTGAACTGTAAGTTATACATTAGTAGTTTAGCTTTATTGTCCGTTTGTACCTTAAAAATGCTAATTCGGCCTTATTGGGCCCGTTTTTTGGTCTTTTGGCCCATTTAATGACTTATAAGTGTTATTGGGCCTAGTTTGGGCCCATTTTGTTGTTTTGGTCTTTTGGCCCATTTCATGACTTATAAGTGCTATTGGGCCTAGTTTGGGCCCATTTTGCTTTTTTTTTTGTCTTTTGGCCCATTTAATGACTTATAAGTGCTAATGGGCATAGTTTGGGCCCATTTTGCTTTTTTTTTGGTCTTTTGCCCCATTTAATGACTTAGAACTGCTAATGGATCTAGTTTGGGCCCATTTTGCTCTTTTTTGTCTTTTGGCCCATTTAATGACTTAGAAGTGTTAATGGGCCTAATTTAGACCCATTTTGCTTTTTTTGGTCTTTTGGCCCATTTATTGACTTAGAACTGCTAATGGGCCTAGTTTGGACCCATTTTGCTTTTTTTGGTCTTTTGGCCCATTTCATGACTTATAAGTGCTATTGGGTCTAGTTTGGGCCCATTTTGCTTTTTTTGGTCTTTTGGCCCATTTAATGACTTAGAAGTGCTAATGAGCCTAGTTTGGGCCCATTTTGCTTTTATTGGTCTTTTGGCCCATTTCATGACTTACAAGTGATTGGGCCTAGTTTGTGCCCATTATTTCAAACACTAATGCATTGTTCATTTCCAATCCAATAATGCATCGTTGATTTCCAATCCATGGAATTGAACAATAACAAACATCTAAGCTTTGAATATGCTAACATTGTATACAACTTGGGGACGCCGACCTATTATTTCAAACACTAATGCATCGTTCATTTCCAATCCAAGGTATTGAACAAAATTCTGCCATCCGTTGCCAAATCTGTAGCGATCCCCACTCGTTGTGATAGACACAAGCAAAGTAGCATTCCCACAATCTAGGGTGACTTCAGTTGTGCATGCAGAACTCCAGAATTTCAATCCATGCTCCCTCGGGACACTCTGCATATCAGTAAGTGCATTTAAAGTTGATTTTATGAAGTAATCTGAATCATAAATTTATATTATGAAGGATGCGGTGCCTACTAGTCGATATTCTGGACATACATTGGTTTGATTTAGTACAACAATGAAGCTCTTCTTCTTATCACGTAGCATAGCTTCGACTCTTTCTAATGTTGAAGAAGCAACATCTCCAGCATCCTCATCAAAGGTGTAGCTGCTGTCTTCTTTGACAACAGAGGAATTTGAGTCGTCGCTAATTACTATCACATTTCTCGACGACGAAGCCATACTCTGCAACGACCTTGATATCCAGGATCTGAATAATAGTTGAGTGTTGTGTTTGGATGGATGGGAAAGAGAATGAAATGGGCTATTTATAGGCTATGGTATCTATAAATCTGACCATTTGTGCGCTTACATTAAGCGCATAAACGATCAAAATTATACCCGTTACATTCGACCGTTATACATTATTGGGCCCAAATTTAGGCCCAATACATGTGTGCTTAAAGTAAGCGCACATGATACTGTGTAACAGTTGAATGTAACCCGAAACTCTTGTTTTGCGGAAAAAAAACCCTCCACCAATTTGTATAAATTACGATAAGTGCCCGAAACTCTTGTTTTGGGCCCATTTCCCATTTCTCGAGTTTTTGTCATATTCCGGGACTAATCCATGAAAAGTATGAAAAATAACATAAAATATATACATAACAAAAAACACATAAATAACAATTTGTGACCATACATAACAACCATAATCGCCACCCGACTGACTCCCACTACCCTTCCCATCCTCGTGTATAGAATTCCTAAAAATCTGTGACTAAGACGCACGAGGTGGAGGGGCGGCCATCGGAGGAGTGTCATCAGTCAGCATATGCAATAGACGCCTCATGAACACCTGAACCTCCTCGGCGGGAATAACGCTCCTATCCATCAGCGTATCTAAATATGCACGGAGCTCACCTGCAACCAACTAGTTTCGTTATATTCGTAATGACAATACCCATTAGAATTTATATATACTAATTTAATAATAAACATTTATTGAATTAAACGAATTAAACATACCGCAAGAGTGTCCACCAAAGGTGTAGGACGGACAAGGCCGACGGGACGATCATGTCTAGTGGTTCTGGGATCCACCAACACATGAGAATAATCGTCCAACCAATCGAGATAGTCAGCCATCACATCCCAATACTGCATGGCTGGTGGATCTTCAATTCGTATCAAATGCCTCAGATCCTCATCCCACGCCCCCAACAGATCATCATGGAATGTGACGTCATAATGGGTCAGGTTGTTCCCGCGGGTGATTGATTTGGGCTCTGGAGGTAACTATGGGATCCCCTGCACATGACTAAACTATCGCTGGACGCGGTCCGACAGATATGGCTCCTGTATATCCAAGATCTAGATTATACCTCTGACCATAGAAGGAGCGTACTCCGGCCGGTCAAATGATACCCGAGCGAAAGAAAACCACTGAACCTATAACAAGTAGTTTATATGAAATTAGTATTTTGCGTCAATATATATTATAAAATAAAATAATAATATAATCAAATAGATTACCTCCTCATATCTGATGCTGTCTAGAATCTGGCGCATACTGACGTGGCTAAAATATGCAATGCAAATATCGTTGAATAGCCTAATCAAAGTAAAAGTCCTAACAAACCTCCTAAACAGATGTATAGCAAGCAAGTAAGGGTCGAACCCACATGGATGAAGTAATCAATCTATGTGTTTATAAGCATGCAAAGTAACAAGGGGGTTTTTGATTATCAAACAAAGTAAAGTAAACAACTTTGGTTGATTTGAAAATATGATTGGGGAAAGTAGTTCCACTAGAACGAGATCCACAATACAAAGATATAAGTCGATCACTGAAATCTTATAAATCCAAGTTCTTTTACTATTCTTATGGTTGTTCCCACCCTGATCGTTATTAACTACCAATTCAGAAAGTTGTTGATAGTACTTACTACAGTATCAATGGAAGAAAACCTTACCACTAATAAAGCAATAGCAATGCATGCAAGGATATAGGATACATGCGAATAGAAGAAAACCTTACTACTCAACATGCAAATAATTCTCACTCACAATTAAACACTCGTATTCCACTATATGTTTAATCATGTATGCTACTAGATATGCACTCGTATTCCACTATATGCAATCCTAGCAATTGATAAATATTACTCAACCTAGTTGGCCAGGCTATGAAGAATAACAATAAATCAATACTCAATATAACCAAGAGAATTAAACCAACACATATAAGAATAAGAACAAGGACTAGAAATCTCACAAACGAATCAACTGTATTGCTTCAAACGTCTAGTAGAACAAGAGGAAATTAGTGCTCCATTGAGATGCAAATGAAACCTTAATTGAGAAAAACTACGATGATAAAAGTGTCTCCTTACTCAAGACCTGGAAAAGGTCTTAAATAGGCTAGGTAAAATAAGCTAAACCTAGAAATAATACTAAAGGAAATAAGAAAATAAAAATAGGAAATCCGAAAATGCAAATTAGGAAATAATGTCTTCGCTGGCCGCGAGGCGCTTAACAAGTCCACCGCGGGGAGGTGACTCCCACCGCGGGGCGGTGACTTCCACCGGGGGGCGGTGACCTCCACCGCAGGGCGGTGGCTATCCTCTGGCGCGACCAGTTCTTCTCTGAGGTCCACCGCCGGGTCGCGATGGCTTCTAGAGCGGGGCGTCAACTTCTGCCCTCTCCTTCCTTCAACTCTTCACTCCTTCTCTTCTGCTCTTCATTACTACCAAGTGTTGGTAGTCTTCTCCAATTAATCTCCAGCAGATCCTCATCCATCTTCATCTTCTTCAAATAAGCTGTAAATCCTTTGATATCTTCAATTCTCTCCACATCTTCTGGATTACAGACTTAACCCTAAATCTAGTCATAAACTCCTCTAAGTAATGCTAATACTTGCTAGTTAAGGTGTATGAAATGACACATATCAAATTCCCCCATACTTAGACCTTTACTCGTCCCGAGTAAGCTAATGATAAACCTACTCCCTCAATCAAACACCAAGGTCTCAGGAAGTACAAGAAAATATGACACCAGCAATTACAACATCTCAACAATCAGCTCCAGATAACCAAAACAATACGCACAACAAAACAACACAATACAACACAACACCATAGAGTGACAATACTAATCCTAGCCTCCCATCTATCTTCTTATCTCTCCAGAGTGACCTACCCGAAACCTCCTTATATTTCCTCTTCTTATGACGCCTCTCCAAGAATAATGAGAAATCCTAAAATCACTCTTCTTCTTTTTCGCTCATTTTGCCAAGGCGCCCTTTCGGGTTTTCACCAAGCCACTCATTTCATTTTCCAATAGATGTACTCACATAAGCTCACGTCACTCTTGACCACATATTACCCCAGCCTAATGCTGGTCCAAGCCACCTGTTTATTACCTAGGCCGCCCTTTCGGGTTTTCGACCTATCCCAGGATTTCATGTATGCCTTTTTTTTCAATTTTTGGCTTTTTTCATTTTTTAATTTTTCTCCTCAACAACGTAGCAAGTATAGAACTCTCCCCCATGCTTAAACATTGCATTGTCCTCAATGTAATGAAAGACAAAAGAATAGAAGCATAGGGAAAAGCAAAAAATAACTCACAAACGCCGCTGAGTTGGCTTGGACACTTCCGGTTTGCTGGCGGTAATCTCAGTATACGCCCAGGTCTCTGGTGTTGGGCGGGTGTCTTCATCACGTCATCATCTTCTTCTACCGTGCAATCAAAGGGAACCACTTTGGTGAGTAGTGGTAAAACAATGATATTAGGATTGCACGGCCTTCTAGGAACACATGGTGGAGCCCAGATATGATCTTGATGGGGGCTCTAGTGTTCCTCCTCCTCAGCTGCCAATTGTAGGGCCAACATCGTTGTCAAATCAAGTGTAGGGCAATATATCCTCCTTGACAACATGATGCACACCATCTCCATGGGGAACTCTGGACAGCTAGCCTTCGGTACCACTTTTTTTTTATACTCCCCGTTTAAGGTTTTTTCGGGGAGTGACTTAGTGCAGGGAAAGAAGACTTACATTGGTGTGGAAAACACCTTATTCAATAGGCATGGGTTTCTTCCCTGCAGGTTAGTCGGAAACAAAAACAAAAACAAAACACACCGAAATCAAATGCAAAAACAAAGAAAGAAAAACAAGGGAAAAGAATTACATATCTTGGGTTGCCTCCCGGACAAAGCCTTAGTTAACGTCGTTGGCTCGACATCCTACACATCCTCTTAACTTGGGTTGCTTATAGCAACTGAACACCTGGGATCTGAATCTGGGGGGTGCCTCTTTGTATGCTCTATGTTGAGCGTGACCCCCAATCTCCTGCACTTCTTTGTGGGTGGACCGTTGTGCATACCCATGAACGCACTTGCCATCTTCAGAAATGGCCTACCCAACATCCCAGGGCCTGCATGCTTATCTTGCCCCATATCCAGTATGTAAAGATTCGCCACCTGCATCAAGTTCTCCTTCTTATGCTTCCCCTTCGGTTTCTTCTTGATCATGCCCAGCACCTTTAACATTTCCTTGCAGCGAGGGGTGCTGTCTGCCAGTGTGACCAAGGGAACGGTTTTTATGCCGTCATTGAAGGCCTCATAGATATCCTCGTTGTTTTTTTGCCTTTGAGTATCTCGGGAAGCCTCAAGGAAGGGTGCGACGGGTTACAGCGCGACGAACGGGAAGGAGTTGAGACGCACAAACTCATCATAGGCAGCCTCCAGAGGGTCGGGGACTGCTGGGGCATTTTCGAGAGAAACGGTTGTCTCTGGAGTATTTCCGCGATCGCGGCACTCCTCCTCATTGTCGTTGAAATCCTCCAGGCTCAAAAAGTACTCTTCTTCCGAAAGCACCTCTGGGAATGGGGCGATTGGCTTCTCGGAGTCAAGAGGGGGAAAGACCGGACGAACATAAGTATCAACCCAAACCTCATCAGCATAACTGGAATTTTGGACGCCGGGTCGCGCTGGTCTCACCGCGGGGCGCGGCGAAATCTCGCTTTGAAGAACTCCGTCACCGCGGGGGCGGTGGTCATCGCCGCGGGATGGTGGGTGTGAGGAGGGATAACTGAGGCTCACCACCGGGTCGCGGTCAGTGTCGCCGCGGGGCGGTGATATGCATGCTTCTTTACTGGCCTCAGATCCATCGTACCGCCGGGTCGCGGTGAGAGGTGACGCGGGGCGGTCGGTGATTTTCTCCCTCTCATATTCGCTCTCCTTTTCAGCACTAGGAGGAATGACCAGTTGCTTTCCACTTCAGAGGGTAATGGCACTCACATTTTCCCTCGGGTTTACTACCGTTTGAGATGGTAGATTCCTCGAAATCCTTGCATCGATCTGTGTAATCGACTCCACCATCTGGTCCACTTTCCTTTCTATATTCTTGATGCTTGACTCCCTAGTTTGAACACGAGCGGCGAAGTGCTGAGTCAAGGTCCTGAGCATCTCTTCAGTTGACATGGAGGAACTTGGATTGGACACTAGTGGGCTATGCTCGTATGCTGGATAGTACTGGTACGGAGTACCCTGCTGATAGAATGACTGTGGCTCTGGGTAGAACTCCTGGCAGTCAAGGCCATATGGAGGGTATTGATGGCCCCCATAACTCGAATTGGGGTGATTCCTCCACCCTGAGTTGTATGTGTAGGAGTATGGGACACATCTCGGCCTCTGCAGATCAAAACCTCTTGTAGCGTTTACTGTAGCTGCATGTTCAGGAAGTCTTGGGCAATCGTCAATGGAGTGCAGTAGATCATGACATAGTCTGCAGGCTCTAACTGGCCTTGCTGCACTGGAAGTTGGGTAGTATCCCCTCTCTGGCGGAAATGAGTAGGGGTATGGGTTATCGCGCGGTTCTCCCCAGAAATCCATATCTGTATCAAAAGAAAAACACACGGAAATCAGTAGCACTGGTATGGACCGTAAGATAGGTCCATACCAAAGTAACATGCACACAAACAAACACACGGAAATATCAAAACTTGCCTCCCCGGCAACGGCGCCAAATTTGACGTGGCTAAAATATGCAATGCAAATATCGTTGAATAGCCTAATCAAAGTAAAAGTCCTAACAAACCTACTAAACAGATGTATAGCAAGCAAGAAAGGGTCGAACCCACAGGGAGGAAGTAATCAATGTATGTGTTTATAAGCATGCAAAGTAACAAGGGGGGTTTTGATTATCAAACACAGTAAAGTAAACAACTTTGGTTCATTTGAGAATATGATTGGGGAAAATAGTTCCACTAGAACGAGATTCACAATACAGAGATATAAGTCGATCACTGAAATCTTATAAATCCAAGTTCTTTTACTATTCTTATGGTTGTTCCCACCCTGATCGTTATTAACTACCAATTCAGAAAGTTGTTGATAGTACTTACTACAGTATCAATGGAAGAAAACCTTACCACTAATAAAGCAATAGCAATGCATGCAAGGATATAGGATACATGCGAATAGAAGAAAACCTTACTACTCAACATGCAAATAATTCTCACTCACAATTAAACACTCGTATTCCACTATATGTTTAATCATGTATGCTACTAGATATGCACTCGTATTCCACTATATGCAATCCTAGCAATTGATAAATATTACTCAACCTAGTTGGCCAGGCTATGAAGAATAACAATAAATCAATACTCAATATAACCAAGAGAATTAAACCAACACATATAAGAATAAGAACAAGGAATAGAAATATCACAAACGAATCAACTGTATTTCTTCAAACGTCTAGTAGAACAAGGGGAAATTAGTGCTCCATTGAGATGCAAATGAAACCCTAATTGAGAAAAACTACGATGATAAAAGTGTCTCCTTACTCAAGACCTGGAAATGGTCTTAAATAGGCTAGGGAAAATAAGCTAAACCTAGAAATAATACTAAAGGAAATAAGAAAATAAAAATAGGAAATCCGAAAATGCAAATTAGGAAATAATGTCTTCGCTGGCCGCGAGGCGCTTAACAAGTCTACCGCGGGGAGCTGACTCCCACCGCGGGGCGGTGACTTCCACCGGGGGGCGGTGACCTCCACCGCGGGGCGGTGGCTATCCTCTGGCGCGACCAATTCTTCTCTGAGGTCCACCGCCGGGTCGCGGTGGCTTCTGGCGCGGGGCGTCAACTTCTGCCATCTCCTTCCTTCAACTCTTCACTCCTTCTCTTTTTCTCTTCATTACTACCAAGTGTTGGTAGTCTTCTCCAATTAATCTCCAGCAGATCCTCATCCATCTTCATCTTCTTCAAATAAGCTGTAAATCCCTTGATATCTTCAATTCTCTCCACATCTTCTGGATTACAGACTTAACCCTAAATCTAGTCATAAACTCCTCTAAGTAATGCTAATACTTGCTAGTTAAGGTGTATGAAGTGACACCTATCACATACATACCAAATGACCAGGGTTCTTGCCCTGTGGAACCTTCTGGCCCTCTCTGAAAGCAGCAGCATGAGCACCAATAGCAGTAGGGTCAATGACATAATGTCCACGGAAATGGGGAAAATACGCCCATATCCATGACTGTAAATCAGGATCGAATGATAAGAATAAAAATATATTTATAAATTAATTTTAAAAATTAATTATTTAAAATGACATTTCTTATCCTCAACAGTATGCCAGAACTGACAATGCCCTGTTGATGAGGCTAAAGTCGTCACGCCTATCAAAGTAAATCCCTATAAACTACCTTAGTAAAGCAGCAAGTAGGGGTCGAATCACACAGAGAATCAAATACTATTCCAACGATGTAATTGTATACAAACAAGTAACCAGGGGTTTTTTGGATGTTTGGTTTAGTAGCAAAGTAATAATTGGGAAAATAGCTCAGCCAAACAAATATCCACACTTCAGATTGATAGATCGATCATTGATTATCCCTAGTCCTCAATACTCATGAATATCCTAATCCCTGTTCTGATATAGTTATCAGTCCAACCAGTCCTGATAACCCTAACTATCAAATAACCTAGAAGACCTTCTAGATTGAATCTAACAGCAGCAATGAATTCAGGAATAGATAGGTGCATGCAATACTCAACAACCCATCAACATTTAGCATACAATCAATTCTCTACACAAACTAAGGGATCAAGATTCTCAACCAGTCTCCTCCAATCCTTAGTAGTATGATCAATAACAATCTCAATAGGTTGTATAGAAAAGGGGAACCAATAGCATAATACTAATCTTTTCTAGGTTGTCAGGCTAGAGGGAACTACTATTAACAATCTATTTGATATCCTAATCAACAAATCAAGGGAAATCGATATACGATCAATGAGATTAAGCACGAGAGAGAATTAAAACAATCATAGAAAGAGTAAACGAATAACCTCACAATCAAATCAACCAAAGGCTTCAATTGTCTGTCTGAGCAAAAGGTGCGAAAACAACAATAGAATGTAGAGTGAACACTAGGTATGAATAATGAACGATGATAGAAAAACTAGGTTAAATAACCTAACAAAACTAAGACTAAAGATAACAAGTCTCATCTAAAAGGAAATAAACTAATAAACTCGGAATAAAGAAAAGAAAAGAAAATAGCAAAAGTAACTTCAGACGAGATCTGTCGCGCGGGCCGCTGCTGATACATTTCCGCGATCGCGGATTAGATTCCGCGGTCGCGGAAAATTGTTCTTTCGTTTCCTCGCTCTCGAATTTCCTACACTTCGCTGAGGGATATTTCTGCGATCGCGGAAGAAATTCTGCGGTCGCGGAAAATGGGTTTTCTTGCTCCGTGTTCTCGACTTCTCCGCGATCAAATTCCGCGATCGCGGCTGCACTTCCGTAGACCCAGTTGGGTCTATACTTCGTCTTCTTGGGTGGATTTATTCTCTCTTCAATATATCTTCATTTAAGCTTCTCCAAACCACCATATCTCCATAGTTGTGCTTTAAACATCTCCAAATGCACCTAAAACACCGGTAACAACTCCCAGATAAGCACTACAAAGTAGAGCTGATCACTTGTGCATCTCGTCTGGAAGCCTGGCCTAAGTTCCTGACAGTAAGGCTAATATCCCTGCTCCCCATACATACCGGCATGTGGTCGAGTGGTCAAAAATCAACAACAACCACTTGTTCTTGATCGCCTTCGTAGACTTGTCGACCATCACTGTACTGCCGAGAAGCAAGAACAAATACAGTGTAGCTATGGTTCTCTCGTCCCTCTGCGGCACCCTCATCATCTACACGATCTCACACTGTAGCCAGCCCAATGGAATGCCGCCATCACTGTACCATCTCTACACCTGTGTGGTGTCATCATGCCCAAAGAAGCGCGTGACCCTCTGAATCAGATCTATACCTACGCTACCCGCGCAGCTCCTCCCGACAATAGGCACCCTGATAATATCTTAAACATCATGCAATGTAATGGTCATCTCGCCCCATGGAAAATGGAACGAGGATGTCTCAGGGTGTCATCTCTCGACAAAAGTCGACACCAACACAGGATCCACTGCCCCAATGCCTAGATTGCGTAGATGGGTGAGATCGTTACACTCCGCCAACTGAAACCATGTGTCTGGCCTGTGTCTGATATACTGCTCGAGTGGAGAGGTCCAACCGACGTGAAAGTGGACCTTCAAGACCTGTGGTCCTGAATGTTCGATAATTAATATTAGTTACAAAAATTAAAATTTATATTTCAACTAAAATGAGGCTATACACTAAATACGTACACAATCCTGAGGTAGTTGGCAGCGCTGACACCTTGTACCATGGGGAGCCTGAGCATCCGGTGCAACCTCCTCTGGAGCAGCCTCCTCTAGAGCAGCATCTAGAGCGGCCTCTCCTCGAGATGGTATAGCGACATGGGTCGTGTAGCTCTGAAGGAGGATAGGGACGTGTGGCCCTCCTGGCATCCACGGAGCCTAGCCTAGAACGGGCGCTCCGGGAGGAGGAGGTGCATGGCTAGGAGATGACAAAATGACCGGCCTGGACCGAGGATGAAATCTGAAAGGGCACAGGAGAGAGGGCAAAAAGAGGGGTTGCGGCTGGAGGGTGGGTAACATCCATCGACAAAATCGGGTCAAAAGAAACCCTGTACTCTCCCTCCAAGCCCTCGTCATCATCTGACATCTGATGCGGCTACTACGCCTCCTTATCAATTGGTTGATCGTCAACCTACACGTCCTTTATGCTATCATCATCGGTTTGAACAGAAGGCTGAGAAACCGGTAATGCTGCACCTAATAAATCGGCTCGTAGCATAGAAGCGCACCGACGGACGGTGTCTGATATATGTCTCTAAGGCATGACACGTAGGTCCGCTATCGGAGCCGGATGTGTCAGCCCCTCGGAACCTCCTAATGTGTCTTGTACCGCCTAGATTTTTTATTTGTTAGATTATTATAACCGTATTTTTTTGAAAAACGTATTTATATTTCTTTAACTGAAACTTTATCCGAATAAAGGCATAATGGGCCTTATTGGGCCCAATACGGACTTAGTGAGACCAATAAGGCCCATTCCGTCCTAAAATGGCCTCTAAGGAGTTATTCAGCCCAATACGACCCACTCGGGCCTCTCAATGCAAATTGCTGATTATTCGGCCCTTTTAAGGCCTATATCACCTTATTAGGCCCTTTAAGGCCCAATAAGGCATTTTTGGGCATATTGCTCCTTATTGGGCCAAATACGACCTTATTACGCATATTTGGCCCGATTGCTGCTTATTGGGCCAAATCGGTCATTTACATTTTAATCGAATTAGAATGACATATAATTAAATTATAATTCATATTTTCAAATTCTAATCAAATCTAATTCCTAATAATCTAAATTCAAATCGTATCTTGAATATAATTTTACATACATCAACAATAAAATATTCATTTACACAACAATATTCAATCTAAAATAAAATTGAAATAAATTGCATAATTTTAACAATTTCATTTCGATTATAAATTCTAATGAATCTAAATTCATATCTAAAATCTAACAAATATATAATTTCAATTCTAAAATCCAGTATTTTCAATTCTAAATTCCTAAAATCCGATATCTAATGAAATCTATTTCGTAATTCTAATTTCAAATTCTAAAATCTAACAAATCTATATTTTTTATTTCTGAAATCTTAAAATCAATAATCTAATGAAACTAAAATTTAATGAAATCCAAAGTAATGATTTTCAAAGCAGTATACCTGATGGACGCCTATCGGTGTGGGAGTGACGGTAACGTCCACCGACACATCTGGCAAGGGTGTTGATCGGGTTGCCGGTCGTTTGGCACCACCCCTCACCCGTCGTCTCATTCTGTTGTCCTCGTCCTCATCCTCACCCTCCATGGCCACCCAAACACCACCGACAGGAGAACCACCGCCACCAACCGGCCCACCACCACCACCGATCGCCACCTCTGGACCAGCAACCTCTCTGCCGCGCATATCCTCCGCAGCGCCATCGCCAAAGACTACTGCAATTGCCAGAGACGTCGCCGGAGCCACGAGGTTGCCACTGTCGCCACTAGATGCACCGCCCCCCCGCCTGGTTTGCACGGTTTGGGTCGCCAACTGGAGAGGAAGAAGATGCCATCCTTGATTTTGGGATTAATTGAGAAGAAAAGAGGGAGGGAGGAAGAACGAAATCGGGGGTGCCATCGGGTTTTAGGCTTGTAGAGGGAAAAGAGGGGAGGAGGAAGAAGAAGCGGTGTCAAATAAGCGCACATCTATGCGCTTATTTTAAGCGCATAGCTATGTGCTTATTGTAAGCGCATAAGGCTGAGAGCTATGCGCTTACTTTAAGCGCATAGCTACAGTACCTATGCCTTGACGATGTTTTTTTAATTCCACTTTTGCCCTTATGCGCTTATTGTAAGCGTACAGAACCTGTACGCTTACAATAAGCGCATAATTTCATGTGTATTTAGACAAAAAAATGTGTACATATAGGATTTTCCTATTTTGAATATTTAACTTTCAATCTTTTTTACATAATCTACCTTTTCTTTTGTCAACTTTATGCTCTTAATGTAGTACTAAACTCCTATTTAACTTAATCACACTTTTCATAATGAGCTCAACAAGTATTCAAGTTGCCTACTCAAGAAGCAAGGGCATGTATGAACCATCTCAACAGTGTGGAGAGATGTTCCGCAAGCTTCGAGCAATTTGGCTGTACCATCTTCAGTTGTAAAAGGGGAAACAAGCCCACACCACAAGGTGAAATTAACAAGCTACACAAGCAATTTGTTTAGTTGTGAATCTCCCTTGATTCATCATTGCTATCCCTGTATTCATGGCTTTGTGTTATGCAAGGTGAATCTACATATGATCAACAAGTTGGGCATTGGATATCGACCAAGAGTCAAGCATGCTTTCTCTAGCTAAAGGTAATCAGGTATACTAATGAGAATGGAAATGATCTTATTTATAGGTGAGGCATAGCCAAAAAAATAGATTGTCTTGCAAGAATATTTGTAACTAATATTGATGAGTTTTGCTCAGAGTACTTAAGCAACACACATTTATTGATCACTCTAGCAAGAACAGTTACAACTTTCTATATTACTTCTCCTAAAAATGGTCTTTAGCAAAGTGTATATAGAGATTTATACAAGAAAAAAATGCAACACAAGAATAATTGATAAGCCTGAAAATTACGTGGTTAATTGTTTTAAATTATGTGTGACATGAAATATGTGTTTTATGTCGTTTCTTTCATATTCTATTTGCTCTCTTTCACTCATCCGTGACATTGATATAAACTTGTCAGTGAATTGAAGAATCTAAATTAATTCTCTCTCATCACTAATTCTCATTAGCCACTCCATGCCATTTCTATCTCATCTTGTTTTGCAGAAGGGAAGTTAAGCAGAGAGCCTCAAGAACCTATCCATTAAGCACTTTTATAACATATATACTCAGCATACTGACTCTTTTGTAACTTCTTTCTTGATATCCTAATAATGGAAAGAAAATGCTTTTAAACAGAATGGAAAACCTTTAAGCACTTTTAGAACATATCTACTCGAAGAGTTCCACACTATAAAAGCTCTTAATGTCTTACCAGTCTTACATCCACTTAACATAAACAATTGGGCACTGAGACTTCTTTTTTCTAATGTGAATTATTCTACATGTAAAGTATATATTAATTGTGCTTTGTTTATTGTTATCAAAAGAAAATGGACTATTGTTCTTCTTGTTTGTTATAGAAAGAAAATAAAAAAGAATAATTGTAGAAACTCTTACATGCAGATGTGTTTGGTTTTATTACAAACTCAATTCTTATTTTTATGGGCTCTATTTGACAGAGAATCTTTTTCAAGTTAAAAGAAGCTTTAGCTATCATTTTCCAGACTTTGTTGAACCAATTGTTGTGTTGTCTTGTTTAATCGCATGTTCTTCCCAATTTTAATTGCAATTTGAACCTGAGTCGCCATCTGCAATAGGTTTGAGATTTTTGATATGGGTTTCTGAGGCTTCTGCATATGGAAATTATTCAGGTATGTATGACCTATTATTACTATGTAGTTTTCTTGAGGTTTTCTCGATATTTTTACTATAATAATAATGGTAACATGTCATGATTCTACAGAAAAGGTTGGAGAGGGAATATAATTTGTCCCTCATTACAACTGCACCAAGTGTTAACCATCTCCTTCAGGTTGTCTGTCCCATCTACTACGTCTTCGTTCTCCAAAACTTCATGGGTGCAAGTGTACTGTGTCAATGGTGAGACTGTAAGATGCACTTGATCTGACATATTCCCTTTGTAATCTTCCTTATAATTTAGCTTCTTTTTTTCTTCTTAACTATTCTCTTTTTCCCCCTTTTTTCAAAAAGGCTTCTTCTAAACTATTCATTAGAAATCGGTAGTTGACACATTGCAATTATTTGTTGCTCATTGATTGCTTTATGATATTATTTTATTTAGAAAGAGAGAGGATCCATCTATGATATTTGGCGCCAAGAAGATTGAAGAACTTCATATACAAAGAGCTTCCCACATATTAGAAACAAGTAGAATTGTTGTAATTAATTTGCTTATAGCATTGCATGAGGAATTGACACTCATAATATCCGAGCATACGAAGCTTTTAGCACAAAGGAAGCAATTAAGAATCTAAATTTTTAAGTAGAGATAGGAAGCTTTTAGACCAAAGGAAGCATTCAAGAATCTAAAATAGAAAGTAGAGAGCTCAAAGAAGATGAAGATTAAGCGAGAACAAGAAGTATTACATTCGTTATCTGACTTCGTAATGTTGTTTTATGAGTTGTCAATTTGTACTCCAAATCACTTGTTGTTGAATAATTATAAATTAAAGTGAAACACTATGACAGTGTGATGTTGTTTTATGAGTTGTAAATTCTCCATTGTAAAATAATTGAAAACAAATAAATTAATTTTACAAGAAAAAGTTTTCAACGAGAGAAAGTTTGCTACATATAACTGAAAGAAAATAGAACAACGAGAGAAAGATTTACAATCTCTGGCATGTTATGTCAATCAATTTGAGGAGATTCATATATATATTGTTTCACGTAATGTGTTAGAATAAATAAAGTCGATGTAAATCAATAAGTTATAATGTTTCACGTGATGACGATAATCGATGTCACAAGCTGAGGAAAATGGAAGAGATAAGAGTGAGAGCAAGAGGTACACTCTTTAATATTTGATGGAGGATATTTATTTACAAAGTGTTACACATGTCACGTCAATCACATAACATTCTTCATTAGAGTTCAGAACAAGAATTCATATGCTTTTTCTCCCACAACTACCATATTTGATACATAAGTTTAGTGTACATAAACATGTATTCTTCAATGACCTATATAGTATTATCATATAAAATTCCATTGAATGCCTCTTATAATATATACCACAACAAATTTAAATCTATCATCATCTCTGAGGCTCGGGGCTCATTCACTAATTTAAATCTTATCATCATCTTCAATGACCTACTTATTCACTAATTAATTATATAATGTTCAAATTTTAATTAGTTGATTAATTTTACAAGCCCTAAACTCTGATATTGAATAGCTAGATAGCCTAGATCTAGATCTGGGCACTACAATCCATTGTCGGCGGTGGCTTCACCTACGTTAGGAAGACCAACGGTTTGTCGAAGGCAGTGGTTGTAGGTGCTTAGAACCTGATCTATTGGAGACGAAATCAAAATATTGTATTTTTTATAGATTGGTTAGTGATAACAGGTTTTTGTCGTTCTAAAAACTGCTATGCAAAATATCCAAATAAACCTTAAACCGTAGTCCTAGATAAGTACAGGTCGAATCCACAGGGAGACAAATTCTATCTTAATATGCAATTTGTATGTCAAACCAAAGTAACCAAAAGGGGGTTTTGTGAGTTTTAGTAACCTAAGCATGCAAAAGTAAACAAAGTAAAATATGATGAAATCAGTGATGAGGAAAAGCACTTAGTCAAACAACATCCATAATTCGTATGACAAGTTGATCATAGATACTCATTCAAAATCTCATGCAATGGTGATTCCAACTCCTTTTCAGATATAACTAATAGCACAACCAGATACTATTAGCACTAACTAATTAAACAACCCTGAAACTATCAAGATTCAGTTTAACAGCAGCCTTACGGATAGGAATATAGTTGGATACAATTCTAGCATAAAACAACCATCTTTTATCCTAGAATGTAAATCAGTTCTCTTCTGCATAAGATTAGCACAACCAGATACTAGTACGATGCAGTTGCTACTCTGAAATAGATATGCTCAACCAGTAACAATCTAGATCTAGCAATAGACCAATAACAACAAACCCTAGATGATCAGACTAGAGATTATCAATATCAATCATAAGCAACTTAAGCAAGAGAAAAGATAAAAACCATGCAATAGATTAAGAACGAGAATCTCACAACTGAATCAAAACGAAAGCTTCAGCGTCTGACTAAGGCAGGGAGGCTTAGTTCTTCATAACGTAGAACGTAGAAAGAAGAAGTAGAATTAGGGTTCAGAGATAGAATCCAAGATTGGCAAACAAGCCTTTTCTCAACCCTTAAATACTAAAGGAAATAAAGCTAAGTTAACCTAAAACGAAAAAAATAATCCGAAATAACATATAAGGAAAAATCGGCTCGGCGGTCTTCTGACACGGGCGGCGGTCGCCGTCTTTCCATGGCGGTCGCCGTGGACAAGTCGTAGCTACGGTAGCTGGAATGGAATTGGCGGCGGTCGCCGTAATTCCACGGCGGTCGCCGTGATTGCTCCTTCCTCCTTTGTCTCTTCAGCTCCCGAAAGCGTGTCTTCAGCACCTCCTCGCCAATACTTCATAACTCCTTGGCGTCTACTACTGGTGGCTTTCTCCTCAGTGTCTCATATGATCTCTAAAATAGCTCAAACACCTCCAAATACACCAACTTCGCCTCAAAACGCCATACACATGAATGTGTCTAAATCTACCCGAATGGCACCAATAAAACCTCTAATGACTCTTACTTAAGCCCTACAAAGTAGTGCTTATCAAACCACCCCATGCTTAGACCTTTGCTCGTCCACGAGTAAACCAAATAAGAGTCCACTCCTCCAATGCAGCACCCAAGGTCTCAGGAAGCATATCCTCTAACTAAAAGTCACCTAACCCGTGCCAAGCTCTTGGCACCAATCTCATTTACAACACATCAACAACTCAACAGCTTAAGGGGCAGGCAGAGTACTTCCCCAAAGCTAAACCCAGACATCCAATAGCGTGAGAAACCTCTAATCCTAGCCTCCATCTATTGCTCCTTATGTCTCCCAGAGTGACCTACCCGACAATCCTTCTTTGTCTCCTCTTCTTATGACGTCTCGCCAAGAATAATGAGAAATCCTAAAATCACTCTTCTTCTTTTTCGCTCATTTTGCCAAGGCGCCCTTTCGGGTTTTCACCAAGCCACTCATTTCATTTTCCAATAGATGTACTCACATAAGCTCACGTCACTCTTGACCTCATATTACCCCAACCTAATGCTGGTCCAAGCCACCTGCTTATTGCCTAGGCCGCCCTTTCGGGTTTTCGACCTATCCCAGGATTTCAATGATAGCCTTTTTTTAATTTTTTTGGCTTTTTCTCTTTATTCATTTTTCTCCTCAACGACGTAGCAAGAATAGAACTCCACCACATGCTTAAACATTGCATTGTCCCCAATGTAATGAAAGACAAAAGAATAAAGCACAGGGAAAAGCAAAAAATAACTCATAACGTTGCCGAGTTGGCCTGGACACTCCCTTGTTGCTGGCGGTGTACTCATGAAAGTTCATGTCCTGGCTATCTGCATCAACGCTATAACCTTCATATACCATGCAACCATAGGAAACCACTGTGAAGTGCGGTGGTTATTCAGGAAATCAGGGCGGCACGGCCTTCAACTCCATCAACTCCTACCATGCAATCAAAAGGAACCACTCTGGGGAAGTATTGGTCAATCAAGGGAACAGGGTTGCATGGCCTTAAAAAATGGGCCCAGATGTCATCGTGGTTGGGCCCTGGTGTATCTCCTCTCCAGCTGTCGACTGCAGGGCCACCATCGTTGCCAAATGAATGTAGGGCGAATGTATCCGTGAGCAACATGATGCGCACCTCTCCGTGGGGAATCTGGACAGCTCGGTAAAACTTTTTTTTTTTTTTGCGAAAGAAAACGAACCTGAAAATGGCGGCGATCGCCGTAATTAAACGGCGGTAGCCTTCATTTGCCACAAGCGAAGTGTCGGAGAAGGTGAAAACGGCGGGCGCCGTAAGGTCGGCGGCGGGCGCCGTGAACTCCTTCTTCACTTTGAAATGCTTCCTGCAGGTTAGTTCGACACAGAAAGGAAAAATTAAAAGGAAAAACAAAAGAAAATGACCAAGGGAAGGAAAATAAACTACCTAACATCGGGTTGCCTCCCGATCAGCGCCTTGGTTAATGTCGTTGGCTCGACAAACTACTCGAAAATCCTCAATCCATATCGTCAGGCTCTTTAGGAACCTTCTCAATCCATACCTCCTTCCTGAACCAATCATGGAAAGGTTTGAACCTTAGACCATGCTTCCTCTTCAGCGGCTTCTCCATCTTGACCTTCTTAGTCGCGTCTACCCCATGCTTAGATTGATCAGGGGGGTGTTTAGCCTTGACTTCAGAGACCTGCACTAAAGAGGGAATGAGCTTCTCGCTCGGAGTTAGCAACAAAGGCGATTTGCCTGGTAGCTCTAGAGGGAGCTTATAGTGAGCGTCCCACTCATCAACACCTTCCTACAAGTCAGCAGATATAGCAATATCCAAGATATAATCAACAATAGGTGGTGTGTCATCTAGGTGGTCCTCATCAAAAACATCTTGCACCACAGGCTCAAGTACATCAATTGCACACAAAGAATGATCATCAAAGGGGAATTTCACGGCTTCATAGATGTTATAATTAATGGTTTGGCCATCAAATTCCATAGTCAAGGAACCAGTACTCACGTTGATTTTAGTGTTGGCAGTTTTCAAGAAGGGTCTCCCTAACAGAATAGGGGCTACATGCATATCGTGTTCCATATCAAGCACATAGAAGTCAGCAGGAAAAGTGAGATCACCAACTCTAACCAAAACATCCTCCACTATCCCTATAGGACGCACACTAGATCTATCAGCTAGCTGAATGGAAATTTTGGTCGCATGCATGGGTCCTAATCTTAAGGATTCACAAAGAGATGAAGGTAAAACATTAATGGAGGCACCCAAATCTAACATAGCTTTATTGAACTTAGTACCTCCAATAGTGACGGGGATGGTGAACATACCTGGGTCGCCACACTTCTTGGGTAAGCGCTTCTGAAAAATCACAGAGACATGCTCGCTTACCTTCACCTTCTTCTTGTTGTTTATGTCTTGGTTCCTCTTTGTTGTGCACATCTGCTTCAAGAACTTGGCATAACGAGGGACAGACTTGATCAAATTTAGGAGAGGCATGTTGACTTCAACGTTTCTGAACATCTCAAAGATGTCCTTGTCCTGCGCAAGTGGTTTGGTACGCTTCAAAGCAGACGGGAACGGTGCAACGGGCTTCCACTCAGGAAAAAATGGGGGTACATACTCCTTCTCAGCCTCAGGATTGACTGCAGTATCACGGCGGGCGCCGTAAGAGGTGCGGCGGTTGCCGTGAACATCATCAGAAAGTTCGGGATGTTGCTCACCGTCACGGCGGGCGCCGTGATTATTGCGGCGGTCGCCGCAATTTTCATCAGAAAATTCGAGAGCGGAGTCATTTTCACGGCGGGCACCGTGGTCTTCACGGCGGTCACCGTCGATGTCACGGCGGGTGCCGTAAGTTGTACAGCGGTCGCCGTCGCTGTTCTGTTCCAGCTCCTGATCCGCTTCCTTGTCGACCTCAGAATCATCCTCTTCGAGTCTCTTCCCGCTCCTCAGAGTTATAGCACTGACGTTCCTAATGTTCGGGTTTACTTCCGTTTGAGATGGAAGTTTACCAGAGACCCTTGCGTCAAGCTTGCTCACCACCTGAGAGATTTGACCAAATTGTCTTTCCAGGTTCTGAATGCTAGCTTGTGTACTTTCCTGGAACTGTATGTGGCTCTTGGTCAACTTGGCAACATCCTGATTAAGGTTCACGTTGCTCTACATCAGCATCTTCATCATATCCTCCACAGACGATGAAGGATTCGAACTCTGCCCTTGCGGTCTTGGCACATAGGGTTGCCTAGGTTGTGGAGGGTTACCCTGCTGTTGGACTTGACCTTGATTCTGTTCCGGGTCTCTCCATCTGAAATTGGGATGGTCCCTCCAACCAGGATTGATATGAATATGCTCATGGCCAGTGGGGTGCATACCATGCAAGAGGAGCCAATGTCCAAGACCAAGACCAAGGCGAAAGCCACCCGGTCAAACCCTAAAAGTGCGCCGGCAAACCCTAATGGCCCGCCAAGCCACATGGAGGTTCCTCTCGTCACATGTCCAATTCTCTCGGCCACCAAGACTCCCATAGCTCCTCCAGAGTCACCTCAGACCATTGGAGCCCTTGGTGCCGAGCCAAGTCAACTTTTGCCGAGCCCTAGGTCAAACCCTAGTTTCACGGCCGCGCGTGAGGAGGGGTATAGGCACGAGCCCACATCTGGCTCAATCACTCGAGCCCGAGCTGACCCACCTCACCACCTGCTCAAGGGAGGTCCTTTGGCTCAGGGAGTGCCAAGCCAAACCGCGCCCAACCCGGGTCCATGCATTGCAGCCTCTCCGCAAATCTCGGCGCCGGCCACACCACACCCGGGTTAATAGCCCACATGAAGAATTGAAGCCATTTGCACTTTCCGAATTATTTCCGATTATTTTCTTTGGTGATTAAACATTTTTAGACTTAATTTAAATTCCCTAAACTGCCCATTACTTGTGTTTTGATTAGTGGGCACGTGCTAGCTTAGTGCTTTCTTTTTAGTGATTTTCTTTTAATTGTTTTAGTAACCGATTGTTAGGTTACTTAGGCAAACTCCTTGGCATTTGTTTTGGCACGTTTTTTATCAGATTGAAATCAAGAGAAATACAGTTTCAAAGTTCTTTCCTTCTGTTCCTCACTTGTGCGTAAGATCGAGTGAATTCCCTTGAGAGATTGAAGTGTGTAGTATCTCCGATCCCTCTAGGTTGCTTCCTTGTGTTTGTTGCGTCAAATCCACACATAAGAAAGTACTTATCCATCGCAATTCCACCCCCATTCAATCGTTCCACCGATCACCCCCAAAAAAACCTAAAAAGAGCCGAAGTTGCCTTGTTCTTCACCTTTGGAGATCGGACCATTTCGCCAACATTTCGAGCAATTCTTGCACAGAGGCTTCATAGATCCGAAGGGCTATCATTTGGTATCAGAGCCACGCAAGGAGGTTTCGAAAGGAGTCATGTATCACCCCGACCCTTGGAAGAAGGTTGAGGAGATGATCCGTCAATATTTTTCACAACAGAAAATACAACTCAAAGGGGATGAATCGTCTAAGGAAGAAGTGTGTGAATCTTCCGTTGGCATTGTTGTTGAAAAACAAGTGCTTGATGATGAGCCAACCCTGAGAGTTGTGGAGGAGAAGCCACAACCGAAAGAAGAGGAGGTCGAGTCCACTAACCCAGGATCACTTGCCAAGACTACTCGTGCCATGCAAGAAAGGAAAGACAAGTCATCTCTCGTACCTCTTCATAAGAAATTTTTTCTTTATCATTTGGATTCGAGGACGAATCCTCTTAAAGGAGGAGAGGATGATGTGACTATGGACATCGTCATTTTTGAAGAAGGTCAAAAGCTTGTCCCAAGAAAATGGTTCGAAACTTGGAAGGTGTCAAAATCAAATAATCTGTCGCGTCGACACCTACTCAGTATTCTGGCCATATACGGAGCTACGAACGTCCAATGGAGGCCCATGAGTATTCATTGGAAAGATAAGGAAAATATCTACAACTATCATGTTAAGGTCTTCCTCAAATTCCCGGCAAAGAAACCCAGAAACTGTTGTCTTTACGACAGTTCAGCAGAAGGCTGACCATTTTAGGACCATTTATTTTAATCCTATTATTAATGAATTTAAGACATTTTAGTGGTTAATTTTAATTTCCGAAAATGCTCACTAGTGCCTTGTGTTAGTGGGTGAGTGTTTAGAGTTAGTGGTTAGTTTTAATTCCCTAAAATGCTCACTAGTGCTTTGTATTAGTGGGTAAGTGTTAGTGGTTTATTTTTAAGCTTTTCTTTATTTTCCTTTGCAGCCTATTTAAAGGCTAGGTTGTTTCATTGTAAGGCACGTCGAAGACTAAATGAAAATGCAGAATTAGTTTGCACCATTGTGCTCTCTTCCTTCTTCAATTGTGAGTTATATCAATTGATTGTGATTGTGTGTTACATCAATTATTCAGTAATTGTGTTTGAGTGAGTCAAATCTCAAATTCATTGCCTTGTCTTCCTTGGTCCAGTGTGTCATATCTTGGCTTAGGAAGATACCTATCCATCACCAACAACGTCCATCTTCATTCACCATTCGGTCACCCACATCCACAACAACCATTTCGTTGAATTCCTTCCCGGAACTTTCAGCGACCCCTCAGTAAAAATACCATATCTTTTGCTTCACCACTCATAAAATTCTAAAATTTGGAGGACAGAAACTAGACTTCACCATCTAACTACTGTCGCCAGAATCATCCAATTCCGAGTTCAGGTGAAGGATAACGATCCGGTTGAAGTCAGGCCTATTTTTTGGCCTTGGGTTGACGCTTCCACGGAGACCTTTTGAGCCTTTCCTTGCACCGCGTCATTCTCGATCCTTGATATTCATCAAGGATTGTAAGTATTGGAGTAGGGATCATGCCTGGGCCTCTGCTGATATCCTCCTACTGCATTCACTTCCTCTTGTAGGGTAGGACACGAATCAGTAGGATGCAAGTCGTCATGACAAATCTCGCAGGCCTTAGCCTGCTGAGGCGTACCTTTCAGCTTCAGACGTCTCACCTCCTCTCTCAGCACATCAAAGTCAGCTTGATCAATTTTGGATTGAGAACTTGCAACCACCAAGCTTTGGGAACCTCTCCCACTGTATTGTCTGGAGTCATCAGCCAGTGTAGCAAAAATCTCTAGAGCTTCTTCATAAGTCCTCTTCAAAATGTTTCCACCACATGAAGAATTCACCATCCGACGATCATCTTCACGGAGTCCTCCATGCAGATAGAGAATCAGATCATGATTAGCATAACCATGGTAAGGGCAACTCTTCACTAGTTTCTTGAAGCGTTCATAATAGTCGTAGAGAGACTCATTGGATAGTTGCTCAATGTTGCAGATCTTCTTCTTAAGCTGATTGGACTTGATAGCTGGGAAATACTTGTCAAGGAATACTTTCTTCAAATTCACCCAAGTAGTGATGCTTCCTGGGGGTAGAGAATGATACCAGTCCTTCGCTGAGTCCTTCAGAGAAAAAGAAAATACCCTCAACCTCATCTGATCTTCAGTAATATCAGATGGCCGCATGCTGGTGCAGACCTCAAGGAACTCATCCAGGTGCTGAATCGGATCCTCAAGGGGGGTTCCACTGAATTCCGGGAGTAAATGAACTACTCCTGTCTTGAGCTCAAATTTAACCCCATCACCCAGGGCAGGGAATTGCACAGCACGAGTTGGTTGCTCCAAGTTAGGAGCTGTCAAAGATTCAAGAGTAACACGATCATGCATCGTATCAGCTTCCTCAAGTAGTAAATTCGCAGCCCTGCGAGCCTGAAGAAAAGTTCTTTCGATTTCTGGATCAAAAACTAGAGGTAGATTATTAGTAACACGGGTGTGAACCATAAGATAGGTTCACACCAAGATTGGCACACAAATCACACACACAAAATAGATTATTGCCTCCCCGGCAACGGCGCCAATTTGATAACAGGTTTTTGTCGTTCTAAAAACTGCTATGCAAAATATCCAAACAAACCTTAAACCGTAGTCCTAGGTAAGTACAGGTCGAATCCACAGGGAGGCGAATTCTATCTTAATATGCAATTTGTATGTCAAACCAAAGTAACCAAAAGGGGGTTTTGTGAGTTTTAGTAACCTAAGGATGCAAAAGTAAACAAAGTAAAATATGATGAAATCAGTGATGGGGAAAAGCACTTAGTCAAACAACATCCACAATTCGTATGACAAGTTGATCATAGATACTCATTCAAAATCTCATGCAATGGTGATTCCAATTCCTTTTCAGATATAACTAATAGCACAACCAGATACTATTAACACTAACTAATTAAACAACCCTGAAACTATCAAGATTCAGTTTAATAGCAGCCTTACGGATAGGAATATAGTTGGATACAATTCTAGCATAAAACAACCAGCTTTTATCCTAGAATGTAAATCAGTTCTCTTCTGCATAAGACTAGCACAACCAGATACTAGTACGATGCAGTTGCTACTCTGAAATAGATATGCTCAACCAGTAACAATCTAAATCTAGCAATAGATCAATAACGACAAACCCTAGTTGCGTCCAAGATAGAGATTATCAATATCAATCATAAGCAACTTAAGCAAGAGAATAGATAAAAACCATGCAATAGATTAAGAACGAGAGTCTCACAACTAAATCAAAATGAAAGCTTCAATGTCTGACTAAGCCAGGGAGGCTTAGTTCTTCATAACGTAGAACGTAGAAAGAAGAAGTAGAATTAGGGTTCAGAGATAGAATCCAAGATTGGCAAACAAGCCTTTTCTCAACCCTTAAATACTAAAGGAAATAAAGCTAAGTTAACCTAAAACGAAATAAATAAAAAAATAATCCGAAATAACATATAAGGAAAAATCGGCTCGGCGGTCTTCTGACACGGGCGGCGGCCGCTGCAACCTTCACGGCGGGCGTCGTAATTGCGGCGGTCGCCGTCTTTCCACGGCGGTCGCCGTGGACAAGTCGTAGTTACGGTAGCTGGAATGGAATTGGCGGCGGTCGCCGTAATTCCGCAGCGGTCGCCGTGATTGCTTCTTCCTCCTTTGTCTCTTCAGCTCCCGAAAGCGTGTCTTCAGCACCTCCTCGCTAATACTTCATAACTCCTTGGCGTCTACTACTGGTGGCTTCCTCCTCAGTGTCTCATATGATCTCCAAAATAGCTCAAACACCTCCAAATACACCAACTTCGCCTCCAAACGCCATACACATGAATGTGTCTAAATCTACCCGAATGACACCAATAAAACCTCTAATGACTCTTACTTAAGCCCTAAAAAGTAGTGCTTATCAGTTAGCTATACTGTGATACTAATGTGATGTGACCAAGTCCCATCAAGAGAACCAAGAGAGCCCGAACAACCATGATGGCTCAAGTGTTGGCTCGAGTGACCAAGAAGAGCAAGAAGAGCTTAGTGAAGCTCTTGACTCCATTCCGAGCCAAGACCACGGCAAAGAGCTTCCTCCCGGTTCTATCACAAGGTCCTGAGCCAAGCATCAACAAATGGAGCTCAAGAAGGGTCTCATGAGCATTGAAGCCTTCCCAAGCCTCGGAGCTCTCAACCTTGTTTCTAATGAGCTCGTTACTCTTATTGTGGCGCGTCCGAGGGCGTGAATGATGTGTTGTTATTTAATGACATTCTTATACTTATTTTAAGGCTTATTTTCAGTTTAAGTATTCAGATTAAGCTTAGGAGCATGTTAGTGGGCCGCCGGCCACTCCTTGTTTTTCCTTAGCTTATTTTTCTATTGTTTTGGCCTATAGAAGGTAGTTGCTTATTCATTTGGAAAGACACGTTCATTTGAGATTAGAAATACAATTATTTTGCTGATAAAGATCTCTTTTCTTCTCCTTATCTCGTGTGTCAAATTGAGTTCCCTTGGTGAACTCTTTGAGTGTGTTGTACCTCAAAGAGGCTATCGATCTTGTTCTTCTTTTTGGTGATTCGCATCCAGCCAAGAAGGATATCTATCCCTTCACGCCATCTTATCCAACATCAACGCCTCCTCCTTCCATCCATTCCATAGATTTGCTTTTGCTGTCGCCTAGGAGACCCTCTTGGAGCCTCTTGCACCGGCCACACAACCGCGGCCGAAGGCCTTGCCTTTAGGAGTCACCGAAGAGCATACCTTGCACTGAGCCTTCCTTGATCCTTGATTCCATCACGTTGTATAAGAGCTTGTGAGGTATTGATGTAAAACGTTGGTGAATTTTTGCCTTGTTTGGCTCTTGTTGTTGAATTCTTGTGTTGCTTTGCATCTTTCCTTGAGTTATTGTGTTTAGTCCTGTGGATTGTTGAGCCTTTGAGTGATATTGGCTACCTAAAACTGAGAGAGATGCAAGAGGAGAAAGCAAAATAGATTTCTATTTTCATATCCTACAAACTACGAAGATCTCAACCAAGTTGTTGTGGCTGATTTTGTTGTTATTGCCATGCGTGAATTGAATTTCTTTTGTTTTTCATTTGTTGGCAGTGCATTTTTAATTTTATTGAGTCCTTGTCGTCCTTGGCTGCAATCGTCCATATTGAATTTGTTTACTACTTGTGCATGAATTGAAGTTTCAATGTCAATGATACGGGAAAGACTCTTTGTTGCCTTTGTTTTTCTCTTTCAATTGTATTGCCTACATTCTGTAATTGAGATGTTATTAGTAAAAAAAGAGCTCAAGGAAGTGGTTGAAATCAAGAATACCCGACCTAGTTATAAAAGGGAAATTGCATAGAAGAAGTGATTCAACAACTTGAGAAAAGTTCAAAAAAAAAATTGGTTGCATTGGACGTGCACATTTTGTTATTTTTACCACAAGTGTAACCTTTGTAAAGTAATTGAGTTTAGTAGCTTCTTTGACGTTGCTTGCCTTAATTGTTACACAAGTACTTCAGGTTCGTTTGTGATGCTTGTTTGCTTGTTTTCTTTTGTTAAGTTGAGCCTAGGAACCTTAAGTCTACCCTCAATAGGAGTGCTTGCTTGGCTCAAAGTCTTAACTTTGAATAAAGTTTTAAAGCTCTTACTAGCTTAGGTTCCATGAATTTATCTTGTGTTCTTTGAGGACTAATGTGCTTGGTTGTTCTTTGTTGAGTCTTATTGTCAAGGTTATCCCAAATGGACGGTCAAGAGAAAAACAAAGGTCCCTCTAATGAAGTCCCTCCAGACGACTCTTACATCACTTTTGGAGACCATTCTTTAAGCCAAACCAACAAAGAAGATACAGATGAAAAGGTCCACCAACAAATGCAAGCCATAAGGGAAGAGCAAGCAACCTTTATGAGGAACATGGAGGCCAAATGGGAGCAATCCCAAGGAGGCCTATGGCTTAGTGGAGCTTAAGAGCTAAGAGGCCCATCCCACTCTTACCACGTAGAAGGAGGCATTTCTGGAGCCTTCTCCCAAGAGCTCTCTTGGTTGTACATCCATGACACCACATCCTTCCACTTGCCACTGTGTCCACAACTAGAGAAGGCCAAGGTATGAATTCCGAGTTCCTTGTGACTTTTAGAGTTTCTAATTTTCCTTCGTTACGGACTAACAATGTAGATTTAGAAGCAAGAGGCCATCAATAAGCTCAACATGACTTCTAACCTCCAAGGAACCCCGCACCTCCCTTGTTGCCGAGGAGAAATATGCCGAGGCAGAGATTTTAGTCATGGCCAATTCCAAGCACAAAGGCCGCCATACCAAGCTCAACATGTGGCTTTTGAAGATGAGTATGGAGAGGCTCAAGGCTGTCCACACCACCATGGCATCAAACTTGAAGTTTAGCCATTTGGAGGTATGTGTGAGGTAGAAGCTTACTTAGATTGGGAGCAAAAGACTAAACAAATATTTGACTTTTATAACTACTCTGACGCACAAAGAGTATATATTGCTTCCATTAAGTTTATAGACTTTGCATATCATTGGTGGCTTGAGGATAAAGAGGAAAGGACCTTTAGAGGCTATCCTCAAATTGAGTCTTGGGAAGAGTTGGAAACTGCCTTGAGAAACCGGTTTGTACCGGATGATTATACCGAGCGAGTCCATGCTAGGCTTGAGCAATTGAGGCAAGGAAGTAAGATCATGGGTGAGTTCTATAAGGAGCTAAGAACTTTGGCTTTAGGTATGGACTTATATTCCCCGAGGGCTATCTTATTTCTGAGTTCATCAATAGCTTAAACCCGAACCTTAATGTATTGGTGAACATGCAACACTTTGTGCGTGGGACACCTATTGAAGAGGTTCTTCATTAAACTAATCATGTATACAAGAACCTCCCTCAAAGGCGCCCTCAAGTGGCAAGTTCACGACCTTGGACTCCAGCTAGTACTTGTGGTTCCCAAGCCACACCAAGACGCGTAGAGCCTAGGCATGACCAGCCAAGTCAGCCTAAGAGAGAAGCTCAAGCTCAGTCCCAACCCCAACGTAAGGAGGGGAAAAGCGAGCTAGAGATCTCAAGTGCTTTAAGTGTCTCGGGAGAGGGCACTTTGCTAAGGATTGCTCCTCTTAAAGGTAAGTTCTTCTTAATAGTCTAGGGGACTATGAGTCCGAGGATGAGTGTCAAAAAGAGGTCGTTGAAGAGGAAGAAGGGGTAGAAGAGTTACATGTGGTGGCAGCCGAGGGTGAGTGCTTTGTGGTCAAGCAGACCTTGATTGCCTCGGAAAGTCCTAGTGTGCCTACTCAGCATGAAACTATATTTCACACAAGGTGCACCATTAGGGGGAAAGTATATAGTGTCATTGTTGATGGTGGGTCATGTTGCAACATCATTGACCAAGAAGTGGTAAGTAGATTCAAGCTAGGACTTTCCGAGGAAATCAAGGTATTCTTGACCTTACACACTATGTTGGCTGAATTCCAACACTCTCCTTAAGGTCAAGGACCAAGCCATCATTCAGTTTGCTATAAGGGGATATGAGGATGAAGTTGTGTGTGATGTCTTACCCATGACTGCATGCCATCTCCTCCTAGGTAGACCTTGGCAATATGATAGGGGTGCCATTCATCAAGGAGTGTCTAATGAATATTCTTTCATGATGAATGATACAAGAATCACCCTACATCCCTTAGCTCCCCACGAGATTATGGATGATCATATGGCTAGGGAGCAAAGGAAGTGTCTTGAGCAAGCTAAGGGCAAAATGTTGGCCATTAGAAGCAAAAGGGGTGCTTCTAATCATATGCTCCTTGCTAAGCCCAAGAAAGTTGTTCAAGCTCTTAATGAAGGTGAGGTGTGCTTCTTGCTCATTTGTAAGGACACCTTATTCTCCCCTTCTGACCTTGAAGGACTGCCTACGGCCATTACTCAACTCTTGTTGGAGTTTGATGGTCTCATTCAAGAAGAGGTGCCAAGTTGTTTGCCACCGGTAAGAGGTATTGTGCATCAAATTGACTTTATACCGGGGGCAACACTACCTAATCGGGCTGCCTATAGGTCCAACCCCAAAGAGACTAAGGAGTTGTAACGTCAAGTGTAAGAATTGCTTGACAAGGGCTATGTGAGGGAAAGTCTTAGCCCTTGTGCAGTTCCGGTCATTCTAGTCCCTCAGAAGGATGGCACTTGGAGAATGTGTGTTGATTGTCGTGCAATCAACAATATTACTATCAAGTATCGCAATCTCGTTCCTAGGTTGGATGACATGCTTGATGAGTTGTATGTGGCAAGTGTCTTTTCCAAGATAAACTCAAAGAGTGGTTAACATCAAATTCGAATGAAAGAAGGTAATGAATGGAAAATAGCCTTTAAAACCAAGTATGTGATGTATGAATGGAAGGTAATGTCCTTTGGTCTAACTAATGCCGCTAGCACTTTCACGAGGCTCATGAACCATGTCCTAAGGCCATTCCTTGGTGAGTTTGTGGTTGTATACTTTGATGATATCTTAGTTTACAACCATGATCTTAGTGAGCATGTTAGACATCGTAGAAAGGTCCTTGAGGTCCTAAGGAAGGAAAAGTTGTATGCGAACTTCAAGAAGTGCCACTTTTGCTCAGATCATGTTGTATTTCTTGGATATGTGGTGTGCAAAGACGACTTGATAGTGGATGAGGAGAAGGTGAAGGCTATTCATGAATGTCCTACATCTATGACTATGACTCAAGTCTGTAGTTTCCTTGGCTTGATTGGCTTCTACTGCCGGTTCGTGAGAGATTTTAGCACATTGGATACGCCCCTCACCGAGCTAACCAAGAAAGGTGTGGCTTTCACGTGGGAAGTTGCACAAGAAGAGGCCTTTGCCACTCTTAAATCTAAGCTCACTCATTCACCACTTCTATCATTGCCTAACTTTGATAAGACTTTTGAAATACAAGGTGATGCATCTAGCATAGGTCCAGGAGGTGTGCTTATGCAAGAGGGAAATCCAATAGCCTATTTTAGTGAAAAATTAGGTGGGGCTGAGCTAAATTACCCCACCTATGACAAATAATTGTTGGCTCTTGTCCGTGTGCTTAAAGTGTGGCAACACTACTTGTTGTCAAAAGAATTTGTGATCCATTCTGACCATGAAGCATTGAAGTAATTAAAGGGGCAAAGCAAGCTCAACAAAAGACATGCTAAATTGGTAGAATTCATTGAGTCTTTCCCTTATGTTATCAAGCATAAGAAGGATAAATACAATGTGGTGGTTGATGCACTCTCCCGGAGGTACACTCTCTTAACTCTTTTGGATGCTAAATTACTTGGCTTTTCGATCATGAAAGAACTTTACGCATGTGATTCTGATTTTTGTGATATATTTGTCGCATGTGTGTCTAAGGGTAGCAAAGATCAATATTATTTGCATGAGGGGTTCTTATATAAGGGTCATAAATTATGCATTTCTAAGGGTTCTACTAGGAGACTTTAGTGCAAGAAACTCATGGGGGAGGACTAATGGGACACTTTGGGGTTCTTAAGACTATGCATACTCTAAGAGAACATTTTTATTGGCCACGCATGCTTAGGGCTGTAATTTTGTGCTTCATGTACTACTTGCATGCGTGCTAAGTCTAAGGTCCAACCTCATGGTATGTACACTCCTTTGCCTATACCTCAGGTGCCTTGGGAAGACATTTCCATGTACTTTATTTTAGGTTTACCTTGGTCTAAGAGAGGGAGGGATTCCATCTTTGTTGTAGTAGATAAGTTCTCCAAAATGGCTCATTTCATTGCATGTCATAAGATTGATAATGCATCTCATGTTGCTAACCTTTTCTTTGACCAAGTTGTGAGATTGCATGATGTTCCTAGGTCTATTGTTTTAGATCGAGATGTGAAGTTCTTAAGCCACTTCTGGAAGATGCTATGGGCCAAGCTTGGAACAAAGCTCCTATTTTCCACTACTTGTCATCCTCAAACAGATGGACAAACTAAAGTAGTAAACTGAACCCATGGTGCTATGCTTAGATCTATGTTGCAAATTAACTTGCTCAGGTGGGAAGAATGCCTCTTCTTCATTGAGTTTGCATATAATAGGTCGGTCCATTCGGCAACCAAGAAGACTCCATTTGAAGTGGTGTATGGCATCAATCCAAAAATGCCACTTGATATATTGCCATATGCCATTAAGTACCAAGAGACCAAAGAAGGGGTTGATCAAGCTTTGAAGATCAAAACGTTGCATGAAGAGACCCGGTTGCAACTAGAGATGAGGACCATGCAATACAAGAGGCTAGCTAACAAGGGGCGAAAAGAGGTGCTCTTTGAACCGGGCGATCTGGTTTAAGTGCACCTAAGGAAGGAGCGTTTTCCCTCACTCTACAACTCTAAGCTGAAGCCAAGAGGATATGGTCTATTCCAAGTGCTAGAGAAGATCAATGACAATGCCTACAAGCTAGAGTTATCGCTATCCAATGGTGTTCATGATGTGTTCAATGTGGCTGATTTGATGCCTTTCTTGGTGAAGGAAGATGCTGACCTTGATGAGCTGGATTCAAGGTCGAATCCCTTCCAAGAGAGGGAGGATGATGTGATCAAGTCTCATCAAGATAACCAAAAGAGCCCGGACGACCATGATGGCTCAAGTGTTGGATCGAGTGACCAAGAAGAGCAAGAAGAGCTTAGTGAAGCTCTTGACTCCATTCCGAGACAAGACCAAGGCAAAGAGCTTCCTCCCAGTTCTATCACAAGGTCCCGAGCCAAGCATCTACAAATAGAGCTCAAGAAGGGTCTCATGAGCACTAGAGCCTTCCCAAGCCTCGGAGCTCTTAGCGTTGTTTCTAATGAGCTCGTTACTCTTATTGTGGTGCGTTTGAGCGCGTGAATGATGTGTTGTTTCTTCATGACATTCTTAGAATTATTTTAAGGCTTATTTGCAGTTTATGTTGTCAAATTAAGCTTAGGAGCATGTTAGTGAGCCGTCGACCACTCCTTGTTTTTCCTTAGTTCATTTTTCTTTTGTTTTGGCCTACAGAAGGCATATGCTTGTTCATTTGGAAAGACACGTTCAATTGAGGTTAGAAATACAGTTATTTTGCTGAAGAAAAGCTCTATTCTCTTCTCTTTCTCTCGTGTGTCAAATTGAGTTCCCTTGGTGAACTCTTTGAGTGTGTTGTACCTCAAAGAGGTTGTCGATCTTGTTCTTCTTGTTCATGAGTCGCATCCAGCCAAGAAGGATATCTATCCCTTCACTCCATCATCAACGCCTCCACCTTCTATCCATTCCATGGAATTGCTTTTGCAGTCGCCTAGGAGACCCTCTTGGAGCCTCTTGCGCCGACCACACAACCGCAGTCGAAGGCCTTGCCTTTAGGAGTCATCGGAGAACATGCCTTGCACCAAGCCTTCCTTGATTCCATCATAATGTGAAAGGAGAATACGATTATTTATAGTGTGTTAGTGCAAGAGTAAATTTATTTTTTAGATATTTATAAATCGTAATATAATAATAATAAATTATTCATAATGACTTTTATATACATATAAGAGTAAATTATACATGAATAATTTAATAAATATGAAAAAGTATTTAAAGATATGCAAATAAGAGTATTATGTTAATAATGACTTCTATATACATATAAGAGTAAATAAAAAAATAATTACATATTTAAGAGAATTATATTCCCAAAAATTAATTTTTTTATCTTTTCTAAAAATTAAAATTAAATACTATATACTAAAGAATATATACTTTACCATTTATAGTGTGTTAGTGTCCTTTTATAATAACATTTTATAGATATTTACATAACCTAATTATAATATATCATAATAAATTACACACAATGCACTATATATAAGTCTATACATGTTCGATATTAATCTAATTTAAATAATAAGGAATATATTTTGGGATATGAAAATGAGAGTATTATGTTAATAATGTTTTTGTATGTTATAAGTACATATTTTTTTCATAGAATTAAAAAAATTATATTTCAGGAAATATAAAATTTATCATTACTTAAAATAAAATATTATGTATCGAATATTATATCTTCACCATTTTTGAAAAGATTGATTTTGTATACATATAGGTATGCAACTAATTACTAACCTACTAAATTCAAGCACTTTAGCTTGAATTTTTCATATATGATATGAAAATAAGATTTAATTAAATACTTGTAGATTTAAGAAAATTATAGTCCACAAATACCACTTAGAAAATAAATTACTGATATATGTTATAAATATATGTTTTGTTACATTACACTTCGTATGTATATATAATGTGAAGTTCACCAAAATAATGATTATAACCATAAAAATGAGCATCACGTCATCACATAATACTTTTCTCATATTATCATAAATTTTATTTAACCTTTTATATTTAAAGTATCTAAAAAGGTTTTTTTTATCCCCAAACATCTTACTTTCAAAGCATTTCAAATGTGAGAAGGTTGAGCATTCCAAAATGAGATGCTTGAGCATCCCCAAGCATCTCACTTTATTTTATATTAATAATATACTCTTGGTGCAATTAATTCACATTTGATTTCAATGGAGGGGGAGTACTAGTACCACAAACAACAACAACAACCAGCAACGATGCATCGAAAGGATGGTTTGAATGGCTCACCGACGATTCAGATAAACTCGAACAATATGAACAATGGTGTATCTGGACTCTTCGCGTAGAAGGGAGTTGACTCAATTAACAAATCCTCCAAATGAGCATTGCAACGTATACAACCCGGAGGGGTTGCTACACCTTTTTATGCTAATCTAGCTTTTGTTGGGAGTCTGTTTTTCATTATTTTCCAGACAAAATTTTTAACTTTGGGATATGTGTCAATCTTCCAGATCCATGAAGAATCATAGACAGTATAACTCTTGTTTCTGTTAATTAGTTCCATAGCAGAATTTGTAGAAAACCAATCATTTTTGCTAGTTTTCCAATACATTCTATCATGGATCTCATTTAAGGGTATTGGGATAGAGGTTATTTTTTTGGCTAAATCATATGGTAAACTTTATTCTAGTAAATCTTTATTCCAGGTTTTATTTGGCAACATAAATTCAGCTATCAAGGCATCCTTATTCAGGATTGATTGTGTGTTTATGGTATCACATAAAGGTGTGTTCAAAATCCAGTTATCCGTCCAGAATTTGATTGTTTTGTCATTACCAACTTGCTAAATTAGTCCAGGTTTGAACTCAGCAATGAGTTCAATCATTTTGGACCATTGCCAAGAACAATTTTCTTTTTTCTCGTAATGAAATATATGGTTTATTTTCAAGTATTTTTCAGTAACAACTCTACCCCAATAGTTATTTGGTTCTGCTATGATTTTCCATAGTAATTTGAATTTTAGGGCTTTATTCATGTCTTTAGCTTTTCTCAATCAAAAACCTCCTTGATGAGTTGGTTTACATATTTTTTCTCATCCTATAAGAGGTTTATAAGAGCTGTCTTTTTTCCAAAAAAGGATCTATTTAACTTGTCAAGTTCATTGTGTGTGTGTGTAGGTAACATAAAACTTTGCATAAGATAATTTGGTCTTGATGCCATATTGGTTTTTATTAGTGTTGTTCTTCCTGCTTGGGAAAGAGAGTTTGTTTTCCATTTAGATAATTGATGTTGGGTGCTAACTAAGAGGTCAGCAAAGGTGTTCGAGTTAACTCTACCATTAATGATAGGGCAACCAAGATATTTTTCGAGAGATATCATATTTGTGATTGTGAGAGTACCTTGTAATGCTAATTTCTTTTGGTTGGTAACCTTTTTTATAACTTGAAAAGCCAATTTATGAAAATTTACTTTTTGTCCTGAGATTTTGCAGTACTCATCAATAATATCCTTGATTTCTTTGTAGTTTTCCTGTTTAGCTTTTGAGAAGATCACAATGTCATCCGCAAATGCCAAAAACGGAATTCGTATTCCTTGTTGATTGATTTGAAATCCTAAAGGATTTCGAGTTCTTTCTGAAGCTTTTTGGAGTTGTCTAGCAAGGATTTCAGATCCTAAATTAAACAAGAAGGGCAAAAGGGGGTCTCCCTGTCGAAGTCCTCTTGATGGTTTGAATATTTATGTGGGTCCGTTGTTTACAAGTACCGAGAAAGATATCGTTGTAATGCATTCTTTTATCCAGTTGATTAATTTTTCATGGGATCTATACTTTTCCATAATTTTAATAATGAAGTCTCATTAGATTCTATCATAAGCTTTTTTCATGTCTAGTTTTAGGGCAATAAAGCCTTCAGTTCCTTTTTTCGATTTAAAAGAGTGAAAGAATTCATGGGCAATCAAGATATTATCTTGAATGGCTCTGTTAGCAACAAAGACACCCTGAAGGGGATATATTAACTTTTCCATGGTTCCTGTAAGTCTAGTTGTTATGATCTTCGATATAATCTTATAAATTGTAGAGAACAGACTTACGGGTCTATAGTGATTAGTAGAGTTCAGATTATTACATTTTCAGATCAAGGAGATGAATGTGTGATTTATTTGTGTAAGCAGTTTTCCAAAAAGAAAAAAGCTTTTAACTGCTTGGATAACAGAAGGACCTACAATATGCCAATATTTTTGATAAAATTATGTTGTCATGCCATCCGGCCCTGGTCATTTATCCGAGACAATGTTAAAGACTGCCTTCTTAATTTGTTCATTGGATACGTTTTTTTATTAATTCCAGATTGTCCTGTGTAGAGATTTCAGGCTGGATAAATTCGAGATTTTCCTGGAATAGTCTCTGGTTCATTTCCTCACTTCTGAATCTTTTAATGAAATCATTTCTGATTTCATTTCTAATGATTTATTCTCCAGTGATGCTTGTTTCTTCTTCTGTTTTGATTTCTTTTATAATTTTCTATTTCTTCTTTCACTTGCTATTTAGTGAAAATAGCTAGCATTCGTGTCATTATATTTGATGTGTTTTACTTTAGCTTTTTAGTTCTAGTAATTTTTTTGGAAACACATAAGTTTTTTTTTTCTATGATTCTTGTTTGTTTTTTAATGAGATCATTTGTTGGGTGAGTACAAATCTCAGTTTGGAGGATCTCAGAAAGTTGTTTGTCTATAGTTTGTAATTGTGTGAAAACATTTCTAAAGGTACTTTTATTCCAGATCTTAGCATGTTTCTTGAGTAATTTTGTTTTGGAAACAATATTATACGATCTAGATCCATGATAGTTAGTTCTCCAAGCTTGTTTAATAACGTTTCTAAAGTCTTTTCCAATCATCCAATTTTTTTTTTAAATTTAAACGGCTAACTTTTGAAAGGTACTGTTGATTCCAACTCGATAGAGATGAGACAATGGTCTGAGCTGGAAAAAGCAAAGTGTTTAGTACAAATATCAGGGTACCATTGAAGAATCTGGTGATGAATGAGTATCATATCCAATTTTTCATATATGTTATCTATTTTTGTACTGTTCTTTCGCCAGTTATAGATGTTTCCCTGAATAGGAGTATCCAATAGTTCACATTCATTCTTAAAATGACGTAATCTTGCAAATTTTGACAAAGGTGGTATTATCCCACATAATTTTTCAGAAGGGTCTTGTATTTCGTTCAGATCTCCCATAATAATGCACGGAAGAGAGCAATTTTTAATATAGAAGATAAGTCTTTCCCAGAACATATTCTTTATAGATTCATTTGTTGGAGCATAAGTTAGGATTAGTATAAGTTTTTTGTTCGTGAGCAGGTTTGTGTACTTATTACTAATAAATCTTGTATTAATTTGGTCAATTTCAAGGATTTCATTTGTAAGTTGGTAGGTCTTCCACATTACACAAATGCCACTCGAGAAGCCCATAGCTGGAACGCAGTAGAACTGATCAAAACCTGCTTTTTCCACACTTTTTTCACTTGGTTCTTTGTTTGTTCTTGTTTCAAAAAGTGCAAGTAGTTGTATTCGTTCAATTTTGCAGAAGGATTCAACATCCATCCAAAAAGTTTTCTTCCCGATTCCGCGGCAGTTCCAGGTTGTGATCTTCATAAAAACCAACTGTGTTTTTGCTCCATATCCTAAGACATTTAGGGGACTTATAATCGTTTCTTGTACATAAGAATAATAATAAATATAATCCTTATATCATTGTTTAAATTATAGGAGTTGTATCTTTGTACATGAAATTGATTGTCAGTTGCAAACTTACTAGAATTGGTTCCAGAGCAAAAGTTATTCACTCTTAATAGATTTTTTCCATAATTTCCCTTTATAGGGATATATTGTGTCCTTTTGTTCATCAACCAATGGCAAAAACCGAGATAATCCAATTTCGAAGATCAACAAGAGTAGTTCCACAAGGGTTCATAACCAGAGTGATGCTAACCAAACAATATTTGTGAGAAAGCATGAAAATTAAGAATGTAGTATGTAGATTACTAGGAGTCCTTTTTCCATTTTTGGATTTATTCATAACAAATCGACTATAGATGCAAGAGCTCTCAGTCTCGCACCTGAAATAATACCATGGTTTAATTTGTAGTCTGTGATTTGTTCAATTTCCAATCTGCCCATTTCTGGGTATGTTTTTCTTGTTGTTGGTGTATCCAAAAATGATTCCTGATGCATGAGGCTAGTATATGGCAAGTATTGTTCCAGTAAACATCATACATAGTTAAAAAATGTGTAAAATATACAATAGGTTCATAGAAAGATTGTTTGTCGAGTTAGAACTCCATAAAAGTTTGTTTATGGGATGAGGGTTCATTTTAGATGTTATTTCTCTTTGGTTCCTTGGATCCTTGTTCTGATTCCGATCTCCATTATTGATGGCCAAGAAGAGCCTTGAATTCATTTCCAACGAATCCATCAAGTAAGATTGTGCTCTGAGGAAGTACAACTTCGCTTTCTCAGAAATGCGATTCTGACGCCTTGCAAAACCATAAGTTTTCTGGATAGAATATGGTAGAACAAGATTAATATTTAGAAAGCTACAAAGCTGAGTTTCAAAAACGGAATAAAAGAGTACCTTAGAGTAACAATTGATCAAGGTGTAGGGCTTATCAATGTTGAGCAAGTAGTGATTAAGAAGTTTCAAAGAATATAACAAATCCAGATAGCAGAGTTCAAATCAAAATAGGCTACCCCAATAGCAAAACTAATAACAGGGTACAACTCGATGTTGGTCAAGTTGTCAATAAGGACAGGGTAAGAGATCACAAAGACCAGAGAACCTAGTAAATTTTCTGAAGCAGAAGGAATAAAGTTGTCAAGGTTCAAACAAAACTCCAAATCATAACAAAGGATCATAGTCAAGGTTATAAAACCTATAATCAAAATATGAAGAGCATAAATCAAACAATGACATCATCTCCATATCAAATAGGTAAACTCGATCAGAGGCCAGTAGTGAGAGTGCATCCTAGAGTAAAACAAATGCAGAGCTACTGCTTGCACCATTTTAAACCAAACAACACATATATAGATACAAGGAGCAATCACAAGAAGGATTTCAAAGAAAGGTTTGAAACCAATCAAACTATGCATTCTAGTAGAAACAATATAGATCAGAGTAACAACTTTGCTCAAAGGTTCAAAGTTAGAGATAAAAAATGCAGGAAAGTACCATTGCAACCAAACCCAAAACTCTGGTAAAGTGAAGCACACCAAACCAGAATAATGACATGAGTAAGGAAGCAATAAGGACTAAGGCATTCAGAAAACCAAACAGATAAAGGAATGGGTAAAAGAGAGCACCTAGATCTGAGAAAAGGATCAATCCAAAGCTTTAGAAGCCGAGATCTAGAGAACTTACCTCGAGTTGGTTCAGGAAGATACACGCGACAAGAGACGAGAGGACTGTGAAGCCTCCAAAGCGAGCACTCATCCCGGGGCCAGCAGCACCGGTCCGAAGACTTCAAAGGCTCCCTGCACCCCGGAAGAAAGGGCCTAGCAGCGCCGTTCCCGGTGAGGAAACACCTCCACCCAATCGCCCAAACCCCGTGGCCGGTGATGCAAAGGTAGAGGGTATGGATCGAGATCCAGTTGTTGAGGGGCGGCGGATTTTCATAATTTATGGTTTGGGGAGGCAGATTGGGGAAAAAACCTTGGTGGAGGTGGATCGACGGCGGATTACGCTCAAGGCTTCTCACCAGAAAAAAATCCTTCTTCGCTTCCAGAACGATGCCAAGGCGAACGAAGCTTTGATTCGAGGTTTGAGAGTAAGGATTAGCATTCTGGATTAAAAGATTGTGGTGGAAGAGGATCGGGAAGAGGCCGATCAAAGAATCGAGCAACGGCGGCGGTTGTTCAATTTTGAAGTTTTGGACGATGGAGTTTTTAGGGTAAAATGGAGCGTTTTAGGGTTTCGTTGTTCCATGCTTATCAGATGTACCTTGTTGAATCCTCATGTTTCTTGTCATATTAAGAATTTTGCAATATTCCCACAAATAAGAGGAATTAAAAGTGACAAAAATAATATCTTGCCTACTTCTTTTGGTGATAAAGGGTAAGATTTACCTAAAGTCTCTACTAAATACTATGACTTTTCCTCCCAAAGGTTGTACTGGACTAAGGGGATTTATAGCCCATAAAATATCTCTTACCATCCTGCCTAATGCTTCAAAACATAATCTATTCGTCATCGGAGCTTCATCCCAGATAATAAGTTTGGCAGTACAAATCAATTCAGACAGTTTCGTACCTGGACATATATGACACGTTGAATCGTCATTAACTTACACAACTATTTTAAACCGCGAATGAGCAGTTTTGCCGCTAGGTATTAAGGGAGCCGCATTTCCACTTAAAGCAACCTTTAGACCTTATGCCGCTAAACGTGCCCTCCATATATAAGTTTTGTATGTGCCACTGTATCCATTTAAGTAGAAGACACCTCAATCATTTGATGAAACAACATTCATGATCTCATCATACACCCATTTCTGCTCAATTGCAAATCAAGAAATTAATTGTTTATTCTCGTCATCTAGACATGCTTTGTCATATCAAAGTTCATCTTGTATAAGTTTGTTGATACCATCAGATATGAGACTTTGATCTACATGAAGCATGGTGTGTTGTAGTGTCTCAAGCTACTACCATTTCGTTGTAATAACTTGTCAATTTCTGCAAGAGCATAGTTCTGTAATTGATACATTTGTTAGATGCAAATCTACATATAAATAGCATAATTTTGTAATTGATACATTTGTTAGATGCAAATCTAAATATAAATAGCATGTAGATGTCAATACAATTGCATGAGTAAAATATATGAATGATAAATTAAATACTGTAATATTTGAATTGAATTTCCCAACAAATGAGCGATCGATATGATATCCAAGATTTTGAAACTTAATCAAAATATAAATTAATTAAAGTTAAGAATATGAGCATGTAACCATTGATAATGAAATGCATACCCTCAATTCGGAGAATTCTCATCTGTTTATTGGCAATATCATCTGCTAGAAGCCTCCATGTTCGTTCCCAAACAAACTTTGGCCTTGACATTCTATCAAACATCAAAAGAAATACAAATAGACTCCTAATGTAGTTTGATCCCCAAAAACTTGCTTCAGTTACCCCGTCAATATATTCTCTATCATCATTTAAAAATGTAATAACCCTCAATTTAGTAAGGGTAATTTATGTAATTTTCCCAATTTTATTTCTAATAAGGGGCTTGATCAAGTGAGAATGGGCTTATGGTATATAATGAGAATTAACCTCCACTCTTGGATGGACTTCCATCCAAGGGTGGAGATAAAAGCTTCATTTAAGTGATCATGTGTCATGCACATGACCACTTAAGTGGGTCAACCGACAGTCAACGCCGGTCAATTTTTTATTTCTCGGGCCAAAAAAAAAATATTTGGGACGGAATTTTCATTTTCTGGGCCAACATTTTCTATGCACATTCCTTGCAAAAGTTATACACATTCCAACATGATTTCATGCACTTTTGACTGGCATAAAACTAGTCAATTTTTGTTTACGGGACCACTTTTTTTTGGGCGATTTTTTTTATCCGGCCCAAAATTTTCTATGCACATTTAGTGAAAAAGTTATGCACATTCATGCAAGATTTCATGCACTTTAACCATTCAAGGTTTTTTCCCTCCTAAAATGTTTATTTTCGGGGCCTTGATTTTTCCCGCACATCCAGTGCAAACATTATGCACATTCAAGCCATTTTGCATGCACATTTAGTGCGTTACGTGTGAAGTTCATACATCTATGCATGTATGTGCATGGAATTATGGCTTGTATGTGCACATGATTAGTATAAGCACATACAATGCAAATATTATGCACATTCAAGTCAATTTGCATGCACATACACTGCATTACGTGTGAAGTGCATACATCTATGCGTGTATATGCATGATTAATGGCTTGTTTGTGCACCTAATTTGCACTATGAGTGCATATATCGGGTTTGCGTTGAAAATGTGCATGAGTTTTAGACCGTGTATGGATGAATATTGAAGTGCATGAGGCTTTGCATGTATATGCACATAGAATAGTATACTTGTGTATTTATCTTTATATTAGGTGTGAAATTCATTTAGTTTTTTAACATACATTGCTCTTTTTTTTCCAAAAGTGAATGAAATTATGATGGAATATGCATAAAAACTTTTGGTCCGGAAAATGAAAATTTCATCCAATTTTTTATTATTTTTTGCCCTAAAAAAATGTGTCCGGTCAATGCCAGCGTTGACCGCCTAGGGAGGGTTGACCAAGTAGGCATGTGCATGGCATATGCTCCTATAATAAAAGTTTGATCCAAGCCCTTGAGTTTGTCTACATCCAAGGTTATAGGATCATTCTTATTTTACACCATAATGATCATTCTCACATGATTAAATTCCTTCTAATAAATGATTTTTTGGTATTTATCTCATTATTCCAAAATTAGAAATGAAATATAAATTCTTAATATAAGTTGTTACAACTTTAAAGTTGTGAGTTATTGAAATTTATTGATAGAATAATGTTGATTCTAAATTTAAATAAAACTTATAAAATTTAACTTAGAATATTTAGATCAAGTTTAATAATTTTTTGTTAAAGGATTTAAATATGGTTAGAGCTATAAGAATTATAACTTAAGCCTAAGTTATTTTTTCTAAATATTAATTTTAGGCTAAAATAAAATTAGAAACTTAGAATTATTACAAGAATTAAGTTTGGGAAGATTTGGGTAAATTTTGTAATTTTTTAAAAATTATTCAAGGGCATTTTTTTCCCAACTTGAAAAGTTAGGGCAAAAAATGCAAATAAGCCAAAAGCTTAAAGTTACTGTTCACTGTCTTCCCGAAAATGACAGCCATGAACTCGTGATGCTCCAATGGCGGTTTTGGCTTCAATCAAGCCTCGTTTTGGGTATCCTTAACCGAATTATATCAAAATCGGGATTTATAATCGCCTAGATTGATATAATTTTTTCTTCTAAGTTAAATAGCCCGGTAAACAATAGTTCGATAAATACTAAAATTCGGTCTCGTTGGAGATTGGATTTGGACAAAATTGATGGGATTATAAAGCTATATTTAAGGGCTTCAAAAACCCTATAAATACCCCTCACCCATTAGAGGATTTTACCCAATTTCAAGCTCTTAAGTTTTTAGCCATCCCCAAAATGTTCATGCACTTACAGTAGCATTATCTCTCTCAACTATGCATCTCTAGTTACGGATTAGGTATCAAATCTTCATCTTGAAGTCTAGTTTCCATATCCGCAAACCACGCATCATTTGGAGTTCGGACGAGAGGGATACAAAGCAGACAAAGAGAGGGTGTCAACAAGAATGAACCGAACAAATTCGGTAATGGCTATGTTACCCCTATTCGGTTTTTGGTACAATTAATCATGATTAAGCATGATAACTGGGGTTAAATAGATTCATAATGGATTAATTTAATTTTAGAAGTATTAAAATTAAATTAATTATATCTTATGATATTATCTTAAATTATAAGTTGTTAAGGAATAAGAATATAATTCGGTAATGTGTTGTGTTATTTGATATGATAAATAAATTGAGTAATTTATTTATTTATGCTATGACTATTTAGAATATACAACTAATGGATCTTAGTATCGTATACATAATCATTTTATCGAAAAACCTTGAAATTGATTTACTTAGAGTTAAGTAATCCAATTAAAATCAAGACTTGTACCCTTCAATTGTTGTTATTGAATAAATTATCTAATCAAAATTTATTTATGTTTTGTGACTTGGATACATATCGGAATCACATTTGGAATGGAAATCAAGCAGGGAGTCAATTTGCTTTTCAAAAGCAACCATCTCCGTACGCCGTTCAATTTTTTTGTGATTCAAGACAAGTGGCGGTTCGCTCTTGCATATTTATTCCATTTTTATCTTAATTGCCAAAGAACGGCTGTGCTATTAAGTTGGGATAAATAATTCTTTTCTTGTTTGGGAACTTGTGTGAATAAATGGTGTGATTAATTGAACCTTATTATTAGGTTGTATAATATGCTAGCTAAACTAGCATTTAGCACGAGTATTCGTAGAAACGTTATTTCCTTGCGGGGTTTAGTCGTTTCTGTATAACTTTGTGTTAGGAGGTTAAATGCCCTAAACGCTTTTGGTCATGACCTACCTCTATTCGAATATAGGTGGTGGTGCACTTAGCTAGTGCCAATCTTCGGGATTTATCCCATCCTATATCTCATTATGAGATCTGTTGTGAAAATTAAAAGCTTCAACATTAATGCTTGTTTTGAAATTAAATAAGATAAGTGTCTTGTTGCACATACTTAATATACCCTCGAGCGAGAAGTACAACATGGAACCCGCTCGGACTCTTGTTTTAAAGTAAGTCCTCTTTCCAATCTGGATTTGTATTATGTGATGAAGTTGGTCGTGGACCCAAATAATCAAGGTCGGTTTTCAAACTTTGTGTGAAGTATAATCTTCCCAAACAAACATAAGTATTCTTGTAAGACTCATTTCATTTGGAGTCTTCTCTTGATGCATTCCTATTCTTAAATTCAGTGAGAGTGTTTGAGTTATGTATCGTCTATCGGCTTTTATTCGAAAGACAATGATAGTAATCAGATACAATCACCAAAACCATTCTATTTGAGCCCTTGTTTAGTCTTCCATTAGACTAACCAACCTTTCTTTTCCTTTCATGGTTGGCTGATGTCATCCATCCTATACGACACATCAGGTACAACTTCCTAGATCGAAGCCACAGAATGAAGATGTTGAAGGCAGTTGCATTTTCTTCGTCATTTGATTATTTTGAACAATGTTTAGATCTTGTTTGTGTTATGAATATTTAAGTTCTTCGATGATAGTTTGATATACATTATTGGGTTGCCGTTTTTTGCAACATCATTTATAATACATTTTTTTATTTTTCTCTCTATATATGTTATTGTTCGTTTTAAATTATTATTTTGTGATCAATACTGTAAGCCTTGAGTGATTTTGGGTATGCGATCTGAGGTCACTGACAGTAATATTCCTAAAGGTAGTTTAGGGTTGATATAAATAACCTAAATGTATAGCAAGCTTCTTTAAAGGTAGGATAAACTTTACATTCAACAGTCCTTAAATCTTATTTGCATGTTGGTTATTTAATATGATTCAACAAAATTCTAAGGTAGTACTTATCGCCACTACATACAGGATCGTGATAAATCCTTTTAACTGAACTACGCTTTTCATGTTTTTTCCAATGTCTAGATGAATCTACCTAAACTAATTGATTTGGAAATTGGTAGTATGTCAAATCTTTACCCTCTGTAAATTTTTTGTTACACCATCCATTACAAAAACATTGATTTTTCACTTTCATAATTATTTAAGACGACATCAATGGGATCATTATCATCAAATAAAACACTTTCCAGGGAGGTCGAAACTTAACCGTTGAATAACAGGAGTCATGTAATGAATATCAAAGCTAAAAATCATCCAACCCGCTTCACACGCCGATATATAGCGACAATTGTAGTAGTTTTTTTATTTCATCCATGCCATCATCACCAGGGTTGTTTGCTTCAGAGCTTGAGATTGCAACAGTGACACGATCATGACCTTTGTTTATATACTTGAACATATATTTGATAGACCCCGATCGATTACACCATTAATATTTATATGTGCATTGTATTTTAGGAGAAGTGTTGCATTGTAAGGAACCACATACCGATTATCTAGGGGGACTCCATTCTTTTCAATCGTTCTACCATCATCACATCTTCTGTAAATAGGGTATCCATCTTCATCAATAATAGTATGTTGAACAAACTGTTTTGGAAAGTACTTTGTACACTTTCCATCGGCCATACACGGAGAGGATGGATTAGAAGTTCCACATGGACCATGTATCATGAAATTTGTCACCAACTTGTATAAACCAACATCATCTGTTGGGTGTGGAATTTCAGTTGAGATTATTCTATCGATATCTGAAGTAGTTGCAACTTAGAATCCTTATCTAGAAACAACAAAACATGGGCATGAGGTAAACCACGCTTCTGGAATTTGATTGTGTAAATAACTGCAAAAAATACAAAAGTCCGAATAACTACAAATTATTTAATATTTTAAACAATCATAAATTGATACATATATAGACTATAAACTTACGAGGATAAAAAAATATAAGAAATTATATAAGTATTGGGTAATTGAAACAACAACTAAATTTAGGAAAATTGAAAGAGACGTTACCCGAATTAACCTTGCCAAAAATTTTCTTAACTTTGAAATCTCGTATCATGGCTTCCAATTTCTTGTGAAAGACTCTACATATAATGTATGTCCATCCTCTGGCCATAGAAACCTTGCTTCGCAAAACTTTTTAATTTTAGGCCATTTTGAATTGCATGTGAATGTTATAAATAGATCAGGATAACCATGATATTTGTACATGGCCATTGCATCTTGATAGTTCTGTATCATGTATCTCGAACCACTTGTAAATGAAGATGGCAAGACTATTTGCTTTACGAATGAAGCTAGTGATATCTTACCCTTGCTCGTTGATGATGTAAGGTTTTATATAAATCAACCTGTATGTTCTTTTGATGAGTTCGATGGTAGTTCAACATTTTTGATCCAATCATTGTATAACATTATCCAAGAACTGTTGAAACAACTTTCTAAATGACTTTAGAGTCCCCACTTCGCCTCAACGCTCGTGGATTTTAAACTGACATAATTCTTTGACCTCACTAGTACAGAAGGGGCGCTCAGACCACGGTAGTTTTGTTCTCGGCGCATTAAGAGCATCGGACCACGCTTTTTGTGTCCGTGATAAAACTCGAACCACGGTTATTTACACAACCGTGGTAAAAGTCATTCCACAGTTGTTGTACCGTGGTAAAAGTCGAGCCACGTTCTTAAGATGGTAAAAGCCGAACCAGGATTGGTCCTTGCCCATATTTTAAAAAAAAATAAAAAATAAATAAAGAGAGACGGCGGTTCTTTACAACCGTTATCCCATCTTTAATTTGTTTGAAAAAAAACAGTTATTTGAAACCACTGTTGTCACGAGCAAGGTTTCTGCATCTAAAATTATAGGAAGATTAAACAAATAGCTTATATAAAGATTACAACAAATAGCTTATATATATATAATAGGAAAATTATAGGAAGATTACAACAAAAATTAAACCAACACTACACTAAGAAATGTAGCATTTAACTCATATGAGATGATTCCCACCACAAATTTTCATCCTCAAAAATAGCATTTAAACTATCTTGAGTTCTTGACCATCATTTATGCACTGCCTACTCAATCCATTATAACTGGTCCATATAACAGCAACATCAGTTACAATTGTGGCAAATTTCATCTCAAGATTATGAACCATTCTCATAGTTGTGAAATTGGTCTTTTGACTCTTTTCATTACATACCAAAAATGCATCATGTACAAGGAAAAAATGAGGTTCGTGAATAAATACATACCCAGAATACAAACCCTTGAGCCTTTGTTCCTTCCATAATGAATGGCCAGCATGAAACATCTGAGTGTAATACTTATACATCTGAACTCCAACCATCCTAGCATTGTTGGCATTAGCAATCATGGATCTTCATGAAAAATAGAGCTTACCTGAGCACCACTCTGAATTCAAGTTTTAAGATTTCATGAAGGTTTGAGGAAGTATATGCTGTGTTACATGGACACGTGAAAAAAGGCACCGTACCCGTGTCGACACGACACGACACGGATACGGACACGAAATACGGCCCGGACACTACATTTTGCACTAGGATACGGCTAGTGCCCAAATCGAGGCGGTGGTGAGCGAGAGGGAGAGAAGAATGGAGGTGAGGAGCGAGGCGATGAGGAGCAAGAGGGAGGAAGCTGCAGCCTGCAAGTGGGAGAGGGAGAAAAGAAGCGACAATTAGGGTTAGAGGGCTAGCCTTTTGTATATGTATAGATATTGGGCTTTGTTGCTTATTGGGTTTTGTTGTTTATTGGGCATATTTATTCCAAATTAAAACCAAGTTATTTAATTAAGTATAGATATTGGGCTTTGTTGCTTATTTTCTGCACCAGAGATTTATAGATAATCATATAATCTGTTTTTTAATGTGAATTAATACTTTTAATTTTGATAAACTAGTTATAATTTATTTGAATATTTTTCATATAAACTTTTTATTGCCGTATCCCCGTACCCGTGTCCTAAATTTTCAGAAATTACGTACCGGATACTCGGATCCGTACTAGTATCGGATACTTGTAGACGCGTCCATGTAACATAGAGTATATGTCATCCCTAAAACATGACATAATACTCTAATTTTAGTAATGTGAAACTCTTATCATCAGCAATAACACAACCTTAAGAGTAATAATCCACCCCGTATGACCTAATTAAGCTGCCCAAACTTTACCTCATTTGATCTGACAAACTTGAAAAGTTAGATTAGTAACCGGTAGCATACAAACAATTTTTGAGCTAGCCAAAAGACAAACCCAGGGTAAAATTACACTATACTGCAACATATTATGAACATAGGATGTAATTATGGGCTACAATGATGCAATGAAGAAGATGTGACAACCGCTTACCATTTTTGTCAAAAAGCCGAAGCTCGTACTTGAGATGATCTTAGTATCGGTACTTGGTGGAGTAGTCCTTAGGTGCAATGACCAGACCGCGGCCTTTCCTGGCCCCACGGTAGACTGTCTCAACAAGCTATGAATTCTTGCTTGTCCTTTTAAGCCCATTTGATCTATAAGAGCCAGAACTACAAGGTTTTCTTTCACTGTTAACACATATAATCTATAAATCCAACTCAAGGATAAAAAAATCAATATGAAAAAGTCTGGCATCCCCTTTTGAGTTTTAACTATTGGGATAAGTTTTGGGAGTCCTACTCAAGGATAAAAAAAATGGCATTCCTGGTTAAAAAAAAAAATGGCATTCACTAACCTGTTGCTATGTCAAGAAAAATGGACGAGTCCTTGCATTGTTGTGGCTATGGAATCCTCCCAAGTCCTACTCTATCTTCCACTTCATGCCATGCAAATAGAACCATCAATTGAGAATCTTACTAGCATTGTGTACTAAATGCAAGTGATCCTTGCTCGGTTATGAGTTATGACTATGTACGTTGTAAGTTACACAGAAATTTTGGCATTCAAATTTTAATAACAACTGTGGGAAAAGCAAGTGCTTTCGAAGTGTATTAAAATGAGCAAAACTACTAGGAGTGAAAGTTAAGCTTTAAAAGGAAGAGCAATAAACAATTTTAGCTTGTAACCTATGTCCGTAATTTGAAGTGTAAATAAGTTTCCATTGTTTGATTACAAATTTGGTGTCAAAATAAATATTTGAAGATGGAGAGATATAAAGTTATGGATAGGCGAAGCCTCGGAGGAAATAGGCAAGCAAATCTTTCTACATCCATCTTTGGGAAGTAGAAATTCTACGGGACTTTAGTCATCACATATTCATTTTGCTCTAAAGCAAACCATGTTTTACCGGATTATGCATCATCTCAAAAAACTCTGAACAAATTTCCTACAAAAGGGTTTGATTTCTGAAGTTGCTTCATCAACTGATGGTATTTCCCTATTTATCCCAGGTCCTAGGAACATGCTGCAAAAGTTCAATAAGACATCCCTTAGATGGTTCATACACACACAATCTGGAGTTACAATACAAACAATAAATGCAGAGTTTGCTACCCTAACATTGTATTAGTGGAAGGAAAATTTATAACAAAGAAGATACATGGTCAAACCTCATCAACCATAGGTCCAATATCACCGGTTAAAAACAGAAGTTGCTTGTCAAATAATTCTGGCATACCATGTTTCAATTTCTTGTTCTGGATCCTAACACCTAAGAGCTAATGTAGATGTACTAACTGACCATCTGACAGATGTATATAAACAGTAAACAAACATATCTACGTTCAGAACCACAATGCCACTTTCTGGGGTTAAGTTATGATACTGATATCTGCAACTAACATGTCTTTTCAAAAATACACCTGTAACTAACCTGGGACCTCGTTGGACCGGGGAGGGAGAAGCACCGCATCGGGGAGGGAGAAGCACATATGCAAGTGAAACTCAAACATTGCAGGGTAGTTGTGATATCAGAAGGCCACCCTTTGATTCCGAGCACAAGTTATCCCTGGATATCCAAGGATAGCCACTGCACGCAAGGGAAGACGCTCGTTCTGAGCAGCGTGCGTGCACGCCTCCATCATCAGTTTCTCGCAGTCCATTACTCCGCAAATCTTCTCCCTCTCCGTCTCCGATATCCAAGAATGCGCCTGACAAAACACACAAATTAGTGGACATTTTAAGCTGGATTTAGAATTAGTTCATGAATTTGCTTCATCCATTAATCCACCATAGATATACCTTGATATAGATATCCACGGCTCTTTACATCATCGAACAGTCTAGCTTGCTCAGGCAAAGACATTGCCAAATTGCAGAATTTTTCCGGTTTCAAGTTGGAATCGGAAGCGATTTCTGAGAGGTATCCGTCAATCAGCTTTCCCACCAGCACCAGGACACCACTGCCGTCAAAATCGTCGCCTTCTTCTTTTCCACATCTCTCACGATAACTATCCAAGCATCCGCTCAACGCATTCGACATCATACAACGTCTCGTTTAAATACGAGTAGCTCGGAATCAAGAGATCATCCAGGCTTGCTTGCTCGGAATCAAAGGGCCGCAAAAGTTATGCCGTCGGGGAGGGCGGAGCGGCGAAGGTCTCGGTGGATGGAATGACAAGGTTTTGGCGGCCGGTGAAGAACTATGCAAGTGATCGAATCGAACGAAGGCCAGAGAGCGGCGCCCGCGTAACGTACAAATTAAAACCTAAAAGTAAAATGAAGATCGCGGTTGGATTATAACCGTGGTTTTGTTTTTTTTTGCTGCGGAGGGTTATACTTTAAGAAACATAACAAGTCCTTCAAACGGGAGCGCTGGCGGTGTTTCTGATGCTGTGACATGTTTCAAAATTTCACTTGAATCAATCTCAACCTCAATTTTCTCCATCTGCAATGACTTGGCAAAATTTAGCCCATGAAGGAGGCCAAATATTTCAGCCTTAAATGACGATTCACCAGCACCTTTAACAACAAATCCATGGATAAAGTTGCTAATGTGGTCCCGTATGACATTACCAACATGTACCGTCTTCTCTCCTATGCTATATCCCCCATCACAATTCAATTTTAACCAAACTGTTTTCGGCCTATTCCACGTGGACAAGCTGCTGTTGCCTGCACCATTTCGGTTTCCTCCTCGGCTCGATTGAAGCTCCACATATTCAACAGCCCTATCTTTAATAAAACGAGCCCGAGATTGAGTCAAAACCATCTCGGTATTAAACACCCGTGCATTCCGCCACCTCCACAACCACCAGATAGCAAAGGAGAAGACCGTCGCCCACGTAGCACTCTTGCTAATGTTCGCCGCCACCCACTGCTGTAAATCTAGCGTGGAGAAGTCACGACAGCTGGTTCCAATCAGATCAGCCCAAATCCCATCCGCAAGCGGGCAATCCCGCAGTATATGTAGCGTCGTCTCGGGAACATCCTTGCAATGACCACAAAAAGGATCCGACTCGCAGTGACGCCGAACCCGATTAGCATTACACATGATCGCATTGTGCATTGTCAACCAAAGAAAAGTTCGAGCCCTTTGGGTTGTGTTGACCTTCCACAAGTTCCTTCAAACCGGATCCGTCTCCTCCTCACTATCATTACGAATGATTTGCAAGGACGATTTCAAGGAAAAGCGACCCGACCCAGTAGCCGTCCATCCAAAGTTGTCTCCCGGCCCGATCCCTCGGCCAAGAGAGAAATGCCTCCAATCTTGAGCAGCACCTCCGATGGGAGAAGGTGGGAAAATTCCTCCCAATTCCATGAGTTCCCATTCCAATATTCAGCAACAGTTGCCCTTGATCCTCCTCCTCAATTGGGCCGATAGCGAGAGATTCCAAGGTGACGTTCTCCACCCAAGGATGCGACCAAAAGAAGGTGCTAACCCCATCTTCCACGATCATACGAGTACCTTTGAGAAGGTGGTCCTTCGACTTCACCATTCCGGCCCAAAGGTTCGACGATCCCGACACCGCTCGAAACATGTCACGATCACAACGCCCATTACAGTACTTGCCTCTCACCACTCGGGACCATAGGGAATCAGGTTCAGAGATGGTACGCCAACCCATCTTCGTCATGAAAGCTGCATTGACCTGACACATCAATGAGATGCATCTTCCTCTTCTCAGGTGTAGAGCCCCAGACAAAACCACTCATCCTCTTGTCAATCTCATCACAAATGTACAGAGGGAGATGACTACTCTGCATAGCATAGTAAGGGACATTAGCTACTGGCGACTTAGCCAAGGTAATTCTCCACGCCAGCGAGAGGAGTTTTCCTTTCCAACCCGCAAGTTTAGCATCAACTCGCTCTAATATGTGCTTGAAGGTGTGCATCAACCGTGGTTTTGTTTACTACGGTTGTAGTCAACCGTGGTCCATATTTTTTTGTTATCGTGATTGATATTTTGAAACCACGTTTGCAAAGTTTAATGTCGCGTTTATTATGTAATCATGATCCGTGTTTTTTGGTTACCGCGGTGTGAGTTTAATTAATTTAAACAGAAAAAAATTATTACATCGCGTTTTTTTGTATAACGTGGTCCGTATATTTCCTTTACCACGGTTGTATAAATCCGCTCTAATAATAGTGCGGTTAATCCCCTTTTTTGTACTAGTGCCTTAACCCTTGACCTATTTCTTGAACAACTGTTGCCCATTTCACTTCAAGCAATGTCAGGTCTATAGCCATTCTCACCATAAGGGAATGCCAATGGATATTGAAGAGCAAGGTACGAATGATGCAATTCGTGAATCCGTTGCATTGACTAGACCTTGTATGAAGTATAATGTCTCTATGTGAGAGATTGTACCAATATCACCAACAATAAAAGCAACAACCTCGGATCTCTTTAGGAGATTATATCTTCAGCCATCAGTGTTTCTTTTGCTAAGGAGGCGCAACTTGACATCTGTCACACCTTCATTTTTAAATCGATCTTTAGCCATTCTAAATCCCTTTGCATGGGGGTTGTGTTGATCTATCATTTTTCTCAACTCAATTACAAGTGAATCATCAACTTTTTTTGACTCTAGAGCTGTCATAAGTAAACATAAAAATTATGTCATAATATTAAAGGTAAGATTAAATAATCTTATGTTGTAACAAATTAAATATAATATATGTTATTATCATACCTTATGGCACGAATTATGTTTGAATCCTCGTTTTCAGTATCATATATAAAGAGTTGCGAAAAATTTGGTGTTGACTCGGGTACTGGTAACAAACTCCCTATTCTGTGGAAATTTTGGCCATGCATTCGGTAACAATAAGGTCCATTGCCTTTTGTGATGGTTGAGATCTTACTTCCCAAAGAGGTGAAATAAAACATCATATCGTAAGCTATAATGTTTTCACAAAACTGTATGCTTTTTGGATGTTTATTTGTCAAAAGATTAGTCATCAACAAGGGTGCATCTTGTAACAAAGGGAGCACAGTTTTTCCTTTCATGCAACATAATGAAGATATCAGAGATGTATATGCAGTTGAAGCGGCTTGTTTATTAATCTTTCAGCATACCATTGTAATACACCATAATAATGAAATTCATACACATGTTCACCGTGATCGAAGTATTGCACTATAAAAAATAAATAAGTGTTAAATAATACACAAACAAATGTTAACAATTCACCAAATAATACGAAGAAATCAGTTGGATTACCAGTATGATTTGTTGTTGTTGTTGTTGTTGTATTCACTTCTAGAACATGATTTGTAAAGTATACTATTGTTATACACGAAATAAAGGTCGATAAAATAAATTAAAAATATATTAAACACTACTAGAAGGTGTTAATTTTAAAAATACATTATGGACATTAGAAGGTTCTAAACAATATGAATGTAATGCAAAAAATATCCTATTATCAGGACATAGTAATAATATAAAGATTGATATTAATTATACCATCATTGATATTTGGTAATGTAGATGAACATCATGGCAGTAGATGAAGTTCTTGTACCTGAACATAAATGTTTAAATAAATTCATGATCTCGTATACTGGTATTCATATATGCATTATGTATACATATTCATGCAGTACATATATTCATCATTGATATTCATTAGTTTTTCCACCTATACTATCAGGGTTGCGCATAGAGAATGATTCAAACGACGGACAAGGGTAGTCGCAAAAGTTAAAAGATGGAAAAAAGAATGATATAATTGTACTAAAGATGGGCATGAGGAAATGCAAGAGGTACAACAAGTATGCATGACATAACCGTGAGAATTGCGAAAAAGACTTATAGTTTAGATATTCTTATTCTAGATATTCATGTTTTGAGTAGTAATATTCACACTTTTGGCAGTAATAAGAATTGGGATTGTATTCGATATATATGACTTGATATTCGTATTCTAATACAAGATATTCATATGCTTGATCCAATAATTCAATATTTGCCTAGCAAAACGTGTATGTTTTGTATTACTATGATTGAATTTGTGTTTATTTTCATGAATTTATAAGTGATCTTCAAACATACTGCATGTACTGCAAGGTAAACCTGCATATTTGATAATCAGATTTGTGTTTCATACATTCACATTAACTATGTTGATATTCATATTAATTGAATTAGTATTCTTGAATTTTTGAACGCTATTCATTGGTTTACATTTGATATTCATGCATACATAATCGTGGACAGAGTTGCTACTGTTTTGTTATACACTAGTAGAATCATTTAAAAATATTGATAAAACATGAAAGAATATCCAATAATAACGTAGAATAAAGTCATATATAAATGTAAATCCTGAAGTTTGCGTGTAGTAAATAGATTCAATTGAACTAAGTTGCGAAACAAATTGCATAATAGTAATTAAAAATGGTAAATTCAATAACCATGAATATTGCTATGCTTGAATCAAGTTTCATAATACTTTACACCTTGACCTAGGTATGCCTACAAATGGCATATGCGTATTCACCACAACCAATCTTGTTTTAATTGTCACGTCACTTCATTTTTAAAATTTCGGGCTTTTTTGGCAAAACCGATGAACCTTGTGCCTAGATTCATTAATCTCTTGGACATGTATTCATGAATATCATCAAAGCGTACATGAATATCAAGAACACAAAACATTAATTTTGCTATATAATAATATGAGAGAGAAATAGAACTCCACAAGTTCTTTACATTCTTGAACATCAATATATACTTGTATGAATATCAACAACATAACACATAAATATCAAAAAAACCCTAAATCCTAAATCCTAAACCATAAACCTATTACCCTAAACCATAAGCCCATTAACCTTAAATGCTAAACCCTAAACCGATAAACGTATACCCTAAACCTCTAAACCGTAAACCAATAAACCCTAAATCCTAATACAATAAACTCTAAACCTTAAACCAATAAACCCCGAACCCTAAAACAAATCCTAATACAATAAACCCTAAACCCTAAATCAATAAACTCTAAAGCCTAAACAAATAAACCCCAAACTAATAAACCCTAAACCCTAAATTAATAAATCATAAACCTTAAATCAATAAACCCTAAATCCTAAACCCTAAACCTTAAACCTCTACACCATAAATTAACCTTAAATCCATGCATACTAAACCCTAATGCAACATGAATATCAATAACATCATAGTGAATATCACATAATAAAATTTGAATATCAATTACCAAAAGTTCAAATAACATAAACCACCAAAAAATCAACTACTTCAACCTGAATATCAATACGATTATAATGAATATCACATAATAAAATTTGAATATCAATTACAAAGTTCAAATAACATCACCAAAACATCAAACTACTCTAACATGAATATCAATACGATTAACTATCACATAATAAAATTTGAATATCAATTACCAAAAGCTCAAACAATACCAACAAACAATACTACTACTCTAATATGAATATCAATAGCATTATCATGAACATCACATAAATAAATTTGAATATCAATTACAAAAAGCTTGAAAGCTATGGAATCGATGATTCTCCAAAACACCGATGCGATAAACCTTGAGAGAAGAAGGCTCCAAAAGGAATCACTAATTTTCGGTTGCTTCAAAATGAGGTTGGTGCTTGAAGAGAGGTTGTGCTTTGCCTCCGCATAGGCTCCTCGCTCAGATACCATGACTCCTAGCTCAATTCATATCAACCGGCAATACCTTGACGAGGGTGACAATCAGGAGCATCTTGCCATAAATCCACTAAGTTAATGTCGAATAAATTTACAAAAATAAAATTCCAAACATGGGAACGAACTATGGAACAAAAAATTGGAAATCAATCGGTGAACCTTGGACGACAGTGACAATCCGCGGTGATGGTGATGACATGAAGAATATGCAAAATCGAATAAAAAACTACATTAGAACTTCAAATTAAAGAAACCATTTGCGACATCAAACAAGAAATTGAAGAAATTGCTCGAATTGATTTGATGCTTACCTTTTCTGGGCAGACAAAGACGGAGAGGATGACGACGCATTACTAGGAGAAAGAAGGAGACAAGTGTAAAGGCGAGACTGCGACGAGAGGACGAGGGCGAAAAACACCAAAGAAGTCATCAATGGAGGTTGACAGAGAGAGATACGAGAGGAGATGAATGAGGAAGTTGAAATGGTGGGTCAAAGTGGAGAGATACAGTGAAATAAAATCCCCTATATCTCGTTTTTTTTTAGGAATTAGGTGTATGTGATTCCACAAACCAGATTTGTGCTACTCCAAATCAAATTTAAGCCATCCATCATATTCTTATTCAACTCCCTACATGATGAGAATCAAACCTCCAAGAGGAGGTTCTTCTTCCCGAAAAGCTAGATCGTGACTAAGCCAAGGGGCTTCCTTCTCCTTGGGGTTGGATGGTCTCCTAAGGCCCTTGGAAGACCCAAGGCGGCAACAAAGGAGGAGAACGCCAGGGGAAACACCAAGGGAGTAAAGGCTGGCCGAGGAGGAACAAGTGTGGCCGCGGGAGGCGTGAGGTCGGTCGGAGCTAGGGCTGGCTCGAGGCGTGAGGCCGGCCGGTGAACCTTGGAGGTTCCTTGGTTGAGGTGACCGTGGACTGAATTCAAAGAGCTAGGTTATTGAGTGAGACTTGAGATATTGAGAGGAAGAATGAGAGATTTGATTGCTTGAGTTGATAGAAGTAAGTGGAAGGCCTTAGGGAGATATACTCAACCTATGGGAAATATCCACTTCTATATTCTTCAACTAGTGAACAAAGGAAGCCAAAGATGGCTTATATAGTCTAAGGTTTTTGGGTGAACTAGGAGCCTATTTGCAAATGGGTCCATACGTCCTAAAATAGAAAGATGATAAGCACTACTTTGTAGGGCTTAAGTAAGAGTCATTAGAGGGTTTATTGGTGTCATTCGGGTAGATTTAGACACATTCATGTGCATGGCGTTTGGGGGCGAAGTTTGGTGTTATTAGGAGTGTTTGAGCTATATTGGATATCACTGGAGACACTGAGGAGGAAGCCACCAATATAAGACGCCAATGGAGTGAAGAGATATGCTAAGAAGTGGTACGAGGCAAGCTAGGAGAAGAAGAAGACGAGTCTAAAGACCACCGTCCCCGGCGGTGTGAAGATGGCCGCCCCCAGCGGCAAGAAGAGCTGACGCCTTGCCACGGCAGCTTACCGCCCCCCACGACAGGAAGGCCATCGCCCCCCGTGGTGGTAAGACGCTGACGAGATTTATTTCCGAGTTTTATTTCTGTTTTTCTTTTATCCGAGACTTTATATTTCGGAATGTTATTATTTCCTTATTTTATTCCATATTGGTTTCCTAGTATTTAAGGCTATTTTAGAACACTTTGTGGTTAACCCTAGTGGCCACCGTTTTACGTATTTTTCTCTCACAAACCCTAATGGAGAACTAAACCTCCATTGTTGCACTTGACAGTTTGAAGCCAGCAATTGATTGGTTGTGAGTTTTCTACTCTTGTTCGTTTTCCTATCTAGTTGGATTAATTCTCTTGTGCTTGATTGATTATTGGTTTATGTTGATTTATCTAGATTGATCACCTAGGTTTATTGATATCTTCCTAATTGCTAGGACTTGTGATTCCGGGTTCGGGTTGCATATCTAGTAGCGAGCACGATTGTTGCATATAGGGGATCCGAGCGCTTCATCGTGAGAGAGAGTTAATTGCATGCTTATAGTAACGGGTTGTTTCTACTGCATGTATCTTATTGAATCCTTGGTTGAATGCTATTGTTTCATTTAGTCTTGAAGGTTTTCGGATTTGATTTAGTAATAAGTACTATTAGGGCTGGTAGAACTAATAGTTATCTAAGATCGGGATAAGAACAACTATAGGAATATTAAGAACTTGAGATTGATAGAATTCCGTGATCGACCTATCTATTGTTGTGTGGATCTCTGTTGAGTGTGGCGCTTTTCCCCATTATATTTACAACCGTTTCCTGCGAACTTATTTACTTGCTTTGTTTACTTTGGTTACGATAAACACAAACAAACCCCCCCTAGTTCCTAGTTGGTGATAATGAATTGCACAAATTGATAACCTGACTCTCTGTGGGATCGACCCTGTCTTGCTTACTATACTACTTAGTAGGTATTTTGGGATTTATTTGATAGGCATCACGACTTTAGCTCTGTCAAATTTGGCGCCGTTGTCGGGGAGTCAAATTTTCTGTTTTTGTGATTTGTTTGTTACCAACCTTGGTGTGGACCTATCTTACGGTCCACACCTGTGCTACTGATTTTTGTATTTTCTTTGTTTTGATTTTGATTCAGAAATGGAATTCTGGGGAGAGCCGCGATATGACCCATACTCCTACGCATACACTCTAGGGTGGAGAGATCACCCCAATTCGAGTTATGGGTACCAGCAATACCCTCCATATGGTCATGACTACCAGGAGTTCTACCCGGAGCCACAATCGTTCTACCAGCAGGGTGCTCCACAGCAGTACAATCCGGCCTCTGAGCATAGCCCGCCAGTTTCCAATCCTAGTCCCTCCATGTCAACTGAAGATATGCTCCAAGCTCTGGATAAACATTTCAGCACTCAACTCCAAGCTACGACGTCGAGTATCAAGAACTTGGAGACGCAGATGAGCCAAATGGCTGAAGCCATCACGAGGATCGATGCAAGGATTTCGGGGAATCTACCATCTCAAACGGTAGTAAACCCGAGGGAAAACGTTAGCGCTGTAACTCTCAGAAGTGGAAAGCAATTGCCAACCGCTCCTAGCGCTGAGGAGGGCGATTCAGAGGAGATTCTAGAGGAGAACCGCACCCCGCGGCAGATCCTGGCTGCACCCCGTGGTGAGAATGAAAAGGAGGAACATAGTGATCTGTCAAGACCGCCGCACCCCGCGATGGAATCCACCGCACCCCGCGGTGACGCTATTTCTCGGGATTTTTCTGGTAGTTTACCGCACCCTGCGGTAGAGTCTGGCCGCACCCCGCGACAGTCTTCTGGAGCTGTTGACGAGCCTTATGTCGACACCTATGTTCGTCCGTACTTTCCTTCTCTCGGTTCCGAGAAGCCACCCGCCCCATTCCCAGAGGCGCTCAAGGAGTTGGGCCTTCCAGACGATATTTGGGACCGCAAGGTGCTTTCTGAGGAAGAATATTTTTTGGGACTGGAGGAATTCAGCGACCAAGAGGAGGAGAGTCGCGATTGCGGAAACGATCCTGCGACGCCCACCCCTCTCGAAGATGCCCCGGCAGTCCCCGATCCTCTGGAGGCTGCCTATGATGAGTTTGTGCGTCTCAACTCATTCCCGCTCATCGCGTTGCAACCCGTCGCACCCTTCCTTGAGGCTTCCCGAGTTACTCAAAGGTTAAAGAACAATGAGGATATCTATGAGGCCTTCAGTGACTGCATAAAAACCGTTCCCTTGGTCATACTGGCTGACAGCACCCCTCGCTGCAAGGAAATGTTAAAGGTGCCGGGATTGATCAAAAAGAAACCGAAGGAAAAGCACAAGAAGGAGGCCTTGATTCAAGTGGTGAATCTTTATATGCTGGATACGGGGCACGATAAGCATACAGACCCTGAGATGCTGGGTAGACCGTTTCGAAATATGGCAAGTGCATTCATAGATAAGAAAAGCGGTCCAACCATCAAGAAGTGCAGAAGAGTGGGGGTCACACTCAACATAGAGCATACAAAGAGACAACCCCCAGATCCAGATCCCAAGTGTTTAGTTGCTATGAGCAACCCAAGTTGAGAAGATGGAGTAATATGTCAAGCCACGACAATAACTAAGGCGCTATCCGGGAGGCAACCCGAGGTATGTTTTTCTTTCTTTGCTTTTCTATCTTTGTTTTTGCATTTTCTTTAGTGTGTTTTTGCTTTGTTTTTGTTCTTGTTTTTGTTTCCGACTAACCTACAGGGAAGAGACCCATGCCTATTGAAGAAGGTGTTTCCACACCAATGTAAGTCTCTTCCTTCCCTGCACTAAGTCACCCCCCGAAAAAACCTTAAACGGGAGGCAAAAAAAAAAAGAAAAAAAAAGAGTTCTACCGTAGGCCAACTGTCCAGAGTTTCTCATGGAGAGACGGTGCGCATCATGTTGTCAAAGGAGGAGACATTAGCCCTACACATTATTTGGCAACGATGATGGCCGTACAATTGACAGCTGAGGAGGAGGAACACTAGAGCCCCCACCATGATTACATTTGGGCTCTACCATGTGTTCATTGAAGGCCGTGCAGTCCCGCCATACTTGCTATACCACTACTCACCAAAGTGGATCCCTATGGTTGCACGGTAGGAGAAAACTATGGAGTTGATGAAGACACCCGCCCAACACCAGAGACATGGGCATTTATTGAGAAGACCGCCAGCGATCACCTACAGTGTCCAAGCAACTTGACAACGTTTGTGAGTTATTTTTTGCTTTTCCATCTGCTTCTATTCTTTTGTCTTTCATTACATTGAGGACAATGCAATGTTTAAGCATGGGGGAGAGTCTATACTTGCTACGTCGCTGAGGAGAAAAATAAAAAATTGAAAAAGCCAAAAATTTGAAAAAAAGGCTAAAATAGAAATCCTGGGATAGGTCGAAAACCCGAAAGGGCGGCCTAGGTAATAAGCAGGTGGCTTGGACCAGCATTAGGCTGGGTTAATAATTGGTCAAGAGTGACGTGAGCTTATGTGAGCACATCTATGAAAAAATATGAGTGGCTTGGTGAAAACCCGAAAGGGCGCCTTGGCAAAATGAGCGAAAAAGAAGAAGAGTGATTTTAGGATTTCTCATTATTCTTGGCGAGGCGTCATAAGAAGGGAGACAAAGAAGGATTGTCGGATAGGTCACTCTGGGAGACATAAGGAGTCATAGATGGAGGCTAGGATTAGAGGTTACTCACACTATTGGATGTCCGAGTTAAGCTTGGGGGAAGTACTCTGCTTGCCCCCAGGTTTGTTGATGATGAGGATGTGTTGTAGATGAGTTTGGTGCCAGGAGCTTGGCATGGATTAGGTGACTCTTAGTTGGAGGAGATGCTTCCTGAGACCTTGTGTGCTACATTGGAGGAGTGAAATTTCTATTAGTTTACTCGAGGACGAGCAAAGGTCTAAGCATGGGGGAGTTTGATAAGCACTACTTTATAGGGCTTAAGTAAGAGTCATTAGAGGGTTTATTGGTGTCCTTCGGGTAGATTTAGACACATTCATGTGCATGGCATTTGGGGGCGAAGTTTGGTGTTATTAGGAGTGTTTGAGCTATATTGGAGATCACTAGAGACACTAAGGAGGAAGCCACCAATAGAAGACGCCAATGGAGTGAAGAGATGTGCTAAGAAGTGGTGTGAGGCAAGCTAAGAGAAGAAGAAGATGAGTCTGAAGACCATCGCCCCCGGCGGTGTGAAGATGGCCGCCCCAGCGGCAAGAAGAGCTGACGCCTTGCCACGGCAGCTTACCGCCCCCCGCGGCAGGAAGGCCACCGCCCCCCGCGGTGGTAAGACGCTGGCGAGATTTATTTCCGAGTTTTATTTCTGTTTTTCTTTTATCCGAGACTTTATATTTCGGAATGTTATTATTTCCTTATTTTATTCCATATTGGTTTCCTAGTATTTAAGGCTATTTTAGAACACTTTGTGGTTAACCCTAGTGGCCACCGTTTTACGTATTTTTCTCTCACAAACCCTAATGGAGAACTAAACCTCCATTGTTGCACTTGACAGTTTGAAGCCATCAATTGATTGGTTGTGAGTTTTCTACTCTTGTTCGTTTTCCTATCTAGTTGAATTAATTCTCTTGTGCTTGATTGATTATTGGTTTATGTTGATTTATCTAGATTTATCACCTATGTTTATTGATATCTTCCTAATTGCTAGGACTTGTGATTCCGGGTTCGGGTTGCATATCTAGTAGCGAGCACGATTGTTGCGTATAGGGGATCCGAGCGCTTCATCGTGAGAGAGAGTTAATTGCATGCTTATAGTAACGGGTTGTTTCTACTGCATGTATCTTGTTGAATCCTTGGTTGAATGCTATTGCTTCATTGAGTCTTGAAGGTTTTCAGATTTGATTTAGTAATAAGTACTATTAGGGCTGGTAGAACTAATAGTTATCTAAGATCGGGATAAGAAAACCTATAGGAATATTAAGAACTTGAGATTGATAGAATTCCGTGATCGACCTATCTATTGTTGTATGGATCTCTGTTGAGTGTGGCGCTTTTCCCCATTATATTTACAACCGTTTCATTCGAACTTATTTACTTGCTTTGTTTACTTTGGTTACGATAAACACAAACAAACCCCCCTAGTTCCTAGTTGGTGATAACGAATTGCACAAATTGATAACCTGACTCTCTGTGGGATCGACCCTGTCTTGCTTACTATACTACTTAGTAGGTATTTTGGAATTTATTTGATAGGCATCACGACTTTAGCTCTGTCAAAAGACAAATACATGTATAATTAACTAAAGCTAAGAGGGGATAAAAGTCATAAAGACTTGGATATAGACGTGCACATAAATGCCTTGGAATCGAAGCATGGTCGATGCTTGAGTGTGATGGCATTGATGCGCTAGCGTCTTGGTGGTCAGTCAAGGCCTTGGCTCCTCCATGTTGATGTATAAGAGTAGGTGCGGCCCTTGGCATGCATAACCGGGACTCATCACTCTCCCCTTCTTTGCATCGAAGCGTCCTCACTTCGAGGGTGTTGGAAGTCTGGGAGATGGAGGAAGTGTGGTGGCGCATCTCCCCTTCTTAAAGGGGAAGGTGGAGTGAGGGAGACTGTCACTAACACAAAGAAGCACGAGCATATGAGATTCGTCGGGCGGCTCCTTGGGAACAGTAAGAGGGAAGGCCTCATGGGAAAGCATGGCATCCAGAAGAATATACCTACAACAAAGCAACTCAATAAGAAAATGTGAGATCATTTGACGGATCCGGGTGGGGCTATGGCCGCTTCTAGGCACATGTCCAAGGGAGGAATGAGGTATCAAATGAACAATACTAATGGGGCCGAGGATGTGAGGGATTCTATTAACTGGCCTTAAAGAGAAAGCCAGGGTAAGAGGCTCAACCGGGACAAGGAGTGGCATGTGGCAGGCGATAAGGAAAGTGGAATCCTTCCCCTTCTTAAAAGGTTGCCTACCGGTCATGAGGGATAGATAAAAGATCTCTCAAAATGTGAGGGAAATGATTGAGTGCATGCTATAAGCTTTGAGAAGGGCCCTAGAAGATGTCGACAAGGCAACTACGTACAATTGGGGTTCGAAGGGAATATGGTTTTAGGGCCAATTCAACCAAGGTGGAGTCCTCAAAGTGGCTTAGTATGAGGTAATCCTTAAAGACCAATGGTTATCATGAAAAATCTCATCCAATGGGTGCCTATGAGTGGCTCTAGCCATAATCCTGAAGGGGCCATGATCAACATGAAAAGTCTCATCTAATGCGGGCCTATGAAGGGCTCTAGGCATATCTAGTGTGTGGGTTAACAGTGTAATACCCCTTAAATTTTAGTAAGGGTATTTGGGTAATTTTTCCCAACCTTCGTTCAATAATTATTTCGCTTTCAGTGGAGTTCGAATTTTCCGTAACATCCATGATCTCCGAAATAATTTCTTGAGTGGTATAAAATACATTCGATATATTTTTGGGACTTAGAATATTTGATTGGATACAAACATATAATTTCCGGGGTTTAAAACCCATACCAAAACCTTCCCAAAAAGGTTGCACGCCAGCTTTAATTTTAGAATGCCACGTGTGTTTCCTTGTCGGGACACCCGTCAAAATGGTGATCGGAGCATGCCTACTCATTGGGCAAGTGGAGAGTGATCTCCTTGGGCTATTTAAGAAGCCAATCTAGAGAGCACCGAATCCCTCCCGTTCTTGCTCCGCCATACCTCTTCCCGCCGAGCTTCGCCGAAGTTCTCCGCCAAGCTACTACTGCCGTTGTTTGCTGTTGCTCCAGCTGCTGTCTGCAAAGAGCTGCTATTCGAGGAGTGGCTGCGTGAGCCGAGCTGTTGGTGGCCGCCACTCTCGCGGCGGCGAGACGCTCTTCCCGGCAGCAAAGCCACCCGAAGTCGGAGCCGCTTCCCGTTGTTGAAGCTGCGTGCTGTTGTTCATACAAAGGAAGAAGAAGATGGAATAGTAGTGGAGGGCCCCACTTAATTAGCTACTGTTGTGTTGGACCGAAAGCCTAATTAGCTTTCCGTCTAGATTTAACCCGAAATCGATCGAGCGGTATAATTTCGACCCTCTTTCATCCGTATTTACTTTAGGAAAATTTAATTAATATTTTTATGATTTAAAATCATAAAAATGTATTAAATTAAATTCCTTAAGTTCGTCCAGACAAATTAATTGATATTAATTAATATGTCACGTGCTGGATCGCGTATGGACCCGTAATCTGCTCGAGCTATTTGAAGCTTAGGCCATATCCTCGGAAAAGATATCATCAGTAGTCGTCTCGTTAGATTCATCGCCGAATCTACTCCAGGCAAGTGGCGGTTCGCTCTTGCTCATCATTCCATATTTCCATTGATTATCAATTGTTTAATTGTTAATTGATTTGGAATGAATATTGTTTTCGTCTGGGAACAGTTTTGATAACTGTATGTGGATATAAAAGAAGATATTATAATAGGTTGTATATCTGTTAGAACAACGCTATTATATATATAGATTGGTATATCTATGATGATGGCCATGATGGCTTTGTTGTGAATTATTACTGTGTTGAACTGTTTAGTTAACACGAGTATTCGTAGGAGCGGTAGTCCTTGAGAGGGCTATGCATTTCTTGATAACCCGGTGGGAAGGATGGAAGGATCCAACCCCATTTGTAGGTCATGACCAGTCACTCTACCTCGGTGGTAGGGGTGAGGGCACAACAACTGGTGCTCATATCGGGATTCCGATCCCCTGTAGCATATGTCGCTCGGTGCAACATATGTATGCATGCCTTGCTAGGCATGTGTGTAAAGATCCCCTGTAGCACATGTTGCTTGGTGCAACATATGTATGCATGCCTTGCTAGGCATGTGTGTAAAAGCTTATAACTTGGTTGAGAGTTTTATGACTAAAAAAGATAAGTGCCTTGTGTGCACATAATTAATATGCTCTTTGGTGACCTTTAAACTTATGTGTGGAAAAGGGTTCTAGATACTTGTCATGCTTGGTGGTAAAGACTCGATCTTTTGGAGTCTTTCTTGTTGGATTTTCCCATAAGACTCAATTCAGTTGGAGTCTTCTCTTGTTCATGCCTCTTGTTGTATTCCGGTGGAAGTATGGTGGTTGACTATCGTTATTGGTTATTATTCGAGAAACGATGAGTCTAACCTAATACTGTGATACCCCGTAATTTTGTAAGGCTATTTTGAGAATTATGGATTTTTCCCGAACGTCCGTTTGGTACGTCGGATTTAATTCTGAAGGTTTGAGACATTCTGCAATGTGCTCTGTATCTGTAATATTTTTCTCAGTGAAGAATTATACAGTCGAGATGTTTTGGAAGTTCGTACTCGTTCGTGTACGACTTTTGTTAACGCGGGTTAAGATTGGTACAAGTTTATTGCCCAAGGGTTGTTATCTAATGGGCAATAGTACAAGATTCTTTATCCAAAGGTTATTGTCCAAGAGCTATTATCCATGAGGCAAAAGTACAAGTTGGTTAACCAAGGGTTATTACCTAAGCTCCCTTCCAACCCTAATTTTGCCTATAAATAGAGAGCATTGGGTGAGAGTGAAAGGGGCTGAAAAATGCGGAAGCGCTGTCAAGCTCTCGTCTCTCAAAAACGCTCTCAAAACGCTCTCTCTCGGGAAGGCTCTAGTGGATTGTCGGAGCTCGTTTAGTGTCGTTTCCGGTGGCCAAGAGGAGCATTGGAGGCTCTCGGACGCCTAGAAACCAAGCAAGGCGGAGGATGAGCCAAACCGATCGTCGAGGGTAAGTTTTTCCCTCTCGTATTTCTGTTTTCGTTCGCGACGACGACCGCCGCCAGGGAGACGGCGACCGCCACCAGGGAGACGGCGCCCGCCACCAGGGAGACGGCGCCCGCCACCAGGAACGGCGCCCGCCATGATAAGGTTGCCCAGCCGCCGTGATGTGTGGCCAAGGAGCGGCCCCCGCCGTGGATGGGCGTCACCCGCCGTGGATGAGCGGCGCCTACCGTGTGTGAGGCGGCACCCGCCGTGATTTGGGCGGCGCCCGCCGGTGAGAGGTGGTGGCCGTGAGTTGTTGTGGTTGGCTTCCGAGGCCTTCGTTCGGGTTTCGTTTCCGTCGATTCCTTTCGTCCTTTCATAGTTTCTGTATTGTTGTTTGTCGAATCTAACTTAGGGTTTCTATATGGGTCGATCCGAAGGTACCGGAGTTGGCAGATTCGTCTCTGTGTCGAGCCCGGAATCCCATCGTTAGACTTCATTCAAACTCTGCGGATTAAGGCAAGTGGCGGTTCGCTCTTGCTCATCGTTCCATATTTACATTAATTATCAGTTGTTTATCTGAGTAATTAATTTGGAATGATTATTGTGTTCATCTGGAAACGGTTTTGTTAACTATTTTGGAAAACTAAAATATGATGTTATAATAGGTTGTATATCTGTTAGAACAACGCTATTATATATATATATGAATTAATACAGATATTATTATAGGTTGTATATTGTTAGAACAATGCTATTTTATCTGTAACTGGCCTTGAGGGCATTGATATGAGTTATTGCTGCATTTGTAACTGTTTAGTTAGAACGAGTATTCGTAGGAACGCTACTGTGTATCTCAGTACGAGTGCTAGTCGTTTCTTGATAACCTGGTGGTTAGGATTTAGTTCCTACCATTCTTCTTTAGTGCCGTTGTAAGGATTTAGTTCATGATTCCGCCTGAGGGATATAGTTCCCACGAGATTTAGTTCTCGATTCGACTCTTGGGATTTAGTTCCCGAGTCAACTCTGCCTTAGGGATTTAGTTCCCGAGGGATCTAAAAAGATTATAACGTGATGCGGGTTTTGAAATTAAATAAGATAAAGTGCCCGAGTGCACATAATTAATAAACCTTCGGCGAGTAGTGCAGCTAAGTTATAGTGCAGCTAGGAAAACTCGTCTCGACTTTGATCATAGTACGTTCTCTTTCCAATCTGGATTTGCTGTATGCGATGAGGTTGGTCGTGAACCGAAGCATCTCAGTCAACTTTTAAATCATTATTGTATGATGGTGTAAACATTCCAGATTTGTCATATTTCCTTAAAGACTCATTTCTGTTGAAGTATTCTTTCAAGTTGATTTCTGTGAAGATTCAGTCTTCCAGAATCTTCTCTTGTGCATACCTCTTGTTGTTATTCCGTGAAAGTGTCGGGTTATGTATCGTTCCTTCAGTTATTATTCGAGGGACAATGATAGTAAACGGTTACAATCACTCGAACCACTCTGCTTTTTACCCTTGCTAGTCTATTCAAGTAGACTAACCCACGAACATTGTTCTTCGCATGTGGGCTGGTGTCATCCGTTCGATTCGGCACATCAGATAGAGCGAAGATATGAGGAGACTAGATTGACTATGAAGACGACGGTTGTTTTTGGATGTTTTAATAATTTCTTTTAATCAGGTTGAGATCCTTGGGCAGGTGATCATTACGATCACAACCCTTTTTGTAATATCTTTTATAAGACTTCCGCTGTACTTTGTTTAAGACGTCCGCTATAATTTATTTAAACTCTGTGTTTGTCCTATTCGGGATTGGGATGTAATCCCGGGACTCATGTTTTATATAAATAAGGTTATCATTTTGTATCATTGTATTTCATGATTTGTATTTAAACGGTAAAGCCTTGGGTGATCTCGGTAAGGAACACTGAGGTCACTGGCGGTAATACCTTTCCAAATGGGTTAAGATTTGGGGGTGTTACAGTTGTGGTATCAGAGCTAAAGTTTTTTTTAAAACGGGTTGGGTATTTGAAAACCATTTACTCATTTTTGATTGAAAGGTATTTTCAAAAGGCTCTGAGTTTAAAAATAAAAACGGTGTTTTCATTTTCAACCGTTCATAGTCATGTATTCTGTATAGTCTGATATAGTAAGCTTGCTTCTATGTCTAGAAAGACTAATTCCTTCCTCGTTGCCCCGTTAGATATGGGCGCATTCTGTTCTCTTCAGAGGAACCCGGGAGAAGCCAAGGTGGTTTCGCCATACCCAATAAGGCTTGAATTCCCAGTTCCCTCGTTTTGAGTTAATATTGTAGAATCTAGTAACTCGGTTTGAGTTCATCAATAGAAATTATCAAGTTGATCTATTCTAAGTTGATTTTATTACAATAAGTATATCAGAATGATACTAATGTGATAAAATCCTTGGAAATTGATCGGTACACAGATGGTGAACACAAGGAACGTTATCCGTGCTGGTGCTGGGCCGAGTAATGACCCCAGACCAACTGTAGGAAATGTTGGACAAGACGAGCAGGAGTTTGGTTCCAACAACCATCCTAGAGGCAATGGTCAAGAGCAGACCAACGCTCCAATGGCATTTGATGCTGCAACATTAGAGGCAATTCGGGGAATGGTCATGCAAGCAGTGACTGATATACTATGACCGAGTATGCCACAGGCACAACGTGTGCAAATTCCCCCACCGGTTCCCAGATTTGAGGAGCCAGGAAACCGTGTATTCCAGGAGAATATAGTCAGAACTCGAGACAACTATGGTCGTGCACTAAAGACCATTAATTCCATGATGCCTGACAGCTATAACGGGAAAGGGGAACTAGTCGGGGTGATCCATTGGTTCTCTCACATGGAGCGGTTGTTCCGCAACATTGAGTGTACTGAAGCTGAGAAAGTACATATAGCTTCTCTTCAGTTAAAAGAGGATGCTAGTGAGTGGTGGGAGAGTACCGACTTAGCTGATAGCCCTGTTTTGAACTGGGAGATGTTTAAGACAAAGATGACAGACCGTTTCTTCTCTCGTGCTATGAGGGAGGAGAAACACAAGGAGTTCCTATACCCTAAGACTGATGGATTGAAGGTGACTGAGCTGGCAACCAAGTTCAATCATCTATTACAGTATGCTGGACTTGAGATATCCAGTGAGGCACAGAAAATCTGGTATTTCCATGAGTGGATGGGCCCAGATATTAAGCCACTGATGGTGCGTCACAGACGCTCGACTTTGGAGCAGTACGTGGATGCAACCTACAAGTTAGAGGTGACTCTGGAAGAGTCGACCAAGAAGCGTGATAGCCAGAGGCAAGGGGAGAACCAGCCTAAGGCAAGTGGGTTTAAACGTCCCGCTCCACCATTTGATTTTGCCAAATCTGGCCGAGCAAAAACGAATATGACTCAGGATGGGTCTACGCAACATTCGGGTCAGGGCAATAGCCTGATCCAGTGCTACAACTGTGGTACCTACGGGCACAAGAGTAATGTGTGTCCGAAGGAGAAGAAAACGTGCTATGCCTGTGGAAAGAAAGGACACTTGCAGTTATTTTGTTCGCAGAGGAGACAGAAAGGGACTGAGTCACAGCAGGGATCTGTTAATCAGAACAACCAACCCAGGTTCAGTCCGGTGGAAGCCCCTAGTCCTTCAATGCAGACAACTGCGAGAAACAAAGGGAAAGCCCCAGTGGCTTCAGGAATCCAAGGTCAACGCCTATACGTGATGCGTGATGCGGATGGACCCGATGCTCCATTTGCTTAAAGTATTTTGTACTACTTCTGTTGGTATGTTGTGGATTTGGGTGTTACCCAGTCTTTTGTTTTGGATAAGTTATGTTAGTAAGTTTAAGTATGCAAAAAGGTTTATAAACCTTTGTTGTAAATATTCTTTCTAATATAAATGTTGGTTGAGAACCAATCGTCTGTCGAAATTTTCATTTAGTAAGAAATTCGAAGAGAATACGATCTGGATAGCCATGGTTCCATGCGATAATTTTCTCGGTATGAAGTGGCTGACGCGTCATGGGACGATAATCGATTTTAGTTCAAAGATTGTGACGGTGGCATCAGGGGGCCAGTATATATGCAAATTTAAAGGTCTGAATGACGCTGATAACGGCAGGTTTATCAAGGCAATAGCTGCGTTTAAGCTACTTCGACAAGGTTGTGTCGGGTACCTTTGCTACTTGGATCCGCCCATGAAAGATGAACCTTCAGTTCTTGATGATTTCGATACACTGAAGAATTTGGTACATAGATTAAGTTTATGTATTCTTGAGGAGTAAGGTAACCATGTTACTCGTATAAAAGGATTAAGACACAAGTGTTTGATTTGGTTGAGAATGAATCATTTGGCAATATGATACTTTGAGGTTATAGGAGTAAGCTCTCATGTGATTGATTTGAGGAGCATACGAATAAGTACTGTGTTTATTCTTGGAGAAAGTATAAAAATCTTAAAGGATTTAAGTTAGAATGGCATAAGGTCAGACTTACTTCCAGATAAATGATGGAATTGTAAGAGGTACCTATAAGGAAATTGATGATGTAATGTTTCGAGGTTACTAAGAGTTGATTTTTGGATGGTAAGGAATTACGATGTGAACTTTGGGAAAATGTGTATAAGGAAATAGTGAGGGAGATGCGTATTCTCCTATTAAAGATGCAATAATGTCGTTATGACAATTTGAAGGACCGTTAGTATTTAATGGTCCGAGCCTTGTGGATATAGTGAGAATGATTATATGGTATAATTTATAGAGATAAAGTTACGGATGATACCAAGTGGACTTGAGGAAAAAGGTAACCCACGTTGGTTAAGATAAGCATATATCACGTTCGGGTGAGACAAGAGTATAATCCTATGGAATGGATTAGTGAATTATGTTGAGGTAATCAGACATAGATTGTAGTATTACTGATTGTGGGAACTCATGAGTAAAGATTGTGAGATAAAATATGGCATAAGGGCTAGATATGATTAAGGTATCAAGTGAATCGTTTATGTGAGGTTTGTATGACAGGTGGAGGTACTAAGTGGTAGTAATATTGATTTCTAAGTATATATTCAAGGAACGGATTGTCGAAAGGAGGTTAGTAGAAAGATGTTGTATTCTCCTATGTAAGATTATTAAGGTCTTTGGGAGTAATAAGGCATATCAGCGAAGGTTCTTTGGAGATTTTTGTAATAGATACTCTGGTTAAGGCAATGGTAATCTTGTGGATGATTACATCTATTCTAACGAAAGTAAGGATGGTAGACTATATGTTGTAAGCGGTTACAAAAGCGAATAGGAAGTTCGATGTTGGTAATATAAGTTGCGAAGACCTAATTGGTTAAGGATACCGACCTAAGGAGGTTTAGGTATATACTTCAAGAGAAGTTTAGAGGTAAGAGCATATGTATTCTCATGAATTAAGTATAACGAGTCTTTGGTGGTGATCATGACTTTGAGAATGGTCACGAGTTAGTACAAGTATAGTGTATGGAGAGAGGTTATGCTGAGAGCCTGTGTACTCGATCGTCCGACTAGCTGGGAGGACAACCTGAGTCTGATTGAGTTCACAATACAATAATAACTGACATGCTGCTATCAAGATGGCTTCATTCGAGGCTTTGTACGATCGAAAGTGCAGATCTCCGATTCGTTAGGATGAGAACGCCAACAAGATTATGCTCAGACCAGAGCTAGTAAAAAAGGACAGCTTCGGACATTGCTTTGATTAGACAGAGGTTGTTGACCGCTCAGAGTCGACAAAAGTCTTACGCAGACCAGAAGCGTAGAACTGTCAAGTTCGAGGTTGGTGGCAAGGTACTTGTCAGAGTATCGCCATCCAAGGAAGTTTTCAGGTTTGGTAAGTGTGGGAAGCTTAACCCTCGCTACGTGGTACCATTAGAGATTCTGGTTAGAGTAAGATCTCTAGCGTACCGTTTGGCGTTGTCGCCATCAACACACCCAGTGTATAATGTGTTTCATGTATCCCTGCTAAGGAAGTTCGTTCCAAGATGAGTCTCGTATGCTGAGCTATAAGGACATCGAGATTTAGGCAAATGGTACTTGAGAGGAGATGCCAGTGCGCATTCTCGAACGCCATGTGAAACGACTGTGCAACAAGATCATACTGTTGGTATGGATTCTGTGGTCCAAGTTTCGGAAAGAGGAAGTTACTTGGGAAACCGAAGCAAATATGCTCAGACGTCTTTCCAAGTTATTGGCGACCTAAGTTTCGGGGTCGAAACTTCTTTTAAGGGGGAGGTGATGTGATACCCCGTAATTTTGTAAGGCTATTTTGGGAATTATGGATTTTTCCCGAACGTCCGTTTGGTACGTCGGATTTAATTCTGAAGGTTTGAGACATTCTGTAATGTGCTCTATATCTGTAATATTTTTCTCAGTGAAGAATTATACAGTCGAGATGTTTTGGAAGTTCGTACTCGTTCGTGTATGACTTTTGTTAACGCGGGTTAAGATTGGTACAAGTTTATTGCCCAAGGGTTGTTATCTAATGGGCAATAGTACAAGATTCTTTCTCCAAAGGTTATTGTCCAAGAGCTATTATCCATGAGGCAAAAGTACAAGTTGGTTAACCAAGGGTTATTACCCAAGCTCCCTTCCAACCCTAATTTTGCCTATAAATAGAGAGCATTGGGTGAGAGTGAAAGGGGCTGAAAAACGCAGAAGCGCTGTCAAGCTCTCGTCTCTCAAAAACGCTCTCAAAACGCTCTCTCTCGGGAAGGCTCTAGTGGATCGTCGGAGCTCGTTTAGTGTCGTTTCCGATGGCCAAGAGGAGCATTGGAGGCTCACGGACGCCTAGAAACCAAGCAAGGCGGAGGACGAGCCAAACCGATCGTCGAGGGTAAGTTTTTCCCTCTCGTATTTCTGTTTTCGTTTGCGACGGCGACCGCCGCCAGGGAGACGGCGACCGCCGCCAGGGAGACGGTGACCGCCGCCAGGGAGACGGCGCCCGCCGCCAGGAACGGTGCCCGCCGTGGAGAACGGCGCCCGCCGTGATGAGGTTGCCCAGCCGCCGTGATGTGTGGCCAAGGAGCAGCGCCCGCCGTGGATGGGCGGCGCCCGCCGTGGATGAGCGGCGCCCGCCGTGATTTGGGCGGCGCCCGCCGGCAAGAGGTGGTGGCCGTGAGTTGTTGTGGTTGGCTTCCGAGGCCTTCGTTCGGGTTTCGTTTCCGTCGATTCCTTTCGTCCTTTCATAGTTTCTGTATTGTTGTTTGTCGAATCTAACTTAGGGTTTCTATATGGGTCGATCCGAAGGTACCGGAGTTGGCAGATTCGTCTCTGTGTCGAGCCCGGAATCCCATCGTTAGAGTTCGTTCAAACTCTGCGGATTAAGGCAAGTGGCGGTTCGCTCTTGCTCATCGTTCCATATTTACATTAATTATCAGTTGTTTATCTAAGTAATTAATTTGGAATGATTATTGTGTTCATCTGGAAACGGTTTTGTTAACTATTTTGGAAAACTAAAATATGATGTTATAATAGGTTGTATATCTGTTAGAACAACGCTATTATATATATATGTGAATTAATACAGATATTATTATAGGTTGTATATTGTTAGAACAACGCTATTTTATCTGTAACTGGCCTTGAGGGCATTGATATGAGTTATTGCTGCGTTTGTAACTGTTTAGTTAGAACGAGTATTCGTAGGAACGCTATTGTGTATCTCAGTACGAGTGCTAGTCGTTTCTTGATAACCTGGTGGTTATGATTTAGTTCCTACCATTCTTCTTTAGTGCCGTTGTAAGGATTTAGTTCATGATTCCGCCTGAGGGATATAGTTCCCGCGAGATTTAGTTCTCGATTCGACTCTTGGGATTTAGTTCCCGAGTCAACTCTGCCTTAGGGATTTAGTTCCCGAGGGATCTAAAAAGATTATAACGTGATGTGGGTTTTGGAATTAAATAAGATAAAGTGCCCGAGTGCACATAATTAATAAACCTTCGGCGAGTAGTACAGCTAGGAAAACTCGTCTCGACTTTGATCATAGTACGTTCTCTTTCCAATCTGGATTCGCTGTATGCGATGAGGTTGGTCGTGAACCGAAGCATCTCAGTCAACTTTTAAATCATTGTTGTATGATGTTGTAAACATTCCAGATTTGTCATATTTCCTTAAAGACTCATTTCCGTTGGAGTCTTCTTTCGAGTCGATTTCTGTGAAGATTCAGTCTTCCAGAATCTTCTCTTGTGCATACCTCTTGTTGTTATTCCGTGAAAGTGCCGGGTTATGTATCGTCCCTTCGGATATTATTCGAGGGACAATGATAGTAAACGGTTACGATCACTCGAACCACTCTGGTTTTTACCCTTCCTAGTCTGTTCAAGTAGACTAACCCACGAACATTGTTCTTCGCATGTGGGCTGGTGTCATCCGTTCGATTCGGCACATCAGATAGAGTGAAGATATGAGGAGACTAGATTAACTATGAAGACGACGGTTATTTTTGGATGTTTTAATAATTTCTTTTAATCAGGTTGAGATCCTTGGGCATGTGATCATTACGATCACAACCCTTTTTGTAATATCTTTTATAAGACTTCCGCTGTACTTTGTTTAAGACGTCCGCTGTAATTTATTTAAACTCTGTGTTTATCCTATTCGGGATTGGGATGTAATCCCGGGACTCATGTTTTATATAAATAAGGTTATCATTTTGTATCATTGTATTTCATGATTTGTATTTAAACGGTAAAGCCTTGGGTGATCTCGGTAAGGAACACTGAGGTCACTGGCGGCAATACCTTTCCAAATGGGTTAAGATTTGGGGGTGTTACAAATACGACTACCTAGAACCACTCTGTTTGAGCCCTTGCATAGTCTTTCATTAGACTAACCAACCGTAATTGTTCTCTGCATGGTTGGCTGGTGTCATCCGTAAAATTCGGCACATCAGATAAGTTGCCATCCCGTGAAGGCTAGAGCGACTATGGACGCAAACGATGTTTTTGATAAGTTTATTCAGGTTGAGATCATTGACGGGTGATCATTGCGATCAAGACCCTTTTGTTGATTATTTAAAGTCTTCCGCTGTGTTAAATATGTCTTGTATTAAGTCTTCCGCTGTATTTTGGTTGTCTTTCGGATTATGGATGTAATGCCGAGACAATGATTTTAAATGAAAGTTATGATATTTTGTATCATAATTGTTGTTTGATGATTTATATCAACTGGTAAAGCCTTGGGTGACATCGGATAGAACGTCTGAGGTCACTGGCGGTAATGCCTTTCCAAGGGAATATTTGGGGGGTGTTACAAATAGAGAGTATTCCTTATCCTCCAAAGAATGCTTAGATACCACGAGATAATGAAGGATTCTAAGGATAACTCTAAAGCAAGGAGCACACAACAATAAAACATATGATTCTTCAATAAAATCAGAATAATAAGGCACCTTTGTGCCACAAAGAATGCATGCACAAGTTATGCCACTACCCTTCACAAGCCTAAGTAGATGCCCCATGATACAACAAGTGAGATAATGATCATACTTAAACATGGAGAGAATGACATGCATGAAGTGAGACCTCTTGGACATAAATTGAGACATGGAACTATAATGCAAACAAGAGAACATAGTCCTAGATACAAAATAGCTTGTCAACATGCAAAGTGCTATATCCAAGGATGTAACAAGAAACTCATGCACTGTGCCACCCAAAGACATATAAGAGGAAAGAGAGAAGGGGACCTCAACTTGGGTGGGAGGCGCCGAGGGTAACAATGGTGCTGGCTAAGGCGGTGACAAGGCACAAGCCTCCTTCGGTGGGACAACGATGGGGCGTCGGCCTCCATGGGGATGGGTCGATGGGAAGCCGCCAATAGGCGACAAAGGACTGCTCGCTGCGATGGGCGGTGGCTAACCAAGGCGCAATTGGTCCAAGGGCGCGGCCAGCTGAGTGAGCGTCAAGGTAACGCCCTCCGTGGTGGTCAGGCAAGGGCGTGGCACCAAGAAGGAGGCAGGGGTCGCTCCGGGGGTGGGCACGCTAGGCGGCGGTGAAGAACCAAAGGCCGCGAGGTGGGCCTTAGAGGCACATATCTCCTCGGCTATGGTGGCGGGCTGCCGGTCACGAGGCACATCCTCGCTGGGCTCCTTACTCACCCCAAGGTGAAGGTCAATCGGGGCGCGCAAGGAGGCGCCGAAAGGAGGGCACCGTGGGTAGTGGCGACAAGGCCGGAGTAGGCGGTGAGGATGATGTTCAAGGTGGGCCCCACATTTGCCATCAGGTGAAGGTTGGCCTTTGCCGCTATTGTCTCCTTGGCGGCGATGACATGCTCCGCTCGGTGTCGTTCGACCTCAGCGAGGGCCTCGTTGATTCAGGTGTTGATGGCCTTGATACACTCCCTCTCTCGGCGGAGGGCGGTGTGATGCCTCGGCGGTGGCCTCAGCGCGGCGGGCGACAACTTCCTTGGCGCGACCCTCTTGGTGAGTCAAGCCGCAAAGGACTTGGGGCGCGATCATAACCTCGATGGCTCACATCTTCCCAAGCCTCCTCTTCAAAGGTCTCGATATACTCTCTATAGGGGCGGGGATGCAGCAGCCAATCCAAGTCACGTTGGTCTAGCGGGCACCAGGGCTGGCCTTGGGCACGATTATATCCTCGGTGGCGCACATCCGCCCAAACCTCGTCCTCTTTATAGTGGTAGCTAAACTCAAAAGTGGCTGCGGGCCTATGAATGGCGCGTGGATAAGGACCCCCATACAAGGACGTGGGCTCACAAGCGTGGCGTCGTGGGCGCCGGCCCGATAGCGGCCGAGCGAAATGATGCCAATAAGTCCCATCCATAGAGACTGACCTAGTACAAGCAAGAGGCAACCCAAGTAAAGAGTACTAAGCAAACAAAGTAATGCATACTTAACACAATATGAATACCTTAGGCCTAAGACAATCTAATCAAAGGAATGCAAGTAATAAGGCAAGCAAATTAATGCTCAAGGCAACCAAGACAATCATACCAATAAAGAGGGAGAAATCTAACCCTAGGCAATCAAGCAAGGCAACAATTAAGGCTCAAGTAAGGGAGGCAATTCACTGAATGCACGCAACAAGTAAGCACACAAGCCTAAGACACACGAGCCTAAGACAAACAACCTAATGCAATAAGGATGATTCAAGTAAAGGAACAAGCTAGGCCTCGGTGGAGCATGTGATTTGCTAAGCTTGACTATGACTTGAGTGCTTTGCAAACTTTCCAAAAGTGAGAGACTTAGGCTAAGGATGAAAGTCCAACTTGAAGACTTAGAATGATGGGAGAGGGAGAGAGAGGTAATGGGCTGCCATATGGGCAATGAAAGGTGAGCAAATGAAATGACAAGCAACTAGAAGAAAATGGAGGGTAGGCTTAGTGGCCTAAGTTGCCAAGTGAAGGAAGATAGCCCACAAGATGGATTTGTGAGTTGTGGAGGCCCAACCGAAATGCCCAATTATGTTTTTTTTTTGTTTTTTTTGTGGGCCTTTGCCTTTTACTTGGCCTCTTAATTGGACTTAGGCTTTTTCTCTAGTAGTGTGTGGTGAGGCCGAATAGAAGGCTTGGTCGTGGGCTTAAATTGAGTGTTGGGGGTCACAATTTGTTAGGGTTGCAAATGGCTGGAAACAAGGTTTTTTTTTAGAGAGTGCCAATGTCCCTTTTTGGGGTGAGACAAAGCTTGAGAAGGGGGAAATATAATGGTTGACTTGCCACTTAAATTCACCCTTTTTTGAACCTCACAATGGCTAGCTTACTAGCTTCTCTATCCCAAACAAATCATCCAAGAGTCCATTTTGGCATTTACACAAATAGCCTAAGGCAACCAAATTTGCAAAGGAGGAAAACAACTTGAAGTTTAGCCAAAAATAGCTTAGTCACATACAACACTTAGGAATTAAAAAGGGAGTTAGCAAGGGGAGGGTGGCACATGGTCGATGTTAGGAAACGGAACTCTGGAACTTCGGTTCCCCTGAGAGTTCCTTTCCTCAGTTTCTCTACTTTTGACGATGACAAATATTTTGATACTAATGTTTTATCTCAAAGATGTGTTTAGAGGAACCACATGACAATTGTTGGAACCATGGAAGCCAAACAAGATAAAGAAACCAAACAAGCAAGCCAAAGGAACCCAGGTGTGCCCAGAAATGTAACACGCGACTTTGCTTTTCCTGAGAAATCTGGGAACACCGAACCTCGGACAAAAGATGGTGAAAGCGACTTGAGCGAAGCTTCCAAAAGTCTGTCACCATCCAGAGCAAAACTCCAAGATGCCTAGAATGTCGAACCACGGACAAAGGCTGTTGAAAGCGACCTATCATAAAGTTGTCACCATCTAGAGGACAGTTCCCAAGTGTCCAAATTGTTGAACCTCAGACGAAAGGAGTTGGACAACGACTTGGCAGACTTGGCTGAAGCAGTTGACCAACCAAAGTGGATTCTGAGCTGCCTAGGTTGTTGATATATGTCAAAGACAGCGTGAATCAATGATTACCACACATCCTAGGGCAAGCTTGATCTGTGGGAACCAAGAGAAGATCCAACCTCGAAGAATCCACTATATAAGGAAGATAAGCTCTGCTATTATCTTTAAGCACAAAAACAAGAATCACACTCCATAGCAAACATCAAAGTGTGAACTCTCAAACAAGATCATCAACGCAAACTGAGATCAGAAGGAACCAGTCAAGGAACCCGAGAGCTGAGTGCTAGTTCCTGTGACTGTAAGTGAGTTAGTTCCTTGGTGCTAAGGATTGCTTCTTGGATTGATTATAATTTGTGTTAAGTTATCTAGGATTGTCTAACTGTGTGTAAGGCAAAGAAACTGTGTGTTTGTTCCTAGGATAATCTGTAACCAAAGAGATAAGAAATCAAGAAGTAGACCTTGAAATTCTTTCGAAAGAAAGATAGTGGTTTTTATCCTGGATTGCTAGTTGGCAATCAAAAGTTTCCACTATAAGGAACTCGTTCATTTGTATTTGATTGTTTATTTCCGCTGCGAAGGGAATTGAGAATTGGTATTCTTAGTTTCTTAGTTATTTATCTAACGATCACGATTCTACAATTGGTATCAGAGCAGGAAAAGCTCTAGATTTCTGTTAAGTTTGCAGATCATGTCTCAGCCAAGCAAGTTTGAGCTCGGAATCTCCACCAATAAGCCACATATCCGAAAGAAGGGAGAAGAAACATGGTGGGAAAAGTGCATGGAAAGCCACATCAAGACCAACGACTACCAATACTGGAGGATAGTTGAAAATGGAGATGGCTATGTCGATCTCACCCAGAAGGAAGAAGACTGGAAACCTGAGCACTATGTCATCATGGAAAAGAATGCTAAGGCCAGACAATTCATTCTCAATGGACTGGACAGAGAAGACATGGACAAAGTCATAGGCATCAAGACGGCGAAGGAAATGTGGAAGGCACTCAAGGATATGCATGAAGGAAGTGACGAACTGAAGCAAAGCAGAAAGTTTTCTTTGAAAGGAGAATACCACATCTTCAAAATGATGGAAACTGAAACCATCTCAGAATATTACTCTCGGTTCAACAGGCTGATTGGAAAGCTAACAACGGCTGGAGTCAACCTCGATGAAGTCTCCAAGTCACTGGTGGTTATCAATGGACTCAACTCTAAGTTCACCCTCATCAAGGGAATCATAAAGAATACTCCAGGCATCCAATCTCTTCCCTTGACTCAGGTCATAGGAAAACTGGAGGTTGAAGAAGGAGAACACATCAAAGCCAATGCCGACAAGAAACTGGAGAAGGGAATTGCCCTCAAGATCTCCAAAGCCTTCTCAAGACTTGAGATGGAGCAGGAGAACTCAGACCTAGAAGAAGAGGAGGACGAACTTACAACTCTCTTCACAAAGAATATCAAAAAATTCTTCGTGAAGGGAAGGTTCCAAAAGGGCAGTTCCTCTCACAATGGACCAAGGAGAGATCTCAAAGAAGTCTCCTGTTATGAGTGCAAAGAAAAGGAACACTATGCTAAGAACTGTCCCAACAAGGAAGAATCCAAAGAAGATGAAAGACCTCAGAGGAAGAAGGCTCTTGTGGCCTCATGGGGAGAAGACTCAGATGAGGAACTGGATCTGAGTGGTTTCTCTGGAGGAAGATGTCTCATAGCAAAAGGAGATTCAAGCGACTCAGAAGACCTTGAGGTAACTTCTGACGACTTCCTAAAAACTCTAGTTGATTGTGATAAGAAACAACTTTTAAAGATCATAAAGAAACTAGGAAAGAAAACCAGTTCCCTTCAACAAAAACTTGATGATTGTGAAGATGAAATTGCTTGCTTGACTGTTGAGAATTCTGTGTGGAGTAAGAAACTTGATGAAACTGAGAAAGACTTAGCTGAAACCCACTCCAAACTCATTGATATTAGAAATGTGCATGCTAGTCACCTTAAAATCTGCAAATCTTGTGATGAGACTAGTACAGACTCTGCTAAAGTTCCTATGTATGATAACCTACCAGGAAATGATATGCTTCAATCTATAATTGATAGGTTAGACATTCTCACTGACTCTATAAATGAAAAAATGATCAATCAAACTGTCTTTGTGAGACAACGTCATGGAATTGGATATATTGATAACAAGGCCAATGATGATGCTGAAGATAAAAAGGCTAGACGTGAACTTGTTGAGATGAATGAGAACCTCAATACTGCTCTTGCCACTTCTCAAGATAGGAATCAATTCCTATTAGAGAAGATCATGGTTCTTGAGAACAAGGCTGAGGTTGCCAAGAGTCTCAAAGAAAGTTCTCAAAGTCCAATTAGGGAACCTAAGGGAAAGGAGAAAGTATCCCCTGAGGACAAGTGGTTCACTAACTCCTTTGCTCACAAAAGGTATGTGGACATGGCTCATGGTAAGGTTAGAAACAATGTCGATTTCAACAAAAGAAAAACTGAGAAACCGTTTAGGCCAGGAAAGGGAAAATATGGTCATGTTGTTTACAATCGTTTGTGTTACTATTGTGGAAAGAATGGTCATTACAGCACTAAGTGTCCTAAAAGAAGGAACTATGATAATGAGAAAAGAGCTTACTACTGTGAAAGGAACCAGTTCCCTTGTAGCTCACAGACTCACAATGATAATTCACATGCTAATCCCCCCAGTAAAGCCAAGCTTCACTGGGTTCAGAAATCTTAGTTTCCTTGTGTGCAGAAAGAAGAGAGGCAACCTCAACTATGGTACATCGACAGTGGTTGCTCATGCCATATGAGCGGAAGAAGAAGTCAAATGACCTCTCTTCAACCTATCCAAGGAGGGAACATCTCTTGTGGAGACAAAAGCAAAGGGAAAATATGTGGAATAGGAACTGTGAATCTCAATGACCACATTAAGGTAAACAAAGTCCACCTTGTTGATAATCTTGCTTTTGATCTAATTAGTGTGTCACAGCTGTGCAATCAAGCAGACAATGAAGTTAGATTCAAATCAAATGAATGCACTGTCCTTGACTCCTCGGGACAAATTATCCTAAAAGGTAAGAGGCTCAACAATGTGTATGTTGTTGACCCATCCTTCGTTCCCAAGGAGAAACTCTGTCTCTCAACTGTGAATGATCAAACGGACTTGTGGCATCAACGTCTTGGTCATGCTATCACCAAATTGATCCAAAAGCTACACTCAAAGGAGCTAGTCAGAGGCCTTCCAAAGCTAAGTGGTAAATCTGAGGAACCATGCTCAGACTGTGTAAGAGGGAAACAAGCTCGGAGTTCCTTCAAATCCAAGAATGTGGTAAGTTCCTCAAGGCCTCTTGAACTCATTCACATGGACCTTTGTGGACCTATGAGAGTTCAAAGCCTAGGAGGAAACATGTACATCTTTGTTCTCGTCGATGATTTCTCTCGTTTTACTTGGACAATATTCATAAAATCTAAAAGTGAAGTCATTGGACGTTTTAAGAATCTGGTTCCCATGTTAGAAAAGTCTCTCAACTGTTCCATTAATTCTATCCGTTCTGACCATGGTACCGAGTTCGAAAATGGAGAATTTCTAAACTTTTGCAGTGAGCACGACATTGATCACAACTTCTCTGCACCATACACTCCTCAACAAAATGGAGTAGTGGAAAGGAAGAACAGAACCTTAGAAGACATGGCTCGAACTATGCTCATCTCGAGTGGTCTCTCTCAATCATTCTGGGCTGAGGCAATCAACAAAGCCTGCTACATCATCAATCGAGCTATGCTTCGCCCAATCACAGAGAAGACACCCTATGAACTTCTAAGAGGAAGGGTTCCCAACATTTCACATCTTAGGGTGTTCGGATGCAAGTGCTTTGTGCACAACAATGGAAAGGATAATCTTGGCAAATTTGACCCAAGGAGTGATGAAGGGATCTTCATTGGATATGCATCAAGCAGCAAGGGTTACAAGATCTTCAACAAAAGGACCAAAAAGGTAGAAGAAAGTGTTCATGTTATTTTTAATGAAAAATCACTTGGTAGAAATGTGCAGAACACCATCAGTTCCTTTGAAGATCCATTTCCCAAACCTCCTCAAGAAGATCCAGATGAAGACATCACACCACCCAGTTCCTTCCCTGCTGCACAAAATCCCCCACTTGTTCCTCTACCAGTTCCCATGGATAATCAACAACAATCCATTTCTGGGAACCATAAACATGAAGACAACACCTGTGGAGACATCAATGATTCATCTTCTCACATGATCTTTAATGGAGAAGGTGATCCCAACCAAGAAGCTGAAGCTGAATGCTCAAATCAAAATGTCTCCACATCAAATGCTCTAGCTCCCAATAAAGAAAGAAGAACCATCAAGCCTCCAGTTAGGTTCGAACATCTAACCTTCTTTGCCTTCAATGCCTTCTTGTCTGTTGTGGAACCAAAGAATATAGGTGACGCACTGAAGGATGTAGACTGGATCCAAGCCATGCAATAAGAACTTCATCAGTTTGAAAGGAATAAAGTATGACATCTAGTTCCCCGCCCCAAGGATAAGCATATCATAGGAACTAGATGGGTCTTCAGAAACAAGCTCGATTATTCAGGAGCTGCGATAAGGAACAAAGCAAGACTTGTTGTTCAAGGGTACAATCAACAAGAAGGCATCGACTATGATGAAACCTATGCTCCAGTGGCAAGGATTGAAACAATATGATTGTTGATTGCCTTCGCATCACACAAAGGGTTCAAGCTATTCCAAATGGATGTAAAAACCGCCTTCCTCAATGGTATTTTTCAAGAAGAAGTCTATGTCAAGCAACCACCTGGTTTCGAAGATGATGATCATCCATACCATGTCTACTTCCTAAACAAAGCACTGTATGGTCTCAAGCAAGCCCCTAGAGCTTGGTATGATCGTCTCGCCAAGTTCTTACTCTCAAATGGCTACAGGCGTGGAGTTATTGACAAAACTATCTTTATCCTAGAAGAAGAAGGTAGCATCTTAGTGGTTCAAATTTATGTTGATGATATCATTTTTGGTTCCACTAACCTGTCCCTTGTAGATAAGTTCAAAGACTTGATGAGCAGTGAATTTGAAATGAGCCTAATAGGGGAACTCATTTTCTTCCTCGGATTGCAAATCACTCAAAAGAAAGATGGTATACAAATTCACCAACAGAAGTATGTCATGGAACTGCTGAAAAAGTTCAAAATGGATTCATGCAAGCCTCTCTCAACCCCTATCTCCACCATTGCTCATTTGGACAAGGATCATTCGAGTCCTCTTGTGGAAGAGAAACTCTATAGAGGTATGATAGGTTCTCTCATGTATCTAACCGCTAGTCGCCCAGACATTGTGTTTGTTGTTGGCTTGTGTGCTAGGTTTCAATCCTGTCCAAGAGAAACACACTTAGCTGCTGTGAAGAGGATACTCTGGTATATCAAGGGAACTGATTCACTCTGCATTTGGTACCCCAAAGAGTGTCCCTTTGAGCTGATAGGTTTCACCGATGCTGATTATGCTGGATACTTGGTGGATAGGAAGAGTACCTCTAGAATGGCACAGTTTCTAGGCCCTTGCCTTGTGTCATGGGGATCAAAGAAACAAATCTCAGTCTCCCTCTCCACTACAGAATCTGAGTACATTGCAGCCGCTTCTTGCTATTCCCAACTCTTATGGCTAAAGTAACAACTTGCGGATTTCGGTATGTCCTATGGTCCTCTTACCATTCTTTGTGATAACACCAGTGCTATAAACATTTCTAAGAATCCTGTGCATCATACTAGGACCAAGCATATAGATATCAGGCAATATTTTCTTAGAGATCATGTTGAGAAAGGGAACATCATTATGAAATTTTGTAGAACTGAAGATTAGGTTGCAGATATATTCACCAAAGCCTTGAATAGAGTTCCCTTCGAGAACCTTAGATTAGAACTGGGAATGATTCCTATAACCTAGCAGTGACTTTAGTTTAAAGGTTTCTTTCCAGTTCCCTGGATTGACTAGTTTAGATCTTTTACTTGTTCAGTCTTGGAATCTCTGTGTTATATCTTTTGCAATAGACCCTCATCTCCATAATGGTTACTCAAAAGGCTTTGATAAATCTTACTAGTTCGTGTCCTTGATTCTTCATTGTTCATTATACCTCACTCATTGTTCGAGGTTCTTTGTTGGCCCAAAAGTCACAATCTGATCATATTCTAACCCATCAATACAAGCTGAAATGATGATTGTGTACTATGACCCTCCCTTGCCTCATTGCACAATTCAATTCCCTATGATCCATCTCTTAACCCTTTCTGAGAATTATTGTGTAATGCGATAAATGGCCTTCCCCGATTTCTTTTATAGGAACGTACTTTCAGGTCCTATGTTTTCAAACCCCACATCCAAGTTTCCCATATACCCCTCTAGCACAGTGAAAAAATCGCCAGAAAGGAACTAGGATGGACTACCCTCTAAACGGCTAGTAAGAGAATTGCTCCTCCCAAGACGGCATTTATGGCAAATCTTCCAGCGTCAAAAGTGTCTTCTCAGCTGTGAACAGTTTCCATTCTTGAAGTGGTTGAGTTTTATGAATTTGTGACCGTTCAATTTAAAAAAACAAACAAAGAAAAGGCTGCAAATCCTTGGAGCCGTTTCAACAGCACTCAACGATTATTAAAGGGCTCCTGTTGATTGAACCAAGCACTCTGCCTTGCTACTCTCCAGCTCTCCTCTTCTCTCAATTGCTCCTTTTCTATTTCTCATTTCTCAAAAAACCCCAGCTTCTCAAATGGCCGACAAAAACCCTAACCCTAATCTTGTTAAGGATGAGGAAGAAGCTACACTCCTCAAAGCTTTCAGAGAAAAGAAAGCAGCCTCATCCTCGAAATCCCTTGATGTCACTCCCTCTCAAAACCCTACAGCCCAGCAAGCTGAGGAGAAAGTAAAGGAACTCCCTCCTGTGTCCGCATCTGCTACCCACACCGTCTCAGAAGGAGGCTCCCACGACTCCTCTCCGGACAAGGACACCCAGGAGATCCACAACTCAGAGTCGTCGCCTGCAAGCCTTAAATCCAAACCTTCCTCTAACCCTGCTCCCTCAGTTGCCAAAAGGCTCAAACTTCGCAAATGCAGTTCCCATGCCTTGGTTCCTTACAATCCTGCCTCAAAAAAGCCCAAATCCACCACCCTTTCCTCCTCCTCTCTGGGACAAGTGTCTTCCTCCTTCTCTAAGAGGAAGATACTCAAGCCTCTCATTATCGGAAAGGAGTTCTGGACCCAAACCCTAGAGGACGAAGATGACGATCAATTCGGTGAAGCCCTCGGTGAGTTTCACTCTCTGCTCCAGTACCAAGGATGAGACCAGATCTTGGTGGAACCCTTCTCAGTCTCCGACAAAGTCGTGCGCCTCTTCTACCAGTCCATGACCTTTGTGCCAGCCAAAGAAAACTCTCCCTGCAACGAGGCCATCATTCAATGGAAGAGAACTATGTATCCTTTGTCCCCCAGCATCATTGCCTCCGCTCTAGGGATTGAGCACATGTCAAGCTTTGACATTTTTCACCAAAAGAAGACATGGCCCAAATAAAAAGGCTACAAAACCAAGACTGAGGTGGTAACCAAGATCTATGATGGCGACACTCCAAAGAGCCTGCAAACTAAGGGACTCTCCATCTCCAACAAGTTGTTGCACTTCTAGCTCATCAGAAATTTGGTTCCCAGGCAGGAGCACAGAGCCACGGTTCTCATCACTGATGCAATTCTCATGGATAAGATTTTGTCCGGTGACCAAGTTGATCTCCCCTGGATAGTGTTGGCCCATATGCAGTTCTGTAAGTCTCATGAATCCCATGCCCTGCCCTTCCCTCACCTCATCAAACAACTTCTCTCCATGCTCAACCAATATCCTGATGACTTCCCTGAAACTGCCTACAACAAGTTCCTCACCATCACCACAGTAAGAAAACTCAAAACCAAAGATCACCAGGCCGCTCCCTCTGAAACACAAGCTGATCCGCCTAAGGAAAAGGCCAGTTCCCAAGCCTCCCCAAGCTCTCTGCCACCGCTCTACCCCACTCAAGACTCCTCTGCAATCCTAACTTATCTGGGTCGTATTGAAAAAGCTATCACGGACGGTTCCCATGCTATATCAGTTGCCCTCCGTGATCAAGTAAATGAACTGGGGAAAACTAGAGCTGTTGTTTCCAGTCTGGTGGAGGTGCTTCAGAAAACATGGGAGGATGCAACTGGAGCAAATCAGGCCACAAGCCAGGATGAAGGAACTGACGACAAGAAGGATGATGAAGAGGAGGCCACTGACATGCCATAGGAATGTCTTTCCTAGTTCCCAGCGCTATGACACCACAGTGTGCTAGTAGTTCCTTAGGATCCTACTCCCCTCTCCTATCCTCTCTTTTGTCTATCTCCAAGTTTATTTGTGATCTGTTGTGACTTTTTCTACTATGTGTCTGGACAATGTATTAAGCTTTAATGACTAATGAACTTCTTTGGCTACGTTTCTAATGTATTTTTTGTCTCTGCCTTAAGTTTCTCTTATGGTTTCTGTCATGGGTTTAGCGCAAGTGTTTATTTCCCTTTGATATCCGTTCCTTGATAAGTTAATTGATCTTTTCGATGATGTCAAAAGGGGGAAGATTGGATAGGAACCTTGAACTTATGGAAACTACTGGACTCATAGGAACTCTGAACTCGTTCTATTTCTAAGGGAGAACTTGAATAACTTTGTTCATTTGCTTAGGGGGAATTTGCAACTATTGAATGTTCTCTCATTATTTTATAAAGTTGTAAATCTCTTAGCTCAATTGTTCTCATGAATTTCATGTCCTTATTATGTTGCCAGGTTCCTTATATTTGTCATCATCAAAAAGGGGGAAATTGTTAGGAAACGGAACTCTGGAACTTCGGTTCCCCTGAGAGTTCCTTTCCTCAGTTTCTCTACTTTTGACGATGACAAATATTTTGATACTAATGTTTTATCTCAAAGATGTGTTTAGAGGAACCACATGACATTTGTTGGAACCATGGAAGCCAAACAAGATAAAGAAACCAAACAAGCAAGCCAAAGGAACCCAGGTGTGCCCAGAAATACAACACGCGACTTTGCTTTTCCCGAGAAATCTGGGAACACCGAACCTTGGACAAAAGATGGTGAAAGCGACTTGAGCGAAGCTTCCAAAAGTTTGTCACCATCCAGAGCAAAACTCCAAGATGCCTAGAATGCCGAACCTCGGACAAAGGTTGTTGAAAGCGACCTATCATAAAGCTGTCACCATCCAGAGGACAGTTCCCAAGTGTCCAGATTGTTGAACCTCAGACGAAAGGAGTTGGACAATGACTTGGCAGACTTGGCTGAAGCAGTTGACCAACCAAAGTGGATTCTGAGCTGCCTAGGTTGTTGGTATATGTCAAAGACATCGTGAATCAAGGATTACCACACATCCTAGGGCAAGCTTGATCTGTGGGAACCAAGAGAAGATCCAACCTCGAAGAATCCACTATATAAGGAAGATAAGCTCTGCTATTATCTTTAAGCACAAAAACAAGAATCACACTCCATAGCAAACATCAAAGTGCGAACTCTCAAACAAGATCATCAACGCAAACTGAGATCAGAAGGAACCAGTCAAGGAACCCGAGAGCTGAGTGCTAGTTCCTGTGACTGTAAGTGAGTTAGTTCCTTGGTGCTAAGGATTGCTTCTTGGATTGATTATAATTTGTGTTAAGTTATCTAGGATTGTCTAACTGTGTGTGAGGCAAAGAAACTGTGTGTTTGTTCCTAGGATAATCTATAACCAAAGAGATAAGAAATCAAGAAGTAGACCTTGAAATTATTTCGAAAGAAAGGTAGTGGTTTTTATGCTGGATTGCTAGTTGGCAATCAAAGGTTTCCACTATAAGGAACTCGTTCATTTGTATTTGATTGTTTATTTCCGCTGCGAAGGGAACTGAGGATTGGTATTCTTAGTTATTTAGTTATTTATCTAACGATCACGATCCTACAGTCGATCATGGGGGAAGGGAGGGGCGACAATAGGGTGGTGGTGGGTGGCAGCAAGATGGCAGAAGCGGTGGTCCGGTCGCCGACGGTGGTGGTGGGTGGTGGAAAGCAAGTTTTTTGTGGTTTTTAGGGACATTTTTGGGAGGGGAATAATGGGCAACTAAGCTAAACGCAATTTCATCATGCCAATCAAGAAAAAAGTCATGCAAACATGAAATAAACTGAGCATAAGGAGAAAAACTGAACACAAAGCAACACTGGAACAAGAGGAAACATCATGCAAACAAGAAGAAGAAACAAAATGAGCATAAACACCAAGTCATCATGCAAATAAGATGAAGCTAAGCATGCAAACTGAAATTTAAGGAGAAGAAAGGGGGATTAACTTAGTCCTTGGCTCTTGATACTAATTGATGGGAATCAAACCTCTAAGAGGAGGTTCATCTTCCCAGAAAGCTAGATCGTGACTAAGCCAAGAGGAACTTCCTTCTCTTTGGGGTTTGATGGTCTCCTAAGGCCCTTGGAAGACCCAAGGCGGCAGCAAAGGAGGAGAACGCCGGGGGAAACGCCAAGGGAGCAAAGGCCGGCCAAGGAGGAACAAGGGTGGCCGTGGGAGGCGTGAGGCCGGCTGGAGCTAGGGCTGGCTGGCGGCGCGAGGCAAAGAGGGCCAAGGGAACCTCTCTTGGAGGTTCCTTGGCTGAGGTGACCATGGACTGAATTCAAAGAGATAGGTTGTTGAGTAAGACGTGAGTGATTGAGAGGAAGAAGGATAGATTTGATTGCTTGAGTTGATAGAAGTAAATGGAAGGCCTTAGGGAGATATACTCAACCTAAGGGAAATATCCACTTCTATATTCTTCATCTAGTAAACAAAGGAAGCCAAAGATGGCTTATATATTCTAGGGTTTTTGGGTGGACTAGGACCCCATTTGCAAACGGGTCCACACGTTCTAAAATAGAAAGACAAATACTTGATTAACTAACTAAAACGGAGAGGGGATAAAAGCCATAACGACTTGGATATAGACGTGCATATAAATGCCTTGGAATCGAAGCATGGTCGATGCTTGAGTGTCATGGAATTGATGCGCTGGCGTCTTGGTGGTCAAGGCCTTGTGATGTGACTATGCCCCATCAAGACCTTGATGGTCAGGAGATGCTGCCCCTTGACAGACCCTCGCCACCTTCGCCCATGCCAACTTCTTCGGGTTCCACTCCTACTACCCGCAATGTTCCGTCTCAGGGAACCATCACCCGCCCCAAGGCCCAGGAACTCCAATCTAGGCTCATGGAGGGTCTAATGAGCCAAGGAGTGCCGAGGGAAAGTCAAGTTGGCTAGGTCATGTTGCTTGTGGCTCATCCAGATGCATTGGTGTCGAGTCCTTGAAGCAAACTTGGGTGTGAAGCTGGGCATTCAATGTGAACTCAGTTTTTATTTCTTTTTATCATTTTCTCAAGCTTTAAATGTCATTTTCCAGCTTGAAATGAAGGCTAGATCAATTATGATGCTTAGTGATCCTCGGCTTGTCAAGGGTCCCTTGTAACTTGTTTCTCCAAGGCTATATATAGCCTTTTTCTCAGCCATTGTAAAGAGATCAACTTTCAATCAAAACCCAGCAGCTTAAGCTCAGTTTTATCCAAGAAAAATCCTTAGTTCATGTGTCATATCGAGCTACCTTTGATCTCCTCCTTTGGGTGAGTTATGTCCTACCGTAGAAGATCAAACTTGTTCTTCCTTGGGGGTACGTTACATCATCCTTTTAATTTCACCTATCCAGCAACTCCACTTTACCATTTTCTCATCAAAACACTCACCTCCACCCTCCTCTACTCCTCCTTCGTAGAACCCACATCATCAACACCCCTTCGTTGAACTGTCTGTGACCCCTCAGTAAAATCCACACAACTTCTTACTTCCTGATCCGTTCATGCTCTAATTTTGAGAATATCATATAGACCTCCGGATCTAACTCTGGGCTTTGAAATCATTCAATTCGGAGTCCGGACCAGAGAGAATGAGCCAGTTGAACACAAGACAGATTTCCTGGCATTCGATAGCCCGTAGAAACCAGGTCGTGTCCCTCCCTTCACTTGGGCCTCAGTTGGAGCGTTTCCCATGCACCATGGATGAAGAGAAGGCAGATCCTATCACGTGGTATCAGATCTACATAAGGTAAACGTTCGAAATTCTGATTTTGAAAGTCGAACTTAGTTGTTCTTGCAAGCAAACTTGATTTCGTGTCATGGTTGTGTAAGTTTGCTGAATTTCTAGACAAAAACGTGGAGTTTGGAGGTTGAAGACAACCATTGGGTTGAATAAACTGATTTCATTTAAAGCTCTTGCAATAATTGAAGCCACTTCCATTAATCCACTTAATTCTTGAATTTATTGCTGAAACTTTATGAATTTCTTGCATTAATTGAGGCAATTTTTCTGGTTTTATTTTCCTTCTTTGTGCCTCAACAAGCTTTGATTGAAGTTGTGTGATTCATGTAACCAACTGAACCATTCGAGGAGCTAAAACATACGGGAAACAACTTGAGATAACTCAGGCCAACTGAAAACAACCAAAAACTGAAATTCATTCATCAATTAGGTGTGTACTCAACTCAGTCGAGGGATTTGTTCCCAGTTATGTTGTCTTAAGTGTAATCAAAGAATTATAACCCAAGGAAACTCGAGAAAGAAAGGCTAGTAGCCAGAAAAAGTCGAGTAAGAAGTCATAAGTTCGAGAAAGAGTGGCAAAGCTAGAAAAAAGCGAACACAAGTTGAACTTGAGAACCTTGTTTTGGTACCTTATTTGGTGACTTAAATTGGTTCGTTGGCTGCATAAATCTCTGAGTTTACTCGAGTTTGTTGTGGTTTTAATTGATTTGCAAAACTACCCCAGAAAGCCTTGTTTTGGTGAGCTTGCAACTGAACTTTGTGGCGACTTTTGAATCAAAGTTTTAGGTGCTTGCGTGCTCAGGGAACCATTGATTGATCTTGTCTTCTTTAGTCTTGTTGCTTGGATTTTTATGTGAAACGTGTAGGATCTAGATCTAGCAAGCTCGATTCCTCGTCCAACTCTTGACTCTCGACCTTGATGAATGTCAACAAAGCTCCTCTACGACGGCTTGGCGATGGCGCAAGGATGTGTCGTAAGGTGAAATCAACAACCAATGGAATTGATTGAAGGTCTAGTCGAAGATGATTGTTTTGAGATCGATCTAAGTAACCAAAGAATGAAGTTGTGACGCCTAAGAACCAAAGAAGGAGTGAAAACTCTACTTGACAATTTGATTCAATATGATTAAGCGTGCTTGTGAAAGAACTAACAAAGAGTACTTAAGGAGGCAGCCAAGCAAGGCTGCGTTTCTAACCTAAAAAAGATTAAAACTAACCCTAACGTAAAAAATTGCAGCATATCTTTATTTATGGATATATTTCCATAAATAAAGATCTTATTTTCTAAAAATTCAAATGTTCTCCAAAAATCATAAAATTTTAACACAAGCTGTGTAAATGCGTAACTAAACTACGCTCCAAATTGCAGATCAAAAATCCAAGGAAAAAGGCACAAACGTCGGGCTTGAGTGCCAGACAGTACCATGGTCGACGCCGGGTTGCGTGATCGGCAAGGGTATGGCATTGGCCTGTTTGGATCACTTGGAGGGCTCGCCTTGGTGTGGGGTCAGTCTGGGGTGGTAGCTGGGGTGCTTGGCATCACAGCTGGCCGGTAGGTGGTGGAAGGCGGCGCCATCTTGGGTGGTTGCCAGGCGGTGGCGTTTGGTTGCCGATGCAGGTTCAATGTTACAGCTGGGCGTCAGCCGCAGCTCCTGGGCACTCGAGCTGATTAGGCATTGTTGGGGCGCCGGTGACTTAGACAAGGACAAGGTGGAAAGTGTCCATGTCTTAGCTAATGTTGATGAGTCTTCCACATCTAAAGCCATGTTCCTTGTGACGATGCTTTGTGTTGCTCTTGCTATGGCTCGTGCCTTGCTCCTAGTTATGGCACCACCACTTGGTAGTGTCATCTCTTGTAGTTCCTCCTTGGCACTCATGGTTGTGGTGGACTCATCAGATTTTGCTTTGGTTGCTAACTTTTGAAGTAAATGGATGGATGCTACAGAAAAGAGCAAGGGCATCCGCATAAGTGAGCCACTTACTACGACACCTATCACCTTGGAGGCCATCATGCAAGCCCTCCAACTCAATGACACCAAGAGGGCTCAGGACAAGGAAGAAACCACACATCTTATTCAAACCTTGGAAACCAAACTGGAAACAAAGATTGAGCAACAACTCAGTTGGATCCAAACCGGCAACGAACGACAAGATGATCAACAATCTCATGCTTCTCAAGACCAAGAGTCACCTAGGGTTCCGCCTCAGGTAACCTTTCCCAGAGTTTCATCAACTTTATATCTTCCCCAAGTCTCCAATCCCCATCGATCCGCGCCCACCTCCTATGCTCAACCGATTGCTACGACCTCCTATATACCCTATGTGGCGACCTCAAGGGCTGAGCAAGGTATGGATAAGTTCCTTTGATTTAGTTTCCTTCCTATGCCTACTATGCCCATTTACCATGTAGGGCAAGGAGCAAGAAGGCCATTCATGATGCCACAGCACAATGTGCACGGCCCATATCCTCCAAGAGAACAAGTTAGGGAAAGGAACACTCATCCTCCTAGGCGACATCCACCGGCCCCTAGAGGCTACTATGAGGAAGACTATGATAGGACACGAGAAAGAGAATTAACTCATGGTGTGAAGCTTGAGGTTCAAAGCTTTGGAGGAACCCCGGCTGTAGAAGCCTTCCTTGATTGGGTATCCAAGACTGAGGCTGTGTTTGACTTCTACAACTACCATGATGCTCAGCGGGTTGCCATTGCCACCATCAAGTTTGTGGACTTTGCTTACTATTGGTGGCTTGAATACAAGAAGGAAAGGGAGTACAAGGGCTGGCTGCCGATTACCACTTTCGAGAAACTCAAGGAAGCTTTTCATGCTAGGTTTGTTCTCGAGGACTACACCGAGAGAATCCATGCTAAACTAGACCAAAACAAGCAAGGAATTAGGACTCCCGATGAGTACTACAAGGAGCTTAGGACTTCATGTTTCGATCAGGACTTTGGTTCCCCGAGGGGTATGTCATCTCTAAATTTGTCCATGGCTTAACTATTGAACTTAAGTCTATTGTGAGCATGCAACACTTTGTGAGAGGTACCCCCATTGAGGAAGTCCTACACTACACTAATCATGTGTATAAAAATCTCCCACAAAGAAGGAGCCAAGTTTCTAGCTCTCGAACATGGAATGCCATAAGTGTCGGCTCCTCCAACTCTCCTCCTTGGCGCCTAGAGCCAAGAATTGATCCCTCTCACCCTCCGTCGAGAAGGGAAGCCCCACACAAAAAAGCTCGTCAAGGACAGAGAAGGAAGAAGAGAACCATACAAGGGATCTCAAGTGCTTTAAGTGCCTAGGGCATGGCCACTTTGCCAAGGACTTTCCCACAAAGAAGCAAGTTCTCCTTAACACTTTAGGAGACTATGAATCTGAAGAAGAGATAAAAGATAGGGAAGAGAACAATGAGGAAGAAGAGGAATTTCATGTGGAAGTGACCACCGGGGATTGCTTCGTTGTCAAGAGGGCCTTACTAACTTATGAGGCTCAAAGTGTCCCTAATCAACGTAAGACTATCTTCCACACTAGATGTCTTATCCAAGGTAAGGTATGTAGTATGATCATAGACGAAGGGTCGTGTTGTAATATCATCGATCAAGAGGTAGTTTCTCATTTCAAAATTCCTACCATTCCTCATCATCAACCTTATACTTTGTGTTGACTTAACTCCTCTTGATGCGTGAGGATCGGGATGCAGCCTTCGGTGCGAGGAAGTCCACAAGAGCCAAAGGAATTAGGCGAGACAACACCAAACCGGCAAGGGGAATTTTCATGTATTCAGATGGATCGTTCTCTCTGGTCCGGGATCCGAATTGAGTGATTCCAAATCCCAGTGGTAGATCCGGGAGTCTAGCTTGTTCCCTGAAAATCTGAGCGAGAAATGGCAAATCTACTTGGGCTGGTTCTTTGGATGATCTTGGGGTGATTCAAGGGTGGATTGAGGACAGGATGGTTCCTCAAGGAACTTGGCACCGGCGAGAGGAAGTTTAAGGGCTGATTGGGGGCACGCCTTGGGCTGGTTCTTTGGATGATCTTGGGGTGATTCAAGGGTGGATTGAGGACAGGATGGAAGGCGGAGAGATAGGGCTAGATCGAAGGGATATGGACTTACAAAGGTTGGATATGACGCACCTCGCCTTGTAAGAACTAGTGAAGAACTCGCTTTGGATATGATGCACCAAAGGAGGCCCTTGCACAGAGGTTGATATGACTCACAACCTGGGATTTGAAGCTATCTAAGTGATGGAAGAAACACTAAAATTCTGCAGAAAACTCCATTGAAAAATGAGAGAGAAAACAAAGTTTTTGGTTCAAGTTTGCATAAGGAAAAACAAGGGCCGGCTACCCCTAATATACCCAACCTTTAATGCTGGAATTTTAACCATAACATAGCCAATAACTAAGGTAGAAAATGTCATGAAGACCCACACAAATTCGGCATTAAATGCCTCTTCAAATCAAGCCCCACATGGCCTAAGGAAACCTTGCACTTGACCCGGTTGTTGCACCAAGGCACACATGGCCTTCTCTTCCCTTTGGCTCGGCGCTCCCATGTTCATCAAGCCAGCCTGGAGTTCCTCTTGCAATGCTCGAGCCCGAGCCCGAGTGGTTCGCCCCGGAAAGACCCGAGCGCCGGCCTCCCTTGTGCCTACCATAGGTGTGTGGCACTTCCTTGCTTCCATGCTAGTTTCATAGGCATTCTTGTGCTCAATATCTCCTAGAGGACCAGTGGAGTCATCCCCCAAAAGATGGCTCGGAGAGTTGTGAGAATCGTCGGGCCAACTTCCATGCCCTAGCTCGGATGCCCTAGGCGCGGCGGCGAAGGCGCTTGACACTTCATGGCTTGAATGGCTTGAGTCTTGTTTATGATGCGACGTAGTCACATCATCCTCCCCTTCTTGAAAAGGATTTGCCCACGAATCCAAGTGCACTTCAAGAAAAGCTTTAGAGCACACAACACTGCACAAAGAAAAACAAGGAAATGAGGGACCAATACGTCATCAGGGAAAGCAGGGTATGTGTAAGCGACCATGATTAGTTTCATTGAGTATCCATGGATGAATTTCCATGCACAAGTATTTCCCCACTTTAGCCTAAAGATGTGCTTAAGTATAGAACATGAGATGCATATGACATACTTTGCAACAAATGCAACGCATAGGACCATTTTTTTTATCATGAAACAAGAATTGTGAATGAGAACAATGATGCACACATGAATGTCTAGTTCTACATGCAAAAACTGAATGCAAGGACTTGTATACATGTTGATCACAAACTAAAGGTATCCAACAAGTCATGAATAGAACAAGAGAACTATGATGTATGCATGCATATCTAGTTTCACCTACAAAAACATATTCATGAACTAGGTATTCTCTAACCCTTGAAAAGAATTCAGTTTGAAGCAAAGGAAAAAAAATAAATTTAGTAGAGTCAAGTGATACTCCCCTAGAATGAACCTTGGATTGAACATCCTTCTTCTCATGGTCACAAGTGCGCTTGAGTTCAGAAGGCTTATCATCCTTGTCGTCAACCTCTTCTTGGAATAGGAACGGCAAACATGAAGGAACCATAGATGTTGCATCCATCCATGGAGTAGCCAAAGAGTTGAGTGAACTACGGGCAATGATGGGTGGACGTGTTCCTTTTGTAGATGAAAGAGATGGTTCTTCAACTTCCTTCTCCTTTTCTTTTGGCTTTAGCTCATCTTCAACGAGCATAGAAGGCTGACATGATGCGGTTATAAGTGGAGGTTCTTCCTTGAGCTCTCTTTCACCAAAGGATCGCTTCACAACTTGTAAGGGTTCAAAGCAACGATTCGGCTGAACCATAGGTGTGGGTGGAGCAACTTGCTTCCTTTGAGGTTGGTTCTTGTTGACATGATTCGTGTAGTGTAGAACCTCCTCAATACTTGTACCACGGACGAAATGCTGCATGTTAACAATAGCACAAAGATCAGAATTCAATCCATTGATAAACTTAGAGATAACATACCCGTCGGGAAAGCGAAGGCCAGATCGGAAGATGAGAGTCCGAAGCTCCTTGAAGTACTCATCGGGAGTACGACTTCCTTGGCGCACTTGCTCCAGCTTGGCGTGCACCCTCTCGGTATAGTCCCTTGGCATAAAACGCTCCGAAAGAGCATCCTTGAGATCTTGCCAAGTCCTAATGGGATCATATCCCATGCGGCGCCGCTCCGCCTAGTCCTCTTGCCACCAATGGTAGGCAAAGTCGGTGAAGTGAATTGCGGCGATGGCGACCCTCCTAGCATCATCATATCCATAGAACTCGAAGATGGATTCAGTTTTGGCCACCCAATCCAAGCACTCATCCCCGTTGGAAGATCCCGCAAATGGTTGCACATGGAGCTTAACACCGTGGTGTTGTTCCCTTCCTTGTGGCCTTTCTTCATGGTAGGCCGGGGGAACATGTCGTTGGGGAGGCATTGGAGGCCACATAGTTGCACGAACTTGAGGTCCCCTCATCGCCATTTATGGAGGGAAAAGATTGGCGGTGGGCGTAGGTGTAGCTTGAGATCGCCCATAAGAGTCATAGCCTCCAACTCCATAACCTGGAAGGTTAGTAGCACCAATAGGGATATTATTAGGAAATGTAGCAAAATCATTAAACATACTTACCCCCGAGGTTGCTACAAATGGTGGCGCTTCGTACGCCGCAGATGCCCCTTGTGGCGCCAATGACACCCTCAGAGCATGACAAGAAGACGCTTCCTCCAGGAATTGCACATGGTCCACATTATTAAGAGCGGACCCAATGACTTCTCTTGAAACTGGTGGCACAACATGGCCACGGATTGGAGGACGGTTAACACTCAAATGGAGCAATTGCTCGGCTGTTTCCTCTTGGTTGCGCTCCACAATTTCCAGCCGTGCATTGATAGATAGCAAGGTTTGTTGAATGTCTTGCAAAGTTACTCCCTTGGATGGTGATACATTCCCTTGTGAAGACATGGCTAGCTCCTTCCCGGGTTGGTTATCATCCACCATCCCTAGACAATTGCAAACAACCAAGCACCAAAGCAACAACACAAAACCAAGCAAGATGTAGTATACCAAGCCAAACAAGATAGCCCCAAAACTGACCTAGAACTCAAATCACAACAAGATGCAAGTGAAAGTCGGTCACGGCTAGGAAAGGTTTGGCTAGGCGAACAAAGACTAGCTAGCTTGCCCGGACCTATGTCTAGGAAGCTACTAAGTACGCACTTGATTTTGAAAACTCTTTTTTTTTCACTTAAAAACTGAATTAGCTCTTAGGTTGGCTCACTTTTTTCTATGGCCTCTCCTATTTAGGCCGGGTTTTTCTTGAGCACCTTTTTTTTTTTTCAAGAGCAAACACAAGCCGGATGAGCTCACTTTTTTCTATGGTCTCTCCTGTTTAGACCGGGTTTTTCTTGAGTTTTTTTTTTTAAAACAAGTAGAGACAAGCAAAGGCAAGTCACAATGAGCATGCAACAAAACAAAACAAAGAGAATCAACCAAGGCAACCGTTCCCGTATCCTAAACACAAGACTAGGCAAGCATTACTAGTAAAGATTGCATAAAATGCAAGGGTGGTCCAGGGGATACAAGGCTCGGTTTATGGGCTCAAAATGTTCTGTTTTAATGTGTTTTAAAGCAGCCAAAGGTCAGTCACAAATGCACTAAATTCGGGCAAGTGAAATTGCACAAGGAAACCGAACAATTCAATGCACAAGACCTTTCATCAAACCACAACTCCTAATCTTTTATGGCTGCATTAACCCTTCATCTCCACTCAGAAATATGCAGAAATCGAACCCAAAAATTTGTAGAAAAATGTCCAAGAACAAGACACAATACGCATGGACAACAAGGCCAACAACAATTCGGCTAGAACTTCACTTGCACTATTGTAACTTGAAATTCTAAGCCAAGTTTAGTACATACCTCGCGTGGCTATGATACCACATGATGCGTGAGGATCAGGATGCAGCCTTCGGTGCGAGGAAGTCCACAAGAGCCAAAGGAATTAGGCGAGACAACACCAAACTGGCAAGGGGAATCTTCTGTATTCAGATGGATTGTTCTCTCTGGTCCGGGATCCGAATTGAGTGATTCCAAATCCCATTGGTAGATCCGGGGGTGTAGCTTGTTCCCTGAAAATCTGAGCGCGAACTGATCTAGGAGTCGGAATATATGGCGAATCTACTGAGGTGTCGCAGATGGTTCTGCAAGGAACTTGACACCGGCGAGAGGAAGTTTGAGGGCTGATTGGGGGCACGCCTTGGGCTGATTCTTTGGATGATCTTGGGGTGATTCAAGGGTGGATTGAGGACAGGATGGAAGGCGGAGAGATAGGGCTAGATCGAAGGGATATGGACTTAGAAAGGTTGGATATGACGCACCTCGCCTTGTAAGAACTAGTGAAGAACTCGCTTTGGATATGACGCACCAAAGGAGGCCCTTGCACAGAGGTTGATATGACTCACAACCTGGGATTTGAAGCTATCTAAGTGATGGAAGAAACACTAAAATTCTGCAGAAAACTCCATTGAAAAACGAGAGAGAAAACAATGTTTTTGGTTCAAGTTTGCAAAAGGAAAAACAAGGGCCGGCTACCCCTAATATACCCAACCTTTAATGCTGGAATTTTAACCATAACATAGCCAATAACTAAGGTAGAAAATGTCATGAAGACCGACACAAATTCGGCATTAAATGCCTCTTCAAATCAAGCCCCACATGGCCTAAGGAAACCTTGCACTTGACCCGGTTTTTGCACCAAGGCACACATGGCCTTCTCTTCCCTTTGGCTCGGCGCTCCCATGGTCATCAAGCCAGCCTGGAGTTCCTCTTGCAATGCTCGAGCCCGAGCCCGAGTGATTCGCCCCGGAAAGACCCGAGCGCCGGCCTCCCTTGTGCCTACCATAGGTGTGCGGCACTTCCTTGCTTCCACGCCAGTTTCATAGGCATTCTTGTGCTCAATATCTCCTAGAGGACCAGTGGAGTCATCCCCCAAAATATGGCTCGGAGAGTTGTGAGAATCGCCGGGCCAACTTCCATGCCCTAGGCACGGCGGCGACGGCGCTTGACTCTTCATGGCTTGAATGGCTTGAGTCTTGTTCATGATGCGACGTAGTCACATCACCTCTACTCCTCTTAAAGTTAGGGAACAAGACAAAATTCAGTTTGTTATAGGTGGCTATGAAGACGAGGTGTGTTGTGATGTGTTGCCCATGACCGCTTGCCATCTCTTTCTTGGGAGGCCATGGCAATTTGATAGAAGTGTAATTCATCATGGGGTCAGCAATGAGTATTCTTTCCATTTGAATGGGGAAAGGATCACACTACATCCACTTGCACCACACAAGATCATGGTTGATCATGTTGTTAGGGAACAAAGATGACAAGCTAGAGAGGCCGCAGACAATGGCATGAGAAAGAATTGGCTATTGGGAAGAATCAAGTTGCCTCAAATCACTTGCTTTTGGCTAAAGCCAAGGAAGTACATCAAAATATCAAGGGAAGTGAAGTTTGTTTTCTTGTTATTTATAAAGATGTTTTAATCACTTCTCAAGATCTAGCTGATCTACCTCCCTCTATCTCTTCCCTCTTGCTGGACTTTCACGATTTGTTCCTAGAGGAGGTACCAAATGGACTGCCTCCCACCCGAGGTATCAAACATCAAATAGACTTTGTTCCTGGCGCCTCTCTCCCAAACAAGGCTGCATATAGGGCCAATCCAACCGAGACCCAAGAGATCCAAAAGCAAGTTCAAGAATTGTTGGGCAAAGGGTATATGAGACAGAGAGCTTGAGTCCTTGCTCCATGCTCGTCATCTTGGTGCCAAAGAAGGATGGCACTTGGAGAATGTGTGTGGACTGCCGTTCCATCAGCAAAATCACAATCAAGTACCGACATCCAATCCCAAGGCTTGACGACATGATAGATGTGCTCCACGGGTCTAGTATATTCTCCAATATTGACTTGAAGAGCGGATACCACCAGATCCGTATGAAGGAGGAAGATGAATGAAAATTTTTGTTCAAGACTAAATATGACCTATATGAGTGGTTTGTCATGCCTTTTGGTTTAACTAATGCACCAAGTACTTTCATGAGGCTTATGAATCATGTCTTAAGAGATTTTCTTGGTAAGTTTGTGGTTGTGTATTTGATGACATTCTCATTTATAGCCACAACTTGCATGATCACGTTAAGCATCTTAGGCTAGTCCTTGAAGTCCTAAGGAAAGAAAAACTGTATGCCAACTTTAAGAAATGCCATTTTTGTTCTGATCATGTGGTTTTTCTTGGTTTTGTGGTGTGCAAGGAAGGACTCAAAGTGGACGAGGAAAAGGTGAAGGCAATAAGAGAGTGGCCGACACCTACCACCATGACTCAAGTTCAAAGCTTCCTAGGGCTTGTTGGATTATATCAACGCTTTGTCAAGGATTTTAGCACCATTGCTTCGCCTTTCACCGAGCTAACAAAGAAGAATGTACCATTTCTAAGAGAAGCACGTCAAGAAGAGGCCTTTGCATCCCTCAAGGATAAGCTCACTCATGCACCTCTTCTCGTCTTGCCAGACTTCTCCAAAACTTTTGAGATTGAGTGTGACGCATCCGACATTGGGCTTGGTGGAGTGCTCATGCAAGAGGGGCGTCCCATTGCATATTTCAGTGAGAAACTAAGTGGGGCCAAGTAGAATTACCCCATATATGATAAGGATTTGCTCGCTCTTGTACGGGTTCTTAAGACTTGGCAACATTACCTTCTTCCATGAGAGTTTGTGATACACTCGGATCATGAAGCCCTCAAGTTCCTCAAGGGCCAGAATAAGCTCAACAAACGGCATGCTAAGTGGGTTAAGTCAATTGAATCATTTCCCTATGTGATCAAGCACAAGAAGGGTAAGGAAAATGTGGTAGCTGACGCTTTGTAAAGGAGGTATGATGTGACTATGGGAACCACCATTTTTGAAGAAGATCAAACACTTATCCAAAAGAAATGGTTCGAAACTTGAAAGGTGTCAAAACCGAAGAATCTGTCTCGTCGACACCTTCTCAGTATTCTGGCCATATCCGGAGCTACGAAAGTCCAATGGAGGCCCATGAGTAGTCATTGGAAAGATAAGGAAATTATCTACAATTTTTATGTGAAGGTCTCCCTCAAAATCGGGCCACAAAAACAGAGAAATCGTAATCTCTACGACAGTTCAGCAGAAATCCCGAAAGAGTTGCAAATCCAGTTGGAGCAAGGACTCGTCACTTGTGGGCTTAATTCCAACTTCAAGGCCGGCCCATACACACTCTTGGAATCCAAGGAAGAAGCCTTCAAGGTCGACCACTCAATGCTTTGACCAAAGCTAGCACCAAGGAATCCTAGGCGCCTTAATACTATGTTTCTATATTTGTTGTTTTTCCATATATGGCTGAGTTAAAGTCTAGCTTTGAACTCCTTTTAATTTGCACGTTTCTAGGCCTTAATAGGAGGCATTTTTAGTGGTTAATTCAGGTATTGAAAGCCTCTTGTAACAGCCAAGGAGATCGGCCCTAGAGCTACTTATAGCCATCTCCTTGCTTCATTGTTTGGGAGAAGAGCTTTGAACTTGATTAAGAAACTCTCTCTTTTTCTCTAAGTATTCTTGCGTCGAATTCCATTGTTGTCAAGTGAGTTCATCTTGCCAACTCTACTTCTATCTCAACCAAGTCTGCGTCGAGTATTCCCTCCCCTTGAAGAACTATCCAAGTCCGGATTCAAGAGTTTCCTTTGTTGGTGCGTTATATCCAACTTAGGGAGTTCATATCTTCACCAACTTCCACAACCACTCGACTCCACTTTGAACTATCCTTCATTGATCCCTAAGCCACCAATTCACACCAAAAACGCCGAGCCAATCACTGTCTTCCGCCAGATCCATCGTTCCAAAGACAACCTTAACACAACCCCGCAAGCTCCCTGCGACCCCTCAGGAAAATCATAATTTCTTCCTGATACCTTGTCCAATCGTGCTCAACTTTGGAGGGACTCAAGAAGACTTTAAGATTAAACCCTGGGATTTGGAATCACTCAATTCCGATCTCAGACGAGAGAGAACGGTCCATTTCAAGTCAGGTCACATTTCTGGGCTTTGCTTGACGATTCCTTGAAGATCTTCGAAGCCATTCCTTACACCGTGTCATTCCAGATCCTTGATTCACATCATTTGGTATCAGAGCCACGCAAGGAGGTTTCGAAAGGAGTCATGTTTCACCACCAAACCCATCAACCGATGACCGTGTTTGAGCCTCGACAAATTTGGAGAGAGAATGCATCATCATTAAGAGTTGATTTGAGGGTCTGGTCGGAGAAAAATGAAAGTCTTTTCGAGGAGTACCATAAACCCGTTGTGAGGAACCTCGAGAATATTGAGAACATGTTGCGCCAATATGCTTCACACCAAGAAATACAACTCAAAGGTGATGAATCACCTAAGGAAGAAGTGTGCGAAACTTCCATTAGTATTGTTGTTAAAAAGAAAGTGTTTGATGATGAGCCAACCCCGAGAATTGTGGAGGAGAAGCCACAACCAATGAAAGAGGAGTTGCCACAACAAAAAGAAGAGGAGGTCAAGTCTATTCTCCAAGAATCTCTTGTCAAGACGACCCGTGTCATGGAGGTAAGGGAAGACAAGTCATCTCTCGTACCTCTTCATAAGAAAATTTTTCTTTATCATTTGGATTCGAGGACGAATCCTCTTAAAGGAGGAGAGGATGATGTGACTATGGAAACCACCATTTTTGAAGAAGATCAAACACTTATCCAAAAGAAATGGTTCGAAACTTGGAAGGTGTCAAAATCGAAGAATCTGTCTCGTCGACACCTTCTCAGTATTCTGGCCATATCCGGAGCTACGAAAGTCCAATGGAGGCCCATGAGTAGTCATTGGAAAGCTAAGGAAATTATGTACAATTGTTATGTGAAGGTCTCCCTCAAAATCGGGCCAAAAGAACAGAGAAATCGTAATCTCTACGACAGTTCAGCAGAAATCTCGAAAGAGTTGCAAATCCAGTTGGAGCAAGGACTCGTCACTTGTGGGCTTAATTCCAACTTCAAGGCCGGCCCATACACTCTTGGAATTCAAGGAAGAAGCCTTCAAGGTCGACCACTCAATGCTTTGACCAAAGATAGCACCAAGGAATCCTAGGCGCCTTAATACTATGTTTCTATATTTGTTGTTTTTCCATATATGGCTGAGTTAAAGTCTAGCTTTGAACTCCTTTTAATTTGCACGTTTCTAGGCCTTAATAGGAGGCATTTTTAGTGGTTAATTCAGGTATTGAAAGCCTCTTGTAACAACCAAGGAGATCGGCCCTAGAGCTACTTATATTCATCTCCTTGCTTCATTGTTTGGGAGAAGAGCTTTGAACTTGATTAAGAAACTCTCTCTTTTTCTATAAGTATTCTTGCGTCGAATTCCATTGTTGTCAAGTGAGTTCATCTTGCCAACTCTACTTCTATCTCAACCAAGTCTGCGTCGAGTATTCCCTCCCCTTGAAGAACTATCCAAGTCCGGATTCAAGAGTTTCCTTTGTTGGTGCGTTATATACAACTTAGGGAGTTCATATCTTCACCAACTTCCACAACCACTCGACTCCACTTTGAACTATCCTTCATTGATCCCTAAGCCACCAATTCACACCAAAAACGCCGAGCCAATCACTGTCTTCCGCCAGATCCATCGTTCCAAAGACAACCTTAACACAACCCCGCAAGCTCCCTGCGACCCCTCAGGAAAATCATAATTTCTTCCTGATACCTTGTCCAATCGTGCTCAACTTTGGAGGGACTCAAGAAGACTTTAAGATTAAACCCTGGGATTTGGAATCACTCAATTCCGATCTCAGACGAGAGAGAACGGTCCATTTCAAATCAGGTCACATTTCTGGGCTTTGCTTGACGATTCCTTGAAGATCTTCGAAGCCATTCCTTACACCGTGTCATTCCCGATCCTTGATTCACATCATTTGGTATCAGAGCCACGCAAGGAGGTTTCGAAAGGAGTCATGTTTCACCACCAAACCCATCAACCGATGACCGTGTTTGAGCCTCGACAAATTTGGAGAGAGAATGCATCATCATTAAGAGTTGATTTGAGGGTCTGGTCGGAGAAAAATGAAAGTCTTTTCGAGGAGTACCATAAACCCGTTGTGAGGAACCTCGAGAATATTGAGAACATGTTGCGCCAATATGCTTCACAACAAGAAATACAACTCAAAGGTGATGAATCACCTAAGGAAGAAGTGTGCGAAACTTCCATTAGTATTGTTGTTAAAAAGAAAGTGTTTGATGATGAGCCAACCCCGAGAATTGTGGAGGAGAAGCCACAACCAATGAAAGAGGAGTTGCCACAACAAAAAGAAGAGGAGGTCAAGTCTATTCTCCAAGAATCTCTTGTCAAGACGACCCGTGTCATGGAGGTAAGGGAAGACAAGTCATCTCTCGTACCTCTTCATAAGAAAATTTTTCTTTATCATTTGGATTCGAGGACGAATCCTCTTAAAGGAGGAGAGGATGATATGACTATGGAAACCACCATTTTTGAAGAAGATCAAACACTTATCCAAAAGAAATGGTTCGAAACTTGGAAGGTGTCAAAATCGAAGAATCTGTCTCGTCGACACCTTCTCAGTATTCTGGCCATATCCGGAGCTACGAAAGTCAAATGGAGGCCCATGAGTAGTCATTGGAAAGCTAAGGAAATTATGTACAATTGTTATGTGAAGGTCTCCCTCAAAATCGGGCCAAAAGAACAGAGAAATCGTAATCTCTACGACAGTTCAGCAGAAATCCCGAAAGAGTTGCAAATCCAGTTGGAGCAAGGACTCGTCACTTGTGGGCTTAATTCCAACTTCAAGGCCGGCCCATACACTCTTGGAATTCAAGGAAGAAGCCTTCAAGGTCGACCACTCAATGCTTTGACCAAAGCTAGCACCAAGGAATCCTAGGCGCCTTAATACTATGTTTCTATATTTGTTGTTTTTCCATATATGGCTGAGTTAAAGTCTAGCTTTGAACTCCTTTTAATTTGCACGTTTCTAGGCCTTAATAGGAGGCATTTTTAGTGGTTAATTCAGGTATTGAAATCCTCTTGTAACAGCCAAGGAGATTGGCCCTAGAGCTACTTATAGCCATCTCCTTGCTTCATTGTTTGGGAGAAGAGCGTTGAACTTGATTAAGAAACTCTCTCTTTTTCTCTAAGTATTCTTGCGTCGAATTCCATTGTTGTCAAGTGAGTTCATCTTGCCAACTCTACTTCTATCTCAACCAAGTCTGCGTCGAGTATTCCCTCCCCTTGAAGAACTATCCAAGTCCGGATTCAAGAGTTTCCTTTGTTGGTGCGTTATATCCAACTTAGGGAGTTCATATCTTCACCAACTTCCACAACCACTCGACTCCACTTTGAACTATCCTTCATTGATCCCTAAGCCACCAATTCACACCAAAAACGCCGAGCCAATCACTGTCTTCCGCCAGATCCATCATTCCAAAGACAACCTTAACACAACCCCGCAAGATCCCTGCGACCCCTCAGGAAAATCATCATTTGTTCCTGATACCTTGTCCAATCGTGCTCAAATTTGGAGGGACTCAAGAAGACTTCAAGATTAAAACCTGGGATTTGGAATCACTCAATTCGGATCTCAGACGAGAGAGAACGGTCCATTGCAAGTCAGGTCACATTTCTGGGCTTTGCTTGACGATTCCTTGAAGATCTTCGAAGCCATTCCTTGCACCGTGTCATTCCCGATCCTTGATTCACATAATTTGGTATCAGAGCCACGGAAGGAGGTTTCGAAAGGAGTCATGTTTCACCACCAAACCCATCAACCGATGACCGTGTTTGAGCCTCGACAAATTTGGAGAGAGAATGCATCATCATTAAGAGTTGATTTGAGGGTCTGGTCGGAGAAAAATGAAAGTCTTTTCGAGGAGTACCATAAACCCGTTGTGAGGAACCTCGAGAAGATTGAGGACATGTTGCGCCAATATGCTTCACAACAAGAAATACAACTCAAAGGTGATGAATCACCTAAGGAAGAAGTGTGCGAAACTTCCATTAGTATTGTTGTTAAAAAGAAAGTGTTTGATGATGAGCCAACCCGGAGAATTGTGTAGGAGAAGCCACAACCAATGAAAGAGGAGTTGCCACAACAAAAAGAAGAGGAGGTCAAGTCTACTATCCAAGAATCTCTTGTCAAGACGACCCGTGGCATGGAGGTAAGGGAAGACAAGTCATCTCTCGTACCTCTTCATAAGAAAATTTTTCTTTATCATTTGGATTCGAGGACGAATCCTCTTAAAGGAGGAGAGGATGATGTGACTATCGGAACCACCATTTTTGAAGAAGATCAAACACTTATCCAAAAGAAATGGTTCGAAACTTGAAAGGTGTCAAAACCGAAGAATCTGTCTCGTCGACACCTTCTCAGTGTTCTGGCCATATCCGGAGCTACGAAAGTCCAATGGAGGCCCATGAGTAGTCATTGGAAAGATAAGGAAATTATATACAATTTTTATGTGAAGGTCTCCCTCAAAATCGGGCCAACAAAACAGAGAAATCGTAATCTCTACGACAGTTCAGCAGAAATCCCGAAAGAGTTGCAAATCCAGTTGGAGCAAGGCCTCGTCACTTGTGGGCTTAATTCACACTTCAAGGCCGGCCCATACACACTCTTGGAATCCAAGGAATAAGCCTTCAAGGTCGACCACTCAATGCTTTGACCAAAGCTAGCACCAAGGAATCCTAGGCGCCTTAATACTATGTTTCTATATTTGCTGTTTTTCCATATATGGCTGAGTTAAAGTCTAGCTTTGAACTCCTTTTAATTTGCACGTTTCTAGGCCTTAATAGGAGGCATTTTTAGTGGTTAATTCAGGTATTGAAAGCCTCTTGTAACAGCCAAGGAGATCGGCCCTAGAGCTACTTATAGCCATCTCCTTGCTTCATTGTTTGGGAGAAGAGCTTTGAACTTGATTAAGAAACTCTCTCTTTTTCTCTAAGTATTCTTGCATCGAATTCCATTGTTGTCAAGTGAGTTCATCTTTCCAACTCTACTTCTATCTCAACCAAGTCTGCGTCGAGTATTCCCTCCCCTTGAAGAACTATCCAAGTCCGGATTCAAGAGTTTCCTTTGTTGGTGCGTTATATCCAACTTAGGGAGTTCATATCTTCACCAACTTCCACAACCACTCGACTCCACTTTGAACTATCCTTCATTGATACCTAAGCCACCAATTCACACCAAAAATGCCGAGCCAATCACTGTCTTCCGCCAGATCCATCGTTCCAAAGACAAGCTTAACACAACCCCGCAAGCTCCCTGCGACCCATCAGGAAAATCATCATTTCTTCCTGATACCTTGTCCAATCGTGCTCAAATTTGGAGGGACTCAAGAAGACTTCAAGATTAAACCCTGGGATTTGGAATCACTCAATTCCGATCTCAGACGAGAGATAACGGTCCATTTCAAGTCAGGTCACATTTCTGGGATTTACTTGACAATTCCTTGAAGATCTTCGAAGCCATTCCTTGCACCGTGTCATTCCCGATCCTTGATTCACATCAAGGTACACTTTACTCTCAACTCTAGATGCTAGAATGCCTGGTTTTGCCTTCATGAAAGACTTGTATGCATGTGATGCTGAATTTAGAGAAATCTACACCGCATGTCAATCTTTAGGGCGTAAGGACCAATTCTACTTTTCCTTTGTATTATATCTTTTCTCTTAAGCTTATTCCTATTGATTCTTGCTGATTTGACTGGTCTGGCCAGCTAGTTGATATTAGTAATTGTCTATTGCTAGGGTTTGGATATTTCGAGTTGAAATCCCTTATCTTGTGTAGCATCCATGATATTCTAGGACTAGTTGGACTAGTTTATTATGAAAGAGAATTTATTATATGTTAAATGCTGCGAGTTGTGGTGTTGCATGTATCCTGGTTAATTCCTATGCGTCCTGCTACTATTGTTCTAAATCTTGATAGTTTATCGTGCGTTCGATAGTAAGGGTTGCCAAGACTAGTTGGATTGGTAGCTAATTCAGAATAGGGACATGAATAATCATAGGAAGGAATAGAGATAACCAAGGATCAACCAATCAAATGAATGGTGGATATTTGTTTGACTAAGTGTTTTTCCCCAATTGATTACAACCTTTGCTTTTACTTTGCTTTGTTTACTTGAATTCAAACAATCAAAACCCCCCTTTTTGTTACCTTGGCATACAAACCTACATTAAGAAAGACAACTCCTCCCTGTGAGATTCGACCCTTGCTTGCCTATTGATAACAGGCTAAAGTCGTATCGCCTAATCAAAATAATCCTAAACAAACCTAAACTAGTAGAATAGGCAACTAAGGGTCGAATCCCACAAGGAGGAGTTGTTAATCTTTATGTAAGTTCCCATGCAAAACTAACAAGGGGAGTTTTGAAGTTGATTGTGTTCAAACAATTAAACAAAACAAACAAAAGCAAAGGTTTTTAATCAAGTAGGGAAAAATACTTAGCCAAACAAATATCCACCATTCATATGATTGATTGATCCTAGGTTATCTATATTCCTTCCTTTGATTATTCCTGTCCCTATTCTGAAATAGCTACCAGTCCAACTAGTCCTGGCAACCCTTACTATTGAACGCACGAGAAACTATCAAGATTTAGAACAACAGCAGCATAGAGCATAGAAATTAACCAGGATACATACAATACCGATTTTTCACAGCATTTAGCACATAATCAATTCTCTTTCATAATAAACTAGTCCAACTAGTCCTAGAATATCATGGATGCTACACAAGATAAGGAATCTCAACTCGAAATATCCAAACTCTAGCAATAGACAATTAGTAATATCAACTAGGTGATCAATCTAGTTAATTCAATAAGAATATGCTCAAGAGAAAAGATATAATCCAAAGGAATAGGAAATAGAGTTATAACCTCACAATCATGAATCAAATGAAGGCTTTAATTGTCGGACTAAGCAAATGGTGCTTAGTTCTTCATACTTCAAAGGAAAACAATACTGAATGGAAAACTGAATATGATAATAGGAAAACTAGGTTAAATAACCTAGCCCAAAGCCTAATGTAAAGATAACAAAACTAAATAATGTAAAGAAAACTAGGTTAAATAAAGTATTATAACTAAATAAAGAAAATAAAAGAAAAACAGAAAAATTAACTAAAGTAAACTTCGGACGAGACTCCGCCACTTCGCTGCCGTGTATTTCCGCGATCGTGGATGAAATTCCGCGGTCGCGGAAAATGCAAATTTCTGCTCCTCGCTCTCGACTTATCCGCGGGCAGATTCCGCGACCAGCCGCGCCCGCGGATTGACGCGCTCTTCACTTCTTCACCTTCGTAGATGTCCGCGACCGTGACCTTGGCCCCGCGATCGCGGTTTTGCCTCTGTTTCTCATTTCTCTTCTTCCTCCAACTCTTCCTTCGTCTTCTCAAGTGGTATTCTCTCCATCTTCAATAAATCTTCGTTTAAGCTCCTCCAAACCACTATATCCACACTTCTACTTCTCAACTCCATTCTCCATAGTTGTGCTCTAAATATCTCCAAATGGTACCTAAAACACTGGTAACAACTCCTAGATACGCACTACAAAGTAGCGCAGATCAAACTCCCACATGCTTAAACCTTGCTCGTCCTCGAGTAAGCTAAAAGAAAACCTACTCCTCCAATCAATTCCCAAGGTCTCAGGAAGCATAGAAAAACCATCTCCACTGAGAATTACACCTAACATGAAACTCCAAGGCACCAACACAATATGCACAACACAACACAACACAACACAACACAACACAACACAACACAACAAAACACAACACAACACCTAACACAACACACACAACCAAGCTAAAAGGAAAGCAGAGTACTTCCCCCAAGTTTATCCCGAACACCATAGAGTGAATAAAAATCTAATACTAGCCTCCATCTATCTTCTTATGCCTCCCAGAATGACCTACCCGAATCCTCCTTATATCACCTCTTCTTATGTCACCACGCCAGGAAAAATGATGATTCCTAAAAATCACTCTTCTTCTTTTCACTCATTTTGCCAAGGCGCCCTTTCGGGTTTTCACCAAGCCACTCATTTCATTTTTCAATAGATCGGCTCACATATAACTCACATCACTCTTGACCAATTATTACCCCAGCCTAATGCTGGTCCAAGTCACCTGCTTATTACCTAAGCCGCCCTTTCGGGTTTTCGACTTATCCCAGGATTTCTATTTTTGCCTTTTTTCAAATTTTTGGCTTTTTCTTTTTTCTTCATTTTTTTTCTTTCTCCTCAGCGACTAGCAAGTATAGAACCCTCCCCCATGCTTAAACATTGCATTGTCCTCAATGTAATGAAAGACAAAAAAAGATGAAGCACAGGGAAAAGCAAAAAATTAACTCACAAACGTCGTCGATTTGGCTTGGACACAGAAGTTGTTGCTGGCGGTACATCGATGAAAGCACAGGTCTGTGGTGTTGCGGTGTCGTCTTCCAATAATCTCCACCGTGCAACCAAATAGATCCACTGTAGGGTGTAGTGGAATAGAAAAGAAGTCGGGGTTGCACAGCCTTCAACGAACACATGGTGGAGCTCAGATGTAATCGTGGTGGGGGCTCTAGTGTTCCTCCTCCTCAGCTGTCAAATGTAGGGCCATTATCGTTGCCAAACAAAAAGATGGGGCGAATGTCTCCTCCTTGGCAGCATGATGTGCACCATCTCTCCATGTATAACTCGGACAACTGGCCTTCGGTAGAACTTTTTTTTTTGATTTTTTTTAGAGTGCAGGGAAATAGGAGACGTACAGTGGAAATTCCGCGATCGCGGAAAAAATTCTGCGCCTGCGGAATTGTTGCTGGTGCATAATTCACCTTTTTCAATTTGGCTCCGGGTCTCCATCCTGCAGGTTAGTCTAAATGCAAAACAAAAATAAAAACACAAACAAAAACAACTAACATAAAAACAATTAAAGACATGAAATAGAAAGACAAGAAAAGACATACATACCTCGGGTTGCCTCCCGGACAATGCCTTAGTTATTGTCGTGGCTCGACCTCAACTTGGTTCGATCATATCAATTGAGCGCTCGGGGTTTAGATCATGGGGGTGCCTCTTTGTATGCTCTATGTTGAGCTTTACCCCGAGTCCCCTTCACTTCATGATGGGTGGACCGCTGTTTACATCCATGATTGCACTTGCCATCTTTAGAAACGGCCACCCAGCATTTCAGGGGCTGCATGCTTGTCCTGCCCCGTATCCAGCGTGGAGAAATTTGCCCTTTTACTCCCCGTTTCTTTCTTGTGCTTCCCCTTCGGGTTCTTTTTGATCTTGCGCAGCGCCCTTAAAATTTCTGTGCAACTAGGGGTGCTGTTTGCCAGTTTGACCAAGGGAATGGTTGCTTCGCAGATACTAAAGGTTTTATAGACCTCGTTGTTATTCAACAGCCATCGAGTACCTTGTAATGCTTCAGGCAAGGGTGCGATGGGGTACAGCAAAACGAGCGGGGAAGAGTTAGGACACACATACTCATCATAGGCAACTTCGATAGGGTATGGGGTTCGAGGGAGTTTTCCGCGATCGCGGGTGTCCTCTCCGCGATTGCGGAAATCTTTGACAAAAGCTTCGTCCCCAGAGGCCGTTCCGCGATTGGGGATATCAATCCGCGGTCGCGGAAAATGATCGATCAGCTCGTCCTCAGTGGCGACTTTTCCGCGATCGTGGAAGTCTGTCCGTGGTCGCGGAAATTCGCTGGCTTCCTCTTCTTCCTCAACAAGAACCCCGTGGTCGCGGCCTTTTTCTTCGTGGTCGCTGAATTCTTCCAGTTCCAGAAAATAATCTTCTTCAGATAGCACCACGCGGTCCAAAATATCGTCTGGAATGCCCATCTCCTCAGTGGGTGAACCGAGGTCGCGGTTTTCTTCTGCATGCATCTCTCTATATTCTGCACCTGCCTCACTAATTTGTTGTTCCCTTTCAGCTAAGGGGGAGACATGCAGCTGCTCAGTACTTTGTAGGGTCATCGAGAAGGCATTCTCATCCTAGTGCACTACAGGGCGCGATAGAAGTTTCATCATGGCCTCCGTTTTGCTCACTACATGAACCATTTGCCCCATCTGCTTTTCCAAGTGTCGGACCATCTCCTGGTAATCATGACCATAAAGAGGGTAATGTTGGTACCCATAACTAGAATTGGGGTGATCTCTCCACCCTGGAGTGTATGCGTAGGAGTATGGGTTATATTGCGGTTCCTGCCAGAATTGCGGAAACCTCTCCATCTCTGTATCAAAAGCAAAAAGGAAGAAAAAAATCAGTAGCACGAGTGTGGACCATAAGATAGGTCCACACAACAATAATAAGCACGCAAACACACACAAGGAAAAATCAAAACTTGCCTCCCGGCAACGACGCCAATTTGATAACAGGCTAAAGTCGTATCGCCTAATCAAAATAATCCTAAACAAACCTAAACTAGTAGAATAGGCAACTATGGGTCGAATCCCACAGGGAGGAGTTGTTAATCTTTATGTAATTTCGCATGCAAAAGTAACAAGGGGAGTTTTGAAGTTGATTGTGTTCAAACAATTAAACAAAACAAACAAAAGCAAAGGTTTTTAATCAAGTAGGGAAAAACACTTAGCCAAACAAATATCCACCATTCATATGATTGATTGATCCTAGGTTATCTCTATTCATTCCTTTGATTATTCATGTCCCTATTATGAAATAGCTACCAGTCCAACAAGTCCTGGCAACCCTTACTATTGAACGCATGAGAAACTATCAAGATTTAGAACAACAACAGCATAGAGCATAGGAATTAACCAGGATACATACAACACCGATTTTTCGCAGCATTTAGCACATAATCAATTCTCTTTCATAATAAACTAGTCCAACTAGTCCTAGAATATCATGGATGCTACACAAGATAAGGAATCTCAACTCGAAATATCCAAACCCTAGTAATAGACAATTACTAATATCAACTAGGTGATAAATCTAGTCAAATGAATAAGAATCAATAAGAATATGCTCAAGAGAAAAGATATAATCCAAAGGAATAGGAAATAGAGTTATAACCTCACAATCATGAATCAAATGAAGGCTTCAATTGTCGGACTAAGAAAATGGTGCTTAGTTCTTCATACTTCAAAGGAAAACAATGCTGAATGGAAAACAAAATACGATAATAGGAAAACTAGGTTAAATAACCTAGCCCAAAACCTAATGTAAAGATAACAAAACTAAATAATGTAAAGAAAACAAGGTTAAATAAAGTATTATAACTAAATAAAGAAAATAAAAGAAAAACGTAAAAATTAACTAAAGTAAACTTCGGACGAGACTCCGCTGCTTCGCTGCCGTGTATTTCCGCGATCGCGGATGAAATTCCGCGGTCGCAGAAAATGCAATTTTCTGCTCCTCGCTCTCGACTTATCCGCGGGCAGATTCTGCGATCAGCCGCGCTCGCGGATTGACGCGTTCTTCACTTCTTCGCCTTCGTAGATGTCCGCGACCTTGGCCCCGCGATCTCGGTTTTGCCTCTGTTGCTCATTTCTCTTCTTCCTCCAACTCTTCCTTCGTCTTCTCAAGTGGTCTTCTCTCCATCTTCAATAAATCTTCGTTTAAGCTCTTCCAAACCACTATATCCACACTTCTACTTCTCAACTCCATTCTCCATAGTTGTGCTCTAAATATCTCCAAATGGTACCAAAAACACTGGTAACAACTCCTAGATACGCACTACAAAGTAGCGCTGATCATCTATTCTACTAGTTTAGGTTTTTAAGGATTATTTTGTTTAGGTGTTACGACAATGCCTATCAAATTGGCGCCATTGCCGGGGAGGCAAGTTTTGTTTTTTCTTTGTGTGTTTGTGTACCGATCTTAATGTGGACCTAGCTTATGGTTCACACCCGTACTACTAATCTTCCACTTCTGATTCCTAATATAGTAAACCAGCCAACAAGAGATGGCCGCAGTGTCTCACAAACCCTTCCCCCTGCATGTTGAGATGAAGGAACTAAAGGAGATGATGCAGATGTATATGACAAAAAGCGGACAGTAGCAGGAGTAGCAATATGGCACATACTCCTGCGCGTACACTCTAGGGTGGAGAGATCACCCCAACTCGAGTTATGAGAACCAACAATAGCCTCTTTATGGTCATGACTACCAGGAGTTCTATCCGAGGCCACAGTCGTGCTATCAGCAGGGCACTCCACAACAGTACAGTCCAGCCTAGGAGCATAGACCACCGGTGTCCAATCCAAGTTCATCCATGTCTACTGAGGATATGCTTCGATCTCTTACTCCAAGCATGATCCAACATGAACAAGAGACGAAGTCCAGTATCCAGAACTTGGAGAATCAGATTGGGCAAATGACTCAAGCAATGAGCAGAATGAAGGATAAGGCATCGGCAAAACTACTATCTCACCCAGTAGTGTGCGAGAGAGAGAATGTCTTTTCGATGACCCTACGAAGTACTGAGCAGCTGCATGTTGCCACCTTAGCTGAAAGGGAAGAACAAATTAGTGAGACGGATGCAGAATACAGCGAGATGTCTGCAGAAGAGAAACCGAGACCGCATGAGGTGTACCGCGACCGCGGTTTACTCACTGAGGAGCTGGGCATTCCAGACGAAGACCGTGACCGCGGTGATGAAACTCGCGACCGTGGTGTGCTCTCTGAAGAATACTATTTTTGGGAACAAGAAGAATTCTGCGACCACGGAGAAGAAGGGCGCGACCGCGGGGTTCATGCTGAAGAAGAAGAAGAGAAAGTCGGCGAATTTCCGCAACCGCGGACAAATTTCCGCGATTGCGGAAACGTTCCTGTTGACAAGATTTTTTACGAAGAAAATCCGCGACCGCGGACAGAAATCCGCGATTGCGGAAATCTCTCTGAAGACGACCTTTGCCCAGGTGAAGAACCGCGACCACAGGTCCCAAACCGCGATCACGGTTTAGTCTGTGACGTGCATGATGCTTATACTCGCCCCGGTGTTCCTCCGCTCAGTACATTGAAGCTCCCAACACCGTTACCTGAGGCATTACAAGATACTCGAAGGCTGAAGAACAACAAAGAGATCTATGAAACCTTCAGTAACTACGAGGCAAACGTTCCTTTGGTCAAACTGGCAAACAACATCCCTCACTGCATAGAATTTTTAAGGGCGCTGGGTAAGATCAAGAAGAAGCTGAAGGAGAAGCACAAGAAGGAAACCGTGATTCAAAAGGCGAATTTCTCCATGCTGGATACGGGACAAGACAAGCATGCAGCCCCTGAGATGTTGGGTAGCCCGTTTCTGATGATGGCAAGTGCAATCATTGATGTGAACAGCGGTCCACCCACCATGAAGTGTAGGAGAATGGGGGTAAAGCTCAAAATAGAGAATACAAAGAGGCACCCCCCTAATCTAGCCCCATGGAGTTCAGTTGCTGTGAGCAACCCGGGATGATCAGATAACACCAAGTCAAGCCACGACAATAACTAAGGCGCTGCTCGGGAGGCAACCCGAGGTATGTATTCCTTTCTTGTCTTTCATTCCATGTCTTTAGTTGTTTTTTTAATCATCTGTTATTTTGTCTTTGTTTTTGTTTTTGCATTTAGACTAACCTGCAGGTAGGAGACCCGACGTCTCCATTGAAGACGGTGTTAACCACACACCAGAGTCTTTTCCATGGGCGCGGAAATTTCTTCCGCGGTCGCGGGAAAGTTACTGTAAGTCTCCTAATCCCTGCTCGAAAAAAAATTCGAAAAAAAAAGAGTTCTACCGATGACCAGCTGTCCGAGTTCTACTACGAGAGATGGTGCGCATCATGCTGCCAAGGAGGAGACATTAGCCCCACATTTTTATTTGGCACCGATGATGGCCCGACATTCGACAGCTGAGGAGGAGGAACACCAGAGCCCACACCACGAGTACATCTGGGCTCCATTATGTGTTCGTTGAAGGCCGTGCAGCCCCGACTTCTTTGCTATTCCATTACACCTCGCAGTGGATCTATTTGGTTGCACGGTGCAACACCAGCGACATGTGCTTTCATTGTTTTACCGCCAGCAACAACTTCCGTGTCCAAGCCAACTCGACGACGGTTGTGAGTACTTTTTTGCCTTTCCCTGTGCTTCAATTTTTTTGTCTTTCATTACATTGAGGACAATGCAATGTTTAAGCATGGGGGAGTGTTCTATACTTGCTAGTCGTTTGAGGAGGAAAAAAAAATTTATGAAAAAAGAAAAAGTCAAAAATTGAAAAAAGACATAAATAAAATCTTGGGATAAGTCGAAAATCCGAAAGGGCGGCTTAGGTAATAAGCAGGTGGCTTGGACCAGCATTAGGCTGGGGTAATAATTGGTCAAGAGTGATGTGAGTTTTATGTGAGCCCATCTCTTGAAAAATGAAATGAGTGGCTTGGTGCAAACCCGAAAGGGCGCCTTGGCAAAATGAGTGAAAAGAAGAGGAGTGATTATTAGGATTTCTCATTTTCCTGGCGTGGTGACATAAGAAGAGGTGATATAAGGAGGATTCAGGTAGGTCACTTTGGGAGGTATAAGAAGATAGATGGAGGCTAGGATTAGATTTTTATTCACTCTATGGTGTTCGGGTTAAGCTTGGGGGAAGTACTCTGCTTTTTTTTAGGCTTTGTTGTTAGTTGTATGTTGTGTGTTGTGTTGATTGTGTTGGTGCCTTGGAGATTCATGTTTAGGTGCAATTCTGAGTGGAGATAGTTTTTATGTGCTTCTTGAGACCTTGGGGATTTGATTGGAGGAGTAGGTTTCTATTAGCTTACTCGAGGACGAGCAATGTTTAAGCATGGGGGAATTTGATCAACGCTACTTTGTAGGGTTTATCTAGGAGTTGTTATCGGTATTTTGGGTACCATTTGGAGATGTTTAGAGCACAATTGTGGAGATTGGAAGTTGAGGAGTAGAAGTGTAGATTTGGTGGGTTGGAGGAGCTTAAAAGAAGACATTAAGAAGATGAGAAGAAAGTTACCCAAGAAGACAAAGAGAGAACCAGGAGAAGATGCTACAGGAGCAAAACCGCAATCACGGGGCCAAAACCACGGTCGCGGGTTTACGAAGGTCCGCGGTCACGGAAGAACAACGGCGATCGCGGAAAAGTCGAGAGCAGCGAAGTTGAGAATTGTATTTTCCACGGTCGTGGAAGCTTTTTCCGCATTCGCAGAAATCCCATCGTCAGACGCGCACGAGGAGTTTCCGAAGATTCTCTTTAGTTCCATTATTTCCTTTTTCTTTTATTCCGTTTATTTTATTTTATCTTCCTTTTTATATTATGTTTCCTACCTTATAGAAACTAGGTTTTCTATATCTTGAGTTTTCCTAGCAGCTTTTCATTATCGAATTTCTTGTTATTCAGTAATCTTTTCCCTTTGAGTTTTTGTTTTCAAGACTATGAAGAACTAAGCACCCTTTGCTTAGTCCGACAATTAAATCCTTCATTTCATATATGATTGTGAGGTTATAATTCTATTCCTATTCCTTTGGATTATATATTTTCTCTTGAGCTTATTCCTATTGATTCTTGCTAATTTGACTTGTCTGGCCAGCTAGTTGATATTAGTAATTGTCTATTGCTAGGGTTTGGATATTTCGAGTTGAAATCCCTTATCTTGTGTAGCATCTATGATATTCTAGGACTAGTTGGACTAGTTTATTATGAAAGAGAATTGATTATATGTTAAATACTGCGAGTTGTGGTGTTTCATGTATCCTGGTTAATTCCTATGCGTCCTGCTGCTATTGTTCTAAATCTTGATAGTTTCTCGTGCGTTCGATAGTAAGGGTTGCCAAGACTAGTTGGACTGGTAGCTAATTCAGAATAGGGACTAGAATAATCATAGGAATGAATAGAGATAACCTAGGATCAATCAATCAAATGAATGGTGGATATTTGTTTGGCTAAGTGTTTTCCCCAATTGATTACAACCTTTGTTTTTACTTTGCTTTGTTTACTTGAATTCAAACAATCAAAACCCCCCTTTTTGTTACCTTGGCATACAAACCTACATTAAGAAAGACAACTCCTCCCCGTGGGATTCGACCCTTGCTTGCCTATTCTACTAGTTTAGGTTTTTAAGGATTATTTTGTTTAGGTGTCACGACAACGCCTATCAACTACATAATAAAGTCCGCATTAAAATATCAGCCAAATCGCTTAAGCCATTTGAGAGTTAGCCTTCAAACACCATTCAGACTAGCCACAAGCAATGTCATTGAGCAAAGTTGAACTTCTCTCGGCATTCCTTGAGTCATAAGGCCTTGATTAAGTTGCGTTTGATGTTCCTTGGATCGTGCTCGGGTGATTGTCCCTAGGTGTCGCTCATGGCCGTGAGTAGGGCGAGCTAGACGCTTTGATCGGCATGGCCCAGGCTACTGCACCTTTTCCTCCGTGTCCAAGGTCTGGTTGGGCAGCAATGGTCCAGTGGAGGCCAAGGGAGTTGGGTTGTCTGAGCCGAATGGAGTAGGGCCCGAAGAAGTAGGGCATGGTGCCCTTGGTGCGGCCACAAGAGGCGCAAGTGTGACGTCATTGGCGGCTTCAATTTGCTCTTGCCCTTCTTGAGGGGCCATGATCGTATCATGCTTCCCCCCTAGAAAAGGATTCGACCCCGAATCAGACTCGTCGTTCACTTCGTCCGCATAGAAAGGAGCCAAGTTTGCCACGTTGAACATGTCATGCACGTCATAGGTAGGAGGCAAGTCTATCTTATAGGCATTATTGTTGATGCGTTCCAACACTTGGAAAGGTCCATCACCTCTTGGCTTGAGCTTGGAATTGCGCAAAGAAGGAAAACGCTCCTTCCTTAAGTGCACCCACACTAGGTCACCGGGTTCGAAGGGCACCTCCTTACGGCCCTTGTTGGCTTGCTTCACATATTGCGCTGTCCGCTTCTCAAGCTGCAGCCTCGTCTCTTCATGAAGCTTCTTGATTTTTGCGGCTTGATCCATACCTTCCTTGCTCTCCCGTCCAGTCACAACATGAGGCACGAGGTCTAGAGGCGTGATAGGGTTGCACCTATACACAACCTCAAAGGGTGTCGTTTGCGTAGCCGAGTGCACCGAGTGGTTCTAGGCAAACTCGATAAATGCCAAACACTCCTCCCACTTGCGTAGGTTAGTCTGAAGCAAAGACCGAAGCAAAGTACCAAGGGTTCGATTCACTGCCTCAGTTTGCCCATCGGTTTATGGATGGCATGTAGTGCATAAGAGAAGCTTGGTACCTAGCTTGGCCCATAAAGTGTTCCAAATGTGGCTAAGAAACTTAACATCACGATCGGAGACTATAGAGTTAGGCACACCATGCCAACGCACAACTTTATCAAAGAAAAGATTAGCAACATGCGTAGCATCATCAGTTTTATGACAAGCAACAAAGTGAGCCATCTTAGATAAGCGGTCCACAATGACAAAGATAGAATCCCTCCCTCTCTTAGACCTAGGCAACCCCAAAACAAAATCCATAGATATGTCCTCCCACGGGGCGTGTGGAATAGGGAGAGGAGTGTAAAGTCCATGTGGATTAAGTTTAGACTTAGCATGCATACAAGTCACACAAGAAGCATAAAACCTCGCAACATCTTTATGCATTTTAGGCCAAAAGAAATGTTCTTTGAGGATGTGCAGAGTTTTAAAGACCCCAAAATGTCCCATAAGCCCTCCATAATGGGCCTCTTGCACAAGTAATCGTCGTATGGACCCCCTAGGAATGAAAAGCCTAGATTTCCTAAATAGATACCCTTCATGCAAAAAGAATTGATCCTTACTTCCCTTAGATTTGCATGCATCATAGAGCTCGGCAAAGTCAGAATCACAAGCATACAAATCACGCATGAATGCAAAGCCTAGCATCCTAGCATCAAGAGTAGAGGTCAAGGTATACCTCCTAGAGAGTGCATCGGCCATAACTTTTTCTTTCCCTTTCTTGTGCCTGATCACATATGGGAAAGCTTCTATGAGCTCCACCCATTTTGCATGCTTCTTGTTGAGCTTGCTTTGGCCTTTAAGGAACTTGAGGGCCTCGTGATCTGAGTGGATAACGAACTCTCTTGGAAATAGGTAGTGTTGCCAAGTCTTGAGGACACGCACAAGAGCAAGTAGCTCTTTGTCATATGTGGAGTAATTGAGCTCAGCCCCACCCAACTTTTCACTAAAGTACGCCACCGATCGCCCCTCTTGCATCAAGACTCCTCCTAGCCCAATTCCGGAAGCATCACACTCAATCTCAAAAGTCTTAGCAAAGTCAGGAAGAACAAGAAGAGGAACTTGATTCAATTTTCTCTTGAGGGTGTTGAAAGCCTCTTCTTGAGGAGCATTCCACTTGAAGGCAACATTTTTCTTTGTGAGCTCAGTGAGAGGAGAAGCTAGCGTGCTAAAGTCCCTCACAAACCTTCGGTAGAAACCGGCTAGTCCAAGGAAGCTTCGGACTTGGGTCATGGTGGTAGGTGTAGGCCAATCTTCAATTGCCTTTACCTTCTTGGCATCAACTTTGAGTCCTTCCTTGCATACTACAAAACAAAGAAACACCACTTGAACCGAACAAAAGTGGCACTTCTTAAAGTTAGCATACAAGTGTTCCTTCCTAAGTACCTCCAAAACCAGCCTAAGGTGCCTAACATGCTCTTGTAAGTTTTTGCTATAAATGAGTATATCATCAAAGTACATGACAACAAACTTACCAAGGAAAGGCCTTAAAACATGATTCATCAAATACATAAAGGTACTTAGAGCATTACTAAGACCAAATGGCATAACCAACCATTCATACAAACCGTATTTGGTATTGAAGGCGGTTTTCCATTCATTCCCTTCATTCATTCTGATTTGATCGTCTAACATGCTCTTGTACCACTTTTATGATCAATTTTGGAGAAGATACCCGCCCCGTGGAGTTCGTCCAACATGTCATCTAGGCGAGGTATGGGATGACGGTACTTGATGGTGATATTGTTCATGGCACGGCAGTCTACACACATCCTCCATGTACCATCCTTCTTTGGGACCAAAATGACGGGTACCTCACATGGGCTAAGACTTTCCCTCACGTACCCTTTGTCAAGGAGCTCTTGAACCTGCCTTTGAAGCTCCTTAGTTTCAGCTGGATTTGCCCTATAAGCGGGCCGGTTTGGCAAGGTTGCTCCGGGGATGAAATCTATTTGGTGTTCTATGCGTCTAATAGGCGGCAATCCACTTGGAATCTCTTTTTGAAAGAGATCTTGAAATTCCAGCAAAAGATTAGCAACAAGAGGGGGTAGATCATCCAATTCTTGAGAGGAAATCAAGACATCTTTATGAATTATAAGGAAGCAAACTTCACTTCCCTTGAGGGCATGATGAACCTCCTTAGCCTTGGTGAGGAGAAAAGGATTCGTTGCAGCCCCACCACTTCCTATGGCAAGCTTCTTCCCACGAGTTTTCTCTTCCTTGTCATTAAGCGCTTTCCTTTGCTCCTTGGCTATATGATCTGTCATGATCTCATGAGAGGTCAAAGGATGCAAGGTGATTCTCTTTCCTTTCAAGTGAAAAGAATATTCATTGGATATGCCTTGATGGATTACGCCTCTATCGTATTGCCATGGCCTCCCAAGAAGCAAATGACATGCAATCATTGGAAGGATATCACACACCACCTCGTCTTCATAGCCACCTATAGAAAATCTAATGGTAGCTTGCTCCTTAACCTTAAGAGGGGTGTTAGAATTCAGCCAACAAAGAGTATAGGGTTGATTATGAGGAATAGTAGGAAGAGCAAACCTGGATACCACCTCTTGATCTATAATGTTGCAACATGATCCTCCGTCTATGATAAGGCTATAAATCTTACCTTGAATGAGACATCTTGAGTGAAAGATAGTCTTTTGCTGATTCGGAATGGTTGGAGAGTCATTGGCAACTAGGGAGCGCTTGACCACAAAGCACTCACCATGAGTCCGGGCGGCCACATGGAGTTCCTATTCTTCAGCTTCCTTAGGGTCCTCTTCCATATGCTCATCCTTAGATTCATACTCGCCTTGTGTAGTGAGTAGAAGTTGACGCTTGGAAGGGAAATCCTTGGCCATATGCCCACGACCGAGACATTTGATACACTTGATATCTCTAGCTCGGTTCTCACCTTTCTTCCTCTGATTTGGAGGAGGGGTCTGAACTTTCCTTCTTAGCTGAGGCTTGTTGGTGTCATTCCTAGACTCTTGGCGCCTTTGTGGTGGATTGATGGTGCTTGAAGATGAATTCCATGGCCGAGTGCTAGTGGGTGCTCTCTTCCTTTGGAGGTTGTTATACACATGATTTGTGTAGTGAAGGACTTCTTCCATGGGAGTACCACTAACAAAACGTTGCATTTCTACAATGGAAGCCAATTCAGTATTCAAACCACCAATGAACTTAGAGATGACATACCCTTTAGAAAATCGGACTCCAGATCTAAAGATGAGGGTTTTGAGCTCTTTGTAGAACTCATCCGGCGTGCGAGGCCCTTGTCTAACTCTTTCCAGCTTCACTTGGATGCAAGTCTCATAATCTTCGGGGACAAATCAGCTTCTAAGCTTGCTTAAGCTCATTCCAAGTCTCTATAGGTCGATAGCCCCCATAGTTTCTCTTTTCCTTCTCTTCTTGCCACCATTGATATGCGAACTCAGTAAAGTTGATGGATGCTATGGCCACATGTTGAGCCTCTATATAACCATAAAAGTCAAACACTGCCTTAGTTTTTTACTCCAAATCTAAGTAGGCGTCTACATCCGAGGTGCCAGCAAAAGGTTGCACCGAAAGCTTGACTCCATGGGGTACTTCTCTTCCCGGAGGTCTCTCCAACTCGTCTTCAAAGTATCCTCTTGGTGGCTGGTTCCTTAGAGGCTGTAAGTACCTCCCTCAGAGTGGTTCTTTTGGAGGGAATGGTCTTTGCACATTGCTTCAGAGTAGAAGATTTGGAGCTTGCCTCGGGTAAGGTGGATTTTGAGGGTCCCTTGGCCCGACTCCTGCATGGTGAGTGTGCATAGTAGGAGCAAAAGTGTTGGGAAAGAGACTATCTCCCATACCTTGGTCTTGCCTTGTATCGCTACATAGGGTGGTTGAGTCATTGGGCTATGTAAGGAAGTTGAGACAAAGAAGCCATATTAGGAGCATGTGAGGTGGTCGCCTCATCTCAGATGGACAATTGAGCAAAGGTATGCTGCATTGCCCCTTGTGCCACTTGATATTGGAGGTGGATGGATTGTTGCTCCTCTTGATAGCTACTTGGTGGTCTTATCCAACATAGTTGTTGTTATATATTTTGTTCGAGTCTAGCCTCTATGGTCTGCAGTAGAGTGGCTTGTTCATTCCTAATCACACTCAAGTCTTGCTCTCTCTTGGCATCAATTTGTTCTCCTTGGATCTGAATGGCTTGAAGGAGAGTTTCCAAGGTGACTTGTGGGGTTGCATTGGTGGTGTTATCGGGCAGCTCTCGAGTTTGGTTGCCGTCTCCCATGAGTCTTCCCTAGCAAGAGGTCATCACAAAAACAAGGATCCTACTAAACTTACGCAAGTAAGGCTACCTTTCCAGTGGTCCGTTCACAACCCAAGGGAACCAAGAAATGAAGTATGACCCCCAAATTCAGATTGCAATGCTCGTAAAGAGGAGGTTTAGGCTCAGATTGTGTTTGGACAAGAAGGCAACTAAACAACATGTACTCATGCACTTCAAGTGATGCAAAATCAGAACAAAGCACACAAGAAGCTACTAAGCCTTGACTTTCACAAGCTTAACCTTTTGTTTGTCTTTTTCTGGCGTCGCCACTCTTTCTAGAACTTTTGACTCTTTCTTACTCAACTTTTTCTGGCTTCGCCACTTTTTCTCGTGTTTTTTCTTGGTTAAAATTCCTTGATTACAAATGATCATATAACACACAACTGGTTTGGGCTAGCACACACAAAAGTAGGAGAAGTTTTCTTGTCAATCACTTTGTTTTGGTTTGATACAAGTTCAGTCAAAGCCTTTCCCGTATCTCATGAAACCTTAGCCCGATCATGCAATATAAAAGCAATGCATGAGTAAATGTGGAAAGATGCAACCAAATGGTAGAAAACAAGGTGGTGTAAATGCACAGAAATTTCAAAGGTTTCACAAGAGGGATGGAGTTTATTGAAGTGTTTAATGCGGTGGTAGTTCAATCAATGAGGTTACTTGAGTTACTTAAGTTTAGACACACCAAAGGTTGTCTTCAACCTCAATTCCACGTTCAAACAACCCAGAAAAAGTTCAGCACAAGTCCAGAAAAGTGTAAGACGCAACAAACCTGGAATCGAGCACTTATAAGTCCAAAAATGGTTGTAACTTCAAAGAGCTTGGTTCAAGTATCTGACCTTGGGTTGCTCTGATACCACGTGATAAGGATCGTGCCTCCATTGCCTCAGTTCAAGGTAAGATTGCTCAAGTTGATGCGTCTCCTATGCTCGGAAAACTCCTTGGAAAGTTCGGTGGATGGTGGTGTGATTTGCAAGCAGAATTGGTGAAGTATTTTTGGGATTTTTTGAGGATAGGAATTCTGGAAAGTGAAAAGAATAGGTGATCTTCTCCAAGGTGGATATGACGCACCACAAAGGATAGGGACAAGGCTCAAGTGGTTTGGGATATTATGCACCCAAAGAACACAAGAACAAGCTTGATGTGACTCACGAACTTGGAGGGAATTCTATAGACATATTTCCAATTGAAAACTGAATATTACTTGATATTTTGATTGATTTCTGAGTGCATTACAATGGGTAAAGAGGCAGCTTTATATAGCCCCCAAGTCGACCCAAACTCCCAACCCTTCAAGTTCCTTGACACATGAAGAGCCTTATCAGTTAAACTACGAAATTCAAGTCAGAATGACTTGAATTTTTGACAGAACTTAAATAACTACATAATAAAGTCCTCATTAAAATATCAGCCAAACCTCTCGATCCATTTGAGAGTTATCCTTCAAACACCGTTCAGACTAGCCACAAGCAATGTCACCGAGACAAGTTGAACTTCTCTCAGCATTCCTTAAGTCATAAGGCCTTGATTGAGTTGCTTTTGAAGTTCCTTGGCTTGTGCTCGGGTGATTTTCCTTGGGCATGGCTCATGCTCGTGAGTAGGGCGAGCTAGACGCTTTGATCGGCATGGCTCAGGCTGCTGCACCTTTTCCTCGGCGTCCAAGGTCTAGTTGGGCGGCAATGGTCCAATGGAGGCCAAGGGAGTTGGGTTGTCCGAGCCAAATGGAGTAGGGCCTGAAGAAGTAGGGCAAGGTGCCCTTGGTGCGGCCACAAGCGGCACAAGTGTGGCATCGTCGGCGGCTTCAGTTTGCTCTTGCCCTTCTTGAGGGGCCATGATCGTATCAAATCTACACCACATGTCAATCTTTAGGGCGTAAGGACCAATTCTACTTGCATGATGGGTACCTCTTTAAGGGAAATAGGCTTTGCATCCCTAGTGGTTCTTTCCGAAAGCTTTTGCTTCAAGAAGCCCATGGTGGGGGACTAATGGGGCACTTTGGGGTTTATAAAACCTTGCAGGCTTTGAAGGAACATTTCTATTGGCCTTATATGTCTAGGGATGTAGAGAAATTTTTTTCATCTAGTGTGACCTGCATGCATGCTAAATCTAAACTCCATCCGCATGGTTTGTACACTCCCTTGCCTATTCCTACTAGACCTTGGGAAGACATATCTACGGATTTTTTCTTGGTCTACCTAGGACAAAGAGGGGGCATGATTCAATCGTTGTTGTTGTTGATCGGTGTAGTAAAATGGCATATTTCATCGCATGCCATAAAACTAATGATGCATCAAATATAGCAACTCTTTTCTTATATCATATTGTGCGTCTACATGGTGTTCCACATTCTATTGTGTCTGATCGTGATGTCAAATATTTGAGTTACTTTTGGAAAACTCTATGGGCTAAGCTTGGCACTAAGTTACTTTTCTCCACCACTTGTCACCCTCAAACCGATGGACAAACTGAGATAGTAAACCGGACTCTTGGAGCACTACTTCGTTCTTTGCTTAAGACTAACTTGCGCAGGTGGAAGGATTGTTTACCCTTCATTGAGTTTGCCTATAATAGGTCTACCCATTCATCCACAAGGAAGACAACATTTGAGGTTGTTTACGGCCACAACCCTGCTACGCCTTTGGATCTTGTTCCCTATGCCTTGAAGGAGCGTGAAAGTGAAGAGGGAACTGACCAAACTGCTAAGATCAAGAAGATTCATGAGGAGACACGGCCGCAGCTGGAATGGAGGACTGCCCAATATGCTCGCCAAGCTAACAAAGGATGGAAGAAGCTCATCTTTGAGCCCAATGATCTTGTATGGGTGCACTTAAGGAAGGAACGATTTCCCCAGCTTCACGATTCAAAACTCAAGCCCTGTGGCGATGGACCTTTTTAGGTGTTCGAGCACATCAACAACAAAGCTTACAAGCTGGAGTCGCCCGCTACATATGGCGTCCATGATGTGTTCAATGTGGCTGATTTAGCTCCATACTTGGTGGATGCTGAGGAGGATGAACTAGGGCCAGATTTGAGGTCGAATCTCTTCCAACGTGGGGAGGATGATGTGACTATGCCCCATCAAGACCTTGATGGCCAGGAGGTGCTTCCCCTTGACACACCCTCGTCGCCCTCGCCCACACCAACTTCTTCGGGTTCCACTCCTACTACCAGCAATGTTTCATCTCAGGAAACCACCCGCAATGTTCTGTCTCAGGGAACCATCACCCACGTCAAGGGCAAGGAACTCCAATATAGTCTCATAGAGGGTCTAATAAGCCAAGGATTGTCGAGGGAAAGTCAAGTTGGCTCGGTCATGTTGCTTATGGCTCATTCGGATGCATTGGTGTCGAGTCCTTGAAGCAAACTTGGGTGTGAAGCTGGGCATTCAATGTGGATTCAGTTTTTATTTCTTTTTATCATTTTATCATGCTTTAAATGTCATTTTCCAGCTTGAAATGAAGGCTAGATCAGTTTTGATGCTTGGTGATCCTTGGAATGTTAAGGGTCCCTTGTAACTTGTTTCTCCAATGCTATATATAACCTTCTTCTCAACCATTGTAAAGAGATCAACTTTCAATCAAAATCCAACAGCTTAAGATCAGTTTTTTCCCAAGAAAAATCCTTAGTTCGTGTGTCATATCGAGCTACCCTTGATCTCCTCCTATAGGTGAGTTATATCCGACCGTAGAAGATCAAACTTGTTCTTCCTTGGGGGTGCGATACATTCTCCTTTGAAGTTCACCTATCCAGCAACTCCACTTCACCATTTGCTCATCAAAACACTCATCTCCACTCTCCTCTACTCCTCTTTCACAAAACCCACATCATCAACACCCCATTGCTGAACTGCCTACGACCCCTCAGTAAAATCCACACAACGTCTGAATCCCTGATCCGTTCATGCTCTAGATTTGAGGAAATCATCTAGACCTCCAGATCTAACTCTGGGCTTTAAAATCACCCAATTCGGAGTCCGGACCAGAGAGAACGAGCCAGTTGAAGACATGACAGATTTCCTGGCATTCGGTTCCCCGTAGAAACCAGGTCATGCCTCAGTTGGAGCGTTTCCCTTGCACCGTGGACGAAGAGAAGGCAAATCCTATCACCTTGGCTCCTCCATGTTGATGCATAAGAGTAGGTGCGGCCCTTTGCATCAATCACCGGGACACATCAAACCTCCAAGGTGAGGATTTTCTTCCCGGAGTGGCTTGATCGTGACTAAGTGAAGAGGGCTTCCTTCTCATTCGCTTCAAAGTGGCTCCAAGGTGTTCTCGAGGGCACCCTCAAAGGATCCTAAGCTCTTGAGTGAAGATGGCAAGAGGGAGGCGTGAGAGCTTGAAGGTTTGGTCTCGGTTTGGCCGAGACAAGGGAGGACCAAGGAATCCTCTTGGAAGAGGATTCTTGGCTTGGATCTTGAGTTGGGAAACAAGAGCAAGTGTTTGATTGTTTAAGTGATTCGAATGAGATGAGAGATAAGAGAGAATTGAAAGCCTTGAGTTGATAAAAGTAAGTGGAAGGTCTTAGAGAGATATACTCAACCTACGGAAAATATCTACTTTTATATTCTTCAACTAATGAACAATGAAGCGAAATATGGCTTTAAATAGTCTAGGTATTTCAGCCAACAAGGAAAAACTTCTAAAAGACCTTAGTGAGTTAAAGCTCATGTGCAAATGGCTCTTCACACTCACTATGGCGAGACTACGGCGAGAAGACGAGGGCGAGAAGCACCAGAGAAGTCGTCAATGGAGGTTGACATAGAGAGACACGAGAGGAGATGAATGAGGAAGTTGAAGCAATGGGTCAAAGTGGAGAGATACGGTGAAATAAATCCCCTTTATCTCAATTTTTTTGAGGAATTTGGTGTATGTGAGTCCACCAACCAAATTTGTGCTACTCCAAATCAAATTTCAGCCATCCATCATATTCTCATTCAACACCCTACATTTATCCACTTGTTTTATCCTAATAGGCTGTTTCACTAGAGTCTAAATCTAGATAGATGTTGGTATTAAGTAATATAAGATGGGTACACTTCAAACGAGATACGTATTGAGCTAAATCCAAGCAATATTGTCACGTATGAAAATGAACCATGATTTGATAATTGCATGCTAGCGACTGTAATGTCGTTTTCATCTACTACCTAGATCGACAAGTATAACGGGTTTGATTAGTGCACATAATGTGTAATAACAATTATATCCTCTTAAATAAAAATGGGACCTTTTTTGGACATATAAATATAAAAATCAACCTTTCTTTTTTTTTGATGAAAAAGGCAATATTATTAAAAGCTGAAAGGAAGGATTGCATGCCTAACAAGAGGCATCAGATAAGAAGAGTACATGTATACCATTGCCAAACAGAGACAAGGACAGCTAAAGGAAACAACAAGAACACCAGAAGAGAAAACATTCAAGATCTTCGATGAGGAGGCATCAACACCCGAGCGGACGGGACAAACCTCCAAATCAGAAACCCCAAAACTCCTGGCAGACTGAAAGCCCCGAATCAGAGCCACTGCATCCAATCGATTCAATACAGTACCTGGTTTTAAAAATTACTCCTAAGGACTGCAGCATATCCATCAGACAGAGGCAGTGGAAACTCATGACCACCAGAGCCAGCAAAACACAAACAAAAATGTACAGAAATAAACCAAAAAACACACAAACAAACAAGAAAAACAACCTGCAAACTGAAGACAACCAAAGACAGAACACACAAAGACAAAAAGACACAAAGGAAAATTAAATCAGCAGCAGATCCAAAACGGAGGCAGGAACCAAAACCCCAAAATTGCCTGAGTTCAGCATGTGCAAAGAAGATGGAGACCATGTTCTGCAGAACCATAACACATGCAGCAGCAAAAGAAACCCAAAATAGATCCAACCAGGAACAACGAAGCAGAGCAAGGAGCAAGCACCGAAACCAGGCTAAAGAAAAACAACCTGAGCAGCGTCCGCGACGGGGAGGAGACCATGTGCCTGAGTTCAGCATGTGCAAAGAAGATGGAGACCATGTTCTGCAGAACCATAACACATGCAGCAGCAAAAGAAACCCAAAATAGATCCAACCAGGAACAACGAAGCAGAGCAAGGAGCAAGCACCGAAACCAGGCTAAAGCAAAACAACCTGAGCAGCGTCCGCGACGGGGAGGAGACCATGTGCCTGAGTTCAGCATGTGCAAAGAAGATGGAGACCATGTTCTGCAGAACCATAACACATGCAGCAGCAAAAGAAACCCAAAATAGATCCAACCAGGAACAACGAAGCAGAGCAAGGAGCAAGCACCGAAACCAGGCTAAAGCAAAACAACCTGAGCAGCGTCCGCGACGGGGAGGAGGAGCCGTAACAGCTACGGCGGCGAGAGAAGGACCGATGACACCCGAGCGCTTCAAAATTGCCCCAATCGAGGAGGAGGAGGAGCGACAGCGTCGGCGATAGGTGGACGACCGACGATACCCGAACGCACCAAAATTGCCCCAACCGAGGAGGACGAACTGCGACAGAGACGGCGACGGGCAGAGGACCGGCGACATCAGGACGCTGGAAAATTGCCCCAGGAGGAGGAGCATCAATGGCGACCCAAAATCGAACCGAACCAACACAGCGCCGGCGACGAGAACGGGTGGAGGACCGGCGACACCCGAACGCACCAAAATTGTCCCAACCGAGGAAGAGGAGCATCAACAACACCGGCGACCAAAACGGGGAATTGAAACCTGTACATCGAAGGAAAACATAGGAGAAAATTGAAATCTGTACAACCCACATAGAGGAGGGAAAGGGGAAAAAAGAGAGGAAAACAGATCAGAACGGGGCAACCCTCACTGAGGAGGAAGAACCCTCACAAAGGAGGCCAGAGAAAGGGAGTTTCCTCATCAGAAAGGTAACCCCAAGGAGAGACTAAAGATGGTCCTGCATATGACAAATTTTGGATGAGCAATTCCAAAAGTAATGTTGCCACATATGACAAATTAAGTCTACCTAATACCACCAAGATATAGGAGTGAGATATCACTTTCCCACCATAAGTCATTTACTTAATCAGATGATGAAAATGATAGTAGAAGGTGGCATATATAATATATTCCAGTCGAAGCGCGGGATAAAGTGATTTTAACGTTAATAAATCACGCGAATACGAGTGTATAAAGTACCGGTTATATAAATGAAAATTAAGGAGAGGTGTTAAGAGTTGATACATGTGTAATTTTCAGTGAATACTATATTGGAATGGGTAACGGAAAAAGTAAATTATTACATATATTACCGTGTAGATTATCCTTTCTCCTTGTTGTACACGTAAGAAAATAAATCAATGAAAATATAAAAGACTATACTGAAAACAAAGAGGACATTGGTCAACATACGACAACCCACATGTAGACAAAATATACAATAAGGAAGCACAATTTATACAAACAATTTGATAAGCGCATTTAGTCGATGGAGCATGGTCAGGTACCTCTTTGTTTCACAGGGACTGTCGTCCCTATTTTTTTTTTAGTGTTTAAACGTCTCCTATGTGGCATCATTTTCGTCTTTTATATTGCAATTGGTTTTTACTACTATCATTTTTTGATTTGACAAATTTGTTGGGAGCAATCCAATATTTTTTAGGTTGTATCATTGACCAACGTGTATATTTTGTGATGATTTTATCTATCTCGTATCTTGTCTACACACCTTTTTTTGTTCTATGTTCGGTGAAGGTTAGTACTCACTTTATTATTTTAAAGACAAATTATTACGCGTTATTACATTTGAGATCACATTTATAAAACATCAATGTTAAGAGTTTATTTTATAATTTTTATAACAGTTATAACTCAATCTTATGTACAAATGTGCTCGTTGTCCATAGAATTACAATACGGTGATACAATGATCCCGAAGCATATATCTCTATAAAGCAAATAAGATATTTTATTTGACAAGCAGATTTACGTGATATTGTGCAAATATAAAGCAATTTATTTCTTTGACAAGGAGTCTTATTTATTGATTGATTGTATGAAGTAGTAATCACTTTTCAATTACACGTGCCAGAGAACGCGCCTGCAAAATTTGAGTTGCCTGTTTTTTTTTATTCTCGAGCAGCTAGGGCTCCCATTCCTTCGGGGTTTCGGAGGGGGGCATGGTCTCGCCGGCCGTTCACCACTCGAATAGGACGTCGACGCATAACTGTAGCAAGGGCAGAGGTCGTGGATAGTGATTGAAAGCATGTAGAGATAGAGGGAAATCTGCAGTGTTGGAGACAATTGGAGAAGAGACACAGATTGAGCGAGTTCTGGCTAATCGAATAGGTAAAGGGGTAGCTGAAGGAGGATCGCCACTGGATCTGGAGAACTTTTCTCCATTACAGGGAGACGCTACTCCGAAAGGGGGGAAATTGACAACGCCTACACAATCCAGAATCACAAACTCTACAGGGAATGAGATCTCTTGCTCGGTTCAAGAAGATAGTATGGTAGTTGATAAGAGTTAATCGATTAAGCAGAAGTCCAAATCTGAAGCACTGGTGAGTAATTCCTTTGCTTTGATTGTTTCAGGAAATAGAGTTGTTCTTGAGAGCACAAAGTTGGAACATGTTGAGGGGATCTCGAAGGACATCTATGAGTTTACGAAGGAGGAGGCTGCTCAGCAAGAAACATCCTGGAAAGCAACTTTGATTGGGATTGTTATTTGAGGCCAAATTGCGTATAATGCATTCTCTGTGTTTGTGAAAGCTAACTGGAAGGTTTAGAGGCCCACTATTCACTTAAAGAAAATGGTAATTAGGTGATTAAGTTTGAGTCGATGGAGGATAAGCAGTGGGTGATGGATAATTGATAGGACAAAAACCTGCTCACAAGCGTATGGATTTAGTTGTAACTTTTGAAGTGACCTTCCCAACGAGGACTATGTAGTATTTTTTGTAAATCGGTAAGCTAAGCCGTAAAAAAGAAAATTTGTTTGTCTAATAACTAAGGAAATAAGAAAACAAGAAGCAAAAATTTCAAAAGATGGTTGTAAACAATTAGGGAGAAGATTCTATGACTAGGGATCCCTACAACAATGTCTTGGTAAACTTACATATATCTGCCTGAAACTAGTCTGAACTTGTGTGAAAGTAAGTTATCTAATGTCTTTACTAACTCCTTTCAGACGATAACAGATGTGCCTAAATTATAACTAACAATCGCTGTCGCACAGAGCTAATCAAATCTAGACCCTTTGGGTACCTAGAATCTAGGATGAAACTGGGTTAACATTCGTTGTTGCGCTCTGCTAAGTCCAGGCAAACATATGGTTTCTATGATAGCTTAGGATTCCATAAGAGTAGTTAGGTTGTTGTCGCACAAATAACACTCAGGTTCAATACCTAATAATTTGATAAAATAATATCCTTTTAGACTCATACCCTATCTGAGTTATCTATTAAGGTTATCTCCTTTCAGACTCAAACCTAATCAACATTCATCAATTGCATTAACAATTCTAGGATTGAATCAGAGAAGGTTCTAGATTTCAATTCAGGCAAATACCATACAAAAGTCTATCAATCCATTATTGGGATTACCCCAACCCTAGAATTAAGAGAATTAGCCAGACATGCTTGGAGAAACAATAAAAAAACATCTTATAAATAAAAGAAATCATTCAACTAAATTAGAAAAAGAGAAATACTTGATCCAATCCAGGGAAACAATCTCCAATCTTCACAAATCTTTAAAGAAACTCTAAAACACGAATAGGGCTAGAGAGAGTGGCAAAAAGTGGCAGAAGAGACTCCAAAAACCTTAAAAAACAAGTATTTATACCGTCCTAAAATAAAAGGGGTCGAAAAATAACGATTCGGGTCTACAGGGGCAAGGCACGGTTTGTGACAAAACCCGCACGGTTTCACAAACCGTCCAAGTTTACAGCGTGTGGTAGGATGAGGCACAGTTTGTCACAAACTATGCCACTTCACATCGGCGTTTTTTCCACAGTTCTGCGATGCTGCACGGATTGAGACAATCAAGCAGGGTTTGTCACAAACTGTGCAAGCTATAGAACACTCTTCTTCGTCTTTGTTTCGTTTTGCACCCAGAAATCCATGCTTCATTTTGCCTATGAAGTCCATGCTTCATTTTGCACCCAGAAATCCACCAATGTACCTAAAATCACGCAGAAACTCGTATAGCCATCTAAACTAAAGAAAACGATGCAACTAGCAAAAAATGCAAGATAATAAACGTGAAAATGCCTAAACTATAAAATGGATGTCATCAAATTCCCCCAAGCTTAACCCTTGCTTGTCCTCAAGCAAGTACACAGTCCATAAATCCATAGAATACGTCAGTGTTGTTTTTACCCAAGAGACAAGTGAGCAATGACCATGAAAGTCCAAACAATGAGACAAGTGCAATCATAGCATGATTTGCAACCAGTGATAGAAATGTAGATAGGCCTTCTACTCTAAACCTCACAAGGATAAAAAAAATGAAGTCACTCCACTCATGTGTTTAAGGTCGTGTTTTGCTCAATTCTCTACCTTGAATGCTAAACTACCATAGGCTTGCAACAGTGTCCTGAATCTCCACTACGGAAGACCATGTACATAACAAAAATCATGAGGACTTTCCAAGGTTGTAATGGGGCCAGTGTATAGGATTTAGGTAGGGATAAATTTAGGCCATGTGGTGCTAAATCCGGGGAAAAGGATTACCAGGATGACACCATGCTTGAAACAATCTCACAAATCCAATTGTATTATTCAAACCCATACAACAAAACCCTCTTGATGGTAAATTGTCTCCTCTCTTTGCTTATTCTTCCTTGCTTTCATTTTTTAATTTTTTTTAAAGAAAGACAAAAAGGAAAAAGAGAGGAGAACATTACAAGGCTCAATCATGTCCAACCATTAACATATGTAATCTCCCCCAAGCTTGGCTCAAGTCCACACTAGCATAACAAATAAAGTATCCTAATCCCCGGATGAGTAGAAAGAATATATGGGATCGATATGCTTTTGTGGAGCTTCCAAAGAAAGGGCAATCAAGGCACAAAGTGGCTTCAAGTAGAGGAAAACGTATATAGGGTGGCCAAGGAGAAAGGGTTTCAATGAAACAATGCCTCAATCATGTTAATGTCATGTACATAAATCCTAGATGTAGCCTCAAAAAAGGTATTAATGTAAGTTCTAGAGTTAGCAATCAAAGAGAGATTCACACACATAGAGAAAATGAGAGGACTTGCACAAAAATAGTCCTAAAAGGCGAAAACCTCACGGGCTATTTGCCTAGAGTATCGGTCGTAACACATTCCAATAAAAAGTCACATGCTCAAGCTAATTATCTAAAGCTTAAATCCTCATAAAAATGCACAACATGCAATTGATATCAACATCCAAAACGTATTGAGGGGATTCATAAATTATGCATTACAAGAAAGACAACCAGAAGAAATTAAGCAATAATGGTCAAATCAAACATCCATAATGCAATGCATAAAACGAAAAATTGCAAAAATAAATCAATCAAATGCAACTAAACCTAAGATGAACATGCAACTAAATGAACATGCAAGTCTACATCTTAATTGTTCCCCCCATGCTAAACCCTACATTGTCCCAATGTAGAAAAGTAACAAAAGAGGGATAAACTCACAAAGTCAGTCCACTGCGGTGGTGGGTAGGTGGGGTCGTAGTCGCGCCTAAACATCTGGCGGTACATCTGGATGGACATGGCATGCTCTTGAGCCTGTTGGGCTGCTGATTCGTCCACTCTGAGTTATAAGGCCTCAACATCATCATGGCTGGCGGTGGAAGTAGAGGCACCAGAAGACTGTCCATGATCCCATTGGATAGGAGGCTCATCAGCATCATCATTGTGGGGGATCGGCCCTTCCCAGTTGCAGACCCAGTTGTCCACATCATCAGTGGGGGTACGGCGGGCATCATGCAAAGGAACGGGAGGGAAGCCAACCTTGAATTTCAAGTAGTTAACCTGGCTGTTCCGGGCGTGAATGAACATGTGGGCCCGAAGTAGATATCGTATGTTGATCCGAAGGGTGTCGGGGGTGACTTTATGGCCAACTACATGGACATTGAACTGGCGGATATTTGGAGTGATCATGCCACCAATACATATACCACCACTGGACTTGGTGGTCATCTTTGCTAGTTGTCGGGGAAGTAGAATGCCCAAATTCACTCTCACACCTTCTGTCATATGCTTTAAGATCATCAACTCACTATACCGTACGTTTCCCTGGCTCTCCTTATGGAAAAAGATAGTTCCTGCAAAGGATTTCTGCAGTACCCTGAAGACAGGGTGTACTATGGAGGTGGCTGAAAGGGCTCGCGCCAGTGATTTGGTGCCAAAATTTCTGCAACTCTGCACTACTCAGGTAATATTTCACTCCGGTGGTGGGAAACCCGTAAATTTGGTTGAGCTCTACGAAGCTATGTCCCGTCATTCGTTTCCTAACGGAATACCAGACTTACGCGATCAAAGATCATTTCTTCAGTGACAGTGAGAGAACTAATCAACTCAAGGGTGAGGTTTTTGTAAGAAACCTCGTGCATGTCAACAAAGTGATAGAGCTCGATGCGGGTAGCCAAACGACGGATCTGGCCGAGGAGGCCAAGTTCGTGCATATCAGCGGTGTCGAGCCATCGAGTTGACTGCCAAGGAAGTGCTTGCAAAGTGTAGTAGTTCGTTCTCTGTTCATCAGACGCCAAAATAACTTGCCCTTTTGCCAGAGGAGCAGGTAGGGCGGCACGAGAGGTGCGTGAAGAGCGGGCAGAAATAGGTGGCATTGTAACAGTCTGAACACTAGAAGAAAACCTATGAATGCAAGGCAACAAGACACAAAGCACAAAACAATACAACTCACAAGGTAATCTATCCTGCCAAGGGCCTATGTACGAATTTCTATCCCGCCAAGGGCCTAATCAAAGCAGTAAATAATAATGCCTATCCCGCCAAGGGTTTATGACAACAAACAAATTAAGTAATTGATGACGTCAAGGATCCAAAAAAATGACAAAATTATAAACAAGTGGAGTCGATCAATTTTCCCGCGCAAGTCAAGATATCTAACAAACCCCAAAAATCAAACAAAATAAAAAAAAACTCCTAAAGCACTCAAACAAGCAACCGAAATAAAAAAATTCAACAAAATAGAATCAACTAAAATCAATTAAACTAAACTAACAAGCAAAAAGATAAAAGAAATTAGACGAAACAAACAAAAACAAATGCAAATTATTCTAGATCTAACAAACAAGGGAAAATGGGGGTTTTACCTTGAAACTAAAGGGACGAGAGGGGAAAAGAGGGTGGTTCGAAGGTTGCCAGATCTGGGGAAGCGATGGAGGTTGGGTCAGAGTGGCTCGCTGGATGTGGTCCGCTGCTGGGCTCGGTGGGAGCGGGGTGTGGTTTGCTTGGGTGAGAGAGGGTGATATAGAGAGGAGTTTGTGAGGGAGAGGGTTGTACGTGCTAGGGTAGGAGAAAGAAAAGAAAGGAGGAGGAGAAAAAGAAAAGAAAAGGGAAGAAAAACGTCTTTGTTTTTTGAAGTCAGATATATTAAAATTTGTTTCATAAAAGTTACCACCCGCACGGTTTGGCGCAAGCTGTGCGCCAAACCGTGCAGGTCTCCAGAATGCGCCTCCGTAAGGAGGCACGGTCAGGCGCACAGTTTGTTACAAACTGTGCGGGTCTCCAAAGATTGTGATTTTCTTCTTAAAAAAAAAAGAAAGTGGAAGAAAACTTATCTTGGGTTGCCTCCCAAGTAGCGCTTGGTTAAGGTCGTTAGCTTGACCTTCCTTCTGTACCTTCAGTGGGTCGAATTGAGGTGGATAGATGCCACCTTCTACAATGGACTTCCTGCTATATATTTCTTCAAGCGCTGTCCAATCTCCTTGAACTGACCTATCTCTTCACTCCATATATCAATAGCACCGTGTGGATATACTCTTATCACTTGGAAAGGACCACTCCATCTAGACCTCAGCTTGCCAGGAAACAGCCTGAGTCTCAAGTTGAAAAGCAAGACAAGATCACCTTCTTGAAAATCCTTAGGCAAAATGTGTTTGTCATGCCATCTCTTGGTTCTTTCCTTGTAAATCCTGGCATTCTCATAGGCATCCAATCTCAGCTGCTCCAAATCTTGCAATTGTAGTCTCCTCTTCTCACTTGCTTCTTTCATATCATAATTGAACAACTTCATTGCCCAATATGCCTTATGCTCCAACTCCACAGAGAGATAACAAAACTTTCCATATATGAGCATGTATGGTGTAGTGCCAAGAGGAGTCTTAAAAGCAGTCATGTAAGCCCAGAGAGCATCATCAAGCTTCAAAGACCAATCCTTTCAGGATCGGGATACTGTCTTCTCCAAAATGCTCTTAATCTGCCTGTTGGAAACCTCCACTTGACCACTTGTTTGAGGATGATATGGAGTGTATGAGTTACCCCATACTTCTTCAACAAAGCCTCAAACTTCTTCTCAATAAAATATGACCCCCATCACTAATCACAACTCTTGGTGTCCCAAATCTAGGAATAATTTACCTTGTTGAAGAACTTGGACACCACCCTAGAGTCATTGGTTGGAGAGGCAATGGCTTCAACCCACTTGGACACATAATCAACCACCATAAGAATGTACTTGTTTTAGTTGGACGGTGGAAAAGGTCCCATGAAGTCAACTCCCCACACATTAAAAATTTCAACCTCCTGGATGTTGTTGAAAGGCATCTCATTCCTCCTGGAAATATTTCCGGTCCGTTGACAAGCATCACAAGAGGCAATGAAACGGTGCACATCCTTGAACATATAAGGCCAATAGAGAGCAGACTGGAGGATCTTGGAAGTGGTCTTAGAGGAACTAGCATGACCTCCACAAGGTACAAAATGACAATGAGTGATAACACTCTCTACCTCCTCCTCAGGGATGCATCGCTTGATAATTCCATCAGCACACCACTTGAAAAGCAAAGGCTCATCCCAATAATATTGTCTAACATCAGATATGAACTTCTTCTTTTGCTGGAAAGATAGCCCAAGTGATAACTCATTGCAAACCAAATAATTGACAAAATCAGCGTACCAGGGCATCCTAGAATTTGCAACAGTCAGAATATGCTATGTCATCAGGAAAATAATCATCAATAGGGGGATCATCCTGAGTACTCTCTAGTTGATATGGAGTCAACCTAGAAAGGAAGTCAACAACCAAATTTTTTGTGCCCTTCTTGTCTCTAATCTCCAAATCAAACTCTTAAAGAATAAGGATCCAACAAAATCAGTCTGGGCTTGGCCTCCTTCTTTCTGAAGAGATATATAATAGAAGCATGATTAGTGTAGACAATCACCTTGGCACCCACCAAATAAGACCTGAACTTCTCAAAAGTAAACACAACAGCTAGCAACTCCTTCTCCGTAGTAGGGTAATTCATTTGAGCTCTATCAAGAGTCCTTCTAGCATAGTAAATGGCATGAAGCTTCTTGTCCTTCCTTTTCCCTAAAACAGCTCCAACAATATAGTCGCTAACATCACACATGATCTCAAATGGGAGATCCCAATCAAGAGGCAACATAATTGGAGTTGAAATCAATGCCTCCTTCAACCTGTAAAAAGAATCAAGACACTCCTTTGAAAAATCAAAGGAAACATCCTTCAAGAGCAGATTATTAAGAGGTTTGGCAATTTTAGAGAAATCCTGAATGAACATCCTATAATAGCATGCATGACCTATAAACTCCTTATACCCTTAACTGAAGTAGGAGGTGGCATCTTCTCAATGATCTCAATCTTTTCCCTGTCAACCTCAATACCACGATTAGAAATCAAATGACCTAAGACACTACTTTCTCTTACCATAAAATGGCATTTCTCCTAATTTAATACAAAGTTAACTTCTTCACACCACTGTAAAACTCGGGACAAGTTAGACAAACAAAAGGCATCCTCAATCTGTATGTCCTCAATAAAGTCAGAAAAAATAGCCATCATACATCTCTGAAAAGTAGCAGGTGCATTACACAAACCAAAAGGCATCCTCCTATATGCAAATGTACCATAAAGGCAAGTGAATGTGGTCTTCTCCTGGTCATCAAGGTGAATAGGGATTTGGAAAAATCCACTATAACCATCTAAATAACATAAGTGTGAATGCTTAGCTAACCTCTCTAACATTTGGTCAATAAAGGGGATGGGAAAATGATTGTTCTGGGTTGCCTTGTTCAATTTCCTATAATCAATGTACATTCTCCAACCTGTGACTGTCCTAGTAGGAATTAATTCATCTTTTCATTCTTCACAACAGTCATACCCCCTTTCTTAGGCACAACATACATTGGACTAACCTACTCACTATCATAAATGGGATAAATAATGCCTACATCTAACAATTTCAACACTTCTTTTTTCACAACTTCTTTCATGTTTGGGTTAAGTCTTCTTTGATGCTCAATAGAGGGTTTATGATCATCTTCCATCAAAATCCTATGCATGTAGATTGAGGGACTAATTCCTTTCAAGTCATCAATACAATATCCTAATGCTTTTCTATGCAATCTAAGCTCATGCAACCTCAACTTCATCGTCACTTAGACTAGCATTGATAATCACAAGATATGTAGAATTGGGTCCTAGAAACTCATACCTCAAAGCGGGTGGTAGTGGCTTCAACTCTACCTTAGGTGCATCTTTGGACTCTTGTGTAGAGTCTGGGTAATCTCTTTTCAGGACCTCAGCAACGGCCCCAGGGAACTCTCCAGTGGACTCCAAATCAAGAACCACATCAGCAAGTGGCTCAAGATTATCAACCTCGATCACACTCTCAGTCAAGCAAAACTCCAAAGGATCCTTAGAAATAACTGACATCATAGATCCTTGAGCTTCCTGGTCAACTACATCTACCCTACAACCATCATCCTCAAAAGCAGGTTGTTTAATAACATTGGAAAAATTAAACTCAATTTTCTCATCCCCAATAGTAAAGGAAATAACACCCTGCTTAACATCAATAAGTGTACCTGCAGTAACTAGAAATGGATTTCCCATTATAATAGGAACAAGAAAATTGGCCTCAATATCAAGGACAATAAAATCCACAAGAATGTAAAACTTACCTATTTGGATGGGAATGTCCTCTAAAATACCTATTGGATGTGCAATGGATTTGTCTGCCATGAACAGAGTCATCCTCAATGGTCTTGGCTCTCCCAAATCCAGCTTCTTGCATATGGACATCATAATCAAACTCACACTGGCTCCGAAATCGCACAAAGTGTTATAGGTGCTATTGCCAATCACCATAGGGACATGAAAGCTTCTAGGGTCTTCAAGCTTAGGAGGCAATTTATTCTGAATTAGAGCGCTGCACTCCTGGCTCAGGGAGACAGATTGGTAGTTATCCATCTTCCTCTTATTGGACAAAATCTATTTCAAGAACTTTATATATGCTAGCATCTGCTTTAGAGCGTCGGTGAAGGGAATGTTGATGTAGAGCTTTTTCAACACCTCCACAAATTTGCCATATTGCTAATCCAATTGAGTCTAAGCTCTCCTTTGTGGGAAAGGTAGATGAGGCTTGTAAGCTGGTGGTGGCACATATCTAGGCTCCTTTTTTGGCTCCTTCTCTTGGATCACTACTTCTTCAGGCTCTACAGCAACCTTGTCTTTCTTCTTGCCCCCCACAACCTCATGATCCTCAAGTTGTTTTCCATTCCTTAAGGATACAACATTGATTTGCCCTTTTGGATTATCTTAAGTCTGGCCTGGAAGTTGACCTTGCGGTCTAAGAGCATTCAAAGCGTATTGCGCATGTAGACTATCATGGTGTTTCAGTATCTTATTCATATTCTACAACTCCTTTAATATGACGGCCATGTTGGGATCTTCAGCTGGTTGAGCAGGAGCCTAGTTTTGCAGTGGAAAGGCTCATTGTTGAAATCCAAGGGGTGGTCTCTGCGCAGCCTGGTTGTTCTCATAGGAGAAATTTGGATGATTCCTCCAACCAGGGTTATAAGTGTTGAAATATGGATCATTGTAACATCCCCGACTTACGTCGGTAGTGCCACACGCTAGTGACCTCAGATGTTACTGTCCAAAGTCACCCTAGGCTTTAATCGAAACAATTAAGCTTAAATATGTATATATCAAGTAACGAAAGATTAAGCATCGGAAGACATTTTTAAATGAAGCTCACCCTTTTATTAAAAGATCTCTCATTAAACGATAGTGATGTTTTTACATCAGAGCGAAATTACCACGGAAGACTTTTAAATTACACAGCGGAAGAATTTAAGAATAAACATATTACATGACTAGGTTATAAGAATATATAAGTAATACTTAACAACCTTTAAAATACTGTCAATTAAATCTTCAATTGCAAGCCTCTTCTTCGATTGATTACTTCAAGTCTTCAGGGACTAACCACTGATGTGCCGTATAGGACGGATGACACCAGCCAACCATGCAGGGAATAAAATCCGGTTGGATAGTCTAATGAAAGACTATACAAGGGTACAAATAGAATGGTTCTAATGATCGTAACCGTTTACTATCATTGTCCCTCGAATAAAAACCGAAGGAACGATACATAACCCATAACTTTCATGGAATGATTAAAATTAGACATGCACTGAAAGAAGACTCCAAAGGAATTGAGTCTTATGGGAAACGTATGACAAATGTTTGGGAACATTAAGTTTACACATAAGTTTAAAAACGACTTTGATTATTTGGGTCCACGACCAATGATCAGCGCTACTTTGTAGGGTTTATCTAGGAGTTGTTACCGGTGTTTTGGGTACCATTTGGAGATGTTTAGAGTGTTATTTTGAAGTATGGAGTTGAGGAGTAGGACTGCAGATATGGTGGTTTAGAGAAGCTTAAGTGAAGATATATTGAAGAGAGAAGGAAGCCACCCAAGAAGACGAAGAAAGTAGTAGAGCAAGAAGAGCAACAGGAGCAAAACCGTGGTCGTGGGGCTGAGGGCCGCGGTCGTGGCGAAGAGACGAAAGGCGAAGTGGAAAAAAACGAAGAACCGCGGTCGCGGGGCACAAAGCCGTGGTCGCGGAAAAGTCGAGAGCAGCGATATTCAACATTGAATTTTCCGCGGTCGCGGAAATCCCATTATCAGCGCGTGTCCGAAGATTCGAAGATTTATTTTATTTTATTATTTCTTTTTCTTTTATTTTTTATTCCGGTAGTATTATTTTATTTCCTTTTAGACTATGTTTGTTATCTTTTTGGCATTAGGTTTTGAGTTAGGTTTATAACCTAATTCCTAATAGACACTTTTCATATTGAGTTTTACATTCAGCAGTATTCTTTTCCCTTTGAGTTTTTGTTTCAAGACTATGAAGAACTAAGCACCCTTTACTTAGTCCGACAATTGAAGCCTTCATTTTATTTATGGTTGTGAGGTTATAATTATATCCCTATTCCTATTGATTATATATTTTCTCTTGAACTTATTCCTATTGATTATTATTGATTTGACTGGTCTGGCCAGCTAGTTGATATTAGTAATTTTCTATTGCTAGGGTTTGGATATTTCGAGTTGAAATCCCTTATCTACTGTAGCAACCATAATATTCTAGGACTAGTTGGACTAGTTTATTATGAAAGAGAATTGATTATGTGTTAAATACTGCGAGTTATGGTGTTGCATGTATCCTGATTAATTCTTATGCTTACTGCTGCTATTGTTCTAAATCTTGATAGTTTCTTGTGCGTTCGATAGTAAGGGTTATCAGAACTAGTTAGACTGGTAACTAATTCAGAATAGGGACAGGAATAATAATAGGAAGGAATAGAAATAATCTAGGATCAATCAATCGAATGAATGGTGGATATTTGTCTGACTGAGTGTTTTTCTCAAATTGATTACAAACCTTTGTTTTTATTTCCTTTGTTTACTTGCAATCAAACAACCAACCCCTCTTTGTTACCTTGGCATACAAAATACATTAAGAAAGATAACTCCTCCCTGTGGGATTCGACCCTTACTTGCATATTCTACTAAGTTAGGTTTTTAGGGATTATTTTGTTTTGGTGTCATAATAATGCCTATCAAATTGGCGCCGTTGCCGGGGAGGCAAGTTTTGATTTTTCTTTGTGTGTTTGTGTACCGATCTTAGTGTGGACCTAACTTATGGTCCACACCCGTACTACTAATCTTCCACTTCTGAGTCCTAATACAGAAAACCAGCCAACGAGAGATGGCCGTAATGTCTCACATACCTTTCCCCTTGCATGTTGAGATGAAGGAACTAAAGGATATGAAGCAAATGTATATGACAAAAAGCGAACAGCAGCAGGAGCAACGATATGACCCATACTCCTACGCATACACTCCAGGGTGGAGAGATCACCCCAATTCGAGTTATGGGAATCAGCAATACCCTCTTTATGGTCATGACTACCAAGAGTTCTATCCGAGGCCACAGTCGTGCTATCAGCAGGGCACTCCACAGCAGTACAGTCCAGCCTACGAGCATAGACCACCGGTGTCCAATCCAAGTTCCTCCATGTCTACGCAAAGCATGATCCAACATGAACAAGAAACGAAGTCCAGTATCCAGAACTTGGAGAATCAGATTGGGCAAATGGCTCAAGCAATGAGCAGAATGGAGGCCAGGGCGTCGGCGAAACTACTATCTCACCCAATAGTGCGCTAGAGTGAGAATGTCTTTTCGATGACCCTACGAAGTACTAAGCAGCTGCATGTCGCCCCCTTAGCTGAAAGGGAAGAACAAATTAGTGAGACGGGTGCAGAATACAGCGAGATGTCTGCAAAAGAGAAACCGAGACCGCGGGAGGTGTACCATGACCGCGGTTTACTCACTGAGGAGCTGGGCATTCCAGACGAAGACCGTGATCGCGGTGATAAAACCCGCGGCCGCGGTGTGCTCTTTGAAGAATATTATTTTTGGGAGCAGGAAGAATCCCGCTACCACGGAGAAGAAGGCCGCGACCGCGGGGTTCATGCTGGAGAAGAAGAGAAAGTCGGCGAATTTCCGCGACCGCGGATAGAATTCCGCGATCGCGGAAAAGTTCCTATTGACGAGAATTTTGACAAAGAAAATCTGCGACCGCGGACAAATAACCGCGATGGTGGAAAACTCTTTGAAGATGAACTCTGTCCAGATGAAGAACCGAGACCGCGGGTCCCAAACCGCGACCGCGGGTCCCAAACCGCGATCGCGGTTTTGCCCCTGACGTCAATGATGGGTATGTTAGACCCGACTTCCCTCCTCTTAGTTCACTTAAGCCTCCGGTATCCTTTCTTGAGGCACTGAAGGACACTAGAAAGGTGGAAAACAACAAGGATTTATTCGAAACCTTCAGCAACTGCGAGGTAAATATTCCTTTGATAAAACTTGTTCAAAGTATCCCTCGCTATGCCAAATTCTTGAAAGAGTTGTGCAAGATAAAGAATAAGAAGGCGGTGAAGGAGAAAAAGAAGGTCCAGGTCAGTGAGAATGTATCCGCTATGCTGCAAAAGTGGTTGCCCAAGAAATGTAATGATCCGGGCATGTTCACTATCCCCTGCAAGATAGGGGGCACCATGTTTGAAAAAGCTATGCTGTATTTGGGTGCCTCCATCAACGTTTTGCCTCTTTCACTCTATGAATCTTTAGAAGTCGGTCCATTAGAGACGACGGGGATTGTGATCCAGCTAGCGGACAATTCCTATGTTTACCCAAAAGGAGTGGTGTAGGACGTGATGGTAGAGGTTGACAAGCTAATCTTCCCTATGGACTTCTTTGTGATGGATACAGGGAAAGACAAGGATGCATCCCCTGTGATGTTAGGAAGGCCGTTCATGAACACGGCAGATACAAAGATTAATGTGAGCAGCGGTTCGCTCACCATGGAATTTGACGGGGTGAGGGTCGGATTCAACATAGATGATTGAAAGAGACACCCTCCTGATGGAACCCCCGGGTGCTCAATTGATGTGAGCAACCCAAGTTGAGAGGAACAACACCAAGTCGAGCCACGACAATAACTACGACGATGCTCGGGAGGCAACCTGAGGTATGTATTTATTTCTTGTCTTTCCATTCCATGTCTTTAGTTGTTTTTATTTTATCGTATGTTAGTTTGTTTTTGCTTTTGTTTTTTGTTTTTGCATTTCGACTAACCTACAAGAAGGCGACCCGAAGCCAAAATTGAAGAAGGTGAAATCCTAGCACCAGAATCTTTTCCGTGGTCGCGGAAAAGTTACTGTAAGTCCATTTCCCTACTCGTAAAAAAAAATTCAAAAAAAAATCAAAAAAAAAAGTTTTACCGAAGACTAACTGTCCGAGTTTTCCTAGAGAGATGGTGCGCATCATGTTGCCAAGGAGGAGACATTCACCCCAGATTTTTATTTGGCAACGATGATGGCCCTACATTCGACAGTTGAGGAGGAGGAACACCAGAGCCCACACCACGATCACACCTGCGTTCCATTATGTGTTCATTGAAGGCCGTGCAGCCCCGATTCCTTTGATTTTCCACTACACCCTACAGTGGATTCCTTTTGGTTGCATGGTGAAGTTTGAGTTTGACGACCCGTGCAACACCAGCGACATGTGCTTCTATTGATATACCGCCAGCAACAACTTCCGTGTCCAAGCCAACACGGCGACGGTTGTGAGTAATTTGTTGCCTTTCCCTATGCTTCATCTTTTTTTGTCTTTCATTACATTGAGGACAATGCAATGTTTAAGCATGGGGGAGTGTTCTATACTTGCTAGTCGTTTGAGGAGAAAAGAAAAGAAAAAATTATGAAAAAATAAAAAAGTCAAAAATTTGAAAAAAGACATAAATAAATCCAAGGATAAGTCGAAAACCTGAAAGGGCGGCTTAGGTAAAAAGCAGGTGAGTTTATTGTGAGCCCATCTATTGAAAAATGAAACGAGTGTCTTGGTGAAAACCCGAAAGGGCGCCTTGGAAAATTGAGTGAAAAGAAGAAACGTGATTATTAGGATTCCTTATTTTTCCTGGCGTGGTGACATAAGAAGAGGTGATATAAGGAGGATTTGGGTAGGTCACTCTAGGATGCATAAGAAGATAGATGGAGGCTAGGATTAGATTTTTATTCACTCTATGGTGTTCGGGATAAGCTTGGGAGAAGTACTTTGCTTTCCTTTAAGCTTGTATGTTGTGTGTTATGTTTATTGTATTGGTGCCTTGGAGTTTCATGTTTAGGTGCAATTCTTAGTGGAGATGGTTTTTCTGTGCTTCCTGAGACCTTGGGGATTTGATTGGAGGAGTAGGTTTATTTTAGCTCACTCGAGGATGAGCAAGGTTTAAGCATGGGGGAATTTGATCAGCGCTACTTTGTAGGGTTTATCTAGGAGTTGTAACCGGTGTTTTGGATACCATTTGGAGATGTTTAGAGTGTTATTTTGGAGTATGGAGTTGAGGAGTAGGAGTGCAGATATGGTGGTTTAGAGAAGCTTAAATAAAGATATATTGAAGAGAGAAGGAAGCCACCCAAGAAGACGAAGAAAGAAGTAGAGCAAGAAGAGCAACCGGAGCAAAACCGCGGTCGCGGGGCTGAGGGCCACGGTCGCGGCGAAGAGACGAAAGGTGAAGTTGAAAAAACCGAAGAACCACGGTCACGGGGCACAAAGCCGCGGTCGCGGAAAAGTCGAGAGCAGCGATATTCAACATTGAATTTTCCGCGGTCGCGGAAGAATTTGCCGTTGTCGCGAAAATCCCATTATCAGCGCGCGTCCGAAGATCCAAAGATTTATTTTATTTTATTATTTCTTTTTCATTTATTTCTTTATTCCGGTAGGATTATTTTATTTCCTTATAGAATATGTTTGTTATCTTTTTGGCATTAGGTTTTGAGTTAGGTTTATAACCTAATTCCTAGTAGCCACTTTTCATATTGAGTTTTACATTCAGCAATATTCTTTTCCCTTTGAGTTTTTGTTTCAAGACTATGAAGAACTAAGCACCCTTTGCTTAGTCCGACAATTGAAGCCTTCATTTAATTTATGGTTGTGAGGTTATAATTCTATTCCTATTCCTATTGATTATATATTTTATCTTGAACTTATTCCTATTGATTATTATTGATTTAACTGGTATGACCAGCTAGTTGATATTAGTATTTGTCTATTGCTAGGGTTTGGATATTTCGAGTTGAAATCCCTTATCTACTGTATCAACCATAATATTCTCGGACTAGTTGGACTAGTTTATGATGAAAGAGAATTGATTATGTGTTAAATACTGCGAGTTGTGGTGTTGCATTTATCATGGTTAATTCCTATGCTTACTGCTTCTATTGTTCTAAATCTTGATAGTTTCTTGTGCGTTCGATAGTAAGGGTTATCAGAACTAGTTGGACTGGTAACTAATTCAGAATAGGGACACGAATAATAATAGGAAGGAATAGAAATAATCTAGGATCCATCAATCGAATGAATGGTGGATATTTGTCTGGCTAAGTGTTTTTCCCAAATTGATTACAAACCTTTGTTTTTATTTCCTTTGTTTACTTGAAAACAAACAACAAACCCCCATTTGTTACCTTGGCATACAAAATACATTAAGAAAGATAACTTCTCCTTGTGGGATTCGACCCTTACTTGCCTATTCTACTAAGTTAGGTTTTTAGGGATCATTTTGTTTAGGTGTCACGACAACGCCTATCAACCAACCTCACCGCGTAATGCGAATCCAGATTGGAAAGAGGACTTACTTTAACAAGTGTCCGAGCGGTTTCCATGTTGTACTCCGTCGTTGGAATCTGAATACGGATTCCAACGACGACGAATCGGCTCATCGCTCCCACGACAACTGCGTACCACCACTGTGACTTCCTCTTGGCTTCACGACACCTCCGATGAGCTCCAGAACTCCGACGAGCACACAGATTCCGGCGACAACGAAATGAGAGAGGGAGAGAGCTAGGTTTGCAGCTGCGGATCGGATGAAGATTTAGGGTGACGAGAGCCCCTATGTATAGGGTGGAGGAGGTCCCAAACGCCGGGCAACCTAAGCGGTTTGTAATGCCCATAGCCTTAGAAACGCTATCCCTATGCCAACCGGGAACTTCCTAGGAGGTCACCCATCCCAGGATTACTCCGCCCTAACACGCTTAACTTCCTAGTTCTTTGTCCTCACTTGAACCAGGAAAAGGAAGAGCTCTTGTTGACATGGGTAGCATTCTAATCCTTATAAAGGATTACAAATCCGGGGTATTATAATCACCCCCACTTAAATCCTTGACGACCTCGTCATGGCCCGTCAAGTCCCGAAGACCACCCTCTGGGTCGAGCGACTGCCATCCAAGACAAGCCCACTCGTAACCCAGAGTCGGCACTGATACCATTTGTAAGTCCCACACCCTTAGAAAGGTTGTCCCCATGCCAACCGGGAACTTCCCAGGAGGTCACCCATCCCAGGACTACTCCCGCCCTAGCATGCTTAACTTCCTAGTTCTTTGTCCTCACTTGAACCAGGAAAAGGAAGAGCTATTGTTGACATGGGTAGCATTCTAATCCTTATAAAGGATTACAAATCCGGGGTATTACACGGTTGGCCTCCCCCTCCAGCGTAACCCCGGCTTCTCAAGCGACGCACACGGGGAAAAGAAGAAGATGAAGACGCAACTCATTTCCACGGGCGCGGTTCTCTGCCGCGGTCGCGGTTTCCCCTGGGCAGTTCCGCGGTCGCGGTCGGCAATTCCGCGGTTGCGGTTATGCCGCGATCGCGCCATTGGATCGTTGATCGCGGTCCTTGCTCGGGTTTATGCTTGGGATTTGTTATTCTTAATACTCCTAAATAACTTATGACCCATATATCTTTGCTAAATGTATATAATTACGTTCAAAAGGTTCACACAGAGATTCCAAATACGCTCAACGCGTCATACTTACAGAACGAGGGTTGGGAAATTACCGAAATACCCTTACTGAAATTGATGGTTATTACATTACTACCCATTTAAAAGAAGTTTCGACCCCGAAACTTGGCCTATAACAGCTCAGAGAAGCGACCTTATTTTAAGTTACCCAACCTTATAAGTTTAACCATGCTTAACCCATTTAACACTTTGTAAATTGGTTCAAGCAATTCTAAGTTAAATTTATAAGTTGGTTCAACTTACAGTTAATGTAAGGTTAACCATATTTTAGATCCTTCACAACTTAATGGAATTTTATAACTGTGTAAATCACCGAATATACATGTTACCATATTGCCCTTATGGCAACCTGATAACAGGAATTTGCCGTTCTAATTCCTACTATGCAAAGTATCCAAACAAACCCTAAAACGTAGTCCTAGGTAAGTAAGGGTCGAATCCGCAGGGAAACAAAGTCTATCGCAGTATGCAATATGTATGTCAATTTAAAGCAACCAAAGGGGGGTTTTGTTGGTTTGTTTTAGTATAGCCAAGCATGCAAATGGTAAATAAGCAATTAAAGGTGATGAAATCAGTTATTGGGAAAACACTCAGTCAAACAATATCCACTATTCGAATGACAAGTTGATCATAGATACTACTCAAAATCGCATGCAATGGTAATTCCAATTCCTTTTCAGATGTAACTAATAGCACAACCAGATACTATTAGAACTAACTAATTAAACAACCCTGAAACTATCAAGATTCAGTTTAACAGCAGTCTTATGGATAGGAATATAGTTGGATACAACCCTAGAATAAAACAACCAGTTTTTACCCTAGAATGTAAATCAATTCTCTTCTGCATAAGATTAGCACAACCAGTTACTAACACGATGCAGTTGCTACTATGGAATAGATATGCTCAACCAGTAACAATCTAAACCTAGCAATAGATAAATAATGACAAACCCTAGTTGATCAGACTAGAAATTATCAATATCAATCTTACGAAATCAAACAAGAGAAGAGATAAAAACCATGCAATAGATTAGGAATAAGAATCTCACAACTGAATCACACGAAAAGCTTCAATGTCTGACTAAGCAAGAGAGGCTTAGTTCTTCATAGCAAGAGAATACGTAGAATAAGAAATTAGGGTTCCGAGATAGAAGAAACAAGTTTTCTCAACCCTTAAATACCAAAGGAAAATAAACTGAAATTATCCTAAAAAGAAATAATAAAAACGTAATAAAGTAATATAAAATAGATCCAAAAAAGAAATCGGCTCGGCGATGCTTCCGTCAGCTGCGGCGGCCGCTGCTTCTCCCACGGCGATCGCCGTAAATGCGGCGAGCGCCGCAATTAAACGGCGGTCGCCGTTTCCAGGTCATAGCCTTCGTCTCTCAGAGGGAATTAACAGCGGTCGCCGTAATTCCGCGGCGGTCGCCGCGACTCTGTTTCTTCATCCTTCGTTCCTCAGCTCCTAAGGCCCCAAAAACGCAACTTCCGCACCTCCTCGCCAAGTCTCCAAATCACCTCCAAAGCATCCTAAAACACCACTAAAATCATGCCAAAACTCCGTCAATACACACAACATAATCGTGTGTATCACAACCTGAGTACCAGATCTTTTGAAGTTAAAATAGATAAACCATTAATTTAAATTAAGTTCCAAGAAAACTTTAAATTTAACACTTAAACTCTCAAAATTCTTTTTTTAATAGAAAATAGGTTGAAAACAGTTTCAAAATTAATTTTTGAAATTTCTCAAGCCTAATAGTAGGCCAAGAATTTTAAAACCGCTCTGATACCATAATTGTAACACCCCCGAGATACGTCGGTAGTGCCACACGCCAGTGACCTCAGACGTTACTGTCCAAAGTTACCCTATGCTTTAATCAGAATAATTAAGCTTAAATATGTATATATCAAGTAACAGAAGATTAAGCAGCGGAAGACATTTTTGAATGAAGCTTACCCTTTTATTAAAAGATCTCTCATTAAATGAGAGTAAAATTTTTACAACAGAGCGAAATTACCACGAAAGACTTTTACATTACATAGTGGAAAACTTTAAGAATATACCTATTACATGACTAGGTTATAAGATTATATAAAAGTAATACTTAACAACCTTTAAAATACTGTCACCTTAAATCTTCAACTGCAAGCCTCTTCTTCGATTGATTACTTGAAGTCTTTGGGGACTAACCACTGATGTGCCGTATAGGATGGATGACACCAGCCAACTATGCAAGGAATAAAATCCGGTTGGTTAGTCTAATGAAAGACTATGTAAGGGTACAAATAGAATGGTTCTAATGATCGTAACCGTTTACTATCATTGTCCCTTGAATAAATACTGAAGGAACGATACATAACCCGGAACTTTCACGGAATGATTAAAATTAGACATGCACTGAAAGAAGACTCCAAAGGAATTGAGTCATATGGGAAACGTATGACAACCTCACCGTATAATGCGAATCCAGATTGGAAAGAGGACTTACTCTAACAAGAGTCCGGGCGGTTTCCACATTGTACTCCTCACCCGAGGGTTTATTAATTATGTGCATAACCACACTTATCTTATTTAATTATAAAATGTTCATTAATGTTCAGGCTTTTAATACAATCTCGAGTAACTACGAGAATAACACAGGGTGATACTACGTCCAACCCAATTATACTATCAAGGTGCTTAAACACCTCTTATCCTTAACGGGTGGATAAGAAGCAAAGGTCACGACCTTTAAAAGTATTAGAGAATTATTCCGACTAATACCAAGTTATAAAGAAACGACTAATCCTCATAAGGAATTAGCATTCCTACGAATACTCGTGCTAATCTGGCATTTAAGTTTACATTTAAATCCACACCAATACCATCACGGTAATTAACAAGTTTAATAGCGTTGTTCTAGCAATACATACAACCTATTATAATATCACATTTTAATCACATCATTTATAAAATCTATTCCCAAATGAAAATAACATTTCATTCCATTTTAATTAACAATCAAAAGTAATTGATAACTAACGGAAATATGGAATGATAAGCAAGAACGAACCGCCACTTGCCTTAGTCTAGACGAATTGACGATGTCGGGTTCCGGGATCTGGAAACTGGAATCTGAATATGGATTCCAACGACGATGAATCGGCTCTTCGCTCCTACGACAACTGCGTACCACCACTGCTACTTCCTCTTGGCTTCATGACACCTCCGGCGAGATCCAAAACTCCGGCGAGCACACAGATTCCGACGACAACGAAATGAGAGAGGGAGAGAGCTAGGTTTGCAGCTACGGATTGGATGAAGATTTAGGGTGATGAGAGCCCCTATATATAGGGTGGAGGAGGCCCCCAACGCGGGGCAACCCAAGTAGTTGGCCTCCCCCTTCGGCATAACACCGACTTCTCAAGCGACGCACGCGGGGAAAAGAAGAAGACGAAGATGCAACCCATTTCCGCGGATGCGGTTGTCCACCGCGGTCGTGGTTGCCCCTGGGCAGTTCCGTGGTTGCTGTCGGCAGTTCCGTGGTCGCGTTTATGCCGCGATCGCGCCATTAGATAGTTGATCATGGTCCTTGCTCTGGTTTATGTTTGGGATTTGTTATTCTTAATACTCCTAAATAACTTATGACCCATATATCTTTGCTAAACGTATATAATTACGTTCAAAAGGTTCACACAGAGATTCCAAATATGCTCAATGCGTCATACTTACAGAACGAGGGTTGGGAAATTACCCAAATACCCTTACTGAAATTGAGGGTTATTACAATACTACCCCCTTAAAAGAAGTTTCGACCCCGAACTTGGCCGATAATAGCTCAGAGAAGCGACCTTATTTTAAGTTACCCAACCTTATAAGTTTAACCATGCTTAACCCATTTAACACTTTGTAAATTTGTTCAAGCAATTCTAAGTTAAATTTATAAGTTGGTTCAACTTACAGTTAACGTAAGGTTAACCATAGCTTAGATCCTTCACAACTTAAGGGAATTTTATAACTGTGTAAATCACCGAATATACATGTTACCATATTACCCTTATGGCAACCTGAGGGTTATTACAATCATTCCTAGGCCCCTTGTTGAAGTTGTTTATATAGTTCGCCTCTTCCTAGGACTCAGTCTGAGAAGCAAATAGGTGTCAAGATGATATAGTATGGTCAATTGCTTCACAAAACTTATAGGCTACACCAGAAACAGCCTATGTGGAATGCCCTACACCATGCGCTTGAGACTTTTGCACTAACAGATTTAGCCTCTTGATCTCTTATGCCATGACATCTATCTAAGCTTGTTGGTGTGTCTCAGATTTGACCTCATACATCCCTGCAGTGTTTTTTGGAATTTGAGGTAGATCGGGGATCATTGTAATAATGAGTGTGTTGAGCAGTATTCTCAATCAAGTCCCATGCATCATCAATCTTCATACTCATGATTCTTCTACCCGCTAAAGCATCAATGATTAGCCTGGTAGAACTGTCAATAGTGTTGTAGAAGATATGCATTAGAGTCCATTTTTGTTGCCCATGATGGGGGCACAACATCAGTAATTCCTTGATTCTTCCTACCCCTCATATAGAGAATCTTTATTCTTCATCTTGAATGAAAGAATCTGATTCCTCATCTCATCAGTCTTCTTTGGTGGAAAGTATTTGTTGAGGAACACCTTTGTTAACTCATCCCAAGTTGTGATTGAGCTAAGAGGTAGGGCCTTGAACCAATCTTTGGCCTATCTCGCAGAGAGAATGAGAAGGCTCACATGAAAAGCGCATCTTGGGATATCTCATGGATCTTCACAGTGTCCATTAGCTCAATAAAGGTCGCCAGATGTTGGTGTGAATTTTCAGAAGGTAGACCTCCAAACTGATTCTGCTGAACCATGTTAATCAGGAAAGGTTTCAGCTCGAAGTTACGAGCTTGCACAAGAGGTCGGACCACACCAGAAATAAGACCAAGGTGATTTGGCATCACATAATCACCAAGCGTCATACGTGGCTATTGAACTTCCAAACAGGATAATTTCCTACTCTGTTGTCATTCGTTGGTTGTTCTCTGGCTTCGAGTTGTTGTCTTCTTTTAGCAAGAAAAGTACGCTCAGGTTCAGGATCGTAGTCGTTGAGGTTACCAGTGCTCAGGACTCTTCGCATATGAAGAAAACATGCTTGAAAACAAAGCAACAAAAAACAAGATAAAAATTAAAACAAAGACTTAGTCGAACTAGTTGTAGGAAAACAACTGATACTAGCAATAGTCCCCGACAACGACGCCAAAAACTTGATAGGACAAAAACCTACCCACAAGTGTATGGGTTCAGTTGTATCCTTTCAAGTGTCGTTCCCAATGAGGACTACATAGTATCTTTTATAAACTTAAACTGGTAAGCTAAGCCAGAAAAGGGAAAATCCGTTTGTCTACTAACTAATAAAATAAGAAAACATGAAGCAAGAATTTCAAAAGATGGTTATAAACAATTAGGGAGAAGATCCTAGGACCACGGATCCCCATAATAATGTCTTGGTAAACTTACTGATATCTGCCTGAAACTAGTCTGAACTTGTCTGAAGGTAAGCTATCTAATGTCCCTACTAACTCCTTTCAGACGATAATAGATGTGCCTAAATTATAAGTAATAATCGCTGTCGCGCAGAGCTAATCAAATCTAGACACTTTGGGTACCTAGAATCTAGGATCAAACTGGGTTAACATTCGCTGTTGCGCTCCGCTTAGTCCAGGCAAACCTAGGGTTTCTATGATATCTTAGGATTCCACAAGAGTAGTTAGTAATCTGATAAAGTAATCTCCTTTCAGATTCATACCCTATCTGAGTTATATATTAAGATTATATCCTTTAAGACTCAAACCTAATAGAAACCTAATCAACATTCATCAATTGAATTAAGAATTCAAGGATTGAATCAAACAAGGTTCCAGATTTCAATTCAGGCAAATACCATACAAAAGTCTATCAATCCGTTGTTAGGATATCCCCAACCCTAGAATTAAGAGAATTAGCCAGACATGCTTGGAGAAATAATCAAAAACATCATAAGAACAAAATAAATCATTCAACTAAATTAGAAAAAGAGAAATACTTGATCTAATCCAGGGAAACAATCTCCAATCTTCCGAAATCTTCAAAGAAACTCCAAAACACAACTAGGGCTAGAGAGAGTGGAAAAAAGTGGCAGAAGAGACTCCCAAAAACCCTAAAAAAATATTTATACCGTCCTAAAATAAAAGGGGTCGAAAAAGTATTTATACCATCCTAAAATTAAAGGTGTCGAAAAAGTGGCAGAAAAGACTCCAAGGCACGGTTTGTGACAAAACCCACATGGTTTGTCACAAACCGTGCAAGTTTACAGTGTGTAGTAGTAGGAGGCACGATTTATGACAAACCTTGCAACTTCACAGAGGCGCTTTTTCCATAGTTATGCGATGCCGCACGGATTGAGACAATCAAGCACGGTTTGTCACAGACCGTGTCAAGCTGCAGAACGCTCTTCTTCGTCTTTGTTCACCTTCCAATTCGCCCGTGCACTTCGCCTATGAAGTCCATGCTTCGTTTTGCACCCATAAATTCAACAATGTACCTGAAATCACGTAGAAACTCGTGTAGACATCTAAACTACAGAAAATGATGCAACTAGCTAAAAATGGAAGATAATAAACTTGAAAATGCCTAAACTATAAATGCATGTTCTAAATGTGCATAAAATGGATGTCATCAATAATGGTCCATGGATGTTTGGTGGATCCAAACCTTTGATTTTCAAGGAATGGGAACCATGAATGAAAATTGTCTGGACATGTTTTACATCTATCGGCCTGGGTGATTTGGCCTGATATTGATCCCATATTTCACTCTAAACATATGCTCAGCAGAATAGGTAGTATGATTGGCATTCCAATTTGTATGGATAAGGTCACACGCCAGCATGACAAAATTTCCTATGCAAGAATTCTAGTAAAGGTCATAATGCAGGAAACTCAAAGGCATGAGGTGATTCTGAAGGGCTATGATTGCAAGATGTACAAATAGAAAGTTGAGTTTGAGTGGCTCCGTTGGGTCTATTTCAAATGCAAGGTGTTTGGTCATGTTCTGGAAGATTGTAGTGGAAGGCAGTAGGCTATGTTTAGGAAAGGGAATGGTAATAGAGAAGGGAAGCATAAATGGATACAAAAGAAGAATAATGGAAAGGTATATGAGGGAGTAGATAGTAAGAGAGAAGCCTCTGAAAACCAGAACATTCATGCTGAGAACAAGCAAAATTCTGAGGGATGAGTGATGGTTACTGGTAGTAATGGTTCAACTTTTGTGGGACCGGAGGCTCAAAATCTATAGTGGAAAGAGGTTTGAAGTTGGATAAATAAATCTGAGTGACCTGATGATAGGAGGAGTGGTGGATTACAGAGAAGCAATGTTTGTAAGACTGCACAACTTGAGCTCATTAAGATATGTAATCAATTTGCTTTGCTCAGTAATGAGGGTAAGAGTGGTAGCAGATCTGCTGATTTTGCCAATTGATAAGATCGAATTCTGTGCTTGGAACTCCAAGGGATGCAATGGAGTTCGAAAAATAAAGACGGTTAATAAATATGTTAGAAAAACAAGTATTTCAATTATGGCAATATTATAATAAAAAATAGAGAAAAGTAATGAAGGGATGATTTCTCAAAAGCTATTTACCTAGATGGCCTTATATTACAAATAGTACTAATGATGCTAAGGGGAGAATATGGTTAAGCTGGAATCCTCTAAAACTACAACTAAAAGTATTGGAGCTAGATAGACAGCTGATTCACTGTGAGGTGGCAGTTTGTGGATTGCATGTGAAGTGTATGGTGACTTTCATCTATGCAGATAATGATAGAAATTAGAGGATATATCTTTTGGCAAAAATTGGGAGATATTTTCAGGGGAAATATGTTACCATGGGCTCTCATAGGAGATTTCAATTGTGTATGTGATGCATCTGAGAGGGTGTCAATGCATAGTTTGCCTGAGTCTAGTTATGAGGAGCTGAATGATGTATTGAGGCTATGTGAGCTTAGTGACTTGGAGTATGCTGGTGTGCAATTCACATAGGATAATCAAAGAATAGGGGATGATAGAGTGAATTGTAAATTAGATAGAGTTTTGGTGAATGAATGTTGGAGATTGTATATGGGAATGTCTACTGCTGTGTTTGATGCACCTATTGAATTAGACCACTCTCCAGGGATATTGCATATTGAGACTGCTAGAGCTATGAGGAAAATCCCCTTTAGGTTTAATAATTATTGGATAATGGATGTGGACTATGCTCAGTGTGTAGTAGCATCTTGGAGTTTGAGAGTGAATGGTAATCCTGAATACAGAATGGTTGAAAAATTGAAGAATGTAAAGGCTAAATTGAAAGCTTGGAGTAAAACAAAGTATTTTGATCTGGAAGGGCTTGTTGTTTAGAGTGAAAATCTTTTTTAGTCTTGTTTTAGACAGATGCAAATGGACTGTTTTTGTGAGGAGAAACAAGTAGATGTGAAGGAGGCCAAAGAGAATATGATGATGAGAAGAAAGCAAAGAGATGATATGTGGAACAAAAAGCTAAAGTGGATTGGATCAAGTTAGGAGAAGAAACTTCATCACTCTTTACACAAAAGTGTGAAGGCTAGAGGCACTATAAATGTCATTTATTTACTTAAAGATGAAATGGTAGGGTTTATGAGAAATAAGAAGAGGTTGCACTAGTGGAAAAAACACTTTTTGAGGCGTATATATTTCAAAACGCCTCGACAACGACCTATGCAATCAGTTTTTCAGGTTTTTGAGGCGGATAATTATTTTATACGCCTCAAAAAAATCTATTGAGGTGGGCAAATAATTATACGCCTCAAAAAGTTTCCGAAAAAATATTCCCGCTAAAGTATTAGAGGCGGGCCAAATGTAGGCCCGCCTCTAATGGTACATAATTGAGGCGGGCGAAAAAGCCCGCCTCTATTAACTTTTGTTGAGGCGGGCATATTATAGCCCGCCTCAACAAATGTATGCAATAGAGGCGGGCATAAAGAGGCCCGCCTCTATTGCCTCATTACATTCAGCTTATAGAGGCGGGCATATTAGGCCCGCCTCTATAAGTCTACCCTAATTAAATTAAAAACATTCAACTCCGCGCGCGCCTTCGTTCATATCTTCATATCGTCGTCTTCGCCGAGCTCCGACTTCCTCTCCTTTCGCCGAGCACTCGGTTTCACCAGAGTTCCGACTTTCTCACCCGATTCCGCTGGCCGGTAAGCACATCTAACACCCTATTTTACTTTAATTTCATCAAACACATTTACAATTTTATTTAGGTTCATACCGAATTGGAGAAGTAATTGGAGAAGTAAAATCATAAGTACTGAAGCTTGTACGGATTTGGAGAAGTAAAATACGAGCAAATCCTAATGTACTGATTTCAAATTTGTGTATTTTGTGTTTAAAGCTTGTACGAATTTGTGTATTTTTGTGTGTAAAGCTCGTGCATTGAAGGTGTTTGATGAAATGCCCCTATGAATATGCGTTTCTCTAATAGGCGGGCCTAATACTGATTTCGAATTTGTGTATTTTGTGTTTAAAGCTTGTACGAATTTGTGTATTTTTTGTGTTTAAAGCTCGTGCATTGAAGGCAATGAGGATGTAATATACTAGAGGATCACATTTTTATAGTTTATTTAATTGGGGAAATTACATTCTGCAGGTTGATAGAGGCATTGTCTTGAAGGATCGATATTGGGTCAAGGTAATACTTCTACCCTAATTCCTTAGGCCCTTGGCAGGATAGAATTCATAATTTAGGCCCTTGACAGGATAGTTGAGTTTGTATTTTTTCTTGCTTAGTTGCGTATTATTATCTATTTAGGCCCTTGGCGGGATAGAATTCATATTTTAGGCCCTTGGCGGGATAGTTATTAGAAATGATATTAAATCTTCCTTGTTTTGCATTTATTACTAGAAATGAGTCGTCCTTGGATGTACGGTGATCATAATACGACACAATACTTGAGTGGGGTTAAGGAGTTCATTAGATGTGCTTTAGCACACCAACGAAGTACGAAAGCCGAAAAAATCTATTGTCCATGCCGTGATTGTAAGAATATAAGGCGGTTAGATGATATTGATGAGATTGAGGATCATTTATTTTGTCGTGGTTTCAAACAAGATTACCATGTTTGGTTTTGGCATGGTGAGAAAATACCTGATCGTCCAAGTTCTAGTGTCAATGAGTTTGATGTTCGGGTAGACACTGATGATAGTGATGATGATATTGCTGAGAATAATGAGATGGATGATGATGATGACCAAGAAGATGATGAAATAAATGGGATGATGGATGGGGTGAGAGATCACTTGAACGAACGACCTCAGATGTTCGAACAAGTATCAAAGGCTGCAGAGACTCCCTTGTATCCCGGGTGTACAAAATTTAGCAAGTTAGAGGCTGTGTCAATACTTTACAACTTGAAATGTGCTTCTGGTTGGAGTGATGGAAGTTTCAACACCTTATTGGAATGGTTAGGTGAATTTTTACCAGAAGGCAATGAGATGCCTATCTCTACTTATTATGCCAGGAAATTGATGTGTCCCTTAGGCTTAGAGGTCGTCAAGATAGATGCTTGCCCAAATGATTGTATGCTTTACAGAAATGAACATGAAAATTTGAATGAGTGTCCAAAGTGCGGTGCATCTCGTTACAAGCGTAAAGGGGTAAATTCGGCTAAGAGGGGCCCAACAGCTAAGGTTATGTGGTATCTTTCGATAATACCTAGGTTTCAGCGTTTGTTTTCGTTAAAGAAGGAAGCAAAAAATATGAGGTGGCATGCGGAAGGGAGAAAGAAAGATGGACTCCTTAGACATCCTGCTGATTCTCCTCAATGGAGAAATATTGATAAGAAATATTCTGAATTTGGTGATGAGGATAGGAATCTGAGGCTTGCTTTATGTACAGATGGTGTGAATCCGTATGGCACTCTAAGCAGCCAACATAGCACATGGCCGGTTCTTCTAGCGATTTATAATCTTCCTCCATGGTTGTGTATGAAGCGCAAGTTTATCATGTTATCACTCCTCATCTCCGGGCCTAAGCAACCTGGGAATGACATAGATGTGTATCTGGCTCCACTTGTTGATGATTTGAAATTACTGTGGAATGAAGGTGTTCCAATGTTCGATGCATACACCAACTCAAACTTTACCTTGCGAGCTATGGTTTTTTGTACCATAAATGATTTTCCGGCATATGGAAACTTGTCTGGGTACAAAACCAAAGGAGAACAAGCATGCCCTATATGTGAAGAAGATATGAAACCCGCCTACTTGAAAAATTACAGGAAAAATGTGTATCTAGGGTACCGGAAGTTCCTTAGTCGATATCACCCTTACCGTAAAAAGAAGAAGTAGTTCAATGGGTACACCGAGGAAGGAGTAGCTCGTACACCTTTGACAGGATCACAGGTTTATGAACAAATTAAAAATGTTGACACCAAATACGGCAAGGGCTTCAAGTCCGTCTCTGAAAAGGGTGTTTTATGGAAGAAAGCGTCTATACTATGGGATCTTCTTTATTGGAAAGATTTGTCGGTTAGGCATTGTCTCGATGTGATGCACATTGAAAAAAATGTTTGTGATGCTATAATTGGGACATTGCTAAATATACTCGGAAAGATGAAAGACAATCAAAAAGTTCGTTTTGATATGAAAGAGAGGAATATTCGACCAGATTTGTGGCCCGTTGTAAAACCAGATGGTAAAAAGACTTTTCTGCCTCCGGCCTGTTACACAATGTCAAGAAAGGAGAAAAAGGTGTTTTGTGAGTGCTTACATGGCATTAAGGTTCCATCGGGATATTCGTCAAATGTAAAACGTCTAGTTTCTCTTTCGGACCTTTGGTTGATTGGTATGAAGTCTCATGATTGTCATGTATTGATTAATGTTTTCTTGTCGATCGCACTTCGTGGGATATTGCCGAAACACGTGAGACATGTTATAACAAAACTGTGCGTGTTTTTCAGTTCCATATGTGCTTAGGTTATTGATCCAGAAATATTGGATGCTCTCCACGTTGATATTGTTGAAACTTTGTGTCGATTTGAAATGTACTTTCCGCTGTCTTTCTTTGACATAATGGTGCACTTAATTGTTCATTTGGTTCGAGAAATCAAGTTATGTGGTCCGGTGTATTTAAGATGGATGTATCCTTTTGAGAGATTTTTTGGCAGTTTAAAGGACAAAGCAAAGAATCGGGCGAATCCAGAGGGTAGTATCATTCGTGGAGTCCTTCATGAAGAGATATCTCAATACACAGCTGAGTTTTTGTCAAGGCTTCATCCAATAGGTCTTCCAAGATCTCGTCATGTAGGGAGGCTTGAAGGAGAGGGAGTAATTGGTAAAAATGTGATATCTCCTCCATCTGAAAGGAAGATTAAGGCACATCTTTGTGTGTTGTAGCATCTTACAGAGGTCAATCCTTACATAGAAAAGCATTGCCTTGAATTGCAACACAATAATCCAAAATTGAATGAAAGAGCTTTGATGCGGGAACATAATCGCACATTTGTTGATTGGTTTAAGAAGGAAGTAGCTGAGGAACTTAGGAAAGAACATGACGTTTCTGATACGATCAAGTGGTTATCTCGGGGTCCTCGACTATGTGTTCGGTCTTACGAAGGGTATGATATCAATGGGTTCACATTCTACACTAGAAGACAAGATGAAAATAGTGTGGTGCAGAATAGTGGAGTGAAGGTTGTTGCATCATCTAGGGTCTATGCGAGCGCTAAGGACAAAAGACCGGTTGATGCGACACAATCGTATTATGGTGTTATCGAAGAAATATGGGAGCTTGATTATAACAATTTTACAATCCTTGTTTTCCGATACAAGTGGGTCAACAACCCTAACGGGGTGAAGCAAGATGAAATTTATCCGGGTTTGACATTGGTAAACTTTGACCGATTAAGTGATAGTGACGAGCCATTCATCCTAGCATCACAAGCTAAGCAGATTTTTTATGTGGTAGACAATGTTGATCCTAGATGGCGTGCAGTTGCCCAAGGTAAAAGACATATTCTGGGTATTGATGATGTTGTGGATGAAGATGAGTATGACGAGTATGATGACACACCCTTGTTATCAACTGTTGTTCAACCATTACCCGAGGAGGAAGATACAAATAATACTAATCACATCCGTACAGATCATAGGAAGGGAATATGAGTTACAAATCACAAATGAATAAGATGAGGTAATTTATTGACAAGTAAATTTAATTGCATTATGAATTGTCTTCTAGTCAGCTAGCGGAAATCATTGGTAATAATGCAATTGACTTTTGACAGGCTCATAGTGAGAAAGCAAAGGCAAGTGTGGCTATTATGTCATGAAGTTCATGTTAGAGATAGTCACGGGACTCGAGGACTCTAATGAGCGACTAGATAAGGTATGTAACTTAACTAACTATATATTGATAGTATTTGTGTTTTGTGTCAATAATTTCTGTGTATTTTATGAAGCTATATCCTAAGAGGAAGACAGCGTATACTTATGAAGAAATGGATGTTGTTCGTGAGCAATGGGCACAATATTTTACATCGAAGTATTTATTATCGGATTGAACTTGTTTGTACTTGTCATGTAAAATGTTGTTGAGAACCTGACTGTACTCTGGTGAAATCTGTTGTGTTGTTGTATATTATTCTGTGAATAAAATCAGGAATCTATTCTGCAAATTTAATGTGTGTATGGTGCATCATAAATCTGTTACGTTGTTGTACTCGAATTGTTGAAATAACTTTTAGAGGCGGGTCTATGGAGACCCGCCTCTAAAAGCCACTTGTTGAGGTGGGCCTCTATAGGCCCGCCTCAACAAGTGCCTCACTATGGCGCCAAAGTGAGGCACTTTTAGAGGCGGGCCTATGTATGCCCGCCTCTAAAAGTCCACTTGTTGAGGCGGGCCTCTATATGTCCGCCTCAACAAGTGCCTCACTTTGGCGCCATAGTGAGGCACTTGTTGAGGCGGGCCTATAGAGGCCCGCCTCAACAAGTGGCTTTTAGAGGCGTATATTGCCCGCCTCAAAACGGGTCCCCACTTGTTGCAGCCCCCTCATTTGAAGCGAACGGTGTTCGCCTCAATAAGTGTCCAAATGCCCGCCTCTATTAGGGTTTTTTCCACTAGTGTTGGAGAATTGATTGTTGATTTCTAAGAGCAACTTTTTGGGAGAAAAATGATTACCTAGGTCCCAAATTTTGTTGAACTGAAAGGGGCAAAGGTGAGTGAAGTTGATTATGAATTCATGTGTAGGATTCCTTCCTCTGGCCAGATAAAGAGTGCATTCCATGATATCAATAGTGTAAAATCACCAGGGCCTGATGGGTTTGGAAGTCATTTCTATAAAGAGAGATGTGGTTTGATTAAGAATGATGTTTGTGAAGCAGTTATTGGTTTTTTTAGCATGGAAAGTTACTAAAGCAGGTGAATACAACTTTTGTGACTATTATCCCCAATGTTAAAAAACCTTTGCGGGTAAATGATTTTAGGCCAATCTCCTACTGTAATGTGGTGCTTAAGTCCATTACTAATGATCAGCGCTACTTTGTGGGGTTTAACTAGGAGTTGTTACTGGTGTTTTGGGTACCATTTGGAGAGTTTAGAGCGTGATTGTGGAGTATGAGATTGGTGGCGTAGAAGAGCTTAATTGAAGACTTAATGAAAATAGAGAAGAAAGCCACGAGAGAAGACGAAGAAAGAAGCAGAGAAGAGCTATAGTGAAGAATCCGTGGTCGCGGAAGCTATGCCGCGGTCGCGGAAATATCGAAGACAGAAACGCGAGAGGCTTTACAGTAACTTTTCTGCGGTCGCGGAAAACTGCATCAGATGCGCGCGAGAAGATTTCGTCCGAGTTTTATTATTTTATCTTTATTTCTTTTTCTTTTATTTCGTTAGATTATTTTATTTCCTTTTTAGTTTATGTTTCTTATTTTTAGTTTTTAGGTTTGGTTGGGTTTATAACCTAGTTGTTAGCAGCCACTTTTCATCTTATCATTCATTATTCAAAATTGTTTTTCCCTTTGAGTTTTTGTTTCAAGACTATGAAGAACTATGCAACCTTTTCTTAGTCCGATGATTGAAGCCTTCATTTGATATATGATTGTGAGATTATAATTCTATTCCCATTCCTATTGATTATATCTTTTTTCTTGAGCTTATTCCTATTGATTCTTGTTGATTTGACTGGCCTGATCACCTAGTTGAGATAGTAATTGTCTATAGCTAGGGTTTGGATATTTCGAGTTGAAATCCCTTTTCTTATGTAGCAACCATGATATTCTAGGACTAGTTGGACCAGTTTATTATGAAGAGAATTGATTATATGTTAAATGCTATGAGTTGTGGTGTTGCATGTATCCTGGTTAATTCCTATACTTCCTGCTGCTATTGTTCTAAATCTTGATAGTTTCTTGTGCGTTCGATAGTTAGGGTTACCAGGACTGGTTGGACTGATAATTATTTCAGAATAGGGACATGAATATTCATAGGAAGGAATAGAGATAATTTAGGATCAATCAATCAAATGAATGGTGGATATTTGTCTAGGTGAGTACTTTTTCCCAATTGATTACAACCCTTTGCTTTTTGTTTACTTAAAAATAATCAACAAAACCCCCCTTTGTTACATTGGCATACTAATTTGCATTAAGAAAGATAACTCCTCCCTGTGAGATTCGACCCTTGCTTGCTTATTCTACTTAGTTAGGTGTTTAAGGATTATTTTGTTTAGGTGTCACGACAACCCCCATCAACTAAGATCTTGGCTTAGAAGATAAAGTATCAGCTGGAAATTGTGATTTCTATGGGGGAAGGGGCTTTTGTCCCTAGAAGGAGCCTTGCTCATAATTCTGTTGTGGCTCAAGACTTCATTAACAACTATGCACATAAAGGAAAGTCTCCTAGGTGCATGATCAAGGTTGATATCATGAAAGCTTATAACTATGTGAGCTGGGAATTTCTTGATTATTCTATGAGGTTTCTGCAATTTCCAGAGAACCTAATCCAGTGGGTGATGACTTGTGTATGTTCTCCAATGTATTCTATACTTGTGCATGGAGAGCCTAAAGGATTTTTTTTCCAGGGAATAGAGGGCTTAGACAAGGGGACCCAATGTCTTCCTTTATTTTTGTCATAGTTATAAAGATGTTGAGCAAGCATTTGTTGAGAGCTAGTAAAGAATCTGGATTTAGATTTCATCCAAAATGTAGAAGATTGAGAGTCATTGATATTGCATGTGTTGATAATCTCCTTATATTTGGTAGAGCTGATTTGCAGTCCATTAAGATAATCAAGAGATGTCTAGATGTGTTTGGTGTATAGTTTGGGTTGGTTTTGAATCTCCAGAAGAATGAAGTATTTTTTGGAGGAATTTCAAAGGCAGTTCAATATGAGTTGTTAGGGGAGGGGGAGTTTCCCATAAAGTATTTGGGGCTTCTTCTGTAAACAAAGAAAGTTAAGAATTGTGAGTATACTATGGTTGTGAAAAGAATCACTGAGAAAGTGCAAAGTTGGACTTGCAAAACTTTTCTTATGCAGGAAGGGTTCAAGTGATAAAGTCTATGATAGAAGGAATCCTTACATTTTGGTCTCAGGCCATATTGTTCCTAGTTGGAGTGATGGAGAAAGTGATTGCAATTTGTAGAGCTTTTCTTTGGATTGGGAAGAGTGAAGGAAAAAGAAATCTGATGGCTTGGGAGAGGGTTACAAAACCATTTGATGAAGGAGGGCTAAATTTCAAGGAAGTCTTAGCTTGGAATAAAACTCTACTGATGAAGTTGATCTTGGATATGCAACTCAGGAAAGAGAATTTAGGGACAAAGTGGGTGAGGACTAATCTTATAAAATGAGGGGGGACCTTTGGGCTAGAGAGGAAGGTGATACATATTCATGGATTTGGAAGATAGTGATCAGGATAAAAGAGGAAGTGAAGATTCATTTCTTAAGAGTAGGTTCCCCTCCGGATATCTTCTTGGATCAGAACATGGATCTTGCTCAAGTTACCAAGGTGAATGGAAAGTTGGACTATAAGAAGATGTATGAAATCCTTAGAAAGAAAATGCCAAAAGAAAACTGGTGCACTATACTTTGGAAAGGCATACAACCAAGAGCTTGGAGCTTTACTTTGTGGTTAGCAGTGTTTGACAAATTACCAACAAGAGCCAAGCTGTATACTTGGGGATTGAATGTCCTTGAGATCTGTGTCCTATGTGATAGAGAAGCTGAGACAAAAGAACACATGTGGTGGGGATGTGACTATACAAAATAGGTATTGGATCATGTTATAAACTGGCAACAGATTAATGTGAGAAAGAGTACTATCAAGAGTTGGTTGCAATGGATGGATCATGCGAGAGGGAAGAAGAATTTGAGGTTCCGGGCTACAGTTTTGGCTCTTAATGCAACTATTTACTTTACTTGGAAAGCTAGGAATGATAACATCTTTAGAGGGATTAGAAGAACTGTTTTGCAGTGTAGTGATGAGGTCATTCATCATTCTAAATTTAGGCTCAATGTGAAGTGTGACAGTCATACGAGGAGAGGGAGAGTTATGTCTAGGCAATTAAGGATTTGAGTGTCTATTATTTGGAGGGAGTGCTCTATAAACTATCCTTCTTTAAAGGGTAGTTTCTTTTTGTATGCTTTGCTGCCACTTTTGTTAATAATACTTACCATTAACAAAAAAAACATAAAGTAATTTATTTCACTAATATTGTATAGATGTAAGACATGTAGTAGGAATCATGATGTAGTTGTAGATTGTACATAGAGATTACTGCCTGTCATGTGAGGCACTTGTTATCGCGATATGATAGTTGACTAATTAAATCGTGTTGTATAAAGTCAACTATTATCTCACACTTTGTACAATTATCCCAAAACATGCTTATAGACGATAATTTAAAGATGCTTACAATGTGCATTTGAATGTCAATGTATTTCGTATCTGCTATTCTCTTGTTGTAATTGGTTAAAGTTTTAGACCATGTAATTTGAATTGTGTTCTAAGCCTTTTTTTAATTACTACTACTAATTCAAGCCATTTTCAACCAATCTTTCTTTAGTGGTAAATAAAATTTACATAATTATAATTTTAATTTATTGAAAGAGACAAGAAAAGTAGTTTAATTGTGTTTCCATGTTGATCATCAATGCAAGGCAAATGAAATGCATCAGTTATATGTTAAATAAAACTGACATAGTCTATAACTAAGATATGCAAATTCTTCCCATGTGGTATTGTTAACATCCATTTAGGACATATTTAGGACATGCATTTATGTTATAGTTTAGGTCGTTTTATGCGTTTTAGTTTACATTTGTATCTAGTTGCATTGTTTTATTTGTTATGGATGTCTACACAAGAAAATGTGTGTTTTCAGGTACTTAGGTGGATTTTCGGAACTTTCTATGGATGTTGCTGGGACCTCGGATGTCGTTATTAGGCTAACGGGATGAACCGTGAGGAATGAGGACCAAATTTGAGCTAAAACGAGAGTTGCACAAGACACGTGGGATGCCATGCGTTTGGATAAGATGTTCTTCAGAAGGCCGTGCATTCTACCGCACACAGTGCAAGTGGTGATTCCTCACAATTTGCCTGTGTGTTTTCATATGCATTTTTCACACAACTGTATGTGTTCACCTGTAGCATATTTTGGCCATGCGCTTGACCGTGCATTTTCCACATGGTCAAGACACGGGCCGTACGTTCTACCCGGATTGTTTTATTTTTTGAAACGTTTTGTATTACGTATAAATATTTCGTGTTAGGTTTTTAGATGGATCATTTGCCACTTTTTCTAATTCTCTAGACCTCGTTGTTTGCCTCCTTGGAAGAATTCAACTTTGGATATTGTTCTTCTGGATTCAAGACTATGTTTCCCTTTCTCTTTGATCTTCTATATGATTTTCATCGTTAATATGAATTCTTTGATTGTTTATGCAATTATGTCTAGCTAATTCCATATTTATAGGGTTGGGGTGATCCTAACTATGTGTATGTGGACTTGTTTGATATTTGCCTGAGTGAGACTCTTAAACTTTGTAGATTCATTCCTAGTGTGCTTAATGCCCATATTAGCTTATGCAAATCGGATCCTATTAGGGTTTGAAACCAAGAGGTGACAACGTTAATAGGTAGTCATATAGGGTTTGAGACCGAGAGATAATAACTTATATTGGACTCCTAAGAATTGAAACTGAGATTTTAATATTGCGAGAGAATCTTAATATCTCATGTGGACTAATAACTATCATAGAAACCCTAAGATTAGGTTGGATTTAGCAAGTCACGAGAGTGAATGTTAATTCAGTTTGACATTAGATTCTAAGCACCCAAAGGGTCTAGATCTTGATTAGCAAGTCGCGAGAGTGGATGTTAATTGATTAAAGATTCATTTGCTCTCATCCGAGAGGAATTAGTAATGACCTAAAATAGTTACCTTCAACAAAGACAGATTAAATTCAGACATTTATCCAGTGGAGTCTATTGAAGCACAGTTGTGGAGATCCATTGCCTTAGAACCTTCCCTTCATTGATTACAATCATCACTTGTATTTGTTTTATAATTTTAGTTACTAGTTCAACGAAAATTTCCATCTTTTGGCTTCGCTTACCAGTCAAAGTTAGAATCGATACTACATAGTCCTCATGGGAACGACACTTGAAAAACTACAATTGATCCTATACGCTTGTGGGTAGGTTTTTGTCCTATCAAGTTTTTGGCGCCGTTGCGGGGGACTATTGCTAGTATCAATTGTTTTCCTAAAATTGGTTCAACTATGCCTTTGTTTTATTTTTTATCTTTCATTCGTTGCTTTGCTTTCACGCTTGTTTTCTTTAGATACAAAGATCCCTGACCGTTGGTAATCTCAACGACTACGATCCCGAACCTGAGCGTGCTTTTCACTTAAGAAGAAGACTACAACACGAAGCCAGAGAACAAGCAATGGCTGGCAACAGAGTGGAGGACTATCCTGCTCTGCAAGTTTAGGTACCACGCATGACACTTGGTAATTATCTTATCGAAATCATCTTGGTCCTATTTCTGGTATGGTCCGACCCCCGGTGAAAGCCCGTAACTTTTAGCTGAAACCTTCCCTAATGAACATGGTTAAGCATAATTAGTTTGGAGGTCTACCTTCTAAGAACCCACGTCAACATCTGGCCACTTTATTGAGCTAATGGGTACTATAAAGATCCATGAGGTATCCCAAAATGCACTTTTCCTGCGAGCCTTTTTATTCTCTCTACGAGAGAGGGCCAATGCTTGGTTCAAGGCCCCAAGCAAATACTTTCAGCCAAAAAAGACTGCTAAGATAAGGACTCAGATACTTGAATTCAAGATGAAGGATGAAGAGTCTCTTTATTAGGGGTGAGAAAGATTCAAAGGATTACTGATGTTGTGCCCCCATCATAGGCGAGAAAAATGGACCCTGCTATATGTCTTCAACAATGCTATTGATAGTTCTATCCGACTAATCATTAATGCTTCAGCTATAGGTAGAATTATGACCATAGAGGTTGATGATGCTTAGGATTTGATTGAGAGTATTGCTCAACACTCTCATTATTATGACGATGCTCGCTTTGCTTCAAATTCTAAGAGGATTGTAGGCATGTATGGAATCAATTCAGATACATGCACCAAGCTCAGATAGATGTTATGGCTCAAGAAATCAAGATATTGAGTTTGTTGGTGCAAAAGTCTCAAGGGCAGGGTGCAAGTTAATCCACACGGGTTGTTTCTAGTATAGCCTATCAGTTTTGTGGAGAGGGTGATCACACTATTTCTTCCTGACATTTTTTCACTTCACAAAATGAGTCTCAGGGAGAAGTGAACAACATGAGTAACTTCAACAAGGGTCCCAGGAATGATCTGTATTCTAACACCTATAATAATGGGTGGATGAATCATCCAAACTTCTCCTATAAGAATGATAAGGCTCAGCAAAGACCACCTCATGGGTTCCAACCGAGAGTCCCTCAATTGCAGAATCAAGCTCATGTTTAGTCATTTGAGAACCCTACACTAGAGTCCATGTTGAGGGAAATAGCTAAAACCTAGGGGAACATGGCTTCTTACATGGAAGCCTTGTCTAAGAAGGTTGACAGTTTTGAGAACTTGCCTAAGAGGTTGGACGGTTTTGAGAGCTAGTTGGCTCAAGTTGTTATGAATGTTCCTAGGCCGACTGGTCAACTTCTGTCCACATGAAGTCAAGCCCAAGGAGAATTTCTGGGTTGTCACTCTAAGTGACAAAAAAAGTTGGAGGAGCACCGTCTAATAGAAAAAGAAGCGACTAAGGAGCTTGTGGAGATGCCACAAGAAAAGGAACCCAAGTATATTACTTCCCCACCATAAAAGCAACCTCTTCCTTTTCCTCAAAGAAGGATTCCGATACAATTAGAGCAACAATTTGCGAAGTTTAAGGAGATGATGAAGAAGGTGTACATTAACATAGCTTACACAAATGTCCTCACTCAAATGCCTGTGTATGCTATATTTCTAAAAAGGGATTCAGATCAAGAAGAGAAGGCTGGAGGACTATGAGACATTGACCCTAACAATGGATTATGCTCAAATGATGCCAAAGAAACAACAAGATCCAAGTGAATTGTTTATCCCTGCATTTTTTTAGCAATCTGACTTATAATTGTCTTTGTGATCTCGGGTCTAGTGTCAATATTATGTCTTTGTCAATTTGCAAAGAACTGAAATTGGGTGAGCCTGTTCCATCCAAGATGAGTCTCCTTATGGCTGATATGTTTGTTACTCATCCATTGGGCATAATAGAAAATGTTTCTATGAAAGTCGCAATGTTCTTCATACCATGAGGTTTTGTGATACTTGACATGGAGGTTAGTGATAAGAATCCTATCATCCTTGGGAGACCATTTTTAGCCACTTCTGAGGCTAATATTGATGTGAATAATGGGATGCTTTCATTCACAATAGGGGAAGAGAAGATTATGTATAAATATTTCAAGGTTTACTTTCTTGAGATATACAAAGACACTCCACCAACTCTTACCTGTTGCAAGATTACATGGTTGATCCTAAACATGATGAGATCATATCCGACATTGTTGAATTGATTGATATATCTCTGGGAGATCCGGACTTGAACGATGATGACACCATTAAGGTGATGAAAAGGGATACTCTAAAGAAAAGTAAGAAGGGTAGAACAAATGTTGAGTTCAAGAGTAGAAATATGGTGTTGTTATCCCATGAAAAATCCAACATGTTTCCAGGTCCTAAGGGGACAAGTTGGTAAGTACCATATCGGGTGACTCGAGTCTGAGAGGTGGGATAGTTGAGTTATGGCATAAGAACTCTGGAAAGTTCAAGGTGCAAAGTCGTCGATTGAAGCCTGATCCGATCAAGCAAGGCACCACCGACCCTCCTGATCCGAGTACTTAAAGTTGATGGATGGTCTAGCTAATGACCTTCAACGAGCGTTGTTTAAGAGGTAACCCAAGGTATGTGTTTCTCGTTTTTGTTCATTCACTCTACAAAAATCTGAAAAGGCGTTGTTTGAGACCGATGCACGACCTGTGCGGTAAAACGCATAGCCGTGTGTTCTTTTTCCCAAATTTTGTCCGCTCACTCCGAGAGAAACGCACGGCCTATGCACTCTAGTGCACAACCGTGCGGTTTTATAGCTGTTAGTTTATTATTAAAAATATAGAAAACTGAGGGCAAAATTGGTTTAAGCCACCCGTTATATTCACGATTTTGCAAGAAACCATCCGTTCTATTCGAAATAACCACCCATAACTCTCCTTCCGTTAGCGACTAATGACACAAACCCTTTAGCCGTAAAAAAATCCCGTTAAAATGCTAATATGACCATTTTCCTCTATTAAATTTTACAAATTACCGAGTATGCCATTATATCATAACCTCATTCCCTTCCCAACTTTGTTTATATTTGAGGTGAATTATGAGGATGGAGCTGATAAGCGTTGTCGTGACACCTAAACAAAATAATCCTTAAAAACCTAACATAGTAGAATAGGCAAGTAAGGGTCGAATCCCACAGGGAGGAGTTATCTTTTTTTATGTAAATTGTATGCCAAGGTAACAAGAAGGGGGTTTTGGTTGTTTAATTGCAAGTAAACGAAGAAAAGTAAAAACAAAGGGTTATACTCAATTGGGGAAAAAGTACATAGTCAACAAATATCCACCAGTCATTTGATTGATTGATCCTAGATTATCTCTATTCCTTCCTATGAATGTTCCTATTCCTTTTCTTAAGTTATAAACGGGACAAACAGATTCTGAGAATACTAACTATCAAATAACCAGGAAAACCTCCATGATTCAATTCAACAGCAGCAATGAGCACAAGAATTTCAATAGATACATGCAAGTGTAGCAAACAGTCATACAATTGCATGTAATTAATTCTCTCTACAATAAACCAGTCCAAATAGTTCTTAGAATATTGCAGTTGCTACTCGTGAATTAGGTAACTCAAACAGTAATTACCAAATCCTAACAATAGACAATTACTAATATCAACTAGATGATCAGGCTAGTCAAATCAGTAAGAATCAATGGAATGAAGCACAAGAGAATCAATACATTCAAAGGAAAAGAAATAGAATTATAATCTCACAACCATATATCAAATGAAGGCTTCCATCGCCGGACTAAGCAAAGGGTGTTTAGTTCTTCATAGTCTTGAAACAAAAATTCAAAGGGAAACGAATACTGAATAACAAGAAATTCGATAATGAAAGTTGCTAGGAAAACTAGGTTAAATAACCTAACAAAACTAAGACTAAAGATAACAAGTCTAATCTAAATGGAAATTATATAATCAAACTAAAAGAAATAAAGTAAAAAGGAAATAAAGTAAAAATCGGATCTTCGGACGAAAGACTTCTCGCGTGCTTCTGATAACGATTTCCGCGACCGCGACACTTTATTCCACGACCGCCGCTGTTCTTCCGCGACCGCGGCACTGCGTAAACCCGCGATCGCGGTTTTGGCCCCGCGACCGCGGTTCTTCGTGTTTTCGCTCTCGCCTATTGTCTCTTAGCCGCGACCGCGTCAATGTGCCCCGCGACCGCGGTTTTGCTCCTATTGCACCTCTGCTCTTCTCTTGTCTTCCTTCGTCTTCTCTTGTGGTTTTTTTCTTCTCATCTTCTTAATGTCTTCTTTTAAGCTCCTCCAAACCACCATAATCATCCTTCTTCTCCTCAACTGTAGTCTACACAATACGGTCTAAATATCTCCAAATGGTACCCAAAACACCGATAACAACTCCTAGATAAACACTACAAAGTAGCGCTGATTAGGAGCGATTTAGGGTTTATTGGCGAATGGGGATTTTGAAATCAAATCCATGAAATTAGGATCCACTTTGCTGGTTTAAGGCAATTTTGGTGGCATTTTCTTGATTCAGTTGGTTGCGATAACTCTCCAGCCGATTCGGTGACGATTTGGTGGCGAATTATGGAGCGATTTTGTTGCGATTGTTGTTGAAGACGGAGGCCAATTGAGGTACTGTGAGGTAATGTACCCTTTTATTACCAATTTTCTAATTGATTGTGGATGATGATTATCAAGTTTAGGTGTTTGGGTGTAATTCAAAACTTTAGGGCAAATCTTAATTGTTGATTTTTTTCACAATTTTACTGCAAATGTTAATATTTGGGCAATTTCAGGGAAGATCTTAATATTGGGAAAATTTTAGGATAATTGTTGTTGAGTTGTTAATTTTGTGGGCAAATGTTGATTTTCGGGTTTGGGTTTTAATCAATCTATGTATGTGTTTAAAGTGAAGATAAAATTTTCCCTAAAAATTGGTAATGAATGTTTTGTGTTTGCAGTGAATTGATGTTTTTTTGTGGAGAATTGTTTAATTTGTTGGTTTCTGGCTTATTTATTTGCAATGGTAATATGGCTTCATTCACATCATCTCATAGTTACATATCAAACAATGATGTTGAAACTTGTCGTTGTAACTTGAGGGCGAGGATTTATACAGCTCACACATAAGGAAATTATGGAAGAATATTATTTTCTTGCCCAGTGTATGCAGCAAATGGTCCCAAAGGCTGTGGTTTTTTTTCAGTGGATTAATATGCCCTTTGAAACGAATACAACAAATGTCATAATGAAGTTGGTAAATCAAAAGCGAGATTTAGAGGCAAAGAATGCAAAGGTAGAAGAAGCATTGAAGGTTGAAGATGATGAGATGGAGAAAAAAAGGATTTGTGTAAGCAAAATGTGATAACAATTGTAGGATTAGTTATTCTGGGGAGTTTATGGATGTTTTATGGTAATTGAAGGAAGGAGACCTTGTTGTTTTGTCATTGTTCAAGTGTTGTTGTCATTGTTCAAGTGTTATTGTCATTGTACAAGTGTTGTACTGACATTGTTGTTGTTATTTATTTGAATCTATGCAAGTGTTGTACTGATTGTTGGTATTCAGTTGAATTTGTGCAAGTGTTGTACTGTCACCTTTAGTTGTTATTCAGTTGAATCTGTGCAAGTGTTGTACTGACAAGAGTAAAAGTAAGCTTGAATTTTCGAATTCAGCATGCTCATATACTAGCTTATGTCAAAAATTCAGCACACTCATATAATAGCTTATGTCAAAAATTTGTGCAAGTCTTGTTATTCATTTGAATTCAGCATGCTCATGTCAAAAATTTGAAGCTCCATATAATGGCAAGAGTACAACTTCCTAAACCTATGCAAATTCAATGCAATAATAATCAATGAGATAGAAAATTGTCAAAAAAATTCAGTAAATTCAACCTGTCAAAATTCAACCTGTACTAATCAGTAAGCTCCAACTCATTTGAAATCAGTGAGCTAGAAAAATTGTTAATAACCATTTTGTAAACCTGTGCAAATTCAACATGTACTAATCAGGAACTTGTGAAGCATAAGAGCCAAATTCAACCTGTGTAGCATAAGAACTATGTTCAACATATATTCCACTTGTTAACATTCAACATCCATCCAAACAGAACAATTGATCAAATTTGTCATACAAAACAAGAACAGAACATAGTTGTTACTAGCAACTTACTAAATTTCAAATTTAAGCTGTATTGAGACAACAATTATTCATAACAGACAACATAGTACAAACTTTCAAACTTCTTTTTAACAGATAACAGTTATACATAATATCCTTCATAGGAACAACTTCCAAACTTCCTTCATTTTTTTGGTTACTCGTAGCAGACAACTGAGACCTTGTTGTTATGATTCTCCTTCTTTGTTACCTTCTAATAGGGTACAACTTCCTTTTAGTACTTGGTCTAGAAGTGGATGCACTTAGTGGCATTTCATCCTGAAACCAAATCCAAGCCAAATTAATCCATCTTATACAACAACAATTTATGGTGAATGTATAGGGATGAAATCTAAGCAATTATACCATGGCAGATGGATTTGCATATGATTCATAGGTAGGAAGATTATCCTGGAATGAGATATTTTGCACATCAAATGACATAATGTCCTTACGTGCAAGTGAAGAACAACAGTAGATAACATCAAATGAGATGCGTTATCAACTAAAGTTGAAAATGAAAAGCATTGAAAATGAGATATGTCCACAACTTAAGAGCTTACCAGATTATTGTAGCAGTTATTAATTGTATTATTAGAGGCTCTATCTCCTCCTTGATCTTCTCCTCCATCTCCTCCTTGAGTTTGTCCTACATCTCCTCCTCGTGCTTTTCCTTCATCTCCTCCTTGAGCTTATCCTCCATATTCTCCTTGAGCTTGTCCTTCATCTCCTGTAGCTTGTCCTCCATCTTGCCCTCCATCTTGTTGTCTCACCTATATGCTAATCAGAGAAAATTAACTAATTCATTGTAAACATAATAATGAAATCAATATTATTTAGCTAATGCTTAACTTGTCTTCTATTGTACTTTCTCCTTTTTGTATACAAGGGCAAAGTGTTGTCACGCCTTGGTCTTCCTCCTTTATTGTTAGGCTTTGGTGGTGGCTTTGGACCCTTTGGTGGATTTTTGTACTTGTGTTTGTAGTGCCCTTCTCCTTCACAATGAGAACACTTATTTGGCCTAGTCCTTAACCTTGTCTTTTTGGCTTGACCAACTTCCTTTCTTCTAGCTTTCTTCTTAGGCCTCCCAGGCTATACAATAAGCTTTTCGGGCTCTGGTGGTGGCATTTGAGTTTTCTCCCACTGATCATCTCTAGGCTTTGGGTTAACTGAAAGACCATATGCCTAGTCATTAACCTTGTCTTTTTGGCTTGACCAACTTCATTTCTTCTAGTTTCCTTTGTATAAAAGGCATCCACAAACTGTTTTGGCCTCAACCTCCTCTTTTGGATGCAACAGATGGCATATAAACAAGGGATTCCGGTCAAATCCCACATGTTACAGCCACAACTCTTTTGTGCCAAATCCACAACATATGTTTTGCCTACACAATCAACCTTATACATGCTTTCATCTCCATAACACTTGCAGCTATGCAAGCTATCACATGTGTATAACTCAATTTTTTTTATCACTTATGAAGTACGGATACAACTGTGAGCTCTCATGTCCTTCCTCTTGGTGATGAACATTTTCATTAACTTTCTCCTTATCCATTCACACATGGCCAATTTCGGCATTTCTTTTGCTTCTAGTATACAAATATTGAAGGACTTACATGCATTGTTTAGGAGCATATTTGATTTTGGGGTAGTGCCTAATCCCAGAAAGGGACCATGTCCCAGGGTTTACATCCATCAGGTATTGGTAAGTTGATTCATCCATCTTCTTAATTCTCTCTATAGCCACATCAAAATCTACTCTAGTAGCAGCCCTTGCAGCAACCCAAACATCATCGTTATATGATTTTCCTGGCCATTTCACCTTAACGTTGTTGTGCAAATGCCTCACATACACTCTAGTATCATCCAAAAGAGCAACATTATTTAGGGCTTCAAGTAAACCCTACATGCCAATGGATGAGTGAATAACATCAGTAAGTAAATTTAAAAAAACCATCAACCAAAAATACATTAAAATTATATGAAAACATGTAAAGATTGTTTACCTTCTATCTATCTAACATAAATTTTAAATTTTGGCATCCAATGTCCTGCATCAAGTTCTCTAAAAAACTAACCTCATGTTTCCTTCCTTTCAACCTCTACAACTGCATAAGACAATGGAAATATATTTTCATTCCCATCCATTACAACAATAGATAACACATACACTAGGTAAGCACCCTTCAAGTGGCATCCATCTAGGCCTACAAATGGTCTACAACCCATCAAAAAAACCCTATTTATAAGCTTCTAAACAAACATACAATATCTGAAATATAGGCCTCTAAGGTTGTTCTTAACAAACGTTTTCATAAATTAAGCTCACAATATTCCACTTGATGATGGTAGCAGCATAATCCCACACTCTAGCATAATGCTCGGGTGTCTACCCTTGGGTCATAAGGATTGCCCTTAACCTCGCCCTCCATCCCTGGTGGTATGATATGTTGACACTATGTTCCCTTCTGACAACATTTATGAAACTCTTAATCCTCCAGTGAGGATCATCCCTATAGTGTTCAAGGTACTTCTCAGCCAACCACATAGAAGTCACTTTAGAATTCTCATCCTGCCATCCACATTCATGTTTAGGAATAAAGGTTTTTAATTGGAAATCGCCATCTGACCCCATTCTCCTAGCACAAGCCTTAAATCCACACGGTGTTTTCTTACACACATACTTCTTCCTTGAATGTTTCATAACACATTCACACTTGTGTTTACAGTAAGCAGACACCTTCAGTTTGTCATTGTGTAAGTAGAAGTAATCAAAACCAATCTTAAGAGTAAACTTCCTCAAAGCCATCCTAAAGATTTCATTTGATCCAAATTGCATACCAACTTTTAAACAAATTTTGCTTTTGAAATCAACCAATGGGTTGAATTCTGGATACCTCAGTTTTTCATCATCATTAGAGCCATTATAGCTCCTAAAACCACCTAATTCAACCCTTATATTAAACACATCTTCCAATTTCCCTTCATCATCGGGATCATAGAATTCCTCATCAATAACTTCCTTGTCAACATTTTGTTCAAATACATCATCATCATCCTCATCAGTTTCTCCACCAAACACATTTTCATCATACAAAACATCAGAATCATCAGTTGAAGAAGATTGAGAGCCTAACACATTACCTTCATCTTAAGAATCATCTTGAGAAGATCCAAAAGCATCAATTTGTTGAGCATTAATGGCTTCTTCACATGCTTTGGGAGAAAAGGAAGCTTTATGACCAGAAGAAGCTTAAAGTGTTGATTTAAAACCACATCTTGTGATCCTAGGAGGAACAATATATAGAAGTAGTGATTTGGAACTATATCTAGTGATCCTAGGATGTAGAAGTGGTGATTTGGAGCTACATCTGGTTGCCATACGATTCTCTTCACAATCGCTTTTTAGGCAATTCTATTTATCCTGGGAGAAGATGATGGTTTAGAAGTAGAATGAAACCTATGAGAAGCTGAAGGTAGAGAGGCTGATGTGAAACAAGGTGGTTGAAGGCCTTGTCTCACTTGCTTGAGCTCCAGATCGTGGCGTAAGTAGGCTTTAGCTTCTTCTCTGGCACCGGCTGGCATGGGACTGTTCTTGGGGTCTCCTTGAAGGTTGGCTGAAGGCAGAAGAAAGAGGGAACCTCCTTTGGGCTTCCGAGATGAACACTGGTCAATCATGAGGAGCAAGGGCCAAGGGAACCTCTAGAGGAGGTTACTTGGCTGGCTTCTTCGAGGAAAAAGATCAAGAGAACATTTGTGAGTATGGAATGCGTGAGATTGAGAGAAAGAGAGAGGGGACTGAGAAAGCTTGAGTTGATAGATAAATTGGAGGCCTTAGGGAGGTGTTCCTTACCCCAATGATAGAAATCCAATTCTTAAATCTTCAACCAGTTACAAATGACCTAGAAGAGAAGCTTAAATACTTAGGGCATTTTCAGCCAACAAGGCTTGTTCCACTAATGGGCCTTGGTTTGAAGCCCATGTGCAAATGAATCTTCCAATCCAATAAGGTAAGTCAAACAACATAATGTAAATGACTAAAAAAGAAAAGGGGATAAGAGCCTTGGAAAGGCTCATATAGTTGTGGCCGCTAGACCGGCCATGGGCATGCACCAATGAGTATCATGGGGCAGATGCGTGCCCGGTGCCATCTTGGTCTTCTTGTGTGGACATGGTCACCAAAGGACTAGGCACGGTGGCGGTGGCTTGGCGAAGACAATGCTTGGCCACCCTGGAGTCGAGGTGAGTGGCGGCCAACCAAATGATGGCATTGATGGAGGTGGCGGTCAGCCAAGTGATGGTATTGATGGAGGTTGGCATCCATCACTCTCCCCTTCTTGAGGGAGAATTGTCCTCAATTCGTCTGTATAAGCGAGGGGAACATATGGGAGAAGGACTGCCAATGTGATAGCGGGGTGGGCACCATAGTCCTCGGGAAGCTCCATCTCATAAGCATGGGTGATACGAATCCGCTGGCTCGGATCTCGTCTGAAGCCGGATCTAGGTAGAAAATGGTCTCGGATCCTTCTCTTGGTAACCGGATAAGTACGAACCACCGGAATGATGGTTCGCGGCTCTCTAATGCTCGCTTGGGCGAGGGTGGGGCGAGAGTGAAGATTGTGTTTGTGAACCGTGACGTGGTTCAATCGGGTCTAACTAGTTTTTTGACACCGAGGATTAAGGGAGGAGATGATCTCAACTGAGGCTTAAGCTTTAATTTCAACGTGTTTAGAAATGAAGTACAAGGTGGCTACTTATAGCCAAAGAGCTCAGCCAAAACCCTAATGGGCTTGGGCCTTATTCTAACTAATGGGTCAGCCCTCTTAAGCATAAGAGGAGCGCACACCCGAAATAGAAAATGCATAAAAGGGAAACATACTAAAACAAGCAATCGCTAATAATAAGGAAATATATAATAAACTATGCTAAGTCCTATTCCAGGGAGGACGCCATGGTCTCGATCGTCCCCGGCTCTTAGTGGACCATCTGATGGCGGGACAGGACCGCATCATTCTCCCTCCCTTAGAATCGAAGCGTCCCCGCTTTGAACATGTAGGCGCAAGGGTGAACAGTCGATCAACACATGTAAAGGACCATATACATCGGAATGGTTGATGCGTAATGTCCATTGAAGGAGCCAAAATGAAAGACTCACAAGTCGTGGGCACGGGAACGAGGAGAGGCACGTCCAACACCATGGGGACCATCGAAGTGGGTGCCGATATGATCAGAGGGGGCAGCCTGGTGGGCGCTGGCTCCGGAGGCACGACGGTTGGAGTTGGAGTGATCTCAGGGTCGGGTGCTGGTGTGGAAGCGGTTGGTGCGGTTGGCATCATAGCAGGGACGAGCGCAACAGGGGGTACCAGAGCTGGGGGCAGGAGCACCGTGACGCGCGCTGGGGTGCGTTCAGGGAATCCCTCAGAAGAGCGCACTCTGGTACGTGCAGAGACGCGCTCAAGGTATGGTCTGGTCCGTTGCTTTGAGCGGGCAGCGTAGGCTACTGGATCAACACTCGGAGCAAAGTGTCGGGTCATAACATAAACAATTTGCTCCCAAGTGATGACGGGTTGCCAACCACGGGTCCGGCGATAATCCTCTACACGAAACCACCAGTCAAGGGCGTAGCCAGTGAGAGAATTGATTGCGACGTCACACTGCTTGACTTGGTCGTAGTCTCGTTGGCTAAAGTAGTAAGTCATGTGTTGGGACCACTCCAATAAATCTCCTTCATATCCAGCAAAACGTCGAGAAAGGATCGGGAGTGCCGCTGTGCAAGGTAAAGCTTTTAAACCTTCAAAGAGTCGCCATCAATGGACCGGGTTTCTGGCCTGACTTCAAGGGGTTCGTTCTCTCTCATCCGTGATCGGAATGGGATGATTCTAACGCCAAGAGATAGATCTCGAGGTCTAGTTTCACCCCTAAAAAGTTGGTAGTCACTAGATCTCTGGTTCGGAAGATATGGTGTTTCCACTAGACAGTTGTAGGGAGATGAACGGGTGGAGAAAGCGGATGAATGATGGGTTTGGGGTTGGATCAAGAAGAACTTGTGGGGCGGTAAGTTTGTGAGGATGGGAATGGACCAGGAGGGTGAAGGATAAGCAACTTCAAGGTTCGGATATCACTCACCGAATCAAGAAGAAGAGGGGTGGAGGTTGGATGAGATGTGACTCACTCGATCCAAGGTCCGGGGGCTCGATCTTACTTATGAGCTTGTGAAGAGGAAGAACAAGTGTAGCAGCCAAAGATTTGGGTTTTGATTCAAATTAAGCGTGCCTAAAACATTATCCAAGGGGTGCCTTATAAAGGCTACATAGCCACACGGCCAAAACCGAACCCAAAGGCAATAATTGCCATAATGTCATGAAAATAAAAACCAATCTTAGGAAAAATAATGATAGAAAAATTACACAAACATTAAGGCATGAAATGATGACCCCAAAATATATGTGTAAAGTCTCTCGGAACCATATGTGCGATGGCTAGGCATCCGGGGCGACAACACTTGTAGGTGGCGCTTGATGGGGCGTAGCCACATCATCCTCCCCTACATGGAAAGGATTCAACCTCGAATCCAGCGTATCAAGGTCGGCTTCATCGTCCACCAAGTAGGGCACGAAATCTGCGACGTTGAACACATCGTGGACTCCATAGGTGTGCGGCAACTCGATGTGGTAGGCATTGTCGATGATCTTCTCGAGCACCTAAAATGGCCCATCTCCTCTAGGCTTGAGCTTGGAGTTGTGGAGGGTCGGAAACCGCTCTTTCCTCAAGTGCACCCACACCAAATCTCTAGGCTCAAGCAACACCTCCTTGCGGCCCTTGTCGATGTGCCTCTTGTATTGTATGGGCTTTCTCTCATGCTGCAACCTAGTGTCCTGATGTAACTTCTGAATCCTGTGGGCATGGTCGGCTCCTTCTTTGTTTTCCTGCTCCATGGTGTCATATGCTAGGTGATCCAAAGGTGTTGCGGGATTGCGGTCATACACCACTTAAAATGGCATCTTCTTAGTGGCGGTGTGAATAGATCAGTTGTATGCAAACTCAACTAAGGGTAGACAATCATCCCACTTGCGTAAGTTAGTCTGCAATAATGATTTGCGTAATGTACCAAGAGTACGACTAGTTACCTCGGTCTGGCCATCCGTTTGAGGATGACAAGTGGTGGAGAAGAGAAGCTTCGTACCAAGCTTGGCCCACAATATCTTCCAAACGTAGATGAGGAACTTGACATCACGATCAGACACTATAGACCTCCTCGGGCTTGGTTCAACCTCCTCGGGTTTTGCTAGGAGCATGTGATTGGAAGCTCTACCCTTGTTGCCGATGGATAACTTCTTCGGCTTGGCTTGATCCTCCTTGTCATGGAGTGCTCTCCATTTCTCCTTAGCCACATGGTCCGCCATGATCTCAAGAGGGGCTAATGGGTGAAGTGTGATTTGCTTCCCCTTCATGATGAATGAGTACTCTTTGGTCACCCCTTGATGGATGACTCCACTATCAAACTGCCAAGGATGTCCTAGAAGAAGGTGACATGCGGTCATAGGAAGCACATCACATAGGACCTCGTCCTCATATCCCCCGATAGAAAAGTGAATCTTTGCTTGTTCTTTGACTTTGAGGGGAGTGGAAGAATTGAGCCAACACACGGTGTAGGGTTGGGGGTGAGGAATGACGGGCAAGTTATACCTCTTGACCACTTGTTGGTCAATGATGTTGCAACATGATCCACCATCTATGATCATGCTACAAACTTTGCCTTGAATGGTGCACCTAGTGTGGAAGATGGTTTCCCTCTGGTTGGGAAGGCTTAGGCTCTCGGAAGCAACGAGGGTCTTCTTGACCACAAAGCATTCGCCCTAAACATCTTTCACATGCACTTCTTCATACTCTTCTTCAAGTCCTTGAGTCTCTTCTTCAAGCTCATCCTCCGACTCAAATTCACCTTGAGTGTTGAGTAGGACTTGCTTCTTGGTAGGACAATCTCTTGCAAAATGTCCTCTTCCTAGACACTTACAACACTTCAAATATCGAGTGTGTCCTTCTCCTTCCTTCTTTGGCGGTTGTGTCAGAGTCGGAGCCTCTCTTCTTGGGTGATGAGTAGAGAACTCAGGGCTAGACTCTTGACGTCGTGAGACTTGATGGGGTTGGCCAGAAGAGGAGCATGGCTGCCACGGTCTAGGATTGGACGAATGGGATCTCTTATGAGGCAGATTCTTATACACTTGAGTAGTGTAGTTTAGGACATCCTCTATCCTAGTGCCCTTAGAGAAATGTTGATAGGCTAGACTTGAGTTCATGGGTAAGGTTGTTGATGAATTTGGAGATGATATATCCCTCAGGAAACCTAAGTCCCGACCTAAACAATAG